>CM073500.1:40565688-41765688 GCA_037074585.1 Biancaea sappan
ATATAGTAATATAAATTGATTTTTGATAAAGTTTATGGGGTGTTGTAATATAATTTGAAAAAGAATATCTTTTACTGTAGCACTTTTGAAAAAGAAATTTGATTGTTGAAAAAGTATGATAAAGTTTATTGGGTGTTGTAATATAATTTGAAAAAGAATATATTTTACTGTAGCACTTTTGAAAAAGAAATTTGATTGTTGAAAAAGTATGATAAAGTTTATTGGGTGTTGTAATATAATTTGAAAAAGAATATCTTTTACTGTAGCACTTTTGAAAAAGAAATTTGATTGTTGAAAAAGTATGATAAAGTTTATTGGGTGTTGTAATATAATTTGAAAAAGAATATCTTTTACTGTAGCACTTTTGAAAAAGAAATTTGATTGTTGAAAAAGTATGATAAAGTTTATTGGGTGTTGTAATATAATTTGAAAAAGAATATCTTTTACTGTAGCACTTTTGAAAAAGAATTTTGATTGTTGAAAAAGTATGATAAAGTTTTTTGGTTGTTGTAGAAAGGTTGAAAAATGATGATGAAGCTTACTGTAGCAATTTTGACTAAAGCAGTCACTGTAGCAGCAAGGTTTCACTATATAAAAGGGACTTCACAACACCATTTGCATCAAGCTTCAATTGTTCATTTCTCATATTATCTTGAGTTTCATTCTCTCTAAATTGCTAGAGAAATATTCTGAGCTTAATTTCTGCGTTATCTACACTTTGAGAGTGTTTACCATTATTTTCCTTAAGCCTTTAAATTTAGTTTCTCAAGGATTGGTTCCTTGAGTTAGTGTTTGAGAGAAAACACGTTGTAAGGGGGAGAGACACCCTTGAGGGAGAAAAGTATGTTGTAGTGGTTTGCAAGTACCCGGATTAAACTTGCAATTATAGTGGAAATACTCAAGTGGTCTCTTGAGGACTGGATGTAGGCTTGGGATTAGCCGAACCAGTATAAATCTCCGAGTTTGCTTTCTCTATCCCTACTCTATTTACATTTGAAGTTAATTAATTAATGCTTTGCGTTTATATTTGATTTCTACCTCAAGTATTAATTAATTTGTGTAGATTTATATTTGCTCCTTAATTCCTTGCACTATAAAATTATTCATCTTGATAAACATTTTGATTTTCTGAATTAAATTATTATCTTTAACATTATCCAATTTCAGAAAATCATTTTAACTTCCAATTAAGTTTTGTGAAAATTTTTATAAAACCCAATTCACCCCCCCCTCTTGGGATCCAACCATTTCTTTCAATTGGTATCAGAGCTTGGGCTCTTGATTTGAGACTTAACCGTCTAAGAGTAAACATGGTTGGATTTAGTGATTGGTTTATGTCTGAAAATTATTCTTTCACAGAACCTCCAGTTTTTGATGCTAATCATTTTCAATATTGGAAGTATGAAATGAAAATGTTTTTAATTTCAGTAGACCATAAACTATGGGAAGTTATAGAAAATGGTTTTTATATGCCTGTCAAGGAAGAACAAGGAAAATGCATTCCAAAACCCAAGAGTAAATGGAATGATACTGAAAGAAGTTTAATGCAACTCAATGCTAAGGCAAAATTGATTATTTCTTGTGCATTGAGTCAAGATGAATTTTTCAAAATCTCCAACTGTGCAACTGCAAAAGAAATGTGGGAAATTCTTGAAGTTGCACATGAGGAAGATCTTATTGCTGAGGAATTAAGGTATAGAAGTTTCATTAATGAACTTGAAATTGCTCAAATGAACAATTGTAAAACCATTAATGAGATACAACTTGTGCTTAATCAATTGCAAGCTCTTGGTGTTGAACTTACAGAAAAATCTCAAATCACCAAGGAGATAGAAGAAAAAGAAAAAGGAGAAAAAGGGAAACCACAACCAAAAGTTGAATCATCAAAGAAAGCTTACCTATCTTCCATTTGGGGAAATAGCAATTCTGATGAGGAGAACACAAATGAAGAAGCCAACACTTGTCTTGTGGCCAGAAATAAAGATGAGGTAAATTCATTTGACTACTGTTTTGAAGAATTACAAGATGCCTTTGATGATTTACATAAAGAATCTCTAATACTTGCAAAGAAACTAAATGTTTCAAAACAGAAAAACTCTTCTCTTGAAAATGAGTTGGAAACATTGAAAAACGAATTTTCTATTTCCAAGGAAGAGAATTTTGTTTTTGAAAATCAAAACAAAACTTTGCAAGAAGAGAATTTGATTTTAAAAGCAAATATCTCTACCAACAAAAATTGCTTTTGTACCAAGTGTGATTCCTTGAAAAAAGAAAATAATAATCTTAAAAACACACTTGTAAAATTTTCTCAAGGTAGAGAAATTTTAAATACCTCAGTTTTGAAACAAAGAAGAAGGTTTAACAAAGTTGGTCTTGTTTCTAAAAGGAAATCAAACCAAAAACATTCTAAAAACTTCTTTGTTTCTGTAAAGATGTCCAATAGTCCAACTTGCACTTGTTTTTATTGTGGACTGAAAGGACACAAATCTTACTCATGCTTTTATAAGAAAAATCTTGTTCATGGAGTAAAAATGAAATGGGTTCAAAAAGGAACTCATGACCCAGGCGGACCCAAAGAAATTTGGGTACCAAAAACAAAAGATTAATTTGCAGATTCACCTCGAAGCAAGGAGCAGAAATGACATTTTAATGGCTACATCATTTAAACTCCACTTCCTTGCATCAAAAGGAGGCAATGGATAAGTAAACATATAAGCTGGAATGCATTGTAAGAAATTTGACTGATATGTTTACTGCTCTCTAATGCTTTTGTATGTTCTCTAATATGCCTTACATCTATCCTTGATACTCATGCATGCTATATCTGAAAACAATTGTTAGGTATGCAGATTATAGATTCGAATTTTGTTTTGAGCTAAAATCTGTCTTCCAAATTTTGCTCAAACTATCCTTTTTACCGCATCATGAAAACTTGCTTCCATTACACGCACATTTTTCTTGTCTTCACAACAATAAGATTCCTCCTACCTATAGTATTTATCCTTGCTGTAATCTTATTTAAATATTTTCAATGAAATCAAATATTTTGTAAAATTGCATTTCATGAAAGCATAGCACTTTTATTAATATGGCATATCTTGAACATAATGTTGCTCCTAGTACTTGAGATTTATTTGAACATTACTGATTTGAACATCAAAGTGCTCCACCAAAAGTGTTTTGCAGGAGTTAGTCCTCAAATCTATCCTCTAAGCTCATTCCTAATTGTCGACCAATGCTTGACAGTGATCTTATAAGAGATTGTTTTCAAGAGGATCTTGCAAATAATCAATCAATTAAGTTTATTAAAATTGCAAGAAGATAGAATCAAAAGAAGAGCAATGAGCAAAACAAGGATATCAAAATCTTGAGGAGAAACTTCAAGAAGTAATAAGAGTTTGCCAAAATTGATGAGTATCTCTATTCTTTACCACTTTACTATTTAATTAAGTGATACTCCTTGATCATAATTGGCTATGTTGGCAATTTTTTTACTGACACACTTTCATTGCAATGATATATTGTTCTCTAATATCTTACCTATTTGATCATATCATTGTATATAAAGATATTGTCTTTATATCATTCATCATGGTTTGAGCATTATACATGTCATATCCTTTGTATAAGATATAGCTTATGAACGATTGTTTATGGATTATAATTTATATCTGATTATATCTTATTAATCCATATTACCTCAATTATTGTACTACATACTCAGGTTATAATATGTTTTATCTTGATAAGTATGTAACTTGCTTTTGCTTTGAAATGATGATATATATGTCCATGCCAGAAAATTCTTTCCATCTTTAAAATGGATATATATTTTTCAATATATATATACTGTGCTAAATTTGTGTAGCTGATTTCTTTTATCTTTCTTTATTATTATTTTTTTTGTATCGTCCAATAAAAGAAACCACTTGCATTAAAAAAACAAACTGAAGGATTACATTGCAAAAAAAAAAAGGGGAAAGTTTGCTCATGCATGAGCAATCTACAGGCGAGGTGGTCTTGGATTAGGAGGCCCGTATTGTATCATCACCCCTCGGCCATTCCTTGGAGCAAGAGACTGAGCAATGTCACGGAGGGTAGTGTAAATCCCATTCATACAATCAACACTTCTTTGTTGTTGATTGCAGAAGCATTGGGTAGACCAATAGAAGAACCTATCTATTCTTGAAGTCAGTGCCGCATTGTTGCGTTTAGCTAACTTCTCTTGGTCCTCTATCATCTTCTTGAGTTTCTTCACCTCCTGCTCCAGACAAGCAATTTTGTCTTCTGACGTATGGCCTGTACTAATCTCTTCAGCTTCTTCGATCTTCATCTTCTTCTTTCGGTTCTCTTGAGATCCTTCTAAAGGTCTTTTACCCTTGTCCCTGCCTAGACTCAAGTTTAAGTCGAGCTCTTCCTCCCTGGCCTCTATTGTGAGATCAATGAACTTTCTTGCTGCCATGGTTTGGAATATTTAGAAATTTTTGTGGGAGTATGAAGAGAGAGGAATGTCAGAAAGTTGTAGGCTCAGAGATGAATACTCTTTGTGGTGTGGTAATTGAGAACTCTGGGGCAGTCTTTATAGAGAGAAAATGATGACTTAGAGCCAACGAAGATATCTCTTCGCCGCACCCCTACACGCTCATCCTACGGATTTTGCAAGCTGGAAGCCAGAACTCTAGGGTACGCATGCATACCAACAACGCGTCGCATTAATGGCAAAACCACGAAAGTCAATTTTCGATGGATTTGCGGCTGATTTAATTTGTTTTGATTAAAAATTTTAAGGATTAATAAAATGGTGATAAACAGAACCGTATTTCTCTGCTTTGTTGTGTTGTTCTTGAGAGCTTTCAGTATAATATACATGATTGATTGCATCATGCTATGATTACATGTATCTAAGAACATATGTTGTGTATGCTATTCATGCATCATGAGCGAAGGCTATGAATAATATGTCATGATTCCACATGCACTCATAGAAAATGAGAAGTCAAAAAAAAAATTTTTTTTAAATAAAATGTGTAGAGGATAATACATCTTCATAGTTACACATACTTACATATAATGCTTTTGTGGGCAAATGAAAGGCAATGATTTCCTTGCATTATGATAATGCTTGATGCATGCGACCGTAAGCAGTTAATTTTGCCTTTAATCCTTGATTTACATTACTAACTTAAGCATCGGAGTGGTTGTCAAATTTTTTGCAGGTGCTCATCCTCAAGATACATATATGAATACATCTTGAAAATTACATTTGTTTAATATGCATTGATTGAGGGGGAGCCTAATCTATACTTAAATGCTCTATATTTTTAGGGTAACTTTATATGAGATGCAATGTTTTCCTTAACTATATATTTTTGGCATATCAATGATAAGTTTTGATGAAATTTTACCCCATGACGTCATATGATATTCTTGGTTAAAGAAGGAATACGCTTTAGCCTTTATATATTGCCTTCCTTATACCTTTTTGTTGATGTCAAATAGGGGGAGAAGGATATGGAAAGAAAAATATGTGTATATTGTATAATGATTATTACATTGTAATAAATTTTTCTTTGGTGATTTGTCATCATCAAAAAGGGGGAGATTGTTAGCCCTAATGTATTATGCTATAAGTTTTGATGATGACAAATATGTGGGAATTATAGTATGACTTAATCTTCTTAGCCCAAATGAATGATTTAACTTCTTAGCCCAAATGAATGATTTAATCTTCTTGGCCCAAATGAATGATTTAATCTTCTTGGCCCAATATATAATTTAATCTTTCTTAGCCCAAATAGTATGATTTAATCTTATTGGCCCAAATGCATGATTCAATTTTTCTTGGCCCAAATATATTTAATGCTTTATATATTTATATATAGTAATATAAATTGATTTTTGATAAAGTTTATGGGGTGTTGTAATATAATTTGAAAAAGAATATCTTTTACTGTAGCACTTTTGAAAAAGAAATTTGATTGTTGAAAAAGTATGATAAAGTTTATTGGGTGTTGTAATATAATTTGAAAAAGAATATATTTTACTGTAGCACTTTTGAAAAAGAAATTTGATTGTTGAAAAAGTATGATAAAGTTTATTGGGTGTTGTAATATAATTTGAAAAAGAATATCTTTTACTGTAGCACTTTTGAAAAAGAAATTTGATTGTTGAAAAAGTATGATAAAGTTTATTGGGTGTTGTAATATAATTTGAAAAAGAATATCTTTTACTGTAGCACTTTTGAAAAAGAAATTTGATTGTTGAAAAAGTATGATAAAGTTTATTGGGTGTTGTAATATAATTTGAAAAAGAATATCTTTTACTGTAGCACTTTTGAAAAAGAAATTTGATTGTTGAAAAAGTATGATAAAGTTTATTGGGTGTTGTAATATAATTTGAAAAAGAATATCTTTTACTGTAGCACTTTTGAAAAAGAATTTTGATTGTTGAAAAAGTATGATAAAGTTTTTTGGTTGTTGTAGAAAGGTTGAAAAATGATGATGAAGCTTACTGTAGCAATTTTGACTAAAGCAGTCACTGTAGCAGCAAGGTTTCACTATATAAAAGGGACTTCACAACACCATTTGCATCAAGCTTCAATTGTTCATTTCTCATATTATCTTGAGTTTCATTCTCTCTAAATTGCTAGAGAAATATTCTGAGCTTAATTTCTGCGTTATCTACACTTTGAGAGTGTTTACCATTATTTTCCTTAAGCCTTTAAATTTAGTTTCTCAAGGATTGGTTCCTTGAGTTAGTGTTTGAGAGAAAACACGTTGTAAGGGGGAGAGACACCCTTGAGGGAGAAAAGTATGTTGTAGTGGTTTGCAAGTACCCGGATTAAACTTGCAATTATAGTGGAAATACTCAAGTGGTCTCTTGAGGACTGGATGTAGGCTTGGGATTAGCCGAACCAGTATAAATCTCCGAGTTTGCTTTCTCTATCCCTACTCTATTTACATTTGAAGTTAATTAATTAATGCTTTGCGTTTATATTTGATTTCTACCTCAAGTATTAATTAATTTGTGTAGATTTATATTTGCTCCTTAATTCCTTGCACTATAAAATTATTCATCTTGATAAACATTTTGATTTTCTGAATTAAATTATTATCTTTAACATTATCCAATTTCAGAAAATCATTTTAACTTCCAATTAAGTTTTGTGAAAATTTTTATAAAACCCAATTCACCCCCCCTCTTGGGATCCAACCATTTCTTTCAGTCAGTATTTTGATTATATCTTTTAAAAGAAAAATAATTTTTGAGTAAAACTTGGCTCATTTGAAACTAGACTCCAAGAGCTTTCCAACGGTATATTATTTGTTTAAAACGGAGTTCAAATGAGGGAGTTATGAATTTTTAAAGAAAGCTCAAAATCTGGACTGCACTATAAGTGCTGTAACGGCTATATAACGGCTAGTTTTGTAAAATCTTATATATATGACCTTAGATACACGATTTTGAGTAAAAACAAAGTCCTACAATGTGATATTAACTTCTTCTATCATCTTTGAGAGAAAGGAAAGCATTCATGAGCCAAATCTTGCATATTCTCTATCATTAGAGTTATTAGAGCTTCATTTGTTTTCATCTACTCTTTAGAGAGAGTTTCTTTGTATTGTTGATTTTGATCAACACATATATTATTCTGAGTTGAGGTTCGCAAGTACCGGTGTTGGAAGAACTTGCTTTGGATTGAGGAGGAGCCCGGATTCATAAATTCTTCATTGTGGTTTCGCAAATACCCGGATCGAATTTGCGTGGTTGTAGTGGTTTGCAAGTACACGGATTAAACTTGCAATTATAGTGGAAATACTCAAGTGGTCTCTTGAGGACTTGATGTAGGCTTGGATTAGCCGAACCAGTATAAATCTCTGAGTTTGCTTTCTCTATCCCTTACTCTTTAATTTGTGCATATTGATATCTATTCTTTAATTCCTTGATCTTTATAATTATTTATCTTGACAGCACATTGATTTTCTGTATTATATTTATTATCCTAAGCATTGTACTTTTACAGAAAATCATTTTAACTTCCAATTAATTCTTGTGAAAAATTTATAAAACTCAATTCACCCCCCTCTTGGGTTCCAACCATTACTTTCATAAATGAGTTAAGAATAAAAGAAAAATGAAGTTCTGAGGGAATTAGTCGACTAATGGTAACAATCAGTTAACTAATAGCATCAGAAAATAGAATAGGTTGCTGATATCTACAATCTGGAGAGTTCAGTCGAATAAGTACTCTCTGTCATGATGAAATTTTAGGTGCTAAAGCAATCAGTCAACTAATCAGGGTGGATCAATCGACTAATGGCATATCAGTCGACTATCGAAAAGCAATCAGTTGACTAATCGTCTGCTGGAGTGCAAAAGTAAGTCAATTTTAACTGAAAAATCAGTGAAAAAGTTTACCTAAACACCCCTAGCTTGCATATGAAGCTTAGAAATAAGAGGGTAAGGTTAAAAGAGGGATTTCCATAATACGATACTCTTTAAACCCTTTTAGAAGCAACAAGAGAGAGAGAAATGACATTTTCTGAAAACTAGAGAAGAGAGAGAGTGGGAAAACGTGAAGAAGAAAAAGAAGGTAGAGGAGGAAGTCCTAGTTAGGTTTATAACAAGGAAATCACCAAATGTAAGCTTCCTAACTTGATTTCTCTAGTTTAGATAAATTCTAGAGCTTAAAATTGGCAGAATTGTGGTTTTCTGTAATATCCCAAGAATTTATATGAATATTTAAAGTCTAATTTGAAGTTTAGTGAAAAATTTAATTACGTGAAAAATTTGCTTTTTGAATTAGTGAAAAAAATGTGGGAATAGAAATTTTAATTTTTAATTTAGGAAATTTTTACAAATTCTCAAGGACTAAAGTGAAAAGAAAAGAAAGTATAGAGGACTTTTGAAAAATGACCAAATAGGAACCCGAGAAGAAGAATAGAGTTTATGGGAATGAATTATGAGTCCGGTACCAAAAGAATGATAGATTTGGGGTTAAAGTGGAGTTTGAGATATTGAGAGGGACTAAAGTGAAATAAGAAAATCTGTGGGGCACCTAGGATTTAGAAACACCTGAGGTGAGATTTTATGAATTTGCTTTTGCTAGTCTTGACTAAGGGTCAATTGCAAAGCAAGTGATAATTTCACCCCGGGCGAGTATATAGGTGGCCTCACCTATTTTTTATTCATTTTTCTCCTTTCCTCTCCCTCTCTTCACTTTCTCTCCTCTCTTTCTCTCTTCCTTCTCTCTAATTTCTCTCTCTATACTCCAACTCTACAACCGGGCTTTGGAGGGTGGATCTCGGGCTACGGGGCGAGCCTCTAGGAGCTAGGCAACGTAGGGAAAGTAAGGAATCGAGGTAGAAATTTCTATTTCTTAAGTTTTTCCCTATTTTCTAGTTTTAAGAGTGTTTGAGGTAAAATCGAGATTCCGACTTCGTTTCTCGATTAAAATTGGTGATTTTGGTGTCTAAATGCTCCTTAGACATTAAGGGTGAGATCCCATGGAAGAAATCATGAAAAACGGTGAAGATTTGGCCAGATTTGGGCCAAAACCGAGAGAAATCGCGAAGGGGTCGCGATCGTGGCGCCCAGGCGCCAAGCATGGGTTGGCGCCCAGGCGCCAGGTGTGCCGGGAAACCTTAGCTTATTTTAAATCGGTCATAACTTCTTTATCCGAACTCCGTTTTGGGCAAACTTTATATCGTTGGAAAGCTCTTTAAGTCTAGTTTCCAATGGTATAAGTTTCATTTGAATATTCATTACCGGTTAGGAGTTATGACTTAATATGTGAGTAAAGGTCGAGAATAGTAGTAGAAAATTTCTCTATTTCCTAACCCTGATGGTTTTTATCTGGTTACAATAGGAATGGTCAAAGTGCAAAGTGGGAGTGCCGAGAGTGTGAAATCCAGGTGAGTGGGTTAATATTTGCTATGATTAAATATCTGTTATTGACTTTTTGCATCATAGTGGAAATATGTTGTATATCCAAGTTTGAAGAGCATGATGTGGAACGATGAGGCATAAACAATTGTGGAACGTGTCTGGTAATGTATATAATTATATTTTCTTATTTTCCCATGAATGGAGGTTATATGATGGATTGTGAATGGTATGTGAATTGAGTTGAATAATTGTTCTATATTATGGGTTATGTTGTATACATGCTATGTTGTTGGAACCATATTGATTATGTTGTGACTTGAATTGTAAATGACTGAGTTGTGTATGTGGCTCAAGATTATGATTGAGGATGTTTTTATATGTGATTGTGATTGTGTTTGACTGGAAAGGAAAGGCATGGTGGTGCACCCCATAGAGAAATTTATGTGAAGTTATAAGGGTGGAGATTATAAACGGAGCGATAAGGGTGGATGTGGCGGGGGCCGCGGGCAACGATGCAGAGGTATTCTGGACGACCCGGTTGGTACGGGAAATGTGTGTGAAATTGATTTCACCAATTGCTGTTGTGAATTTTGAATTATGTTGAAATGTATTTGATTTACTTGGATATTGTTGTGAGGTATTATGAATAATATTATATTATATGATGATCGATTTACGTATGATTGCTGCATGTTATCATTATGATGCATGACATTTTTTTGTCATAGTGTTGTGTTATCTACTCACTGGGCACGTAGTTTGCTCATACCCCTCTTATTGATATTTTTTTTTCAGAGTTGACAGCTGAAGGTAAATATCGGAATAAGGAATTATGAATCCTTAGTTCATGATTTCCTTTTCATTTGTTCAGGATAAAGGTATAATAGTTAAGTCTTATTCTAAGTTGTATAAATCTAGAAATCTCTGTAATCGGGTAGGTTCATTCAGTGATGTAATGTGAGTAATTGTAGTATCTATAGAGAACTCGTTTTGGTTGCATGAAAAAGAATTGTATGATTTTTAAGAGAAAGATAGGCTTACGGAGGTGAAATGAAATTCACTTTCCGTGCCGGTCACGTGCTCAAATTTTGGGACGTGACATTTTCAGACTAAGGAAAGAGGAGAGAAGAAAGAATTGGTCTGAAAACTAAGGAAACAATAAATTTTAGAAGGCAACTAGAAAATATCACTTCATTTTTAACTATAAGAAGATTCAAAGTTAGTTAGTTTTTCATCCAGAAATTTCTCATAAGAAGTAGAACTCCTTATGGTATGATAGAGCTAGAAGTTCCTCATAAGATGTAAAATTCTTTATGGAATGACAGAACCAAAAATTTCTCATGCGATGACAAAAATTGCTCATGGGACATTGAGTACTTTTCATGAGAAAATAGCCAAAGTGTAGTGCACTATATTAATAAATAAGTTTATAACACACGTTATGTGTCCAGATATCAGTTTATACTTCATGAGATGAGTTTGCTATTGAGATTATTTTATCATAAAGTCTTTTATATTCATGGAAGTGTGATATATCTATTAAGAATTACTTTTATGACTAAAATAGTTCATAAAATGTTTTCTTTAGAAAAACTAGCTACTGAGATTAAATATCTCATGATTTTATGTTATAACTAACAATTTCAGGAGTTGAAGTAGAAAAGTGAAGGAAAGCAGAAAGAACAAGATAGTAGAGTTATTAAATAGTTATTTGACATAGAAGAAATTAAGTTAGCTTTCTATGCAAACTTTAGAGACATATGTACATTTGGTGTGTATGTATTGGAATATATGAATTTTATGTAGGCCTCTTGTATTGTAGCTCTATTCTAGAAAAGAATTTACAAGAATAGTTGAAGAGGTGTTGTGGAATATATGTATAGTGGAGTTTAATGGTTTTACGCTGTTTTCAAATTAATAGTTTTTCTGAAATTTAAAGTTCATAGCACATCAGTTGACCGATGACCCTGTATCAGTTGACTAACACCTCTCGGTTTTAGATATTTGAAAATTTGAAGATAATCTGTCGATCGATAGCCCCAGATCAGTCGACTGATCGTTCTCTGCTCAGAATAAAACTTTCATCCTGAAAATTGATTCAAATTTTCCCTATTTTAGTACAATAAGATATTATATAAGATTTTTCAAATTTTCCCTATTTTAGTACAATCAGATATTATATAAGAATTTTCAGAAAAATCTCATGATTTAAACCAAGATTTTCATTAAATTTCTATAACAATTTTCTTAAACTGTATAAGTTTAGTATAAATATAATAGATGTAACATTCATAATTTAGAGATGCTAGAAACACCAAAAAACTTATTATGACGGAAACAACATAAAAGATCTTGATGGAGAAGAATATTCTAAATATGAGAAAGGAGATGAGTAGTATGAAATGCAGAATTGGTCTCCCTACGAAGCCTGTTGTTACAGAGTTGAGTTACAACTTACAAAATCAAAGTGTATTTGGAAAATAGTTAGAGAAATTTAATTTTGGACAAATTATAGTTTAGAATTTAGAGTTTGGGTAAACTATAGTTTGCATAATAAAATTTGGGGAAATTTAAGTTTAAGCAAATTATAATTTGCAAAAATAATAACTGGAACTATAACTAAAATCATAATTTGAAGACAAAATTAAATTAATATAAAGACTCATAAATATATTATTTTGTACCAAAATAATATTAATGCAATTTAAAACATAATTTGTAGAAACCAATGTACAACCAAACACACATAGTTTGTTAATACGTTGGAGGCATAACAGAACCACATATTACTAAGAGGTAAGTCTATACTCATCAATACAGAGAAGCTCTGCTCTCCAGTGAACTCTGTAGTTTGTAGTTTTGTACCATATGAGAGTTGGGTGGACAGAGAAAAAGAAGTAGTTAAACGACAAATTCTGTTCAAGTGAAACTCAAAAAAATTGAGTAACTCATAAAAATTCTGACAAAATAAAAATGGATTGTTTTATTTATTTATTTTAAATAAAAGTTAATTTGGTAATTAGTGTTGTTTATTTTCTTTTATTTCATAACAAAAAATTCGGATTAAAAATAAATTTAAAAAATAATATATATAAATCAATTTGGACCATTATGAATAAAAGAAAATAAGTGGTTGAAAATGTAAAATTAACTCTCATTTTTTTTTGGAAAAATTGCACATAACTCTCATAAATTTTGGAGTCTTTGCAATTTACCCCAATGAACTTCCAAATTTAGCAAGAAACTCCTTCGAACTTTTAAATGGTTGCAAAAGACACATTCCCTTAGGTTGACACTTGATTGTCAAATTGATCATTACTCAACAATTCAAATAACTTTTTTTTATACCTAATCAAATTTAAAATACAATAGTTTTGATTCAATTTTTATTTTTTCTATGTGTAATTTTTGTTTTTTATTTATTAATTTGATAAATTTTTTAAATTAAAAGGACAAATATACTCCTATTACATTAGTATCTATTAGACATATTTATACTGATTATGCTTAAAAAAAATTAACTAAACTATTGACTAATAGTTAACTTAACGTTAAACTTAATAAATAAAGCTTTTAAAAACATTAAAAAGTTAAAAAAGATCTTTCGTTAGATTTGAAAATTTATGAAATTATGAATAATTTGTTTTTTTTTCTTTTAAGTAAGTAAGACAATTCACTTTTCCACAAAACCAACATCAAATTTGGGAAAGCAACTGAATGATCAATCATCAAGTTTATCCCTCTCCCCATGGATTCCTTTTGTTTTTTTGTTTTGTCACCCTTCTTTTTCACTTTTAGATCTAAGTAAAATAATTGTCGATATATTTTGGGCAAAAATTAAAAAAATAGTCGTTATTAATAGGGTGCTAGGTTTAAATAATCAATTATCAAGCCTTCCTTGAAATTGATTGATGATCAAACCATGTGTGATCGAAGCAACGGGTGAACCACCGACAACTGTGTCACCATGGCGTGAGTTCTATTTGTAGAGTCAACTGAGAATGATCAAATACTTTGAAATTTCGTTTTATATGTTATTTTATTTTTTTTAAATGTCATGATATAAAGAATATTACATTAAATTATGCAACACAAAAAGACAATCAGAGAACTATAGTAAACCAATAAAGGGAAATAATGGCGGAAATCTTGTATAAGGAGATTGTTTAGTTTTGCCAAATTACTCTCAACAAGAGCCAGATATAGTTTAAGCAAGATCAAGAAAATTGAAAGGTTACATTTTTATGCTGGATTGACTCTTTTGAAGAATATCTGATGATTAAATTTTAAATATATCAAGTTACCAGGAATATAAGATTGTTAATGTAGACTTAATTCATTATATCAATCCATCCTAACTTTATAAATAAGAGAGGTTACACTAATAGTTCAGCAATCCATATCAATGAGGGTTTTTAATCTAATTAATCAAAATCTTTGAAGTTTGGGTGGAGTGGTGTGACAGGGTTGATCTTGGTGGGTATTTAAAAAAAAAAAAATAGAGATCTAGTTATATATTTTTGGAATTATAATACAATAGTGTGTTAAAAAATGTTTGTAATTAAACCGGCTCGACCCAGTCTAAAACTATTAGTGGATTGTATAGTTGGAATATTACTATGTTTGTTATATAATTGGTAAAGCTTAAGTATATGTTTGGAAAACGGTTTGGTAAATGTAATTTGGATAAATTTATATTTGAGTGAATATGATTTATATTTGGAAGATGGTTGAACAAACTTAAGTTTGGGCAACACAATAATCTAGTCAAAATGCAATGAGAAGGGCAACATAGGAATATGGTGGTTGAACATAGTTTATTAACACTAGATAAGCTTCACAGACTTGCGTTTGTTTAAATCATGGTTTGGAAATTGAAACATAGTTATCGGTCGATGCAACGCAAGGCCATACGATCTGAATTTCATGAAAATCATGGTTTACCATGTATTCATGTTCAACGCTAAACGTGATGCGGCCAACTTGTACCCAAACATAGGCTAATTTAAGTCCGTCAACTTATATAATAACCCTACAAAGGTGCACTTTTTAAAATAGATATTTAGCCTCATGAAACTAAAAAATATCCTTTACTAGTACAATTTGAAAAAAAAAAGAGATTAAAATATAACTCAAATTCCTATAGTTTCATTCAACAAAAGTTTTGGTCCCTACACTTTAAAAACAAAAGATTTGATCTTTGTAGTTTTCAAAACTACCAAAAAATAATCTTCGGTGTTAGTCAACGGTTAATTTATGACACGTACACTGATTGGGATGATTACATCAACATTAAGCACAACTTTAGTGCCACACATGGCAAAAATAAATGTTGACATGGCATTATAATTTTTTTCCCTCAATTTTTTGCCCTTTTCTCTTCCTATGCTCATGAACCCTATAGTGAATTTGATATCTCTTTCCCTTTCTCAGTTATTTTTGCATGGGTGGTCTTCCGGTGTGTTGGGGTTTCATCTCCGGTGTCCTACGTAGTCTTCTCCACTGGTGTCATGTTTTCTTCTCTTGTGGTCTCCGATTTAGTTGTCGCGTTTTACTGAAGCCGGGAACACTGTGCAAGGATAATATCAAGAATCTCCAATATTGCGTTTTCGATTCTGATATTGCGTAGAACATAGGTTCTTGAATTTGAAATTTCCAAAATCTTCTGTTATTGTGTTTTTCGAGTTCTTCCTCTGCCATTCTGCTATAATGTATAAAAATTGAAAAAAGAGGAAAAATGAGAACTCGAAGGCGAAAAGATGAAATAAAAGAGAAAAAAAAGAATTGATGATGTGGAAATTGCTACCATGTTAGCATTTAATTTTATCATGTATGGCGCTGACGCGGTGTTTCATGCTGATGTAAGCATCCCAGTCAACCCATTGTTAGATTTTTCATATGGACTACCATAAATCATATTTACCTATACATATATTTATTTATTTATTTATATGTATTGTCCAGTTTTAATAATAAATTAATTATAAATTCTTTTATAAATTAAACAATCCTTATTGAATTGAAACTGGGCCTTGTGTGGGCTGACTAATGATGGGAATGTCAGTCCATTAGGGTTTTACAAGAAAGAGTCTCTACTATCTGCCTATATATGTGGTGTAGCAGTCCTATTGAAGTAACACCCTCTGAAAGCATATTAGGTCAAGAGGACAGTTATACTCTCCTTAATTATTTTGTTTCCTATTCTTCAAATTTATTTATACCCAATAATCAGTTACTGTCAAGAGTTCTGCTGTTTCCCTAGGTACGCATATTTTTGTTATTATTCATATATGCTATAGAACTATCTCCAATACAATACTTGTATATAAGAATTGTTTATAAATTCATTCAATTGATATCAGAGCCTGGTTAGCAGATTGTTTTCACGACCCATTTTCTGGGCACATGACCGGCACAATGATGAATCTCTCATCACTGTAAGCCCTTCAATAAATTCTACCCGTGAGTTTAAATTATCTATGTTAGCAAAATAACAATTCCTTAATAAATATGAATAAAATATATCAAATTTTCTTATCTGAAAATCATAAAGATGATTTGCATGTAATAATAGATTATCAATTTAAAATACATTATTATACTAACATACAAGCCAAATGCCAAACCCCTGACCTAGATGTCCTAGACGATTACAGAGCAGCATAATTTATAATAATAGAGGGGTCTACCCGATAGCGGGAAGGTCCAAAGTGATCTACTCCTTTAGCAGATATTCTTTGCTGGCAACCTGATCTGAACAAAAAAATTTTTATAGAGAGTGTGAGCTTTTAAACTCCTTGAGCGAATCGGCCTCGCGTTAATAAAATTCAAATACATTACCAGTCATGCAAGTATATCTGAAGGCTCATATTCAACCAATAGACATAGTTAGAAACTACATACAAGAAGATAAAAATTCATCCAATTCAACAAACGTTACTAGTACTCATCAATGGCAATATATCCTGGAGAGCGCACACAGGCCGGCTCACCAATTTTGTATATTTCCGCCATGACGCACAACATCATCCTCATAGCTAAGGCGCCTCACGGATTTATCACCAATCCGAGCTATATCCCTACTGAAGGAATCGTTGTCTCCACACTCATTGGTCAAGAAACCCTTTCAACTGGGTTTTTCGCCTTGCCGTGAGAGGGGGTACTGTCCCGTTCAATCACAATCAATAGTACAACATTTCATATCATAATCAGAAGTACATTGTAATATTCATTCATATAACATGTATAGTATATAACTATATTATAGATTTATAAACCACAAATTAAGATAACAATGAAACTGTTTTTGAAAAGATTCAAACTTCACATCATCATGTGATACTTGCTTCGTCTTATCCATACTTCTGGATTAGTTATATCATTAGATTCGTCATTCTGAATCCAATTTCCCCCTATGAATCTTGGGAGTGTCCTACGACATATTTTTTTATCACCAGTAATGCTAAAACTCTATTAAAACGGGGTCGTTTCACTCACCTGGATTCCGTACGAGTATCGCTTCTCTAAGTCGTTACGGACAAGAGTACACAGATGAATTTCAGTATTCCGCTACGGAGATTTTCATGAAAGATTAGAGAAAACAAGTTATGATTGTTTTCATACAGACACTGTTTATACATATAGTTACTATTCATATATATAGTACTATTCATATGTATAGATACTATTCATACATATAGTTACTATTTATACATACGGATACTATTTATACATACAGATATTATTCATACATACAGATACTGTTCATACATATGGCACTATTCATATATACGAAGACTGTTTATACCAGAAATAGAGAATACAATCTGTAAAAAAGTACGCCAGGTAAGTTCTCAGGAAAGAGTGGAGGGTCGCAATAGACACACTTAAAAATCAAGTTTTTCCTTAGCCAGAACTTTCCTAGACATGTATTCTTCACAGTTTACATCCTATTTCGGTAATCAGAAAATCAAAATAACATATAGACAGCTAATGACAGTTTTTCTGATATGGAAGATCAGCCAAAGCCGCAACCACAGAGTACTCTTAAAAAAATAACTTCTAAAATTTGAAAGACATAGAAAGGGTATAGTATCCTTACCTAAGCTGGAAAGGAAAGGCCCAAAATCTCAGAAGCCTAGCATTGGAGCAAGAGAAACTTAAGAAAAGAAGTTGAAAATGTGAGTTTAGAAGTGAAATGAAATGACCTATTTATAGGAAAAGTCAACGGTACTATTTGTCACTATGCAGTAATAAAATATTCAATTTACTATTCATAAAAATGATATTTCTAATAAAATATTTCACGCGTTACTGTGCAAGCGGCTGAATTATTGGTTACTATTGGAACTTAAAGGAAAAACTATCATTTCACCTTAAACCTTTAAGTTTTTTTTCAATTCAGTCCTTTCACTTTAGTCCCTGAGGGTATTTTCACACATAAAACGTCATTTTCTCCTATGAACTTCTTTCTAGTTTTCTCTAATGATCAAATCACATCTAGTACTTGACATTTCGATTGTATAAGTGAACAGTATCGTATACGTAAATAGTATTATATAGGTGAACAGTATCATATATTAGCATAGTAACCATAGTTTGCAAATACGCATTTATATTTAATTTTTCATGTGTATTACAATTGTTCTATAGCTGTATAAAATTAAAATCATATAATGATTTATATATTCGTTCATATTGATTGGGAAAAATTATTGTGAAATGATTTTTCTATAGAACCCTAAATTTGTGTTTTGTTTATGATTAATGAGAATTTTCTCAAATTATGATTATTGAAAATTTAGATAATATTTGTGATTATTATAATTCTCATTCTGTGATTATGTTTCTCCTAATTCTTGGTAGCTCTTTTTGATCTAGATCTTCACCAAATAGATGTTAAGACAACATTCTTAAATGGTGATTTTTCAAATGATGTGTACATGGATCAACCTGGTATTTTTTTTTTAAAAAAATATGGTCAAAAGCATATAATATGCAAATTAAAGGGATCCATATACTTTTTAAAATTGGCCTTGAGGCAATGGTACCTAAAATTTCATCATGTTGTCATTTTGATCAGCTCAAGGAGAATATATATCTCATTAGTGTTTTTATATGATAACTAGTGTGAGTAAGTTATAATTTTAAATATTGTACTTTTAGTTTTTTGGCCTGAAATTCAATGAGTTTTTCTTACTCTGTTAGTGGCACCTTGGTATATCATATTCTCCCTGTTGATGTGCCATAGTCAAGCAATTGATTTTTTGGTCTTTATATGAATTGAATAATTTCATCAGACATGATATGTATTTATTATATTTTTTTTGAATATAATTGCTGATTATTTCTATAACTGTAACTTCACCTATTGTGGGTATAATTATACAAATTTTGTAAATTGAATGATTAAATTTTTTAATCATATTTTATTACATTAATAATAATTATACCCTATCGGTGTGTTATTATTAATGCAATTTGTTGTACAATGCACTGTTAGTTTATACTTATATCAATTATCTTTCGAATACCCTATCGGTATTAGAAACTTTGGTGATATAAGATTTGTGCATTATAATTATTACATTTCTTATTTATTATGGTTCGGGACCTTTAGGCCGGACCATTATAAGTAAGAAAATGTTTTCTAAAGGGCATGATTGGCTGCGTATAAGGAACTATTTAATTCTCTTATTGCATGATCACATCATGTATATTAAATGTTCCTTTTGTTGTTATAATGTAAGCCTTCTTTGTCTATGCTTGACTTCTGTCAAGACTTTGAATATGACCAATTTTGAGGACTGGAAATAAAAAAATCTCTTGATCTCTATTTGGCTATCACTAATATGGATTTAGCTTTGAGAGAATAAAAGCTTTATGCTCTTACTGCCTCGTCCACTTCTGTTGAAAAGGCTTCTTGTGAAAAATAAGAACACTCAAACATGATGTGTCTCATGGTGTTGAAATACACTATGAAGAAGTCAATTAGATAGACCATTTCAGAGAGCAAAAAGGTCCCGTATGCTTCTGCTGACTAATGTACGCTCAATTTTGTACTCATCTCGATATTGTTTTTGCTATTAATGCTTTAGAGATATATTTGAGCAACCAAGATTTAGGTCATTTAAAGCCATGAAAAAGTCATAAGATATTTGCATGAAACCAAAGATCATGTATTGACCTATAGGAAGTCTGATCAACTTCGAGGTATTGATTATTCTGATTCTTATTTAACATGGTTACCATGACGACTGAAAGTCTACTTCCAGCTTTATTTTTTTTTTTTATGATGACATGAGTAGCTATCTCTTAGAAGAATATTAAACAGATTTTTTATGATGACATGAGTAGCTATCTCTTGGAAGAATATTAAACAGACTCTTACAGCTACTTTTACTATGTAAGCAGAGTATGTCGCTTGCTATGAGGCTACTTGTCAAGCTATGTGGTTGAAAATCTTAATTTATGGCTTTCATATTGTTGAAAGTATTTCTAGGCCACTTATGATATATTGCAATAATACTACAGTTGTGCTTTTCTTTAAAAAACAACAAAAGCTATTCTCAATCAAAGCACTTTGATATTAAATACCTGTTTGTTAGAGAGAAAATTCTGGAGTTTCAGACTCATATTGAGCATATTGCTACAAAGAACATGTTAGCATATCTACTAACTAAAAGCTTAACTATTAGAGTTCTTCAAAATCATGTAGCTCATTTGAGTTTAGTTAAGTCATTTGATGTTTTGGGTTAGTAGGAGCTTAAAATTTAATATTTACTTAGCGTCATTCTTATGAGATATGTTTGTGATTACGTCATTTATACTATCATATCTCTTAGAGCATTTTCAGATGCTTGGACTATTGGTCAGGATTGCACAAAGATCACATCCTTGTAATGTATATTCTGACACCAGTTTCACATATTATTCAAATCTTTTGTTGAGGATCTTGACATATAAGATGTCAGTGCCCCTATCGGACATAGTTTTTGCATTGTTAAATACTTATTACCTCTTGATTTGACTTGAGGATTGTTAATTTATAGTGACAACTCATAATTAACATGTCCATTTTGTTGTATTATTAAATCTGGAAATTATTTATTCTTTAAACTAATGATTTTTGCAGTCCAAGTAAGAGATTGTTAGATTTTTCATATGTACTACCATAAATCATATTTATCTATACATATATTTATTTATTTATTTATATGTATTGTCCAGTTTTAATAATAAATTAATTATAATTTTTTTTATAAATTAAACAATTCTTATTGAATTGAAACTGGGCCTTGTGTAGGTTGACTAATATGATGAGAATGTCAGCCCATTAGGGTTTTACAATGAAGAGTCTATACTCTCTGCCTATATATGTAGTGTAGCAGTCCCATTGAAGTAACACCCTGAAAGCATATTAGGTCAAGAGGGCAGTTATGCTCTCCTTAATTATTTTGTTTCATATTCTTCAAATTTATTTATACCCGATAATCAATTATTATCAAGAGTTATGCTGTTTCCCCAAGTACGCATATTTTTGTTATTATTCATATATGCTATAGAATTATATGCAATACAATACTTGTATATAGGAATTGTTTATAAATTCCTTCACTCACGTATTACAGATTAACTATTGACTGATAGTTGACTAATACTGAAAACTATTTTTTAGAATCTTGAAAATTACAGGAATTAAATCATTTGTTTTTAAAGTATATGGACCAAAACTTTTGTTTGGTAAAATTATAGGGACCCGAATTATATTTTAACAAAAAAAATATATGTTATATAAAAAAAATTACTTTAAACACCGTTGTAGTGTCACAATGCCGTACACATCTCAGAAACCTCATGACTTGATCCAAGCTCTATATACATTTTTATAATTAAGAATAGTGCCGGCAAATTGTGCACCATCATTCACACAACTCTCACCACGCCACTCCTCCATGGTCAATGTCAACCATAATCTTTCTTTAATTGCTTCCCTATTCATTTTCCCATCAAAATGAAATTAGATAAAAAAAAACCCTCTATATATAACTCTGGTTTTCTTTTGTTCCGTAGCAAACATCAATTAATTACCATTCTTAAGCTGAAGTAATATCTGATCCATTACTGAAGAGGCAGATGGAGAAGCTTGCTCAACTGAGAAACAAGTTGTTGAAGTTTCTGCCACGAGAACCTGTAGTAGCTTCAATGGCTTTTCAGGTTCAGAACCCAACTCTGAGTCCCAGCAGAAGCCTCGCCGGAGGAGGAGGAGGAAGCCGAACCCCATCTCACCACATCGTTTCCATAGTCCCCAAGGAAGCTCGAAGAAAGCCCGTAAGCTCTAGCTTCAGTGCGCGAGAGCCTACATCGCCTAAAGTCTCGTGCATTGGAGAGGTTAAAGGCAAGAAGAAGAAGAAAAAGAAGAGAAAGACTTCTCAGAGTCAGAGGCATAAGAAGAACCCCAGTGATGAAAAAGGCCTTAAGAAGGAGAAGATGTTGCTTTGGATTTTCAAGGGAAGTGGCGAGGGTGAGAGTCCGAAGCAGAGAAAGGCTTTGGTGTTGGAGTTAGAGGAGAAAAAGGCACCACCAGACGCAGGGACTGTTGTTCCTTCCTTGGGCTCCATGAAGAAATTTGCAAGTGGTAGAGAAACTTTGTGTGATTTTGACGTTAAACTCGCACAACTGTGAATGCAACTTCTTCCAATGTGGTGTTAAGTAGTAGACTGGTCAGTAAGTTTTCCGAGACACCAGATCCTCCGTTGGGCGTTAAATGTCCAGCATCATCAGATAGGATAGAATAGGTGAGGTTCATGCTTGTCTCACATCGTCTTTCTAGTATCAGATATCCATATATCGTAAAAGTTAATCAAATACCATTCTACATGTCAATTGAATCAGTTTTTACTTTTTAGTCACAAACTTTTGGATTTGGATTACTTCTTCCAATGTGATGTTAATTAGTAGAATGGGTGAGTGAGCTTTTTGAGCCGCTGGACTCTCTGTTGGACACTACATGTTTAATATTGTCAGATGATAATAGAATAGATAAGGTTTATGTGAGCTTCATCTCATCTTTCTAGTATCAGATGGTAATAAAAATTTCAACATCATACGAAAGATTCGAACTAACTTTCTAATATTCATATATTGTAAAGTTAATCAAAACTATTCTACATGTCAATTGAATCACTTTTTACTTTTTAGTCACAAGCTTTTGGATTTGGATTATGTAGGATGCAGATTTCTTCGTTTATGTCAAAGTTAAACAAAAGATTATATTGAAAGTTCTCATTCTCTTATCGTCTGCTTCTTCTCTCTGTGTGGCTATGGTGGGGGTTGCTTGAGAGTAGCCCCCGTCCCTTCTCTTCCTCTCTTCTTCTCTTCCTAGTTCTTTTCTTAGTCTCTCTTCTGTGAGAATATTTATCTTTTTTTTTATATAAGTTTTCGTCTCTTCTTTATAAGAGTTTTTGTTTTCAAATCTTGTCTCTTTGTAAGTTTTTATTTTGTTTTCTATTTTTTGAGACGAAGTTGTTTGGTTTTTAATTCTTTAAAAGAGATTCGGGACTATCAGTGATTTTGAAGAAAACGAAACATATTATTATTTTAAATGTGTAAACACTTGTCAATGTTATCAGAAGAATGATAAATAAAACGATTTCAGAAATTTCAGCACTATATCTTAGTTTACCTCATTTGATTGGTAAGTCGATGTATACTTTTTTCTCTGTATCTCTTGATAAATTTCAAAATTTCTTTAAAAATTTTTTTTTGTTTTTTGTCTTTTTTTTTCGGAGCTTTTGTTACATTTAACCAATATAGTTTACTGATTTTTCTTAATATAATTTGGTTTGGTCCTTATTGATTATTATCAAAAACAAAAAAAAAAGATTATATAGATATATTAGTAATTGAGATTGAATTATACTTTAATCTAACTTTATTGTCTTCACTGCTCGTTCATTTAAGTAATTCAAACAAATTACAAAAGACAAAAAAGTGAAATTTTAATTCAATTGAAACAACATTTGAAAATTAAAGTGTCGCTTTATTTCCCTTTCCCTCCATTTGGCACTCCTGTAGTCAGTCTAGCTAGTGTGGCCTCAGAGTTTAAATTTAAGTAATTAAGATAGAGACGCCTTGTTAACCAGTAGCCAAATTTTTCTAATTATTGAAAATTGAAATTAACATTTAAAAAAAAACCATATTTCTCTCTTAATAATTTAATTTGATTTATATAATAAAGAAAATGAAATTACATAAAAAAGAACGTATATTTTGATTCAAATACAAATTATAATTCTATTAAAGTTGAAGGACAATGTATTTAACTTGATTTAAACATATTATCCAACTCAATTTCAGCTTGATTGTGCTATTAAAAGATTAATAGAGAATGGTTGTCCAAGAATCTAAAATCTCTCTTTTTTAGTGTCCTATGAAGAATATACTTCACAAATCATGTCCATCTATTTTAAATTGCACAGTTAGAATCGAAGAAATAAAAATTAAAAAAAAAAGTAAAATAAATTAGAATTGAAGAAGTAAGAATTAAAGAAAAAAGCAAAATACACATTTTATTTCATTCATTTACTCATAGTTGTTTTATCTAAAACGAAAATTAATAATACGTGAGCTGTAATTTTATTTAACATTTGATTTGAGTTTTCTCAGAAAAATTGTTATTAGGGGTATGAATGTAGAATATGAGAGGATCACTAAGCACTATATTATAAATTCCTTCTTTTTTATGCACTATATTTAAAAAAAGTTTGAGGTTTTGTTGGGTTTAGGAGCTTGGTTACTGTATGCACTAAGGATAGTGATGTAAAGTGTGAACAATCATTTTTCAAAAATATTTTTTATGCTTAATGTTAATCTAAAATAAATATATACAATAAGTACAAATAAAATATTGATGGGATGATGCAAAGTTGTGGAGTAAGTTGCAGATACGCCAAGTCAGCATAAGAATTTATCCTATCAACTCAAAAGTCAAAACCCCGTGCGTTACACTGTAGGGCTATTTCTCAAGTGTAACCTGCACTTTGAGATTAACGCCAAATACCTATATTTTATTATTAATTTAAAAATAATAGTGTCGACTATAGAGTGAGAAAACCAAAGGGTAAAGATGTCATTTTGTGTGTTAATTATAATTGGAGATTACCAATTACTTATTTAATTATTTTAGTTTGTGTACAACTGGCTTTTTGCCACTGTTTTTTTCTTTTAAAGAATTTAATCTCGAGTTCATAACTATTAATATATTTTTTTAACAATTATTCGATATTCATACATTATAAATTAGTATTGATTAATTTATATTTAAATTAAGTAATATTACAATAAGTAATAAAATTCTTATTACTATGTTTTAACTTATTTGTATTCTTATAAATTTAAATTCAAGACATTTATTTAAATTATGTCAAATTTCTATCAATTGACCTATATACTATATACTTAGTAGTAGATTATATGATAGTTTATACTCATTTACTAATAAAATCACTACTAACGCAACACGAATACAATTAGGATAGTAGTTGATTGCTTTAGTAACTATTAATGTAACTTAAATGATAAGAAAATCTTACTATAAAAGATTAGCATGTCATATAACAGTGCTTCGTAAGATAGTATTATTTAATATGTCTTAAGTTGGCTCAAGTAGTACTTTCTACTGGTTGATAAAATAGAAATTGCATATACATTATTTTTTTTTTGGTCAAAGGAGTTGCAATGAATTATATTACATTTTCTTTCCTTTTCATATTATTAAGAAGAAAAATCCTCATTCGTAATTCATATTATAATTACATTATTTGATTTGGTGTCGTGTTGCCCACGCGAAAACCTTGTCAACATTTTAGAAGGTCACAATTAATGAGCCGTCTCTGATTTGAGACTCACACGACAAGACAAGTTTTAATCATTAATTTTGTTTACATAAAAGTCATATATGGAGTTTTTTTAAACACAATTATATTATTATTGTGTTATATCTTTCATGGAGTTAGAACAATTCATAACAATTGTACCTATCTTTTATTTCTCTTCAAACATTTGTTAGCCCTGCATTACACGAATGCATGCTTCGTTGCTTACTCTATATTAATACACATCAAATTTTTTTTTAGGCCTTGGGAGTGTCCACCGAATAATTCAGTTTAGTCAGCTTCAGAATTAGTTTAATTAGGTAGTTAAAAATTTCATATAATCAATTTAATAAATTTATTTATAACTGAATCAATTTAATTTAATATTAGTCTATTTGAATTTGACAGAATGCTCAATTTTAAAGGAAAAAATAAATAAATTTAAGAATTTAGTATCGAATATTTTTATTTTCATCAACCAATTTTATACTAAGGATGCTTTAACTCAATTTTAAAATTAATAAAAAACAATTAACGACAGTTAAATTTAACAAAAGGATTAACATCTCATAAAGTGATAAATTAATGTTCAAATATTCATTATGAAAGATGTTCAAATTTAATATTTGACAATAAAATTGTCAAACTCAAGAATTTATTTAAACTCAGAGATAAAGATAAACTCAAAATGTAAATTCGTAAAAGTTTATATATACTTTTCCATTCAATAGCCTACTAAATATATGTATATATACATATATTCTAACACAACAAAATTATAATAATATATAAAGTACGCTAGGTTTTTAGTTCCTAAATAAAATTTAAGAACTATATCTATTAGGTATCACATGTTCATTTTCCTTAAAAATGAAATAATTGAGAACAATCACTAATTCAGTATATACAGACACAAGAAGACACATAAAATTAGATATTATGAGTCATTATTGATCGGTTAGTATTTCAGTCATTGTACATGTAAAGTTAAATTTGTTTAAAATAGAGTTTAAATAACATTTATAAATATTTAAATTAAATTTGAAAATTACAAGTCGACTAATAGCACATGGAAGTCCAATGCTTCTAACATTTGTTAACTGTTTTGGTCATATATCATAAATGGTAAATAATTTTTTTAATAAAACTTATCTAAATTAAAATTAGACTCAACGATATTTAAAATAAAGTTCAAATGAAAACGTTATATTTTTAAAAATAAAATTGAAAACTGCAAGTCGTTTGATAGCATCCAAAAGTTGACTAGTTCTGACTTTTGCTTTTAAACATATATTCTAAACTAAAAATAATTTTTTAAAAAAAATTGTTTCATTTAAAACTAGACTCATAAAGCTTTCAAATAGTACGTCACTTGTTTCAAACAGAGTCCAAATAAAAAAATTATGAGTATTTAAATTGAATTATATTATACAAATTCAGTTAAACTCGACAATTTTGATTAATTTTTAAATTTATGACTGAGTTTACTTGATTTAGAGATATAGGATCGCGAACTTGTATGATTTGAAGAGGAATCTTGCGATTTTGACAACTTTGCTGACAGTGTTTCAAGTCATTTTGCATCTAGTTGGTAATATTTGTAGAAAACTTAAAATAAAATATCCAAAAAGAACAAGTAAAAAAATACTAAAATAAAAAATCATATTACTTATTAATTTATACCAGTTATTTAGTTAGGAATCCAGATTAGATATTATATATTTAGATAAATTATCAAATTTTAATTTATAATTAATTAGCAATAATTAAGTTTAATTTAATGTGATTGAACTTACTCATGCATAATGCATGGAGCAGCAAGTGAGGTTTAAGTTTTACATGCATGATTTACGGATAAATAATCATGAACATAAGATATGAATTCTGACCCCAAAAAAAAAACTATGAATAAAGTAATAACATAGTCTTACTCATATAGAGTAATTCAAACTTAATATCTTGAACAATATCAATTTATTATAGATATGTGTCAACATAGCAACGATTGTGCATATACACACAAGTATACGGGGAAGTATCAATTGACAAACAGTGCCGATCACAACTTCACAATTAATTTTAAAAACCTTATATATATAATATGAATGGCATGAAAATCATCCTCACGGCATTTAATATCAACCTGTATTTTTTTTATGCTTCGATACTTTTAGAAAATAAAAAATCTTTAATCCCAATTCCATATCATATTTTATTAGATATCAAATGTAAAATAAAAAATAATTAATTCATAAATTCTTATCGTATTTTTTACTAAAAGAAATTTTATATAAAGAGAAGCTTTAATATTATTTTCGAATGTGATTGAGTTATTTAAATATGATTTAAAATATACTAATAAATGTTATTTAATTATTTGTAAATTAAATAATTAATATGTTAAAATTTAAATTATTTTGTAATTGAACCAATAAATAGTCAATGACTATCTGTCTAATATTAAGTGAATAGTAATTACTAAATCAGTTATTTAATAAGAAAAAAAGGAATACTTTCCAACTGCACATATGATATTTTCTTGAATCACTTTGAAGAAAGTATAATTGGACTTATTGGGATCTTCTGTTGTTTTTTGAAAAAATAGTACAGTGTTAGACTTTTCAATACCATCGATAACTCTAACATATGGAGTTTATATTGGCCTTGTCATATGGGGTGTATATAAATTTGATTTAATTCGATTTTCAATGTGAATTAAATCAAATTGACCTGGTTGGTTTATGAAAAAACTAAACTTATTTGATTTTAATTTTTAAGCGATTTAGTTTGGTTTTGATTGAGTAATTTAGTTCGATTTTGAACATTTTTATTCTATGATTTTAGTATCGATGAGATGATGATGCAAAAACAGATAAAAATTGAAGACTGGTCGAGATTTAAAAGGCTGAGAAATGAAAAGTGACAACGAAGACTGATAAAGAAGTGAGAAGGCTGAGAAGTAAGAAGTGAGAACAATGACTAAGTGTGAGAGAGACTAAGAGGTCAGACAACACAATAATAGTGTTTAGGGAAAGGGAAGGTGAGAAATTGGAGGGCTTAGATTCCCTATAGATTTTTTTCAAGAAAAAACAAAGCTCTCTTGGTAAAAAAACAAATAACCACTTTTTTTTTTACTTATTTGATCATTAGATTAAATGGGTGAGATCTCCTAAAGTCTCTCCATAATTTAAAAGGGATCCACACACAAAATTGGAAGACTAATATTATTTCTTTTAAATCTTTGCATATATAATTATATAAATATAATATAATATAAAAAAATATATAATTTTTATTATCATGGATAATTTTTAAATTTTTTAAAATAAAATTGAAAACTGCAAGTGGTTTGGTAACATCCAAAAGTTGATTATTTTTTACTTTTGATGACTCTTTTAAACATATATCCTAAACCGAAAATCAATTTTTAAAGAAATTCGTTTCATTTGAAAATATATTTATAGAGCTTTTTAATAGTATGTCATTTGCTTAAAACATGCATAGTCCAAATAAAATAAGTTATGAATATTTAAATTAAGTTATACTATACAAATTTAGTTAAACTCGGCAATTTTGACCGATTTCTAAATTTATAATCTAGTTTACTTGATTTAGAGACATGAGATCATGAACTCGTATAATTTTAACAGAAATCTCACGATTTTGACAACTATTGTAATACCCCGAGGATTTATTAAAAAAAAAGAGAGAATTAAAAAAAATGGAAAATAAGAAGCAAAAGAAACAAATCCTACAACTACTCCACTAAACTTTGTCTTCCATTATCTATGTACGACAACACACTCAACCGTCCTTTTATCTCTTACCATCACTTCATCCTTCATCCACTCTCTCTCTCTTCCTTACATAATCTTTCTTTTCTTTCTTAATTAAAAGTTTTCCATCATAAAAAGTCCATCAAACCTTCTCCTCCCTATGCCAAAAGTGACAAGGCTCTCGTTCCTGTCTCCCTCGTCGCCTGGAATTCAATCGACGCATCCACAAGAATGAAGCCTTTGGAGATAACTGATTCTCTGGACTTCACCTAAAGCTATCGTGCTATCGCGTGTTTTGGAGCTCTTAATCGTATCTGAAAAAGAGATGCGAGAGAAGAGGATGATGTGAAGAAACCAGGCATCGAACTTCGTCGCTCGTAGATTGTTCACGGTGGTTTTCGTCTTATAGGTTGTTGGGGTTGTGGTTCACGGTGGCAAAAAAAAAAAAAAAGGGAATCGCAACAAGGGGGTCTCACGGTGGTAGAAGGGAAAATAGGAGACTGCACGGTGGGGATTGTTGTTGCTCGCAGTGGTTCATCGGCACTCAGGAAGCCGGCGGGGTGGCTCACGACATCAAAATTGACGGATTGACGGTAAGGATTCTGGCTCGCGATCTTAATCTGCGAAGTTATAGTTGGATTCCTCTTCGATGATAATCAATTTACTGTTTTAAGTGTAATTGGGAAATAATTTGATTGCGTAGAGTTTGATAGAATGGGATTTGTTGGATGAAATTTCTGTTATGGCCGAGATCTTCTGAACAAAATAGCACTATAACTGCATGTGTAGCAGAACTGTGGGATTTAGTTGATTATTGTTTCAGATATGTTAGGAGGAGTTTCTCTGTTTAGGTTGTGGGAAAGTTGAAATATTCTGTACTGTGCTGAGTTTTCTTGCTGCATGAATACTAGCCGTGAAGTTTAATTAAAATTAGAGTGGATATCGGGGCTGTGTATTTCTGGGCATAAACCATATGATGTAACGGAGTCTCTTTCATTATTCTTGGGTATGTTAAACTCTGAGTCTTGGGCTGGTTATGTGTTTAATTGAGGCCATAATTCAAAGACAAACTGAGGGAAGAAATTAGAAGTTGACCAGGGGTTCAAGATAGAATTTGGACTGCTTTGCAGAAAAATTCTGCATGTGCTGTCAAGACTTTATTCTCCTAAATTTCTCATGCTGTGGCTGTTGCAATCTGAACTATAAATCAATTTCGATGTAGTGAAAAATGAATGTGAAAGGGCTTTAATTCAGACGGCTGAGTGTGGAAGAAAATGAGGGAATGGGAAATTGAATGAAGAGGCCAATATGATTTTGTGCAGAGTTGAATCTGAACAGGTGTGCATTTTAGTAATTTTCAGGGATCAAATGATCTTATTTTGATGCAAAATTTTTATGGCATCAATATAAGACCTTACTCTAACAGCCTACCAAATTTGGTCACATGTGAATGTGTTTTGATTGGTGAAATAAATAGAAGAACCGAACCTGTGATAATTTAGACAATTCTGACCTATGGTTGATAAAAGGATCTTTAGAGGGGTCAAACAATGGAATTTAAATATGAAATTTTTACCATAGCATGTTAACATATAAAGGAGGTTATATGTCAAGTTTCATAATTTTTGGAGCTATAGTTTATTCCCAGAAATTTCTTAAAGATTAGTTCTGATTTTAACCTCAAAACATAATAAAGTTAAATGAATGATAGCTTATGTTTTAATTAAGTATTATCTCTTTGCTTGGCTTGATCTTTAGGCCTTTGATGAGTTCCTTGGCATCTATCCTCTGATTTGAAGTGTAGAATTTTAGCTTGGAATCGAGGTGAGAGATCCTACCTTACCTTGTTTGCTTATTTAATGTATATATTAAAAGTATACTCTATGTATACATATGTAACATGAAATTCATGCATTCATGATATACATTGAAATGTGTAAATATGATTCTGTTGTGAACTTTTCCTGAAATGGAATGCATATGGTTGCCCATGGTTGTGTAATGTGATTGTGTTTGATTTCGAGAGAAATGGAAGTGGAGTTCATGGGATCCACTCGGATGAAACAGGGGTGGAATGAAATCACTATGGCCATGTGATATTGAATATGATATTCGTCCTATTAAGGACAGGGAGAAATAAGGTTGGATTACAGATTTGTCCCTTTGAGGACATGAGTGAAATAAGAGAGGATGCGGCAGGGGCCGTGGGGCAACGGCCACTTATTGTGGACGGGACCCGAAAAATGTCTGGGAACTTGATTTGGAATTGTATGAATTGTTTGAATTGTTTGAAATGTGATTTGGCTTGATCTTAAATATCTTGTACACCAAAACTTAGACGATTATACTGTTAGATCAATTATATATATCTGCATGTATATATGTATACCTATATTGTGTGTGAATGTGGTAGGATTCTCTCAAGTAGAAGCTGTTTTCAGTTTCAGGTATCGAGAACTGCCTAATTCGATGACGTTCACGCCAAGATTATTATAATTATTTATTTGTTTAGGATAAAAGTTTAATGTTTTGTACTTATTTTAATGTATAAATCTAGAAAAGCTCTGTAATCGGGTAGGTTTGTTCAGTGATGTAATGTGTACCATTGTAACGTGTATGAAAAACTTAGTTTAGCTATAATTTCTTATCATTTTGTGAGAAAAGAAATAGTTTTGTTTTATTTCTTAAATTATGTAATTTAAATTAATTGCATTTAAAAGAATAACCAAAATAAGGTTTAGTGTTGTGCTTAAGAGAAAGATAGGCTTACGAAGGTGAGGTGAAATTCACTTTCCATGCCGGTCACGTGCTCAGATTTTGAGACGTGACAACTATGTTGACAGTGCCTCAAGTCATTTTGCATCTAGTTGGTAATACTTGTAGAAAACTTAAAATAAATATCCAAAACGAACAAGTAAAAAAATACTAAAATAAAAAAAAAGCATATTACTTATCAATTTATACCAGTTATTTAGATAGGAATCGAGATTAGATATTATATATTTAGATAAATTATCAAATTTTAATTTATACTTAATTAACAATTATTATGTTTAATTTAACGTGATTGAACTTATTCATGCATAATGCATGAAGCAGCAAGTGAGGTTTAAGTTTTACATGCATGATTTACATATAAATAATCATGAACATAATATATGAATTCTGACCAAAAAAAAACTATGAATAAAGCAATAACATAGTCTTACTCATATAGAGTAATTCAAATGATATTTGTAGATTCAAAATAATCTTAATATCTTGAACAATATCAATTTATCATAGATATGTCTCAACACAGCAACAATTGTGCATATACACACAAACTTACAAGGAAGTATCAACTGACAAACAGTGTCGATCACAACTTCACAATTAATTTTAAAAACTTTATATATACAATGAATGTCATGAAAATCATCCTCACGGCATTTAATATCAACCTGTATTTTTTTTTATGCTTCAATACTTTTAGAAAATAAAAAATCTTTAATTCCAATTCCATATCATATTTTATTAGATATCAAATGTAAAATATAAAATAATTAATTCATAAATTCTTATCGTGTTTTTTACTAAAAGAAATTTTATATAAAGAGAAGCTTTAATATTATTTTCGAATGTGATTGAGTTATTTAAATATGATTTAAAATATACTAATAAATGTTATTTAATTATTTGTACATTAAATAATTAATATTTTAAATTTTAAATTATTTTATAATTGAACCAATAAATAGTCAATGACTATCTGTCTAATATTAAGTGAATGGTAATTACTAAATAAATTATTTAATAAGACAAAAAGGAATACTTTCCAACTGCACAGATGATATTTTCTTGGATCACTTTGATGAAAGTAAAATTGAATGTGTTGGGATCCTTAGATGTTTTCGAGAGAAACAGTACGGTATTAGACTTTTCAACACTGTCGACAACTCTAATAAATGCAGCTTATGTCAACCCCGTCATATAGGGTGTATATAAATTGGGTTCAGTTTAATTTTCAACATGAATTAAATCAAACCTACCTAGTTAGTTTATAAAAAAGCTAGACTTATTCAATTTTAATTATTGGACAGTTTAGTTTAGTTTTGAGCATTTTTATCATATGATTTCAGTATCGATAAGACGATGATGCAAAAATAGAAAGAGATTGAAGACTGGTCGAGATTCAAAAGGTTGATAAATGAAAAGTGAGAATGAATGCTGATAAAAAAGTGAGAAGGCTAAAAAGTAAGAAGTGAGAACAAAGACTGAGCGTGGGAGAGACTGAGAGGTCAGACAACACAATAATAGTGTTTAGGGAAAGGGAGAGTGAGAAATTGGAGAGCTTGGATTCCCTCCAAATTTTTTCTTCAAGATTTTTTTCAAGAAGACACAAAGCTCTCTTGGTCAAAAAAAAATTAATTATTTTTTTTCACCTATTGAATCATTAGATCTAATTGGTGAAATCATCTCCAGTCTTTTCAGAATCTAAAAATGATCCACACACGAAATTGGAAGACTAATATTTTTTTTTAAAACTTTGCATATATAATTATATAAATATAATATATAAAAAATATATTTTTATTATCATGGATAATTCGACAAAAAATTTAATTGAATCAATTAAAATTTATATTTTAAAAATTAATTTAAACCTCATTTTTTTATTTTGTTCAACTTGATCTATTTGGATTAATTTTTAACACCCTCACCATCATCTATCAAATAAATAATGTTAAAAAATTTAATACTGTGCAATACAGTAAAACAAATAATCCGACCTTAATAAAACCTCAATATCCGCACGATATCACTTTCAATTTTCCTAAATGGCTAATTTTATTTATTTATTTATTCGTTCTTTTCACGTGGAAAGAAAACAAAATTAAAAATTAGTTGGATCAGATGTGTTTAAGAATCTGATTCCGTCGGCATCATGTATCTGTAGAGAGCAAAGTTATGCAAATAGATGATTCTTTGTCAGATGAGAGACTAGGGTTAAGAAATCCATTCCAGCCTTCAATTCAAAGATAATATATTTTTGTTTTTTGTTTTTTTTTTAATTTTTGGGTCCATCTATAGAACAAGCCAGCCTAGTCTAGCCTTGCATGTCCCACATTTTTTGTTTCCTTTCCCAGCAAACAACTTCACATAATCACATCCACAAAGCCAATGATACCAATCCCCACCTATTAGTTTCTTGCTTTTCATTTGACACTAAAAAAGCATGCAGGAAAAGCCTTTTCTTTGCTTACAGGGAACTTTTTAACTTTATAAAATGGAGGTGGCGTAGCTGCAGCACCAAAAGTGTTACGTACTTGGGTGTGAATGGAATCAATTTAATTTTAAATTGAATTTTATTTAAAAGCAAGTTAACTTTCTTTATAACAAATGATTATTTAGATGGTTGATAAAATAGGTTTAGCTCAATGATTTAGCTTCTCCCAACCTTGTAAAAGAGTTAAATTGGACTAGTGATTTTATCATCTATTTTAAATAATAATTTTTAAGTTTTATTTACATAAACAATTTATTTAAGTATTTATAGAATAAATACTTATATATAAGTTATTTTTACAATTAAATAGTTTATAAGGATAAACTTCACATAAATTATTTTTAACTTATTTTCATAAATTATCTTTGAGAGCGTATAAAAATAAGTTAAAAATAATTTATAAGCATACCATAAACTATTTGTATATATTCTCTCAAACAAGTGCATAAACGCTTATATCATAATATAATTTAAATAAGTTTAAAATAAATTTTTCCAGACACATCCTTAATCTAACCAACCAAAGTCTTTAAGATTTATATGAATTGGGTGGATTGGCCCTGTTAACTTTTTTATAATTTTTTATTTTAAAATTTTAATTTAATCATTTGAAGTTTTAGTTCTAATACATAGTTTCTCTCATTCAACATAACTAAAAATATATTTAAAAAAATTGGTCTGTTTTAAGATTTAATATACATTTTTAGAAGTTTAATTTATTTTTTAAATTTTCATAATTTTAATATTTAATTCCTATCATTTAAAATAATCAAAAAAATTAGCTCTAGGATCGCTCAATCTAATCTCACAACTTTTAATGAATTGGGGCTAAGCTAAAATTTTCAATCCATGAATTATGTGTGGTCTAGTCTAATTTAACCTTGTTTACCTTTGGTCTAACAAAACTTGAGCTATAATAGGCCGACCTATTTAAAAGTTGTGATTATTTGAAAAATAAAAATAAATGTTAAATTAAATAACTATTTTTATATTTAAAATCATGTTTACGAGTGGCAATTAACTTTCAAAGATTTTAAATGCTAAAACCCAAGTCTCTAATACCTTACATACTGCTTGTATGTGAATGGATTGGATTAGACGTATCCTTCAATTCCCTTGGCAATGAGTGTGGATGTAGTTTTTGGTACAATCTTTATACAATCAAGTGATGTAAAGATCATAAATTAACTGGGGTGATTAAATAAATTCTTTAAATTACTATCCTTTTTTATAAATGAATTAATTTGTCGTAATTAAAGTGAAAAAAGATTAAAATAAGGGTGCAATTAATTTTGTTTAAATTATCAACTTTTTGAATATTTATAATTAATATGATTTCACAATTAATTTGCCGAACTTATTGTAAACTTATTAAGTTAGAAGATTATCATATGGTCAATAAACTTACTTAACTGTCTAAATAAATTAATTGTGACACTATATCATAGAATTTTTTTATTTATGATTAAATTTATACATATGAATCAAAATGACCATATAAAATGGCCAATTAGGCAATTACATTGTACTTTGGAAAAAAAAAAAAAAGAGACAGCATGTGTTATTTTAGCAGATGGACACACGTTAATAGCTTTCTAATGGACACACGTTAAATTTAATATATGTAAATAAATAAAAAATATATATATGTAAACAAAATCAATTTATCTTGATACAATAGAAGTACAACGACTAACGATCATGTTTTACCGAGGGTCAGTAAGTAATAGGGTGAGCTCACTGCAAAATAATAGTTTCGCTACGATGTATGGATGAGACAAGGAGTTGTACATAGGTTGGATTTTATTTAATTTTATGTTTTAATTACATTTAAATAAATTTATTGATTTTACAAAATTATAGAATTATTTAATTTTAATTTAATGATATTTAATTTAATTTAATTTAATTTTAAATAATTTTATTTATAATAATTTATAATTTTAATAAATTGTATATAAATATAAAAAAGAGATTAAATTAATTAAAAAATATAAAAATAATTTGTTGATATAAAAATATAATATTATATATAAAATATTTTAATATAAAATAAATTTGATTTGAATTATTTTAACAAAAATAAATCAACAATTAAATTAAATTAAATTAATTTCAATCACTTCAATCATTTTACGTCTTATCTGTCACCCTCCATTCTTTGAATTTTGGATGTGAAATGTCTCCCTCAGTGGTATCGAAATTTGGTAAGTTCTATGGAATAAAAATCAGAAATTAATAATTGTTTGAAATAACATAAAATAAACCATCGATACCCTCTAAAACCGCCAGCGAGATAGAAACTGTGAGTAACAAGGAAGCCTAAGACGCCACCTCTATACACTGTTGGCACCAGAATTTCCACAAGATTCACTTCTCACCTACAAAGCAACCTCTCTCCTTTCCTTTCTCCTCTTTCGAAAGCCAACGCCTTTCGGACCTGGGTTGCCTGGACCCCACTCCTCCTGCCACCCCCTTGCCAACAGGTTTCCGATCTCCATTTTTCCTCTTCTTCTTCTTCTTCTTCTCTATTTAGTTTTGGGAGACTGAAAATTGCACTTGGCACGGAAAATAGTTCTTGGGGTACCATGGCTGACAATGGCTCCGGAAAGGAGGTCGTCTACCTTCATGGTGATTTGGACTTAAAAATCATTGAGGCCCGAGCGTTACCAAACATGGATGTTTTCTCCGAGCATTTACGCCGTTGCATCACCGGCTGTGACACTATCAAATTCGGTTCCGGCTCCACAGTTGGAGCCGACCGCAAAATCCACCGACACAAGAAGATCATTACCACTGACCCTTACGTGACAGTTACAGTCCCACAAGCTACTGTTGCCCGTACACGTGTCATAACGAATTCAACTAACCCTCGGTGGAACGAGCACTTCAACATCCCCTTGGCTCACCCTGTTGAGGATTTGGAATTTCGAGTGAAAGATGACGATGTCTTCGGCGCTCAGGTCGTCGGAACGGTTAAAATTCCTGCGCGGACGATTGCCACCGGTCAGCTTATCAGCGGGTGGTTCCAGATTGAAGGACCCTCCGTTAAGCCAAGCAGGCAAACCGAGCTTCATCTTGAAATGAAGTTCACACCAGTTGACGAGAACCCACTGTATCGTTGCGGCATTGCGAACGATCCCAAGCACCAGGGGGTGAGGCACTCGTATTTCCCGTTGCGGAAGGGAAGCTCCGTGAGACTGTACCAAGATGCCCATGTTCCTGAAGGGATGCTTCCTGAAATTAAGCTTGAGGGAGGGAAGATCTATGGGCATGGAAAATGTTGGGAAGATATTTGTTATGCTATATCCGAGGCTCATCATATGATATATCTCGTGGGTTGGTCGATCTACCACAAGGTGAAGCTGATTAGGGAGTCCTCCAGGCCGTTGCCACGAGGTGGAAATTTAACTCTTGGTGAATTGCTCAAATACAAGTCTCAAGAAGGAGTGCGAGTTCTGTTACTGGTTTGGGACGATAAAACTTCCCACGATAAGTTGCTCCTCAAGTCGGTGAGACTCTAAGCCATTTTAACGTTTGAGCATTATTGTTTATTATGGATAGTTATCAAGTTGTCTTATTTATTTGCTGATTCATATTTGAATTTTGAGCAAGTGTGATTTTTGAGTCAACTCACTCACTGAGTTTTTGGGGGCAGGAAGGAGTAATGCAGACACATGATGAAGAAACCAGAAAGTTCTTTAAACATTCTTCTGTTATGTGCGTATTAGCACCTCGGTATGGTAGCGGCAAGTTGAGCATTATAAAGCAACAGGCAAGTTGTCGTTTCAGCGATCAGTAGTTTAATCTTGTTTTAACTTATCGAATTGCAGTTGATGACTTGATGAAGTCCACATGCCTTTCATACTATAGTCAGTTAATTTTGTTTTCCATTTATTTTTCTTTTCTTGTGGTTGGGGAAACAGTATTTGTATGACTCAATACACCTCCTGTATATTGTCAGGAGGTCAAATTCTTTATGAGCTAATTTCCAATGGAGTCAAAGGCCTATTTTTTTTTTTTTTAATTTTTTAGTAGATGAGAGGGTGTGATAAGTACATCTTTCTATTAATTCTGTCTTTTTCTTGAAAATTTCAATTGCATCTATTCTGAATATCCTATTCACCTCTCTCCTTGCTAACAGCTTTTTATTGATCTTTGAAAAATTGCATTTTAAATGCAGGTTGTTGGAACTGTCTTCACACACCACCAAAAATGTGTTATTGTGGACACACAGGCTTCTGGTAATGATCGGAAGATAACTGCTTTTATAGGAGGACTCGATCTATGTGATGGTCGATATGACACACCTGAGCATCGACTTTTTCGTGATCTTGATACTGTTTTTTCGGGTGACTTCCACAATCCTACATTTCAAGTAAGTTGTCAGCTCATATGGACATATTAATTTGTTTAGCATTCTGGTTGAATTGTATGAACATTTTGTTTAGAGTTTAGACTTTCCATTATTTATATTTTACCAACCAAGTATACTGAAGCTTGTCGATAAATTTTAATTATCCATAATCTTAGTGAAGCCCAAAGGTTACAGGGTTGAGGGGCTACATTCTATCACGACATATGAGTTGTTGACTATACATTTAAGGAATAAGATTACTTTACTGAAACCATCTAACCTTAATAACATTTAATCAATGAAGGTTACCAAAGGTCCTTGCTGTTGTGTTGCCTTGCCACTAGGCGAGGGATGACTCACTCATGTGATAAGATAGGATTTTAGCCCATCAGAGCTGAACTAGAATATTTCTTGACTCTCGAGTGGCCTTATGATAGGCCTTTTACAAAGCACTTCATATCATTATTTGAGGATAAATACTGTTAATTTCAAATGGTAGTTAGAAAAGTATATTAATTTCATTTAACTCCAAAGTTTTTACAGAAAAAATTTATTACCATTATTGCACCTAAGTTTTCTTTAATTTCATAAATGTTAAAAGCCAGTTATCTTTTTTTTGGCAGGCACCATGTTTTTTCCCCCTGAATAATAATATTTCATCTGATTTATTGTGACTATTCTTGCATATTGTTTGTCAAAGGCTGGAAAGAGGGCTCCAAGGGAACCATGGCATGATTGGCACTGCAGAATAGATGGGCCTGCTGCATATGATGTTCTTATTAATTTTGAGCAACGTTGGAGAAAAGCAACTAGGTGGAAGGAGTTTGCAATACTTTTCAAAAGGGCTTCTAATTGGCATGATGATGCATTACTAAGAATAGATCGCATCTCTTGGATATTAAGTCCTTCCTTGACTGTTTCAAAGGATGATCCTGATACCACAATGGTTCCCGGTGATGACCATACAGTATGGGTTTCCAAAGAAAATGATCCTGAAAACTGGCATGTTCAGGTTGGACAATGCTAGTTTCGTGTTATATAAATAATTATTGGCAAGCTATTGTATCTTGATTCTTGGATATCTTTCATTTTATTGCATTATTTTCCAATACTTATTGGGCGATATATGACTTTACAGATCTTCCGCTCCATTGACTCAGGATCCCTGAAAGGGTTTCCCAGATTTGTTGATATTGCTCAGTCCCAGGTTTTTAAATAGTCTTTTTTTAATATATATGTTCTCATTGTCTTGACACACTAAACTTTAGGCTTGCTTTCAATGAGGACCTACCTATTTAGTTTGACATCTTATATTCTCCATGAATTGCTCATATTTATAATGATGTTTTTTGGATGCAGAATCTTATCTGTGCGAAGAATTTGGTAATAGATAAAAGCATTCAAACAGCATACATCCAGGCAATCAGATCTGCTCAACATTTTATTTATATAGAAAATCAATATTTTATTGGCTCATCATATGCATGGCCATCTTATGATAATGCAGGTTAGTCTCAAAGTCTTCTTTTTTAAAATGCAGCTTAGTGTCTATATTTTGGTGAGCTCAGAGGTGGTTTATTTTTCTTTTGGAAAAAGGACATGATATAAAGTATGAGAACTTTGAGCCATGCAAAAATTAGTGTCGTACCTGCAACCTGGCCTTCGCAGAATTTAGGACAGATGTTGGACCTGATTTTACTTCTGATGAGTCATGATCAAAAATTACTTTAAAATCTAAACCCTGTTCAGATTTCAAAGCCTGGACATAGGGATCAAACATGAGAATGGCTGTTGTTGGTGCAAAGTGCAAATTAGGTCTGAGTCTTGCTATTTAAAAAAAAAAAATAACAACAATGGAATTATTAGCTTAACTGGTTATTGACCTAATGCTATTTAAGTTCTTAATATATATGACTTTGATGTATTGCCTGGGTCTCTAGATTATTTTGTGCAAAAGAAATATAAAAGAAAGGTTAAACGTGAAAATTCCATGTCATAGATATGTTTTTTTTTTTTTTTTAAATCCTGGAATTTGTTAAGTCATACATTGTCATCTGTGCCCAGGAGCTGATAATCTCATTCCAATGGAATTGGCACTAAAAATTGCTGGTAAAATCAGAGCTAAGGAAAGATTTGCTGTATATATAGTTTTACCAATGTGGCCAGAGGGTGATCCTAATTCCGGAGCTATGCAAGAAATTCTCTTTTGGCAGGTATTATGATTGTCTGATGTGTCTGATGTGTAAAGTTTAGAAACTTTTATAATTATGGAATCTACATTGTATAAAAATGAAGCCTAATGTTTCAAACTTCAAAAAAGAAGCAGGAAAATGAGGAATTTAGTCTTAGATATGTCTTTGTTGTATATTGTACAGGGCCAGACAATGCAAATGATGTATTATGCTGTAGCTCAAGAATTGAAATCAATGCAATATACTGACTTGCATCCACAAGATTACCTGAACTTCTATTGTCTTGGTAACCGGGAGGAGATTCAAGAAAATAACTCGGCCTCAAATGGTGCTTCGGTAAGTAATGTATGAAAAGGTTGATCTTGTTCATGCGTTAAGCTAAGTATATCACTGGTTTTTTTTTTTACTCCTAAGGATGAAGCTCATTAACACATTAAAAATACTTGGTTGGTTACTGTGAGTGAGAAATTCTATTATATATTTCTGTACTTTGGTTACATATTGGTAGCATGTTCTAGTCAGTGCTGTATGTCTCTTGATAATTTGATACTTACTGTCCTAGTGTAAAGCCTTCACCAAATTGCAAGCTGAAATGAACTTAAAGATCTATTATTTTATTTTATCTCTTTTGTTGTACCTTGAGCTACAGATGAAAGGAAAGAGGTCAATTTAGTTTGTGGTACATGCCCCTGCCAGTTTTGGATAGGCTTGGTTACTAAAATATATCCTGTCGTCAAGCAGTCATAATATTTGTTGCTGAAATCCATTTCTTGTTAACTGTGAATTCTCATAATTATGGAATGGAAGACTGGTTTAGTTGATGTTATACTCGATGAGTCCATTTTAATATAGCTCAAGTTTCTACCTGTCTCCATAAATAGGGAGTGAGAAGAGATTTTTTTGTTGGAGTTCCATTGTGAAAGATTAATTTTGCAATACATCATATGGTGTTTTGTTTTAATGAAATGTCTGAGTATGCATGTCTTGATAATTCCATATTTTTAAAAGAAATATTGTTTCACTGCATCCGAGCATATTATATTTGAAATATTATTTGGTAGACACTAACAAGGAATTGGGTATGATTATAATTTTCTTGTCAGGTCACCAGTTCATATAAGTATGGTCGATTCATGATTTATGTGCACGCAAAGGGGATGATCATTGATGATGAGTATGTGATATTGGGATCTGCTAATATAAACCAGAGATCTATGGCTGGTACAAAAGATACAGAGATAGCTATGGGTGCATATCAACCTCATCATACTTGGTCTGCAAGGAAAAGACATCCACGTGGCCAGGTTTTTATCTTGCCCAAGCTTTTCTTCTTGCAGCAAACCTTCTAATTGGATTTTTTTTTTGTTTTTCGGTCACAAATTTTATATCTTGTGATTCCATAAAGAGCAGCGCTCTAATGAGCTGGAAATCACATTCATTCTTACCGATTGATTATATTTCCCCAATCTGTAACAATTCTAAATGATATTATACATAAGCAAAGCTGGAAATCACATTTATCTCATACGGAATGTCTGGTTTCTCAATTTATCAAATGATATAATAAAAAAGCAAAAATGTGTAGCTCATGGCTGGTTTAACTTTTCATGTTCAGAAATTTATATATTTCTCTCATACCTTTTTTGTGGTTATCTGTATGATATCGTCGTCTGTTTATGTCTGTCGATAAAGGTGATTACATGATGCCTCAATGGTGAACTTAATGTCTCCTTACTTCACCGCTTGACATTCCATTTATTTACATAGGATGGATGAAATGCTGTTTCTGTGTCTGCAGATTTATGGTTACAGAATGTCACTGTGGAGTGAGCATCTTGGGGAGATAGAAACGTGTTTTGAGGAACCCGAGAGTCTGGATTGTGTCACTAAAGTGAATGCAATTGCTGGCGAAAATTGGAGAAAATTCACTTCTGAGAACTTCTCAAAGCTGCAGGGGCATTTGCTCAAGTATCCTATACAGGTAGATGCTAATGGGAAGGTGAGCTCCCTTCCTGGGCATGAGAATTTCCCTGATGTTGGCGGTAAAGTACTGGGGACTCCTTCCCCTACAATACCAGATATCTTAACTACGTAAGATATTAAATAAATTCATGTTCATAGGAGATCGTAAAAGGTTGTGTTGTGACATTTAGCATTGCTTCTTACCGAGTGACAGGAATGAGAAGGAAGGATATTGGAATGATGTATTTATTTTTCTGAATTCAAATTGTTGTTTGTCAAGTCATATGTAAATTTTTAAATGCGCCAAATCATAAATCATGTATAGTGTCTGGTTCTTTATTTGGCTGGAGATCCCGTGAACAATAATCTGTATAGCCGAGAAAAGGGGAAAAAAAGAAGAAAAAAAAAAAAGAAAGTTCTAGGTTTTTATATTTTTTCAATGACCTACTTTTTCTTGCACAATGGTTCTGAAGCTTCCATTTCGAATTTGTATTCGTACTTTTTTCCAGAATGAAATTAACTCTTTTACCAGTGTTCTCTTTTCGAATCATTGGAATAATACCTTGGAAGAGATTCCAGCTAACAAACAATAATACATATGTAGCCCTCATTAGTGGATCAATCAAAGTGAATCAAAGTGGCGTTGTGATAGAGGAACTCACCTCACCCACCCAGAGATTCGCTTAAAAGCACTATGTTTGCTTATTACTTTCATTTTAAATAGATATTTGTCATTTTAAGTGTAATCTTCAATGATATATTACAGTCTGTCCTGTACGAGGACAGCCATAATAAGAGAATATGGAAAAGTTGGGGATGTTTGTAGGAGACAAATTCACAGCATTTTTCAGCCGTAATTTATTGCATTGCATTGCACTGCACCAAGTCAGGAGGAGAAAAAATAATCACATGGTATTTTTCATTTGTTTTTTAAGCCATCAAATGGAAACTTCTTGCCCCATTATCCTATCTAAGCTCACTAAAGTCTCAAATATCTGTGAAGAAAATGGGTGTGTCTCATCGTTGACTCCAAATTTTTTATGACCCGATTCCAGCTCAATGGAGCTATACCCAATTGACTTCTTAATTTCTTTCTCCCTAATGGCTATCCTCACTCTTGCTGCATCCTTCCATCGACCCGCATCTTCATACAGCTGAGCCAAAATTACATAACGCCCTGCATTATTAGGGTCCAAAACAAATAGCTTCTCAGCAGCTAATTCAGCGAGTTCCATATTATAGTGTATTCTACAAGCGCCCAACAAGGCGCCATACACACTTTTATCTGGTTCAATGGGCATAGATTTAATAAGTTCCACAGCTTTGTCTAGATGGCCAGCTCTCCCCAAGAGATCCACTGCACAAGCATAATGTGCTTCACGTTTTGTAACTCCATAAGCTTCCATATTCTGAAAGAGATCCCAGCCTTCTGCAAGCATACCTGCATGACTACATGCTGATAACAAACATAAAAATATAACCCCATCTGGGTGTATGCCGGCTTCGGCTAGTTGCTTGAACATACTGAGAGCCTCCTGTGCAAAACCATGCATCCCATAGCATCTAATTATGGCATTCCACACAAAAACATTTCTATCGGTGATTTGGTCAAAGATGGCTCTCGCTACGTTTATATAGCCACAATTTGAGTATAAAGATATAAGACCACAACCTAAAGCAGCATCAAGCTTCATTCCTGATTTTACAACGAAAGAATGAATCCACAGACCTGCTTGAATATCTGCTGCCTGAGCAAATGCAGGAAGAACAGTCACAAGAGTGGCGTTATCAGGAGCACCTATAGCATCATCCCTCAACATGGCATAGAAGATATGGATAGCTTCATTTACGTACCCATTCGAGGTATATCCTGAAATCATGGAATTCCAACTAACAATGTCTTTCTGAAGAATCCCATCAAATATTCTTCTAGACATTTCAACTTCCTTACACTTGGCATAAAACGTCACAAGAGCGTTTCCAACATACAAATCAAATTCCAATCCATATTTCACGACATGCCCGTGAATCACTTGACCCTTTTTGTGAGCTTCCTCTGTGCCACAAGCCTTCAACACAAAAGGATATGTGTAACGGTTCGGGGTAATGCCTCTTGCACGCATTTCATCATATACATTCAAGGCATTCACGAAAGGACCCGCATTCGCATAACTCTTGACGACCACATTCCAACAGAATACATCTCTATCAGACAAATTGTCAAACACCTTCCTTGCATCTTCCAGGTTGGAAGCACTGAGGTCAGCGTACTTGCCAATCAGCTTAGTAGCCAGAAATTGATTCTGTTCATAACCTGCGATAACAATCTGGGCATGCACTCTTTTGATGCAAGCGGTGCTTTTACAAAGCTCCAAAAGATCCGTGTAATGATAGTTGTCTTTAAAAGCGTTCGAATATGTAGTTCCCGCAACTAAAAACCTGGTTGGTGCGTATAAAACCCACTTCGACCCAAAAAGCTGCTGTATTTTTCGACATTGGCCAAGCATCGGAGCTCATTCAGATGAATCAGATCTTCACCAAAACTTATTGAAGATGCTTCTGATCCTGAAGTTGGAAGCTTCTCATGCGCGATCTCTGTTCGATGACATTCAGTAGTATTACTAAGAGCTTAACACTATTTGAATTAGTTCTCCAATGTGGGTTGTCTGTTGTCATTTGTTTGTTACCCTGACCGAGTGAATTTGGCAAATTGTTTAAGAGGTACTGTAATTTTCTATTTAAGAAGTTTTAAATATTTTATTTTAAAAAATATATAATAAGTTATTTATAGTTTTTTTTGTTCATCGTCACCTTTCAAAAAGTAATAATTTTTTGTTTGTTAGTGCTATCGATCATTTTTTTAAAAAATATTTTAAAAAAATTCAGAGAGTATCCTTAAACCTTAGTTTAAAAAATATTCGATTTCTTTTTTTCCCCGCTTAAATTAATCTCTTTAAATTTCAAAAACAATACCTATTGCCTCCAAGTTTTAAAATTTAACCTGATGACAAAATTTGAGTTAATTGAACTAAACCAATTTAGTTTGGTTTTATTTTTGTCATCTCAAGCTGTCTATGTTTATATTTATACATTAAAATAGTATATAATTATTTAAATAGTAAGATTATAAATAATTTAATTACAATGGATATAAAGGTTAAGATTATAATAAACTTGAATTATCAATATAAAAGATAATTCATTTTTTGACCAAAAAAAACTAAGTTTGAGTTTATTTTTGTGTTTTATTTTATATGAAAATTTATTAATTTCGAATTAAGTTCCTTTAAATTGACAAAAATAGGCGTGACCATGATCAGCTAGACATATAAAATGACTCGAAGCTGGTAAACGGTAACCAAAGGCGCATTAGCGTACTCGCTCGCCCCAGCCCGAACCCTAGCTCTTCGTTACCGTATCGTTTCCCTCTAGGGTTTCTCGATCTTCGGTCTCCGAAATGGTAAATTCTATCTATCTCAGTGCGTCTGTTTTCTCCGGTTATTTGATTTGAGCCTCCAGACGAAGATAATCTAACGTTCTGTTGTTTATATATACTTCTTTCGAATTTCTCTGCAGGCCGATTCTCCTCTAAGAAGGTAAGCCCTATGAGTTTGGATTTGAAAATTTGTCGAGCATGAGAATTTTTTTCCTTGTGCCTATTTTGGAGTACGATGATATATTCGCATTTCTTAATGATTTACAACAGTAATGGTCGTCTTCCAGCGGCTTTCCCCAACCCTTTCATTTTTTTTTCCTGAATGTGCTTATAGCAATTTATTTGTGCTGTCTTATGTTAGGAATGGTTTTACGCATTTCAATAATTGATGGGTCGCTGAACTTTTAATTGGTAGATCTGGGTTCTGCCTTTAGTCTGGTTTGCCCTTTAAAACAAGGATTTGCATAATATTACGGTAGTGGTTTATTCATTCAAAAATAATCTTTTGACTTTTTATATTTTAGAATTGAGTGATGCATATCCTCTGCTTGCTTATTTGTTGAAGGAGGAACGGATTGCTGTTTGGATGAGGATTCTTTTAAAAGCTGGGAAATATTTGAGAATATATACTTGAGACCCTTTTTAGTTGTATATGAGGATTAAATACTTCCTTTGATGCTATGAGTAAATTGAGTGCAGACTTTTTCCTTTTGGATGTCAAATGGAGTGTGTAGTTCGTGAGTAGTGGCTGTTGAGTCCAGACTTTTTTCTTTTAGGGTGTCAAATGGAGTGTGTAGTTCATGAGTAGTGGCCGTCTAATGTGGAACGAACAATAGAGATTGAAGGAAGGAATTGAAGAACAATAGAGATCTAACAAGCACCACAATTTACTTAAGTACAGATTCTCTCCTCTTTGGGTGCCAATTGAAAAGTCCAGTTTGCAGAGTGTAGCCATCCTTTTTAAAATAAACAGCAGAGACTAAAGGAAGGAATTGAAATGGGAGAGAATCTGTACTTAAGTAAATTGTGGTGCTTGTTAGAAAGAGGTTACTTCAGGGTTCTAGGTTAAGGAAGCTATGCCAGTTTCAATAAGCTATTAGGAGTTTGCTCATTGTGATGCTTTTTGTTTACTTGGTCACAATTGAATGTCTCAGGACTTCAAGGTCTCCATCCCCATGGAGAGCTCAGTCAAGATCAAGATCCAGGTCAAGGTCTTTGCCTAGGGATAGATCTAGGTCTCGGTCTCGATCAAGATCCTGGTCAAGGCATAGGCCAAGGTCTCGTTCAAGAAGCCGTGGCAGGTTAGTTGCAATTTTATTTTAATGTCCTATCATTCAAGAGTTGCAGCTGGTGTCTATGAAAACTTGGTTTTTCCATTATATCATTTTGTGCCTGACACTTTCAACTTTTGCTCCACCTCCCCATCCTTTTCAGATCAAGGTCAAGAAGTCATGGCAGGTTAGTCTTTCACTTTTTGCTAAATCCCGTTATGAATCACAATAATTCTCTTGAGAGATTTCTGTCTATTCTGTAAGTAATAGTTGTTATTGTGTTAGAATCTGGTTTAATAATATTGTTTCATATGCTTGCAATATTTTGGTTATTTTGCAGGGCTGAAGCTTCAAATCCTGGGAATACACTTTATGTTACTGGCCTATCTTCGAGGGTCACTGAGAGGGACCTAGAAGAGCACTTCTCTAAGGAGGGCAAGGTTATCATTTTCAGATTTTATTTTATTTTTTGCTCAGTTATGGTGGTTCTTGCCTTTATTGGGCCTTCAATCCTGCAATTGTAATAAGTGGTTGTTTTATCCTGTAGGTTGCTTCATGTTTTCTTGTGGTGGAACCTCGAACCCGTATTTCCCGTGGTTTTGCTTTTGTTACAATGGATACTGCTGAGGATGCAAGCCGCTGCATCAAGTATCTTAATCAATCTGTTCTAGAAGGTCGCTATATTACTGTTGAGCAGGTAGTGTGATTTCCACTTAGTGGTTGATAAAGCAATTTTGCTTTACTTTCTCCTTGACTTGAAGGTTTTCTGGTTATATTCAGAATACATTGCATCAGCTATGTTGGCAGCGATCAAAGATGATCAGTTCATCCATGTCAACTTTACTGAAACATCTTGATCAATGGCAAGCTTAAACAGCTAATCAAATGCGTCTGATCAACTAAACATAGCAACTATATTGCCCAACAACTTTACAACCTCAGCATTCACTTTGAACTCTCCACTAATCAACGGACATTATCAACAACTTTCTAATCAGACTTTTATGGTATCTCATGCCTGGCATTAATAGTGTCTGGATACATACATACATACATACGCCGATATATATTCTTATATATAGCAAATGTTTACTTCCTCACTTCAGGTCGGGGTTTAGCATCATCCATATTTTGTGATGAACTCAAATCATCTGTCTTTAAATGGCACATTAAATCGACGGGCATCTAAGTCACTTCATCTTGCAAATCTTTGAAAAACTTGAATTAAATGATCTTGCATTTGTTTTTTTGAGTAAATGGCATTTGATTTGTTTTATCACTTACAAGAAAAATGGATTTTCTTCCCAATCAATTAATGTGTGTGTATGTAAATCGGTGTATTTATATGTATTTATTTTCATGTAAGTCATGGCTGCTGAAGTTATTTCCCCTCAATTCTCTTCGCTTTTGTGTTTGCTTTGAAAGAACATTCTTATTAGGTGTTGTTTCAAAAAATTTAGTAGGACAAAAAATATGTCATTAAGGTTCAAGCCTAGCTTTTGTGCTAATAGTGGTGCCTCGAAGATTTATAATGGTGTTCCACTGATCTCATATCTTGGAAACTAAATACTTAGCAAATGCATTTTATTTCAGTCTCGGAGAAAAAGGCCAAGAACTCCTACTCCAGGGCACTATCTTGGGCTGAAAAATACTAGAGACTATGGTAAGTGTGAGATCGTTCATCTTGAATTGATCAAGTTACTCCTGTTTCTTTGTAGTTTCTTATTTGAAGTATTCAAAATTTCTATGGTAATATATCTTCACTCAATTTCATCCTGTTATTTTTAGGTTACCGCGGTGACCGTGGAAGGTACCGTGGGTCTGGCCGGGATGACTATCCTTATCGTAGGTCACCGAGGCACTCCCCGTACCGAGGTGGTCGGGACTCATCTCTGCGACACTCACCCTATGGTGGAAGGTCTAGGAGGGAGAGATCAAGGTCGCTCCCTTATTCTCCTTATGGCAGCCCAGACAGGAGGTATGCTCGAGGGTCTAGGTGATGCCGGCAAAAGTTTGTTAACTATTTTATGGTGCTGTAACTTCTTTTAAGTCTGCACTTAAATATGCGATATATAAATGTTTTGGTAAAAGATGTGTCTAGGTTTAATGTTATTTTAAAGACTTCTAGTTGTGTGATCTTGAAAGTGGAAACAGATGTGGAAAAATATTTCAAACTACATATATTTAGTGTGCGTTTTCTGCTTAACGATGTGGAGCATATTTAAGAGTAAAGATATTATTCAACAAGGAGTTCCATCTCCAGACTCCAGTTCAGCGCATGAGATCCGAGTGAGATTTTCTAGTGGAGTTTTGGAACGCGGTAAACGTTAGGCTCACGCAATAGGTTTAATAAAAGTCACCTATCTATTTTTTTTTTTTAATGTCAAGGTGAAGAATAATTAAAATAGAAGTATATACATCAGAAAGAAATAAAGGATTGGATTCAATTGAGTATATATATTTACGAGAAATTAACAAAATTAAAATATCTGACACTTCCGAGGTTCCTCATGTGAGTACTTCTATTCTTAACAAGTAAATTAGATATTTTTCTTATCAACGGCGAATGCTTTTAGATGTCTAATTTCTTAGCTAGAAGGGTTGTTTTTGTCTTTTTTTGGTGAAAATTAAGGTTCACTAATTATAAATGACAACGGGCTTTTCGGTGATATCTCTGATGTTCGGCTACGCTGCACTATTCAATTGAGCTCGTGGTCTGCAGGTCAACAAGGCTTGCCTGTTTATGTGCGGGCTTGGACTCACGGGCTTAAATAAGTTTCTTCGTTTAATTCACAAGTTAAATGAATGGGGTCCATGGGTTATTATTATTTTTTAAATTCAATTTTACTTTATAATATATAAGCATATAAGCATAGATGTTCATATACTTATTTATTTGTAATTAAAATAATTTATTATATATAAGTATAGATGTGTATATATTTATTTATTTATAATTAAATTTACTTATTTATATTTTGTAAACAAAATCAAATAAATAATATACAAAGTATACATAGTTCATTCTTATTTCAATAAAATTAAGTAAAGAAATATACTTCCATTTAAGTAAATTATAGTTTAGGTATATTAAAAATAATATTTATGTGTAAGTAATTTTTAAAAAAATTAGAACAAAAATAAGAAAAAATTACACTTGGCTCATGCTCTGACCTTTGGGCATCGTGTCTCAAGTTCGTTTATAAATGTTCTAGCTGACCTATTTAGTTAATGATTTGTTACAGATTGGGCTAGACCGTTTGATAATACTAACTACGTGTTGGTATAATTTTGCAAAATTAATTTCTTTTTTAACCTAAGTTTGTATCAACTCAGGTTTTACTAGCTTTTACATTCTATCATTTTCTCTCTTTTATCCCTTACTCCATCTCCTCTCATCTCCCTTATTTTTTTTTGGTTAACTGAGAGCCTCTTGAGAGACAGAGAGCAGCAGAGAGAAAGAGGAAGAGAGAGCCAATAAGAAATTGAGAGAGAGATTTAGTAGCACAGAAAAATAGAACAAAGAGAGGAAGAAGAAAGAACCACACCAAAAAATAAAAAATAAAAATAAAAAAAGGGCAAATCGGAGATTAAAATCTGCGAAGTTTCAATTTTAGTAAAATTTCAATTTTTGACCCGCAAAAATTACACTCTAGCCACTTTTTTTCAAAAATTGCACTTCAACACCAACTTTATTTGTTCCTTTTCATTTTGTTCCCTAGTTAGTTACTTTTTGACCCCTATATTTTTACGGTGTTTGTTAGTTTAGTCCTTAGAGTTTTGGGTTGGCTAAAATTATGATTAGTTTCCACTTTTACTTTTGTCTTTTCAGTTTAGTCCTCAACTATTTGCTTTATATACTTACCCAAATTTTGAATTTTCATTTTTGCCCCACTATTGGCTAAAAACAAGGATATAATCTTAGTATTTATTTGTCATCTGTCAATTATTTCAATCCATATGTAACATAAAGAAGAAAATTTAAAAAAAAATAAATGAAAATACTTAAAGTATTATATTTATTATTTATGCATTTTATTTAGATTGTTCACTTCATTTGAAAAGCTAAAGTAGCATTTATATTTTTTAATTAAATATTAGTATTAATGGTTAAAGAAATATTATTACAACATTTGTATAGTTTACTTTATTATATTTTAAAATAATTAAAATTTATATCCTTATAATTATATATTCAAAAATAGTTCTGTTAATTAATTTTTTAAAAAAATTTATTTTTTAAAATTATTTTTTAATAATAATTTTTAAATATAAATCATGTTAATACAAAATTTTAATTTATTCAAAATTAATTTTTAAAATTAAATTTACTCAAAAGCAATTCAGTCCAATTTTTTTTTTCAAACACACAAGTCTCCCAATTAAATGTTGCTTATTCTTTCTCTCTTCTGCTCACCCATACACTAAAACTTAAAAATTCTTTGATTATGGCCTTGAGGACAATAACATCATAAATCCAATGAATTTGAATTCTTTACTTGATATAATTTGAACTGTTAAATTTTATAATTAATAATTTAAATTTTAATATATTATTTTTACAAAAAAAATATCTTAAAATTTGAACAATTAATTATAAAACTTAATCTAAATTAAGTCAAACACACTACTTAATTTTAATGTTAAGCGAGAAATCCTTTTTCAAAATATAACAACTGTAACACGTACGCCAAGAAAAGCTATTAGTGGAATTTGCAAATATCAATCATTTATTCGGAAGAGAATCCTTTTTTTTTTTTAAAGAAGAAGTTAAAACTGATTATTATATCCACGAGTGTGAAAGGCATGGCATATATTCAGAATTGGGATGTTATTATGGCATAGTGATTTGGATTGTTCAAAGATACCGATATTTAAAGTTTAAACTGTTGCTCTTCCTTACTTAAACTAATTATTATATCCATAAGTGTGAAAGGTATACTGATATTTTAATGAACCTGCTGTGTTTTGATATTGTACAGCAAACTAGTGGGACCTCCAGGACGGGGACAATGAAAAATTATTTTTATCCAAAAGAAAAGAAAAGGAAAATGAGTTATCAATCTTACTATATTTTTTTATCAGAAAACTTTTTCTTTTGCCAGTTTTAATTTTATTCTTTGAATTAAAAGAATGCAAATTTAACTTTAATCCTTTCTTCATTTCTTTTTAACTTTAACAAAGGATTAAACATTATACCTCACATACCCCATAAAATTAAAACTACTGCCCGAAAAAAGAAAATTTTCTCATCATCGACCTTCCCGAACAGACAAGGTGGGCATCAATTCATTACGGGTCAAAGCAAAGTTTCGCTTTTCAGCAAAAAGTATTCTTGTCATTAAACCTAAGAATACTGTATCTGTATCACACTCAACTCATACACTCATCACCATCATCCCCATCATCATCATCTTATTATCTCTCTGTTGATATTAAAATATGAAAAATTTAATTTAACGAATATTATATCGGACACCATCCTGTCCCCCAGGCCTCCTCGGCTTTTCTTTCTTGTGCACCTAACTACAAATTTCTCTATATCCTTTCCCTATCAACTAACTTCCTTTGTTTCTCTCTGTGCTTTAGCTTCTTCTTCTTCTTCTTCTTCTTCTGGGTTTCCCCTTCATAGCCATATCCGCTTCGGATAATGCTCGCTTCTCGATTCTGCCTCCGTGCGGCGCCCGGTATTGGCTCTCTGATCGACCAGCCTGATGCTAGCCGATCATCACCGCAATCATGTGTAATGGAATCTACATCATTTCACTTCCCGGTATTAAAATTGGGATTTAGAACGAAGCGTTCACGGTGTCCCAAATCGACCCTCATTTCCTGTAATTCCTCTCGGGGAACCTCCGGTGGCAGATCTAGCTTTGGCGATGATCACGATCATGAGTTCCTTGAAGCTTCCCTCCTTCTTTCAGGTGTAGTTCCTGTTTCTTTTCTGTGGTACTTATTTGGGTGGGTTTGTGTTTCTGGAAGATTAAAAATTTGGCTGTGATGCTGTAATTTGATCACCTGTAATTTTTGCTGTATGAGTATAATTTCAGGCGTATCATAAAAATGGCTACTGATAATGATGGACTGGTCATGTTAATATAATTATATGCATGTTTGTTTTAAGTATTATCTTTGTATGTTTTTTCATCAAAGGTAAGAAAAGAAAACCTACAATACATTATTTTTATTTTTTATTTAACTTGGATGGACTCGTTTGAGATTTAAAATGCATCAAAATTTATATTACTTGGCTGTTCTAAACGCTTGTTTAAAATGTATTAATACTAGTTGTGTAAGTAGCTTTACTCTTCTTTTGTATGACCTCGGGATAATAATGGTCTTCTTGTACCAATGACTTAGGGTCTTGCTGCATTGCTTGGCCTCTGAAAGGCAGTGGTTGTGCGGAGATTACTAATATAAAAACTGAGTTTATTGCTTTATTTGTTTAAGTCAGATTTCCCTATATGTTTCAAAATTGTGAAATTGGCCTTTTGCGTGCATACTGTTATTTAGTGAACTAAATTCCCTATATTTTAAAGAAAAGGCTTTTATATATCTGCGGTGCATGCCTAGGTGCTTGTTCAAATGGTTTCTTTCTCTACAAATGCTTTATCATAGCTGATATTTCTGTTTTCATTTTCATTTTCCTTTGCTGTAAAAGCTTGCATTATCTTGCAGCACTGTATTGTGGTAAGTCTGGCTCTTTGATAACCTAGGTCTATCAATGTGTATGCATGTCTGAAATTTTAATTACTCAAACTAGCGCAGAAACAATATCACACTATCATATGTGGAGGCATGGATTTCAAGAGTTACAACGGATGTCCTCTATACCATCACTACCCTTATCTCTCCAAGCAAAATACCCAAGGAGTGGTATTGATACAGTAAGACGGGGTTTTCTACAGCGTTTTCAGAGTCCTACAATCTTTCTCAAGATTTCTTGCGACGGAGACTATATTCTACCCATTGTTGTAGGTTAGTGCCAAAGAAAAATGGGTTCACTTTTACCTTTTAGTTTATCTCTCTGTCATTTCTAGAAAACCCAATCATAAGTACTTCAATTGTTTGTTACTTCAGGTAAATTTGCTATTGAGAAACTCTTAGATGCTGAGGTGGAACATGATGGGGTAACTATTTTATTTTTGTAAAAGAGGTTGTACTTTTTTGTTCATGACCAATCTTTAGATAATGTTGATGTTGCAGGATTGCCCAGACCAGTACCAGTTCGTGAAAAATCTTGTTGAAAGACTGGACCATGAAGTATGAAGCTATTCCTATTTTTATGTAGATACAATGGCTATATCAATTGATTTTTTTGTTAATTTGTTTTTCTCTTTGCAATGCTTGTCTGTTAGATTTAATATAATGCTAATTAGCAATGAAAACTGTCCCACTCTCTCCTTTTAGAATTGTTTTATAGTAGATTCGCTGTATGTGGCTTCAGGGCCCCCAATATCGTTTTCCTTAGAACTCTTGGTTGACAAGAATTGTTCTTGATAATGAAAGCTTCAATCCCTCTGTCTCTCTCTTGTGCATATTTACTTACTCTTACACCCCTATTCCACACTCCCACCATATGTAGAAGAATATTGTGCAGGATTATTCTATGAAGAGCTCTACCTCTTAAGAAGTTGAGGTTTTTCACCACTAGATGTATCTTGAGATTCTCACTTTGCCTCATTAAGGCAAGAATCTCAAAGTACATCTAATAGTGAAAAAGTCAACATCTTGAGAGGTAAAACTCTCCTTAGAATTACACTGTTGTAATCTAGGCAATGACCTCGCATGTGTAGTTGCACCTTCTGTTTCTTTATACCAAGGATAATTAGGTTTTAGGTGGGATGATAGCATCAATATCCATTACATGCTTGTGTATGAGAATCATCACAGTAAGTCAACAGAAATTTCTCATTCCTGAGTTGTGGTGAAATGAACGCTCTCTTTGGAAAGTTACAATGATGTAGGCTTAAAATTAGTAATATCTAGTTTAATCTTAAAGGCCATATTTTTGTCTTAAGTTGGGAATTAATGGCAATTTAATTTCAGTGCACTCAGTCATCTGCTTCAAATGGATTCATAAGTCTTGTCTTCTTTTTACTACTTCAGGTTATAATGGTAAGAATTACAGAGAGAGTGGTCAATACTTACTTTGCAGGATTATACCTTAGCAAGGTTCTTAAAACTTCCCAGTCCTTATTGGTAAAGCAGCTTTATATTATGCCCTCTCATTCATAAAAGTGCTCATTAAATTTGATAATTTCTGTAGCCTGGGAGAAATGACATTATTAGTGTCGATGCACGCCCCTCAGATGCCATTAATGTTGCACATAGATGCAAGGTATAACATTTGTCATTGCCCTCCTAGCTAGTAAGTGCATTGATTCATGGATGAGTGTTAGACAAATCCACTTGTTTGATTTGCAATTTGATTTGTGCAGGCTCCAATATATGTAAGTAAACAAATTGTTTTAACAGATGCCATTAAACTTAATTATGGAATGGGCAGAGTGCGTAATACAAAGTCTACTTATGATGTATTGCTTGACAGGTATTACATAATTTTCAGGTGACATTTTTGTCATCATTAGTTCTGTATGTTAGTTCCAATGAGAGTCCCCCCCCCCCCCCCCCCCAAAAAAAAAATCCCTTCCTTTTTCTTTTTGGCATGTTTTCATTACTGAACATGATATATGTCTATTTACAGTCCGGTAGATGGCCCAGATTTGCTGGCTCAAGAATTAAGTATGATGCAAAATATGCATATAGCTGCCAGACAGGAAAGATTTGAAGATGCAGGTATTATTAGGAGGATGAGGGGAGATATTTTATGCTTTTTTCTGAGTATTCAAGGCTTTTAATCTGTTGTGTTGTGATCGATAAATTACCTAAATGCTAAAGCATGCTAGTGCTAAGAAATCTTATAAATAGCTTGATTTTGCAGCTATATGGAGAGACAAACTTGCAGATCTTCGTAAATCAGTGCATGAGCATTAACTAGCTAGTTAGGTATGTCCAAATTTACTGTGTGGGCACTTTAATCTACAAATATGACTAGTAAACCTACTCATTTGTTGATGGTAACCGTCTAAGTTTTTCTAAATGTATGTTGGCATATTTTCATGGTGATGACAGGGTATTTACTAATCCTGAAGGAGAATGCCTCGTATCTTTTCCCGGTGATTTTTCAACTGGGATTATTAAGGAAGACCATGAGGTACGAGTTACATAAATGGAGACTAGCAAAATTATGTGGTGTACAGCTCCGTATTAAAGTCATTGACTCACAATTAGTGTACATAAAATGTGTTTAGAATTGTTCTAAATCTCCTAGGATATTGGCCTATGTTTCCATAGATATATGTACTCAGAATTACAATGACAAACGAGTTTGTACTTTTTATGCAATCCTTAAAATGATCAATAAAAAGAAAAAAATGTGTCCTTGCCTCTCTATTTTATCTCCTCTATTACTTGCACTGTCTTGTGTTGCGTATCAGTCTTTTCTTTTCCCATGAATAAAATGCTGAGAAATTGGGGAAAGGAAAAATTTCCCTGCTTTTTGACAGGGATTGAATCAAAGACGTTGGAGAGTTAGTTACCCTGGTCAGTTGTGCTGTGTGAGCTTGTATTATTTATTGTGTCTAACCTGATTTATTGTTAGCTCAAGGACCTTATATTGTCAAGGAACAATATTTAAAAATTGTGTCTAACCTGATTTATTGTGGCACTTTATTGTTCATTAACAGTATGCGAAGATCTTCACTGATGTGATGATGCAAGTTTATTAGGGAGACCTCATATTATAGTTAAGACGACTCAATTTTTAAAATTTAGTTTTTATGCAATTAGTATCTATTCTTATACTTTACTTTAGGTGTCGGGAAAAAGAAAATTCCCTTTTCATACATGGATAACCTGTTAAAGACAAATTGCATATGCACAAGCAGATCATATCTGCATACCTGCCAACTGATCATTCAAGGAAGGACATGCAGCGCTTATATGCAGATGAAAAGGAATTCTCACTCTCTTTGCATAACCCTACAATGCATTAGAATATAGTTATTCTTCATGATCAGCATAGTCACTAACAGCAAGGTGCTCCCCTTAGAAGACGCCCTGTGTGTCATTCACATGTCGAAAGAATACTGACGTGACACTGTGTCAAACCAGAAAGAGCCTTCATCAGTAATGCTGCCCATGAAACCACTGATCCTTTCATTTACAAGCACAGATCTTGTATCAGGTGTGGACCATCCGATTGTGGCACCCATGCTCGGTCGAACGGTCGCACCACGATCAAACCATCCAGCTTGGCCCAACACGATATTGGATTCAGCAGAGGATCCAAGTTCTTCATTTACATATGTGAAAACATTGAAATGCCATGTGTTGAAAACATTGTCTTAGGTAGAAAACTGGAAAAGTTTGTGAAGAATAGGCAGTATAGAGTGTTTGATAATTGATAGTGCCTATCTGAGCTTACCTGCACTTTAGACTTGTGGCTGTGCATAAATGGGAGTTGAACGATTCTTGCTTGAAAAGGAGGTCCACCGTTAAACCTGTCCAAGCATTTGAATTATGTTATTAGCAAGTTTTATGTAAAAAGAATTTAAGTCCAACTTACCGAAACTAAATTCTACTTCATTAGTTGGCCCTCTTGTAACTTGTTCATGGCGGTGTCTAGGTAAAAGCTTTAGGAAAAGTTGGAGCAGAACAAAAGATTAAAAGGAGGGGAATATATACCCGTTGAAGTCTACAATGATTGCTGGAATTATTATGACAGGTAAAACTGCTCCACCACAAATTTCCATTGTCCTCAACCTCTGGTCATATATATAAGAATGATCTCAGATGAGATACAGAGGCTTCGTGATGGAGAGATGAAAGAGAACAAAGAAGAAAATCTGAAATATCTCAACTCAAATATATATACTTGCCATATGTGTGCCAGCATATTAGCATCACCACACACTTCCTCGCAATATAGAACCTAGACTTATACTCCTTTATGATGCCAAAGCATCCATGCCTTCTGGGAATATAGTCACTAGCAGAATCTCCTCTTCGTCGTCGTCCTCCTCCGCTGTGACTTGTTCCACCACGAGATGAGCATTGACCCATTTCAATGGAAGATCACTGAACCACGTTTATCCAATAGAATGCTCTTTTATTCAGCCCCTCTTGCAGTCTTGCTTTTCCTGGAAGGTCTTCGTGTTCTTGGTGTGTGTGTGTTTGCTGCATTAAATAAATTTGAGACTATAGAAGCGTCTTCTTGATGTACTTCATGTCTACTTCTCCTTGAGTATTAAACTATTAATGCGCTTTATGATAAAGCACTATAAGATCGTGTGTTTGTCTGTGTAAACCTGCATATCCTAGTTGTATAATTTTTATAGGCTATTTCGTCCAAGCAAACCTTCTTTACAATGTAGTTTTATATATAATATTCTAAAAAGTACAAGGCAAAGATTGCTTAGCAGATGACTGGCGGCAACCATAAATGGTGGCGTTTCAACCTGTTATATATATATATATATATATATATATATATATATATATATATTATGATTATAAATCATTTCAAATTTGGGATGTTGCTAGAATCAGTAACAAGGGGAGTAACATGAATATTTCCTACTATTAGGGAACATGTAGTTTGAGTTGGAAGAAACTTATTGGTGTGAGGAAAAAAAGAAACAATTGTTCAAATCTGCTGAGTTGTTCATAAGAAGGTATAGAATTTCCCGAAACTATAAATTCATTAATAAAAATGAAAAAAGAAGGGAAATTTAATGGCGAGTATGTTTAATGACATTATTACTCGTTATAAAATAAAATGAATGAAAGATTTTCAATAAATATTTCTCTCATTATAATTAATAAAAAAAATAAGTAAGTATCATTTCTACCAAAAGAATCTATAATTTGCAAACAAAAAGGATTGTATTTGAACAGGCATTAATCAAAATTTGGTACACTAGATAAAAAAATAGTATAAGCTTCTTAGTGTTATTATTTTAAAGAGAAATACTTGAAAGAAAATTTTGTCCTATTTGTTTATGAAAATTTGATTAAATTATTGATTTGATTCTCAAAATATTAAAGTTATCTCAATTTTGTTTCTAAAAAGTTATGTTTGTTTTAATTTGATTTTTTTTAATCAATGTGACTTTTAGCAACAAAAATTTTGAGATTTAGCATAGTAAATTTTGTGACAACAATAAAAATAACTAAACTAAGATAAATATAATATTTTAAGAACTAAATTAAGATATTTAATTTTTCAATAATCAAATTAAAAAAATTGTAATCATTTAAAATGAGTCGACTTATTATTCACGTAACCCAACAATTATTTACAGACCCGAATATTACGCCAACTTTATTAATACTATGCTATGTATTGGATATGTACTGCCTAATGTTATCACTTTATCCCTATCATAACATTATTAAGACTCGATTCGTAGCTAATATGTGTCTACTTCTTATGTATGCTTAATTAGATTAGTCCTTGTAGGTGCATTACAATGTCACATGTACTTAACTAATTTCATTAAGCAATTGGATGCCATTATTATTTTGTGGTACATTGAATATATTGAAATTTTTTACAAATATATCGAACTTGTATAGTTAAATGGTATGTCAAGGTTAAAAGTTTAAGTATGAGTCGCTTGTTATAAAAAAAAACCAAAAAAGAAAACTACAAGTATATAAGACGAAATTAATATAAAAATACATTTATAACGAATTTGAAACCGGTTTTAAATTTTTAGGACCAAAGAAAATATTTTTACCTAAACAACAATACTGAAATTTACAATACTGAAGGGCCTTTTTATTATTTAGAGAAATTAATAATTTTGTCTCAAAAGATTATAATTATCTCAATTTAGTTCCTAAAAGTTAAAGTGTTTCAATTTAGTCTATAAAAAATCATATTTGTTTTAATATGATCTTTTTGTTTTTGGTCGAAGCGACTCATAACAAAGAAGAGATTTAATGAAGGAAGATTTTGTAATTTAGCAATGAAAATGATCAAATTAAAATAAATGTAATTTATTATGAACTAAATTAAAATATTAAACTTTTGGGGACTAAATTAGTAATTTACTCTATTATTTATCATACTTTAATAGTTACATACAGAATGGAACAATATGATACTTAGCAATGAAAAGATTTAGCAACAATAAATTTTATGATTTAGTAACAGAAAAAATTAAATTAAAATAAATGTAATTTTTCAAAAACAAAATAAGACACTTATCTTTTAGAGATTAAATTAGTAATTTATTCTATTATTTATTGGACTATAATGGTTACATAACCAAACAAAAGGCCAAAGAAATTTAGTAATGATAAATTTTATAATTTAATAATAAAAATAACAAAATTAAGACAAATATAACATTTTAATGATTATATTGAAATATTTAATTTTTTATAGACTAAGCATATATTTGGTTCATCGATACATTGGGACTAAACCATGTTTGGGAAGTATAAACATGGTTTGCACAATTTTTGGGATGTTTGGCTCTCCATCTCTCTCTATTATCACAACTGCACGTTCGACTTCAACCACGTTCAAGCCAACACTCCCTCCAACAAATTTTGTCAATTATGAAACGTGGTTTGTTAGTGTATTTCTTTATATTGTAGAGGGAATGAAAAATAACTGTGTTTTCAAAAACTTTGAATTATATAACTATTATCCTTCCTCATTTTCAATTTAGTCCTTCTTGCTCTTCTTTCTTCCCTTATCTTATTTTATTAATTACAATTCTTGTATATAGTCATTCATGTGTATATAAACTTTATTATCTAATATTTACTGCTTTGATATCACAAGCACAACAATTTTAAATTTACGTACTCTGGCTTGTATATTTTAAGATCCAAGTTTTCATCATAAACTAAATATTTTTATTTGAAAATAATATATTGGTTATCACTAATTTAGTAATTTCTCTCATTTTTCTCTAACAATCTATGACTAGTATTTTAATGAGTAATTAGTGATTAATTAAAAAATATAGTAATTAAAAAAATTAGTTAGATAGTCACTTAATTAAGAAAAGTAGTTGATAATTCAGTTTGTAATTAGCATTTTATCAGCACTTTAATTATAATTATAATTAGTTAAATGGGTGATAATAAATAATAATAGTACATCAAAAAAGGAAATATAAAATCAGTACCCTTTTTATTAATTAGACATTCAAAATCATATTTACAAATCAATATCTAAACATAAATAACGTTTATATTTTGTTCAAATTTAAATTTACTCAACTATTTTTTAAATATAAATCACATTCTACAAATTCCAAAATATATTTATCTAATTGTTTTCCAAAGACGTCCTAAATCGGTAATTTGCTCTATTATATACTCTACTTTAATGGTTGCAGAAGGGAACAAAAGGCCACTAGTTGAATTTGAAGTTTTTTTTTTCACCAAAAAATAAAAAAAGAATTTGAAGTAATTTGGCTAGTTTTTGAGTTTTACCAATTGAAGCTACCATAAAGGCATGAACAGAAACGAGGCTAGTGTCGAGACTTTTTGGGTGACCATAAATAAATCAGTGAGTAAATTAAGGCGTTGAAAGCCTGCAAGAAGATTCCCTGAGGAAAAAGGAAGTGGAGTGAGGAAGGGCCTATTTATTGTTACCATAAATCCCACTTCAACAACCTCTCAAGCACTGTTCAAAAGGCATGCCCATGGCTTTTGTATAAAATACTGAGTCCCACTTGTAACACAGATTCTGCTTTGCCATTTCCAGCAAACATCAATACCTTTTAGGCTGTGAAATTTATTTTCCCCTCCCTCCAAGTCAACCCTTTTCCCAGTTTCTAATTCCATCCTATAAAATATATTCAGTATGTTCAAGGGTGTTTGAACTCGGTTCTATTAACTAAATCAAACTGAACAAATTAATTCAATTTTTTTTTTATATTTTAGTATAACCATGAGGGTTATATTTTTTATATGGGTAGTTTGTTTCAGATAAGATGATTAAGATTAAAAGAAAAAAAATCTTATGAGGCTAGATTATTTTTTTCAATAATTTATTCTTTAATGTAAACTGTCTATTTTAAAATAAACAGTTCAAATTTGAGAAATATGGCCCTCGTATTTATGTCAAAACATGAAAAAAATTCAAATTGAAAACCAAAATGATTAGTGTTCGATTTTTTTTTTTTTTTTGCATTTTGATTTAGTTTGATTTTTCCATGAAAACTGAACGAACACGCACACATATAATTTGTAGGGAAGTAAGCAATTTTGTTTTTCATTTTCCTGCTGTTTAGTTTGAGGTATATATTTATTTTTAAAAAAAGTTGTGTCTATAAAAGATAGTAGTGCTTCTTTTATTTGGTCTATGAATAATGTTAAAAAGAAGTGAATTAAGCCCAAAAAAAGAGAGTGAGCTCATAATAGGCTCAAATTGTTCAAACCAGACCATTCAAAACCAATTATATTTTAATTTAGTTTGGTTTGACTTTATGTTATAAAACTAAAAAATGGAACCATTCTCTTTCTTTTCAAAACCAACTTCAGCATTTTGATATGGCAGAGCATAAAAAGCTATCCAAATTCAACTGCCAAACACCTCTAAGTATTTCAACTCAATCATAAATAAATATATATACCCATCCAGGTCCACATTTACAAAAAGAACATAGTTAGGTGAATTTTTACAAGATTGTTAGAGAAATTTATATTTGGACAAACTACAGTTTGCAAAATTGACTTTGAGGAAATTTAAGTTTGAACAAACCATGATTTGTCGAAGCAATAATTTAGAGTTTTCACTGAAACTATGGTTTGAACGTAAAATCACATTAATACAAAGACTTTCAAGCATGTTATTTTGTACTAAAATCCTAAACCCTAAGCAGCAGTTTAGAACTTTTACTAAAACCATAATTCGATGACAAAATCACGTTAATGTAAAAGCTCTCAAGCATGCTAATTTTGTACTAAAACCCTAAACCCTAAGCAACCATCTGGAGTTTTCACTGAAACAATAGTTTAAATACAAAATTAGGTTAATACAAAGACTCTCAAATATACTATTTTGTACCAAAACTACTTTAATGTAATTTAAACCATGATTTATAGAAATCAAATGAAAACCCTAAACCCTAAAATCAAACACATGCAAGCCCCAAAATTTTTGTTGAGGAGTGTGAGGGGTAAGTTGGGAATTAATGTAGCAGGGTGTGGAGTGCAGAGGGAGATTCCCATTCATTAATTGTGTGGGCTTTCTGGTTCTGTATGGCAGCGAGTATCGCGATCATGCTTTCCCCTTTTGTTGCCGCCCCCCCCCCCTCTTTCATCCCTCTCTCTCCTTTTTAATTTCACCCTCTTCCTCATTCTTCACCACGACTATGTCTACCCTTTTCATCCTCTTCATTTCTCACACTTCCACTGTTCAACAGAATTTGTACACCTTTTTATTTATTGCATATTCCACATTTTAAACTACAGTACGTTAGCTCCATTATATTTAATAACCTTTTTTTAAAAAATATTTTGAATATATTGCTTTTGTCAAATAGATGATATTTTACCAGAAGGCTGGGTTTGTTGTAAAAACCAATGTATTTTAAATAGAGTGAGATTTGAAGTCCCACATCGTTTGAAACAGAGATAAGTGTCATTTTATATATCTACACGTTGTAACTGACTCACAAAAAATTAGAAAAAAACGTGGTTTTGTGTTCACATTGATGGGTTAATTCATGCAAATTAACAATTTTCCTCCTTGCTTATCTAAATAGAGTAAGTTTACATTGGGTTTGTTTAATCTTAAGAAAAAATTTTGCTGCAGAATGGACTATTCTCGAACAAGATGATGAATTAAGGTTGGAATTACTGTTAACTAATGCACTTATATTTAGTATAGTTTGCCTCCAATGGAGGTCAAAGAAAAAAAAAAGCAGTGAATTAATGTTAAGCTCTAATATGAAATTTTGGTTTTATTTTTAATGAGACAGTGAATATAAAGTTAATTTCAAGAACAAACGAACAGCCGGGGGGGGGGGGGGTTAGTTTTGACCTCTCATCCTGGAATTTGATGTAGGCATTTTATCAAACAGATGTAATGAGGCACGGCATTTATGTTGGAACAAGGACAAGAAAATATTAAATATCTTTAACAAAAATTAAAAAAAAAAGTGAAGAGGTATGGATGGAGGGAGAATTATAGATTTAAATGCAGTGGCCCAGCTTTATGCTTTGGTAGTCGAAGTTTTTAATGCTGTGTTCAGAACCCTCCCTCTTCTGTTCTTAAATCCCTCCCAAGACATTCTCACCCTTCACACACAACACTCTTCATTCTTCAAACAACTAACAACACCTTCTCTTCCTCTCTCTCTCTCTCTCTCTCTCTCTCTCTCATTGTTTTCTGCTAAATTTCTTGCCCTCTCTTCTCTAGCTTCTATTTAGTGATTACCCCTTCATTCATGAAGTAGCTATTGTGATATTGGCCTGGTTCACTCAGACAAAACCCAGACTACTTAACACCTCCAATAAAATCAAACACAAACATGGGTTTTGGTTTTGATTGAGCCGTGCCAATATCTCAGTGTTTCTTCATCTTATATCTCTGTCGCATTATGCCACTGCAACAGACGAGACCAAACTCGAAAGGTTTGTTTGTCTTCTTTCTTACTATATATATACGTGTGTGTGTGTTGATTTCTTTTGTGTGGTTCTGAAGTTACCGAACATTTTTCGGAGTGATATCTACTTCCTGATAAAGCTTCTTCCCATGAAATGAAAGAGAGAATACTTACCGCCATATCCAAAAATGACCATAAATGGCAGGGCTTATCTGTCATTTCCTGTTTCTTTATAATTTGCAATTACTAATTACATTTGACGCATCTATATGTATCTTATTTTGTGTTGTTCTGTAATACCATATACTACAGGAGGATTTAATTTTTACTGTCATGAGTTTATATATATATATATATGTATATATGTAGCCGTGTGAAAAGATTTTACTGATTAAAATTAAATGTGATCGTAGATGAATGACAAGTTTCCCCGATGGGTGATTTATAAAGTCGGATCATGCTTGAGAAACAATATCAGTGTTATGTGCATTTGTAAAAGACAGAGATTCAGACTGGATTATATATTCCATATAACAAGGTCAATGTATATGCAATTTGATATCACACTGTAGTTTTTTATTGGTTTGAATACACTGTCATTTTTTTTGATTTTATAAAAAATTTAGTTCGATCTACTTAATTCAAAAATAGATGATAGCGATGGGTATTGTCTCTTTCAAAACATTATATATATATATATATATATATATATATATATGCCATATCTTTTTGCCAAAATTTAGCTTGAAGGATCATCTATATATATGCCATATCTTTTTGCCAAAATTTAACTTGAAGGATCATCTATATATATGCCATATCTTTTTGCCAAAATTTAACAAGAAGGATCATCATGGGGCAAAATTCCAAGGGCTTTGCCCTACACATAAACCCTGCTGGTCCAAGTAGGGTTTGTGGAAATTATAAAACAATGATTTTCTTGGTTAATATCGTCAAATGGACTGGCACTTCAATAGGTTGGGCTTGTCTGTTTATAAACATGGTTTGGAATATGATGCTTACAACTGTTCGTACTTAGCCTGCGAGCCAAGTGCAATTTTTTTTTTCTTTTTTTTATATTTTTGTTCTAATTTTTAAAAATGTTTTTTACTTAAATAAAAATGTTATTTTTAATATGCTTAAACTATAATTTACTTAGTTGGAGATATATTTCTTTGCTTGGTTTATTGAAATGAAAATGAATTATGTAGATTTTGTATATTCTTTATTTGATTTTGTTTACAAAATATAAATTTCAAATAAATAAATATATAAACATATATACTTATAAATGATAAATCAACTTAATAACAAATAAGTATATAAACATTTAAACATATATATTATAAATCAAAATTGAAAACAATTAGGTTAGCCTGCAGACCCTACCTGTTTAACCCATGAGTTAAACAAACATAAATAAGATGATTTAAATCTATCCATAAACGAGCGGGCCACAAGCCCAATTAAAAATACTATTTTTAAAATTATAATTTCAAAGTGTCAGTTGTTATTTTGGCCCAAAAAAGAATTCTCTTTTATTAAATCGTTATTCATTAAAGGGTTGAAAAAACAAAGTAGTTTAGATTATCTACAATAATTGAAGAAAATTCATAGGTTAGAAAAAGAGAGAAGGGAGATCCACCTTTCTTCATTTGGTGCCAAGACTTGGGAAAATATTTCTGTTATATTGACTTTTACTTAGCCTTAACTTATTTAACGTTTAAAAAAAATACAAAAGTTAATGGATCATGTAATTTTGAAATATGATTATTTTGTTATTGGTGAAGTTAACTTCTCATCGAGATTTTAACTGTTAAATCATTTGAGATGTGTATATATATATATATATTTGATAATATATATTACTTTATTGTGATTTTGGAGTATGATATTTCTTTGTTTTCACTTCAGTTTGATGTGTTGCGAGCAATGTTTTGAAACGCATGATTGAAAATAGCATCAAATTACAATCCACAAGATAATTGAATTAATTTGAGTGAATGAAAAATTAGCTCAAATAGTACTAACTAAAAATTGACATGTCTTATATCGAGTTCAATTAATACTCTTATTTTATAAAAGAAATATTTAATTTCGGATGATTTCATATAGTTATATAGAATCATTGTTTAATTATTGTATATGCATTTTTTTTTTACCTTTTACATGGCAATTCTGCTCAAGGCATGTTAGGTACTAAATGTGAGTACCTCTCTCTACAGAATTTAAACTTAGATTCATCATTTTGTAAAAGATTGATCTTTTCCGTTAAATCCAATTTCTATTAGTATATGCATATACGTATTTGTTATCAAAACTTATAACTATTACACATAAATGTAAAAAGAAATAACAATGTATAAGTAAACTGTGAAATATACTTTTTTAATAATAAATTAACAATAACAAATGTATGGATTTAATTATTTTTTAACTAAAAATATTGTGAGTACACTGTTCAATTCTAGTATGTTATAAACGTTATTGAATTTATTGAGATCTGTTTAAAAAAAACAATAACAAATGAATGGTTGAAGTTTTTGACTTGAAATTTTGTAAATGTAATTAGCACCGAGAAAATTACATTTTTATAATCTAACCTCTTTGTGAATTTTTAAATACAAGGAGAATTAAGCATAAAAAAATAATCCATTATGACTTGGACAATAATTGAAACTTGGCTTTAGGCTACCAAGTTTTAGATTGGACTGAATTTGTCACTTTTTTTTTTTATTTATCAGTTTTCAACTTTTCATTGATTGTGTACAGAATTATTGAAACATCTTAATGGTTGGGAGCGCAACGTGTTGCTTTAAAGTGTGAATCGTGATAATTTACTTTTTTCAAAAAAGAGTTTATGTCTTGGTATTAAAAAATTATAGGCAAATTTTTTGATAATACAACAAAGTCCTTTAGAATATTTGGATATTTTCTATCCTTTAGAACATTTGGATATTTTTTATCTCTTTAGCATATTTATGTGAAGAATTTGAAAAGATATATAACAGTTATGTCAATTCAATTTCTAAGAGACACATCAGTTGAATTGACTTTGAGGTGTGATAAATCAATTTCTTTAAATAGTTTATGTTTGTGTATTAGAGAATCATAGATAAACTCTTCCAAAATACAACAAAATTCTTTGGAACCTTTGAATATTTTCTATCCCTCTAACATACTTGTGTGTAGAATTTAAAAAAATATATATAGCCCTTAATAATTATGTACTCAAAATCCAAGAAGCAAACCAGTTAAACAGTTGTGTCTTTTTAATTTTCAATAGATACATTAGTTTAAATAATTTTATCTATTTAATTTCTAATAGATTTGTCAGTTTATATTTTAAATTTCAAATTAAACAACATAATTGTTTGAATTATTGAAATCAACTAAAACATGAGTTTGAATTATTCAAAATATATTAAACTCAACCAACACATTATTTTGAACTATCACATCAGTTTGAAATAAAATTAATTAGATAAAATTTTAGTTATACGTAATACTAAAAACTATACAACAGTCGTCTTCTTCAAGATTAACGACTCGATTCGTTATTGCTTTCTGTGCTTCAATAAGATTTTTTTTTAGTTTTTCCCATATAGATGCATTGTGATTTTTATATGTTGAAGTTTAAGTGCATGTTCGGCACTACATTGACAACCTCTCAAACCATGTTAGATAGGCTTCAACGTGGTTAGCATGAAAATGGAGATGTTTGGTACCACGTTTGCACTATTTGCCGCCACCTACTTTTGTGCATCAATCACTTTTAGCCAACGCTTCACCATGTTACTTCTACGGATCACCAACATGGTTTGATGGTATCTTTTCACAAAATACCCCTTAATCCTAGTTATGAACTCCTATTGATTCCTTCTTTTTTTTTTTCACAGCAAGCAGTGTTCATTCATGAACAACTTCAATATCTTTGCCTAATCCTTCATCCACCTTCTACTCTAAGCTCCTCTCTTTGCAGTCATGGAATACCCTATGGTCCTCTGTTGATGGTACCATTGGATCCTCTGTTTTTTGCCACCAAAATAGAAGAGATGAAGGAAACAAAGTAACAAAGGACACGTCAAGATTTTTGTGTGTGTGTTTGGGGTTGAGTCTCTTTGAGAGGTGCCAGTAAATAAGATGAGAAAAAGAGATTCCACATAACACCAAAGACATCATGGGAGAGCGAGGCTACAGTAAAGTAAATGGTGAAAATTGTAAAGCGGAACAAGAGAGAGAGAGGACAAAGGAAGATGTTGATATTTAGGGACCAAAGGAGAGGAAGATGGTGATATTTAGGGACCAAAGCGTACATAGATAGAGAGAAAAGAAAAGGAGAGGAAGAGAAGAATAGGAAGGAAGATGATAATATTTAGGGACCAAAGTGAATAAATTGAAAAATTTATAGGGGTCGATTTTAACAAAGAACAAAATATATTCTCAAATTAGAGACCTAGATGAAGTAACATAAGTCAAGTAAATGGAAAAAGAAAAATTTTAGCTAGGGACACAAGTGAATAAACAAAAAAGTTTTGGATAAATGCTAAAATTTAAACAAAATCTGGTTTAAATTATTAATTCATTTTGTTTAAAACTTAATTATAATGGATACTAAATTCATTTTAATTATAATGGATACTTAATTCATTTGGTTTAAAACTTAATTATTAATTAAAAATTAGTCAATAATTTATTTTGTAATTAACAATTTATTGGCACTTTAATTATAATTATACCTATTATGTTAAATTTAAATAATTGACAATAAATAATGATACATCAAAAAATGAAATATAAAATTCATATCTTTTATGGTAATTACATATTCAAAATTACATTTGTAAACCATTATTCAAACATTATACTTTATCCCAAACTACGTTTGTCAAACTTTCTCCCAAACATAAATCTCATTCATTTAAACTAGGTTTGTCCAAACCATGTTCAATCAAACTTAGGTTACCCAACTCACGTTTGTCCACCAAGTTACCAAACACACCATAAGAACTAGACTTGGAGATGTGTGCTTTTTATTCAAGTGGATTTGGTTTGTTGTTTAGGTGCCTGTTTAGGATAGCATTGACAGTAGACTCAACCATGTTTGCACTGCCCAAACATGGTTTGAAGAAAAATTAGGATGTTTGGATACCTGGTGGAACAAATCAGGTTGGAGAGCAAACCAAGTGTCAAGCATTCTAACCATAGTAGCCTCAACGTACCATTTTGTAGCTTTTCACGATGCATTAACGTCGTTTGTATTGGTAATTGCATTTCATTTATGCGTATGTGTGTTGGTTTATGTTGCATTTTGGTGGTTTACCCTACTGCATGGTTGGTCTATGTTGGTCCATGTCTGCATGGTGTGTTGGTCCGTATCTTTGTGGTGTGTTGGCCTGGTAAGCCTCTGTTCTCCTCTGTTTTTGTTTAGTGAAGCAGAATATGGTGTTGCAACATGGTTTGGTGCTACTCATGACTGATACTTGCAGGCGGCTTCTTCAGATAGGTCATAAGAATCCCATCCTCTCGCTTCATCCACTAGGAGGCTTCACTAAAGCCGATAATGTCCCACTTAGTTGGAGAATGAGACAACATGTGTATATATATATATATATATATATATATATATATATATATATATATATATATATATATATATATATATGAGTGTGTGTGTCCTGCAAACTTAACATCCTACTAGGAAAACTAGTTCTACATTGTTGGTCGGGACCCTACTGGCATGAGCTACCCTACAACATACATGGAGAAGAAGACGATGACGTCTGTTTAGTGTTCACCTTAGTGTCGAAGACGATGCTCTCTGAAAAATGGCCTGTTATGACTTATGATAATGAATGAAAACGTATTATCATTTATTATTTTATTATTTTATTTTTCATTTCTTTTGGAACTGAATTTTTGATTCATAAAAGTCTCTTTTTAGCCTAGTTTATGAATGGAAATGATCAAATAGGTTCTAAAAAAATCTAAGAAAAAATATTTGGGCAGGTTTGGGATCAAGCTCATGAGAAAATAACGTAATATGCATGATAGGGATTAAAGTGAAAGAAATAAAAAGTTTATAGGGGTTGATTTAATTTTGAAAAAAAATATATTTTGGGACTAAGGACCTAGATTAAACTAAATATGATTTGGGATTATGCAAAAAACAAAGGAACAATATTAGCCAAGGACCTAAGTGAATAAAATGAAAAGTTGTAGGTTAGAAGTAAAATATTTGAAAATGAACAGAATTGTTATTATAGGAGTTTTTCAAATTTTGACTATTGTTGTATGGTTGAATAATGGACTTAAACTAATTAAGTAAAAAGGTTAAAGAAATTTAGAAGTCAAATGATAAAATTAAAACAAAATTGATTTAAATTGTTGATTCATTTTGTTTAAAACTTAATTATTAATAAAAAAATTAGTTAATAATTTATTTGTAATTAATAATTTATTAACACTTTAATTATAACTATTATTAATACTATAACTATAAAATTTAGACTATACATCTAAAACATCATGGTATATCAAAAAATAATATATAAAATTTATATCATTTATGATAATTACATATTCAAAATCACGTTTTCAAATTAACATCCAAACATCATGGTCTGTTCCAAATTACATTTGTCCAAATATCTCTCAAATATAAATCATATTCATCTAAACTTAAATTTTCTCTAACCACTTTCAATTAAATATATTTTGCCTCACTCACATTTGTCAGCATCCGCTGAGTTACCCAACACACCCTAGGTGTGTTGTCTCGTTTAATTTAGATGTTTTCTCCCATGGGTTCGTGAATGCTCCAACACAAAATAACTATGTCCCCAAGAAAACCCTTTCCTACGGAAGCTCCATATGATGGCGTTCATGTTGGGAATTTGATTTCCTTTGGAACCTTAATTGATTATATATTGATCTGTACAACTATTAACTGTGTTAGAATCAAATGCTCATTGCTAAATCAAAAGTTATAAATATTAACTAGAACATAATTTTATTTTTTTAATTTTTAGTAAACGTTCAAATATCATAATTTACCTATAACTTAACTTCGCACTTGAGCTTTTATTATAAGATAATTATTGTCACACACCTTAATTAACATATTTTAGTTGAATGAACTCACTTCATATAGAATATTGGGACCAGAGCCACATTATTAGTGTATATGGCAAGAGATAAACAAATGATTTGCATTTTTTTTCAATAATTACAACCAAACAGACCTTTTTTTTTTTGGAATCTTAAAATTGTTTTAACTTAAATTTCTCATAATAGTAAGGAGACTTGCCAAAATTTTGATTAGGTTTAATTTCTAAAACTCATCTAAAAATATAGGGTTGCTCGAATGCTTGGTTCCTAGCAACTCTATTAATCTCGAAAATTTATTTCCTGTAATAATTTTTTTACTGAATATTTACCAAAATCAATTTGATCCCAAATATTCTATCCCTAACATGTCTGTAAATGAGAATATTAGATTTAGTTTCCAAATTCCAAGGAATATCCTCTTGATCTGGCCATGATGTCTGTCTATATAATGATTTCTTTTGTTGAAAAGAAAAAATAAAACTCATGCATCACCCATATATTATTTTTGTTAACAGGTTTTTTTGGCCAAATAACACACTTTTTTGTTAATTTTTCATTGATATTTTTCATTAGAAGTAATTTTATTTGAAACATTGTCGAGTACTAAATGTAAATACTTATGTCAACAAAAATTTAAATCTTAATTTATCATTAATGAAAGATTAATCTCTTCCGTTATACCTGATTTTGTTGATTGGATAACGTGAAATAGAATATAAATGTACAGGAACAAGATCTTCAAAGCTAGATTTGCTCCTCTTTATCTTCATTTTTATAATACATATGTGAATATATATATATATACCTTCTAGCAAGGGCATCAGTTTTAGTTATCCGTATATTCTAATCAATTATATTTGCAGATAAGGTCATAATCATATAATTGTCCTTGGAAGTTTATATAACTTGCGTCAACACCCGCAAAATAATTCATTATAATATCTTCATTTTATTAAACCAAATAATCATAACCAAGTTTGGTATCCAACATAAACTATTACTAATTGTTAGATCATGTGTTCATCAACGTTGCTACTAGTTTATGGAACCGACTCTCCTTCATATCTTAGAGAGAATAGTACCTTTTAGGATTAGATATTGGGCTTTAGATGAGATTATTTAATAGTCCATATTAATCTTGTATTTTTTTTCTTTTTTTAATTATATGATTAATTTTTAACAAGTCCAATCTTTTATTTATTTTTATTTTTTTAAATTAATCATGTAATTTAAAAAAAATCGTAAGATTAATATATACTTTTGAATCATCTTATCTAATAGTCTAGATTTGGTCCTAGAAGTACTGTTCCCTCTAAGACCTAGAGGGGAGCCGATTTCTTAATTTATTAGCATGTTGCAACATTCTTAGTGTTATTAAGTGTATGTTTGGCTCGGCGTTTGTCTCTCTTTAATGCGCATTCATCCTCTTAAATCACTTAACATCAAAATAGGAGGTGTTTGGTTTAGCATTTGATCCTTCAGCCATAATCGATTCTTCCACAAAACCTAGGTTTCATTCAAAGTGGTTTTGAGCATCTTCTAGCCATAATCGATTATGGTCCTAAGTAGCTTTCTTGTAGTTTTCCTTTATTACCCTTTTGTATTCTTCCTTTTTTGCAAGAGACCATGAGCAAGAGACACACACCTCTATAATGAGAAAGACACACATACCTCTGTTGAAGATATGAGGGAAGAGAGAAAGAGTAGTGAGAGGGACACACCTCTTTTAATTCATGAAAACAGACCATACACACCCGCTCTCTTTCTCTCTCTCCTTAAGAAGCTGAGAAATATGGGGGAAGAGAGAAAGAGGAGTATAGTTAGAGATGGATAGAGAGACAACAAGTAAGAGAGGGAGGTTTGGTTGAGAGATGAAACAAATGCAGTAACGAAAATCTACTTGACAGTGCAAACATGGACCAAAGTGAATAAATTGAGAAGTTTATAGGGGTTTATTTTCACAAAGAACAAAATATATTATCAAACTAAGGACCTAAATAAAGTAATAGGAGAACTTATATCAAGCAAAGGACAAACGAAAAAATTTATCTAGAGACCAAAATGAATAAATTCAAAAGTTTTGGTTAAATGGTGAAATTAAAACAAAATCTAATTTAAATTATTAATTCATTATGTTTTAAATAATGGGTAGTTAATTTTGTTTAAATTATTAATTCATTTTGTTTAAAACTTAATTATAATAGATAATTAATTCATTTTAATTATAATGGATACTTATTTCATTTTGTTCAAAACTTAATTATTAATTAAAAATTAGTCAATAATTATTTTGTAATTAGTTATTTTGGGCTCTACTCGTTGCCTACACATTGAGAAAAAAACAGAAAATTATTTAATCATTGATGTAGTTATATAGTTTAAATTTTAAAAAATATTTTACATCTATTTTTTAATTACTTTTTTATGTATTTAACTTGATATAAGAAATTAAATAAAGATAAATAAAATAAAACAATATAATATTCATACCTTTTATGATAATTACATATTCAAAAGTACTTCTACTAACTAATATTGAAGTAAAATTCATTTTTCAAAATATTTTTTTATAAGAGTTTTCAAACATAAATAACGTTCATGCAAAATCAATTTTATCCAAAATCAATTATAAAAATAAATTTAACTCAAACAAAAATTTACTCAACGAGTTTCTAAATGATTTAAAGGTTTAAATTGATTATTTGTTCAAAGAATTTCGCAGTTATCCACTCTGGGTTTGAAAGAGTCAATGTTAGTGGCAGTATTTGTACATAAGGTTTTTGTGGTGTCTAATCGTCTACATGACTCTTCCTTCATTTTTAAAAGATGTCGTTTTACTTTGAAGTATTGAGGGGGTGTTTGAAAAATAATTGGATAAATTTATATTTGAGTATAATTGATTTTTGATAAATATAGATTTACTGATTTATATTTGAAAATTATTATTAGAAAAGTAATTTTAAATAATTAATTTCATTTGGATATTGGTTAGTAGAATTACTTTTAAATATGTAATTACAAGAAATAGTATAAATTTTATGCGACTTTTCCGACAAGTGTATCAGATCACAATCATAGTTTAATGATGAGTGAGTATCATCCTTAGGGATCGACTTTCAACAATTACCAATTTCACTAGATGAAGTTATATTTAGACAGAAGAAAAGATATAGATTTCATTGAAAGTAAACTAAACTAACGACAAGGAAATAACTAAATGATAAACGAATAAATATGCAATAACATAGCGGGTATAAGAAATTGACTTTTTTAACTCATAATCTGATTAATTTATAAACAAACCAATCTTTGAATTATTAAAGAATACTTCGATACATTTGCAAATTCTTTTTAATTTTGATCAAATTCACGAAATTATTTGAACTCAATGTCTTGATGAAACAAATATTTCTCACCAAAATAATTAGCTAATGTCTTAGTCAAATTATTTGGTTCGAAGTTTAAGCTTGAAAACTCATAAGACCACACAAACAATATTATCTATGTCTAGTATAACTCGGTTCACGGTAGAAGTTATAAGGGCGTGTTTATATCAAGCTATGTCTAGCATTCATACAATCCCAAATACATCTAAGTTAGATGATTGCAAATAACGTAAAAGGAAATAAACCTGTAAAATCCACTCAATGGTTGTCAATCATGGTAGAAATTACAAGGGCCAAAATCATATCTAGGTATTTTTAGTTTAGACAAGATAAATCTAAAATACATCTAAGTTAGATGATTGCAGTCACATAAAAAGAAATAAACCAGTAACAACTACTCCAATAATCAGAATTACAATTATATTAAAGTATTCGACAACAAAGCTTCAAAGGAAGTCAATTACATCAATCCCCTAAACCCTAGAGTTTAGTTACACATGAACAAGGGGAAGAAAAATATAACAAATACAGAACAAAACATGATTATGAGGAAGGAGAAAAAGGAAGAAAAACTTCAAACTCAATAGAGAAGAGGTCTCCTATATCCTCTAGCAAACCCTAGTAGCTCCCTTGCTCTTACAGCCAAATAATCTCAAAAACTTATGCAAAACTACTATTTATATTAGAAATTATGCAGGTGCAAGAACGGGGCACCTGGGTGCCATGCGGAAAACACTTGATACACATGGATTGGTGCCTCAGGCACCTTACGGGCCACCTTCTGAAGTCTGGACAGAGTGATGGGGGGCTGGCGCCTTGGGGCATCTTGTGTGGCGCCTGGGGCACCAGCAATAAAGGTTAGGCCAACAGTTTAAACACTGGCGCCTGAGGCACCAGCCATCCGATTTGCAGCAGATCTCAGTCCATCAACTTGTATCAGTCCAAAATGAAGGCCTACAAGAAAATTATCAAAGATTACTCCAAAAGGTAAGGAAAAAGGCGATAAAATGAGAAAGAACAATGAGAACTACAATACATAAATAATAATGCAAAAACTCAGATAAATGGTGCAAAAAAGAAAGTAAAATAGGACCAAAGAAAAGAAAAAACCTAATAAAAATCATATGAAATGAACCACAATAAAGGACTTATCAGAATTTTATATTATATTATTTTATTTATTTTTATTTAATTCTCTCATATGAAAATGTAATAAAATAAATTATATCAATATTTTAATGATAATTTTTTTAACTATTGATACTGATATTTGATTAAAAATATACATTAACGAATGTTATAATTAAAAAAATAATTTCTATATAATTATTAATTCAAATTAATTCCAACTAATCAGGCCCACAATTTTTTTTCCTAATCAAGCCCACTAATCAAACCTGCCAACTAATCAAAGGGGATATCCATTAAGGCAAGAAACAAACTAAAAACGGTCAAGAAAATTCCAAAGAAAAAAAAGAAGTCATTGTCATCCCAGATTATCATGACTTGACACAAAACACATAGAGGAGAAGCCAGCATGGTGAGTTTCACCATTCTCGGTGCCAATTGCATCGCACCTGTGTCAAACAATTAAGCAGCAATGACAAATTTCACCCAGGGAAAACAGATTAATGGTGAGTAAAAACAGAAGTCGATGTACCGATCGAGCAAGAATAGGTGAAAGCATAGGATAACAAATCAATTTGCGATAGGACCATAAGAAAATGAGGGAGCACATGAGAATAAAGAACCATCGAAAAAATTTACAAATGGAATCCTAGAAACAAGAGATAGAAGGGGGAGTGTAGCTGAGGAAAGAAAAAGAGCTACGGTTCGCGTTAAATGATATCACCAGAATTGATTGTCTAGAAGCTACTCCGTGGTGCATTCAACATAACCTAGGTTTTAATGGAAAATCGAATTTGTGTGGATGGGTTGCCGCTGAACCAAACAACTTCCCTTTCGATGCTAAAATGATTATGAGGAACCTCCTGCGGGTTTAATGCCTGATACACCGAACCAGACACCCGAAAATATAAATATAGAAAGTCATGAATTTGACAAATATAAACGTAAGCTTAAAATAATGTCTTTTGAGTATACTATTATTAACAGCTTAATCGATAATATTAATATAAATTGTCCTTATTACCACTTAATCAACCAAAAACATATTCGCAGTATATAACAATGTAACAAAATTGACTAGATGTTACATTATATCTTCATAACTCTTGTTTGTATTGGGGAAAAACTAGTGTTGTGACATGTGCGATGCACGAATTAATACAAATGTCACAATTTTTATTTATTAAATAAATAAAACTAATTTAAAAAAAATATAAAAGAATATATGTATAAAAATAACAAGATATTCAAGCCATATTAAGATACATATAAGATGATTCATTAGATACAAATACGTTGAATATTGAATGTAAATAACGTCAAATAAAAAATAACAAAAAATAAGATATTACATGAATTACTTTAGATAAATATATTAATTAATGATAAAAATGAGTTGAAATAAAAATTACTAACCTAATAAGTCTGCTAGGATCAAAATGCTTGTCTTCCTTTGATTGTTTCTTCTTCTATTTCTGTAAATATACATTTAGATTAGCAATAATGATAACAACTATATGTTTATTGAAATTTAAAACATAACTTACATACCCACAAAATCTTAAAACAATAAAAAGAAGATAATCAAGGGAAATATACATCACATACCAACTTTAAAATTTAATATTTTAAATCTTAAATTAACATTCAATTAATCCGCACACATGTAATCTTGGTATTGCTTGAAGTATCTCTTCACAGAAAGGACTCTACTTTTTGCTCACAGTAAGTCTAAAAAGGATTATTCATTAATCCTATTAGATGAGAAAACTAAGAAAAAATTAATTTAAAAATAGTCAAATTATATTATTCAAACACAAGTAACTACCTCAATGATATCATTTTTTTCTTTTAGCCTTTGATATTTCTCATGACCTGTTTTCCTCAAGAAAACGTAATGACAAAAATAGCAAAACAAAACTGGAATTAAAAAATCAAAATAATGCAAAAATGAAATACAACAAACAGGAATAAAAAACCAGAAGACCAAAAAGAAATATACATGAACCAAAAATATGGAAAACAACAACAGAGAACGAATACATAAATGAAGAAAGTAGAAAAAAACAGAGAACGAAAGAGAAACAGAAAACAAAAGTCACAATTGAATGAATAGTAATCACGAATGTGAACAGTATATGAAATGTATAGACTGAAAAAAATAAATAAAAATAAAATTGAACTATGATACCAAATGATATGAAAGAAAAAATCACTTTAAACCTTTGATGATAAATCGCCATTGTTGTCTTTCATCCATGTAAGGGAAGAAGAAGCAAAATCAAAGAGAAAAAAGAAGAAAAATTGTATGAGAAAAAGAGATATGTAAATATAGATGAAATATTCGAAAGAAATATATAAATATCTATATTGATTTTGAATTTTAAAATTTTAATTTTGAAAAACAAAAAAGCCTCCAAATTGGCCAATAGTGATGGTTATTTTTTAAAAACCTCTACATGAAGGTAAGAGATTGACCATTGATGATGGTACAATAAAGAAGTCTAGCATGCTTATATAGAAAAAAGAAAAATGAGTAATAGTTTATTATTATAGTTTGATTTCATGGAAGTAATTTTAAATTTTATTATAATTATTTAAAAATAGAAATAAATAATATGAACATTTGTATGTTAGTTTTTATATAGCAATTAATTATTTGATTATTTATATATAATAAATATTAATTTATCAAATAACAACATATTATATTTTAATTGAAAATTTTACCTAATTTATCAATTATATACCAATTATATAGTAATTATATCAATTATAAACCAATTATATAACAATATACCTTGATTTTGTCAAATTCATTTAATGTGATGTGATTAATTTACCCAATTTATTCATTTAAATTTATTTTATTATAATAATTTAATGACATACCAATAATTAATGCCTTAGAATAAAATTGTTTTAGTCTATTATATAGATAGTTTAATGACAATATAAAATGGAACACGTGTTTTCTAAATAATAAAAGTATACTCAAATAAAATTATGGGATGGAAGCTTCTTTGTAGGCCCAATATTTCTAGGTGGATGGAAGATAAGGATAAGAAGTGACAGGCCCATATTTTGGTCTTCTACCTGTGGGCCCAAATGTTATTTCCATTTGTATTTGGATTTCTTTATTATACTATCAAAAAATCAAAAATATATTACACTAATGTATTAATATTTAATTAGATTGTAACTAAAGTTAATATATTTTAAAAATATCATTAAAAATTTAATATATAATATAATAATTTTTTATTTTTTATTATTTGTTAATATTACTTTTTTTTAAAAAAACAAAATACATTATTTTTAGAATATGAAAATATTCTCCTTTGCTTTCAAATTTCAAAATATTGTTACCTATTTTATCTTTGGTGTTTATTGTTATTTTTTTTTTGGTTAGAACTTAAATCTATCAATATTTAAAAATTTATCAAATTTTTTATTTTAATAATAAAAGAGATCGAATTCTGACCTTTAACCTAAAATAATCTCATTTCATTTGAGATACAAGCTTAATAATAAAATTCATTGAGTTTTCATAATATTGATTTATTATTATTATTTTTAATTTGTAAAACTTAAACTCTATATTTTATTAAAAAAAATTGTGGAATCACTTGATCTCATCAAAGTTGGTGTATATGTTGTGTTTGTATTGTTATGCTATATATTAAATTTTAATATAAAACTATAAATTTACTCTTAAGACAAGAACATAAGTAGCTAAATAATTTCATTTAAAAAATAATACTTCTCGTGTATGATGTTGATTTTACTAATGAAATGTAAACAATAAAAATATTTTTATAATATATGTCAAACGTCAAAAAATAAATATAATTTACCAAAACTTTAAAAGAAAGTCAATGTAATTTATTAAAACTTGAACATTGAGTTGAGGTTAAAAAAATGGGGAGTATTTTATTTCTTCAATCATTTCTTTAATTTATCTGATGAGCAATAGTTTATTTGTTATAATCGCATTGGAAAACAATTATCCTGCAATGTGGACCAGGTGGTGACGTGGATAGCTGCACCGAAACACTTATTAGTAGCTGGAAAGAGAACGAAACCAGAAAAGAGTTTCAACTGAATCTGCCCCTTTCTCTCTCTCTTGTTCATGCTTTGTCTTTTTTTTTTTTCCTCCATTTCCATGATCCCTTCCAAAACCATGTGCTACAAATCTCCATTGAATCTCTACGCCTCTTCTCCCTGAAACTCTCACTTTCCTAGCTTATTCCGCAAGAGTTGCTGATTCTGCTTTTGCTTTTGCTTTTGGGAGCTAATGGCGATCGAGGAAGACATTGAGAGCTGTGGAAGCAGAGCTTTTGTACAGTCATCGCAAGCTCATCCTCGTCAACACAGAAAGAAATTGGAGGTCTACAATGAGGTGCTTCGTCGAATTCAAGAGTCGAATTGTGAGGAGGCCAATGCTCCAGGGTTTGATGACCAGCTATGGCTTCATTTTAATCGTCTTCCTGCTAGGTATATGGTGTTTCAGTTTAGCCCTACCTTTTTCTTTGTTTTCCATTTTTGAATCGATTCTTGTCTTTGTTTCTCTGTGATGATTTCACGTGGGAGAACATCATATTTTTAGAGGGATTTATCGCCGGCAATTGTATGTATCAATGCTTACGGTTTTGTTGAAGAATTACAGTTTTTTTCTCCTTTTATTATTGGAAATCTATGGTGGGGGAGAAAAGAATAAAAACAGACAAGTGAATTCCCTCCCCCCTTCCTCTTTTTTACTTTACCTTTTTAAGTGGAATAGTTAGGGCCATTTTTCTCCGTGTCTCCGGTTTGTTCAAATTGATTAATACCACACAGGTATGCATTGGATGTTAATGTGGAGAGAGCAGAAGATGTTCTTACTCATAAGAGATTGCTGGAGTTGGCAGAGCACCCTGATAATGGACCTGTATTTCAAGTTCGCTTAGTACAGGTAAAAACTTTGGAAATAAATTGATTGCATTGCAATATTAATTTAGTTAAACTACTGTTTTTTAATTCTTGTGAATGCTCTGATGTCTGAATATCAAAATTCACTTGCTTTCTTATTCTGCTGCCTATTATGCTGCAAGGATCTCGAAGTTTATAGTTAACGGTTGTTGATGATTCACAGAACTGACTTTTCTCTCCTACCGCACCATTATGCCTTGAACATAAAATGGGGGATTTCCCCCCCCCCCCCCCCCCCCGACCCCCCGACTATCCTCAGTTGTGATTTACTACTTATTTTTGGAGAAGCAACATTGACGTTTAGTACCTTTTTTTATTATCAGTAAAGCACAAATACTCAAAAAAGAAAGGCCATGTCTATGTCTGACAGACGTTGAACAATTGTATTAGACATGACACAACACTACATGACACTTCAAATTACACTTGGACACTTTAAATTTTGTCATGTCATTGTATCCATGACAGTGTTGTGTCCCGTGTCTTTATCAATGTCCATGCTTCCTAGATCATTATCGATGCAAAGTTGGAAACTTCAAAATCAAGCACCTAAAATATGTCTAGAGCTGTGCTACACACTGATTAATTTTTTCTAATGAATATCCTTAATGCAGGTATATCCTTATGGATGTGCAAATTCTGTTGACTCAGTGCATTCGGATCCTTCTGAGAAAGAAGATGCACAAAGTTCTTTTAACTGTTCTTTTAAGCAGGGGTATGGGTTCATGAATTGTTGCTTCAATTGTTCTTTCCATCCTTTCTGCTGTCTCATAAGCAGAGTACATCACAATTTTTTCTTCCTATAGTTCTTGTTTGCCATCAATTAATTTTTATTCTTTTGGTCTTTCTCTTGGAAAAAGTAGAGTTCATCCACCACCTACTTTTGGTTCGTCCTCTAATCTTGAAGCTCTTGCCCGTCAAGCAAGTAAGAATAATATTGAAGATGGGGATGGTGATAAGGATGTGACACTATGCTTTTACCAGTAAGTACTCTGATAACATTACTTTGGACTGTTAGTGTTCCTGTAGTGATATCGTAGAACAGCTTGCCTCTTTCCTCTTTTTCTTGTTATAAGGTGCTTAAATTGGTATTGATGGAATGTCTTTTATTTATCAATTAGAGCATGACTTTAATTATGGGGCTTATATTTTATACTAGGATCACATTCAGTCTGAAAATGATACCTTCCAGTGTTCTCTTTGTTTTGTGTTTTCATGTTGTTTGTCCAAGTACTTGATATGCAGAGTGAGGAGATAATAATTCTGTCAAATAGTTTTTGATTTATTTTATTTGTAGTTGAAGCAGTAGGGTTTAAATGTAAGTCCTTTGGGAATTTAGCTCCTAATTTTCGTTTCTTTTCACAGTAAAATTAGGTTATTTGAGTTGCCTATGTGAGGCACATTATTTATTTTAGATATTTCAGTCTATTCATTAAATTTGATTAATAACTAACAACACTATTGGGGGGGGGGGGGGAGGGAGGGGGAGAGAGAGAGAGAGAGAGAGAGAGAGAGAGAGAGAGAGAGAGAGAGAGAGATGAAGGTGATATGATGTTTTAGTAATTATTGGATGATCTGTCCTAGCCATAAAAGTGTGATGTGATCATTGTTGATTTACAAGATGTTTAAAATATTTTGTGGAACCACTGAAAGAGAAGACTGTATTTAACAGATTGTTCTATTTATGATCTCTGACAAGGTTGTGGGTGTAAACACTAGATAATAGAGACTCTTATCTTAGTTTATCAGTTTATTTTGATCAAGGCTCCGTTGTCCTGTTGTACCCTGAAGTTAATTTTCCTTCCCTCTTTAAATTTGCTTGGGGAAATACACATTCTAATTTCTACTAGCTCATAGCAGATGATTGATGTGTTTTCTTTAATGCTTATTTTGACCCAATGCTTATCTTGGCACTTACTAACTTTTAGGCCCATGCATGAGATTACCTTTTCAACAGTTGACAAGCCTAAAGTCCTTAGTCAGGTAGTTGCTTTTTTTATTTTTATTTTTTTTATTAAAATTATGATTTCTTTACAATGATGCTTTAGTAATTATTGGATGAAACTGTGGTGTCTTGTCCTAATTTTATTTTCTTGTCCATTGTATTTTTAAAAACTCAACATTAAATGCTCTCAATAGCAGTTACTTTAGTAAGAGCATTTCTACCCACTTTGTAGTTTTATGCAGGATAGGAATCCAGCCTATTAGCCTTTTGTATCAGCTAGTGACATATTTCATCCTATTTAATATAGATGCTGTCAATCATGGACAGGGTAAACTAGTGGTTGGAAGTTTTCTTTGAAAAATAATGCAAGTTTCCTGAGTGTTCGTCTAACATATTTCAGCTGATACAGATCTAATGGTACAAATGCATGGAGTGATTTCCTTAGTTTTTTTTTTAAAAAAAAAAAAAAGCAATTTTGAGGATCACTACACTGTTACCTCGTAATTATCTAAAACTCCGATAAATATACCTTATTGTCTACTATAAAAGGTAGCGCAAGGATGATTTATTTCTATTGTTTAGCTCTGTTTTTTTTTAAAAAAAACTAATTATATTCAAACATATAATTATGTGGTATCTAATAACTTTAGAGGTGACTTAGTTTTAATCAGTTTGAGGAATACTTTCTTGTTTGTCTCACACTGTTTAAATTGGTTGGTCAATTGCACAAGCTGCAAAATGATTGGATTATTTGAATTATCTGATAGAGCAATTATGTTTCGCATTTTATGCTTTCTCTCTCCTTTTTACTAATATTCAATTATTTGTTTAAAATCCAGTTAACTTTATTACTTGGTGAGATGGGACTGAACATTCAAGAAGCTCATGCATTTTCCACCATAGACGGGTTTTCTCTGGATGTCTTTGTTGTTGAGGGCTGGCCAAATGAGGTAGGAAAAATATAGCAAACCCGACTTAATGCCGTCACTTATGAGTTGTTTAGAGAACAGAAAGATATAACCAGTGTCATCAACATCTTGCTATGAGTGCAGGTTGCAGTTTTGATATTGTAAATAACATAAGACTTTACATTTTATATTCCTCATCTCTTCCCAGCATGCTTTCTTGTATTACTGTAGTTAATATATGATTGCTTATAGTTTCTCCATGGCATTTTGAGTGACGTATGTTGCACAAATATGAGTATTACAATAATTTTTGAAAAATCTAGGATATGGCTACGGTGGTTTTCTATCGTTGAAGAAATATTATAAAGTATTCATAATTAAAAATGTTCTTTCTGAAAGTAATAAATAATTAAGAATACATGATCATGGTATCGAAAGCATCACTTTCCCAACTGGACTTGGAGCCCAAAGCTCAAATGACTGATCCCATGTATGGCACCTATCATGTAGAACAGCTGGGGCGTGGCAAGGTATTGCATTATGTGTAATCAGGGGAAAAAAAAAAAAGAGAAGCAGTTCACTTTCAAAAGAAATTTGGCAATTCCTTATACATTTTGGCGGCATTTTGGTGCATTTTAAGTCAAAACTGTGATGTTCAAACAAAAATAAATTAGAAACAGGAAAATATGTTTCCTGTATTAATTTTGGAGTTTTGTGCATACATACATACTTACCTAGTGCACCAAAATGGTATATCCTTTTTCAATAACAGAAGAAAATTGTTCCATATGATTGTAATTATTTAGTCTTTTTTATCTCTAGCTGCATATGAGACTTACAGCTACGGATTTGAATTTCCTTGCCTTGCCAAACTAGCTTGTGGTTTTGTGTAAAACTTGTTAATGATAATTATTGGTGGTTGGTTTTACAAAATAACAGAATAATTATAAAAATACTTTTTCAGAGAAAAGTTTGAAGAAATTAAGCATCTTTTGTCCACATCAACTACGACATACAGAACAGTTGTAAGAGGTTTTTTCATGCCTTGCAATACTAGTTAGTTTCCTTCTTCCTCCTCTGTATACGTTAGTTTCCTTCTTCTTCCTCTGTATACTTATATAAGGGTTTATTGCAAAATGCAAAGGATTGGTTTGTCAAATGAATCCATCTAAATTTCAAATGCTTTGCACTCCAGTGGATTGTTTTACATATTTTGATTTATAGAAGTAGTTTGTGTGGTAATTACTTCTTTTCTGTTACAGCTATTTGGTTTTAATGCATAATTTTTTTTCTTTTTTTAATCATTTTAAATTATTATGATACTTATTGCCTCATTATTCTTTTCATTGTTGACTTCAATTTTGTCATTTTGCTCTTTTATCTCTCCATTCTGCTTGACACTTTGCTTATGAAACATCAGGAAACGGAGGAGCTTAAACGCGTGTTGGAAAAGGAAATTTTGAAGTATAAGGTAAATTAGTCCATGGTATTCATAATAAGATTTAAAGTTCCTGATATTTGGGAAAGATATCAAATATTTTTGTATGAAATTTTGTTACCATTCCATTTGTTCAAGAATAATGGTGATAGTAACAAGAATTTTATTGACATTCTGTGTACACATTAAAGCAAGCAGGAATCCAAATCAATTCATATTTCTCTGTAGTCTATATGGCTGTAGAGTTAAATGCTGTAAAGTGAATGAGGACCTAAAAATCATCTGCATTAAGTTATCTCAATATTGTTAAGTTATCCATCATGTAGTAGCATGTAATTCAATGGCCAAATTGAAATCTTATCTTTTTTTTTTTTTTTTAAGCCCAAGCATTTCCTATAACAAAGTCAATATACATTTTTTTTTAATTGTTTTCTCCTGAATATGCTGTAAATGAGAATATTAAATAATAATATTTTTGTAACAAGATGTTGCTCTATATGATATAGAGTATCTGATTCTAATAGGTATTGAGTGGGAACCTTTCTGTTAGGGGTAGAATAGGAATTTCATAAGATAGGTTTGTTATATATATATATATATATGGGCAGGGGAGTGCTTGAGGGGAGGAGGAAGATATTTTCTGTTAGTAGTGGGTTAGAGCCTAGGCTCTGGCATTGGACATAATATCTTAGGGTTTTCTATAGGAGTCTTAGACTCTGGACAAGTTGTTTAACCTGATATTTTTCATTCTGTGTCTGGTGTTCTTTCTTCCTTGTATTCTCTCTGCTTTATTTTATTTTCTGTAAGAGCTCTTTAGCTCTGTGTTTGTTGTGTTTTCTGGAATATTCAATAAAATCAGTGTTGGTTCCTAACAAATTGGTTTGACTTGCCGTTATCACCATGCCTCCAAAAACTGTTGGACATCCTGATTTCTCTACAACCTTGGAAGCTATGGGTACCAAAATAGATTCTGTTGAGACCTCTGTTGCTGCTTTGGAGACCTCTTTTAGGGACTCATTCTTGCTTATGCAACAGAAACAAGATGCATTGCTCAAAGAGCTCCAGCGTTTACAAGTAAATCTTTTGTATCTGAGAGGCCCTTTGGATTCGCGACAACATCTTCATTCTTTGTTGTTGCATCTCTGACAGCATCGGGTTTGCTGCGCACATCTTCACCTGTCGCACCCATTCTTCCATGGTGAGTTCTCCGGGCATAGATTCTAGGGATTTGTTTTCACGAACGGAGACTTGAAGGTACATACACATCGGCCGACAACGAGATGGCTTTCGCACGACATCCAAGCTGAGATAGAGGAAGTCGGTGGCGAAGGAAGCGAAAGGTCCTCTAATCTTCCACTTGCGATGGGTTCTTCATTGGCGTCAGAGAAGCTTCTTCGATCTGTAGGTATTCTGCCTAATGCCAGAGCGAAGGCTCTAACCCACTACTAACAGAAAATATCTTCCTCTTCCCCTCAAGCACTCCTCTGCCCATATATATATATATATAACAAACCTAGAAATTCCTATTCTACCCCTAACAGAAAGGTTCCCACTCAATACTTATCAGATTCTTGTTAGGGTGTATTATTCTACTATTCATTATCACATGTATTACTCTTATATTACTTCACATTGCTGCCGAACCTTATTTATTGGTTTTGTTGTGCTCTAATATATTGTCTGTTACATTGTGAAGGTTAGAGTTCTCTCTTTGACTATCATTTCTCTTTGGATTTAATACTTACTGATATATGATGTCTCTTTCCTGTGCTCAGCGGGAGCAAAATCTGTCAAAACAGGGCATATCTTCTGCCAACGAACATTGCCAGGCAAGGATGGAACCCTTCCCTCGTTGTGTAGAAATACCATCTGATGGAACTGATGTCTGGGAAATTGATACCAACCAGCTGAAATTTGAAAACAAAGTTGGCTCTGGGTCATTCGGTGATTTGTGAGTTATTTCTATTTGAAGTTTTTTAGAACTGTTCATAGTATCTTATCTGATCTCTCTTTTCCCCTATCCTTGAACTTATTCAGGTATAGGGGTACATATTGTAGTCAAGATGTAGCTATCAAAGTCCTCAAGCCTGACCGAATAAATAAAGAGATGTTGAGAGAGTTTGCCCAGGAAGTTTATATCATGAGGTTTGTTGATACACCTCTATGACTTTGGTAGAGCTCCGGTTTCCCACCATATGGAATCTTCCCCCCCTTCCCCCCAGCCCCGAAAAAGATAAAAGAAGGAAAAAGAAAAATTGTCTACCAATATCTCTTTCATTCTTTTCTATTTTGTAATGGAGAAAGGTTACTTTGACCACATTGTCCTTTCTGTTGTAATTGTTACATAACTATATTAAATAATAGCATATGCTTGATTTGCATGTCCTGTAATTAACTGATAAAACCACAAAGAATACTTCTTTGTTCCTAGTTCTTCACATAAAAGATGAGACTGCTCAGACTATAAAGTTTAGGTTAGATTTATTTATTTATTTTCTTTCATTCTCTCTATTTGGAAACCAGTGAGCTTTCGAGCATCAAATTGATCCTTTTGCACCTGTTTCACTCTTTCTTTCTCTAATTCAAACTCAAATCCTTGAGCCCCCATACTGTTGCTTGATAGTTCAAAGCTAAGTGTTGATTGGCAGCAATCATAGTAAATATCAAGTTTTGTGAAATCCTCACATTCCAGAGATATAATTTGAATAACTAAGGCAGATTGATCCCCTGGACTAGACATTCTAGGATCTAGAATGTTAAAATCTCCTACCCCCAAGGGGTTGGCCTAGTGGTAAGGGGTTGTGTTGCAAAGCACACGACCTCGGGTTTGATCCCCCCTAGTGCCAAGGGGGCATGGGGGTTTTTCCCGGTCATGCCTCCGGGCCCTTGGACTAGTCGGTTGGGCCCCGCAAACAAGGGAAATGCTGTCCGGATACCACGGTTATTTAAAAAGAAAGAATGTTAAAATCTCCTGCTCAGAGATCCAAGAATTTTGGCTTAATTGATATTGTGCCATGGGTTTGGAATTTCTTAGTCAGCATCAAAGGAAATTAACTGATCTGTTTACCATGATCATTCAGGAAAAAAATATATTACTTAAAATGGGCCCACCCCCCTTTTTTTTGTTCCAGATTTCGCCTCATTATGTGCTTCTGATTTTCGTGTTTTTTTTTTGGGTGAAAATATTTATTAATGTGTTAATTCTGACTATTTGACTGGCTTGATTCTAGTTATTTTGTTTTATGGCATCCTGATAAATCTGAGTGAAAATTCTTCGTTTACCTATATGACATATCTTTGATTGCAGAAAAATACGGCACAAGAATGTTGTGCAGTTCATTGGCGCATGTACTCAGCCACCAAATCTCTGTATTGTAACTGGTAAATGGACATATTTTCATACTGAGTATTTTCAAAATCAAATCTAGAAATTCTGACAGAATTCTTTAGTTCTGTTTATCCCTGGATGTATACCAGTTTTGTAAATTTCATAATATCTCTAATTATCAGTCAACTGATAGTCCAACTTTGATGCTTATGTGCTCATGTTCATGCCTTTGTCAGAGTTTATGTCTAGAGGAAGCATATATGACTTTCTGCACAAACAAAGGGGTGCATTTAAGCTTCCATCTTTACTAAAAGTAGCAATTGGTGTTTCCAAGGGAATGAACTATTTGCACCAAAATAATATAATTCACAGGGACCTCAAGACTGCCAATCTTCTGATGGATGAAAATGAAGTAAGAAGGTTCCATGAATTTGCATATTGATACTGCCTGTTTCCTTTTCAATATATCACCACTTTCTTGGTTTATTTCTGATGCTGCTCTCTTATAATATGTGATTTAATTATGAATGCAGTGAATGTCTAGATCATATTGATCTTAATTTAATTCTGTTTTTCTTCCAGTTTCTGGTATAATTGATGTTTGGAATACTGAGATATTACCCTATACTCTTTATTTGTAATGTCCCCTTTCCCTATAGAAAAGGAGGAAATTTCCGCTTATATACCGGTATATGTTGGATCTGAAGGGTTGCTAGTTTAGTTGTATGCCTATCTGATACAATTGCCTCATTCACATTCATAATGGTTTGTTCATCCAAGGATGTATTCATTAGTGAACCAAAGCTGTATGGCTGTCATGATTCACAAGTCACTCATGGTTTTATAAACAACTCTAAGATTAGGAGTTGTATAACAGTGAACTCTTCTTGTCAGATGAAGTAAAATAAGAACTTTTGTACACAGAAATGAGAGGAAAATATTTTTTTTTAATTCTTTTAATACCATTTTGGAGAAAGTAAAACATCTTCAACTCCTATATGAAAATCTCATATCCTTCTTAACAGGTGGTAAAGGTTGCTGATTTTGGGGTTGCCAGGGTGCAAAGTCAATCTGGAGTGATGACTGCTGAAACTGGAACTTACCGCTGGATGGCTCCTGAGGTATGGATTACCTTGGACATCACTTCATGTCATACTTGCTTTTTTGGGTTATAATATTATGCAATAATAATGTGGCAGGCATCAGTATTTGTCTATATAATACACTCTCCTAGCTGATGCTTGGTTGAGAAGGTGAAAATTGGGTGATATTAATAATGCATTAAGTCTTCTTAATTTAGGCAGAAGATTAAGTTAAAAACTTAAGATATATGCTTATTTTGTTTGAGCTTTTGACAATTGCATTTTCAATTCTATTTTCTCTTCATTTTAATCTTGAGTTTGTTATTTTAAAAGACTTATTAAGAATGAGAAGCAAATGGTGATCCATTCAATTCCATTCCTCCTTACCTGTTCTCTTACCTAGCATATCATCATTCCTTTTCTACTCTAATTTTCATTTCTTTAAAGCACAACTTTAATATTCGGAGCATTCACATTTATGATAATTAGATTTTACAAGTCTTCATCTACTTTTAATTGGTATATTCTTTTCTTCCTTCGATTTGCTGATTTGATTCTTGAATTCAGCTGTTTGATGATGCTTCAGATCTCTTTTCAATGATTTGATTTTACTTGAAGGTCATTGAACACAAACCGTATGACCAGAAGGCAGATGTTTTTAGTTTTGGAATAGCTCTTTGGGAGCTTCTAACAGGAGAAGTAAGTCCATTCGAGTCACATATTAGGCTTTTCTAGTTTAACTTGTTTCTTTGTTTCGACATTTTTACTATTATCTCATGGTGTATATTATATTCTATGACCAGCTGCCTTATGCTTACTTGTCCCCATTGCAAGCAGCAGTAGGCGTGGTGCAGAAGGTTTTCATTCTGTCCTTACACATCATCTTGCATAAATAGGTGAAAATATACTTGAGGTTCCTATAGTTTCACCCAACAATGAATTTAGTTCCTATATTTTAAAAAAAATGGATTTAATTCATGTAGTTTCCAAAATCATGAAATTGGTCCTCAGAATTAGTTAAATGTTAGTTAATATTAGACTAGTACATGTGGTGTGACTAGGAAGCTTCCATCACTAAGAGCCATGTCAGCATCACATGTGGCAAAGTAATATGCTGGCATGGTGCCACCTAATTTCTCTCTCTCTCTCTCCCCCCCTTTTTTTTTCCTCTCTTTTCTTCCTGAACAACGTTGAATATTTTTTGGCTACGCCATTCTCTTCTTCAAGCACTGTCGTCGCTGTCGGTTGACTTCGAGTATTAGTCCCCAGTTGACTTCGAGTATCACTCTCTAGCATAGGGAAGTTCGAGTGCAGATACAAGAGAGAAGCACCGCCGCCATTGATTGGTGCTCTGTATTTTTCTCCCTCTCTCTCCCCTGCCATTCTCGTCTTTGTTTCTCTTGCTCAAGTCTCTCGTCTTTGTTTTGGCTTCCGTTCATCCACCAACAGAGAAATTTATGGCTCAAACAAGCAGTTGCCTCCGGCCCAAGAGATGGCATTCTCAGCGTGGACGAGAACCAATTTCTCGCCTCGCCATCTCCTGGGCCCAAGGCAACTCTCTTCGCGTTTCCGTTTTCAGGCCTTTTTCTGATGACGAAGAGGGTGGCAGGGTGGTGGAGGTTAAGCTCAACGATGGAGATCCGGAGGTTAGCGTCCAGAGGTTAGCGACGAGCAGTTGCTGAGGATTGCAAATGAATCGGCCTCATCGTTTGCACTGCTTCAAGATCGTAGCTGAAGGTGCACCAGGGGAGATTAGAGAGCTTTGATTCGCGAAGAACATAGAGGTTCAATTCACAGAGACCAAAGACCAAAATTGATACTGATTCACCAGAGACCAAATTCGAAGGCTGTATGCATCCCTGTTTTTGAACGGGTTCATTGGACAAATCAAATGGGTTCACCATGAAGAGACTATGTGCTCCATGTTTGAATGTTGTATTGAAAGGCTTTATTCAAATTCTTTATTTGAACGCTTTTTCTCTGTATTCTAAATTTTTACCAAGAATTAAAGAGTGAAAAGTTAAAAAAAAAATACTTTGATGATGTAGCACCAAGTCAGCAGATGACTTCGTTGCCACATCAGCGGTAGACTTGTCATGTCAGTGGATGACTTGCCACGTCAGCGAATGACTTGGACTGACATAGACGATGACATGGCGTAAATAAATGTTGACTAACTCTAAGGACCAATTTCATGATTTCTAAAATTATTTTAAAGTATAAGAATTAAATTTATTGTAAAACTATAAGGATCTCAAATATATTTTAACTGTATAAATATTTTTCTTATTTACTTAACAATAATTCTGTTGTTGACTTCTCTATCAGGGTCTACGACCTACAATCCCCAAGAACGCACACCCAAGACTTTCTGAACTGCTCCAGCGGTGCTGGCAACAAGATCCAATTGAGAGACCGAATTTCTCTGAAATAATAGAAATTCTTCAGCAGATAGCGAAGGAGGTAACCTGTGGCTCAAATTTGAAAGCCTAACACAATGTTGGATCTCTAGGTCAATTCTGAATATTATATTTATGAACAGGCTACTGATGATCGAAACAAAGATAAATCATCTCATGGCTTTCTCTCGGCACTTAGACGGCCCCGTCACTAATTTCGCATAACCACTATTTACGATACTTTTTTTTTTTGGGGGTCTTGTACAGTTGTGTGACCAAGCGGTCAACTCATTTGCTTGTTTCTGCCTTCTGAAAATTCCGGTTTTATTGCACTTGTTGCCTTAAATTCCTACGTCTGAATACTGACTGCACGGTCGCACCCAATTGTTCTCATTTGCCTATGACTGTGAAGTGTGAACGCTTATAGAGAATGGATGCAGAAGGGACCTTGTTTAGAATGAGGTATTAATGCATTATGTTATCTTTATTTTCCACTCCTTGTTTCCCTTGTGTAACGCGATGTACTTTTATATCATGTAGTCTTTTGTGACGAAGCGCCCCTACCAGTTAATGTCAGCTTTTGTTTAGATGCTACTGGAATATATTACTGGTTACAAAATGTTAATCATTACAATCATATAATCTTCACATCGTTGTTCGCCATGTAATATCTAAAACCCACAGCGTTAGCTACAAAAATCCGAAAGTACAATTCACTCTAAAATCAGTACACAAAACAGTTGTAATTAGTCACGCAGGTAGGTCACCATGATACCTGCCGAGAAGTTGCCTCGCACGAACCCTGACTTGTAAGCGGACAAGTGCGTGCATACAGTGCAAAGCTATGCGTGATTGTCTCCTTACGCACACCCCACGAACCAATGCTTGCAGCTTCACTAGGCTTTTCAGAGCTCGAAGTGCCCTTCTTGCCTGTTCTAACAAGTTCATAGATGAGACACATTCCTTTATTCCTATTTCCAACCATATCTGTAATGTAGTAAATTGGCTTTGCTTAACATACCAGATGACCCCTGAAACAAGCTTGGATCTTAACTGCTGCGACATCTTCCTTGGAGAACACTGGCAAAATAGGGTCTTCATCTTCAAATGTGGTTGTTGTTGTTCCATCCCTAAGAATGGCAGAGCAATTTGTGCTAGTGCTGATATCTCTATGGAATGAGCCCAGAAGCTTTCTACGAACAAGTTTCAACCACTTCTTCGACACACCCATTGTTCTGGTTTGTTTCCATTGGAATGGAGCACATCGCGGTGGCTTTATTAGTAAGGTGTTGTGTACTCAATCAACGCTTGGGGAGGAAGTGGCGTAAAGGGGAGAGAGTTGTGGGCAACATGTTTGACGTGAGGGAGAAAATGGCCTTTCTTGGATGCCTAACATGTCAGAATTCTGGACTATAACAACGTGGCAACATCAATTTCTCTCTGACCCCTCCAGTGTGCCTTCAAAGCATTCCACCCTTTACTGCTCAACCAACTCACACGAGACAAATTTCTTGGAATGAAATCAACTCTCATTGTCACATGGTGTGATACTCATATTTTTGTTCCCTTCTTAATTCCCATTCTTTTTGCCTGGCTTACAAAACCGGATTTCGATCTACAGGCTTTCTCTAATTCTAAAGGCGGACGAAATATTTTGGGTAGGTAATGTTGGTTGGTTATAGGATTTTTTGATATCCAGTAGTATTTGTTTAAAAATATATTTAATATTCACTAGATGATGTTGAGTATTGAATAGAGTATGGATAATAAAAAAGATGTATACTTATTAGATGTTTGACAGATACAAATATTGACCATAAATACTGAATAACTATTTGTTATGAATGGACCGATATGATATTACATATATCATATCTATCTGATAATTATTTCATATAATAATATATAAATATATAATATAAATTATTATTTACTAATACATGCATTTATAAATATATAATAAAAATTTGATAAATTTTAAAAAATTGAATGGATATTAAGTATTGATTATTGAATATGTTGGTATCCAATAACTAATTCATAATATCTAATATCCAACACCTTTTTTATGAGTATTTTGTAGAATTATAAAAACTCAAATGTAGAAAATTCTCAAAATAAGAACATGAATGTTCTCGTTATAATTTTTATTTTGTTTGTTGGTTTTGATAAGTAATAAGAACACATCATGAAACAGAATAAGAGCATACCTTGATCCATTCCGGTCGTCAGATAATAGGTAGACTCTTACGGGAGAGTATGAGTGACTCTCACTCAATGATTTTGGACCAATGGAACAAATGACACACATTGTGTCTTGTCCAAAACTCATCCACTTCATATAACCCAAGGAATAACTAACCATCATCATATTCATGGGTTGTTGACTCTTTTTATAATAACATCTCATAAACTCTCAAGTTCAGAAGATTGTTGTGTGGGTGCGGATCCCTGATCTCCCTTACGAGTTATGTAATGACCAGTTTCTATGGAGAGTGGGAGGTCTTGTTGGAACTTGCTCAGAGTGGACTGCAACACCTCTATTCATTCAAGGGGAAAATATGCGAGACTTTGTGTTGAAATTGGTCTGCAGCGTGAACTGGTTCTTGCCTTCACTGTCCTAGGTGCTGAATTCAAATTAGAGTATGAAGGTCTCCACTTCATTTGCTTTGAATGTGGCAAATACGGGCATAAGAAGAAAGCTTGCCCAGTGATGATTCATGTTGCCGCCGACGACCATGGCAATACAAATGGTGAAACCTATATTCGGGAAAAGGAAAGCGATTTGAGTGGCATTGATTCCCGAGAGTCAGGCGCGAATAATACGGGTAATTAGCATTTAAAGGATTTGAATGGGGTTTCAAATCAGTTGGTTGAAGATTCTTGCTTCGGTCCTTGGATGTTGGCAAAGAAGACTTTTTGAAAGAAGGGAATTATTCCTATTAATCAGGGAAATGACATCTCATTAGGATCACGTGATAACAGAATTAAAGAGAAAGTGGTGATTCCAAAATCTGGGGGTTTTCGCTTCCAAGCTCTCTATGATATAGAAAGGAATATTTTGCATGAGAAAGATGACGTGGTCATCTTGGAACGGCCCCACATCATTTCAGCCACTGCAGCTAGCACTTCACGTGTTTCAGTCCAATTGAAACAGAGAACTAAGGGACACCAGTACACTACTGTCGAATAAAGCGAACACCTCCCAGAAACATGATAACTTCAAATCTTATTCGACCATGAATCATGCTATTTCCCCTACTACCTCTGCCATTGTGAGAAAAGAACGTGTATCGAGAGAGCTTGAGATTATTAAAAATTTAAAAGGATTTCATTTTGAAAACTCTGCTCAGATTTATCAGTTTTCTATTGACTTGCAAGGTTCTTCTGTCCCTTTCTCCAACAAACTAATGCTTGTGGAAATTGAAAAGACCCATGACAAAAGCAAGAAGGATGAACCTAAGCTCCCTGACCCAGGAGTTCCTATCCCCCTATGGTTATTAATCCTGAACTAAAGGTGTCTGACACTGATATTCCTCATCTTCATGTGGGAACAAAGCTAGTGACCATGTCCATAGAAGAATCCTAGCTTGCAGGGCATGTTTTTTTTTTGCTCCAATTGTTTTTCATGAATAGTTTGATTTGGAACTATAGAGGAGCTGGGAGTAGAGAGTTCCCTGCCTTTATCCGTGATTATATTAGGATTTATAATCTTAATTTTGTGGCTATTTTGGAACTAAGAGTTAGTGGCACCAAGGTGAATGCTATTGTAAAGAAGATTGGATTAGATGGTGGGGTCTGTGTAGAAGCTAATGGTTTTTCTGGGGGTATCTGGTGTCTCTGGAATTCTAGCAAACTTAATGTGTCAGTTATTTCTGTTGTAAAAAATCTGGAAACCAGCACAGTGATAATCTAAGTCGAGTCTTTACACTAGACACTATCCTTAAGGAAATTATTCCGTGACCACAACAAAAATACTGCGTTTACAGAACTCCCTCCAAGATTAAATAGATTCTTCTGAGAAAAGGTTCTCAGGCCACAGAACAGCAGGAATTTAGAGAGAAGCGTAACTCAAAAAGTGATAGAAAGGGAGAAGAGAGAAGTGCATAATTGTTTTTTACTTGGTGTATGAAATGAGGGGGAGGAGTCCTCCTTTTATAGCTGCTGAACAATAATGAGGCTGTAATACCTGTTAATTTCAGAATATAATTCGCTTAAGAGTATTTTAGAATTCTACAACGTTACTTTAGTTATTTATTTTGGTCATTTTTAATTTTCATATTTAATTGTTCTCTTTGAATATTATTTATGAAAATTGAGTTAAATGACTGGACTAAATATTTGCACAATGAGGGATATATTCTAAGAATGGTGAAATTCATGGAAAAGTGGTTTCAGAATGGTCAATTAGTCCATTTATTGTAAATTGACTGGATGGGTTTGGATGTTGGGTTATGGATACCCATGGGTTATTGAATAACCCATTAGAAATATTTAATATAAAGTTTCAATAGTAACCCTCATTTTTCACTCAGCCGAAGGAAGCAGAAAAGCATTTCTCTCTCAGTTCTTCATTTTCTTCTCAAATCCTTCCCTTGATCTTCAGAGTTTCGATTATTTGTTCGGTTCAAAAGCTTTGTAAGGATCAAAGGTAAGCTTTAATCCGATTATTTTCCTTAAATTTCAGTTTATGTAGAAGATCAGAGGAGGTTTTGTTCTTGAAGATTTTGATGATAATTCATGAATCTCAGTAGTTTTAGAAGTTATATTTGAGTTATAATCGGTTAAAAGAGTTGAAATTCTGGTTTTGAAACAAGAAAGGAAAGGATGAATTTTTGAAAGATTTTTCTGCAAAAATTCGAGTTACTGTAGCGACCAGAGATTTCGGAAAAATTCTGGAAAATTTTCTTCGGGTTACTGTAGCAGTACTGTAGTGTCGGCAGTCAACGGCACTGTAGCAGTCAACGTTACTGTAGCGAACCGGCACTGTAGCGAACCGGCACTGTAGCGAAACGACATTGTAGCAAACCGTATTGTAGCAAACCGTTACTGTAGCAGTCAGAAAATTTTGCGTATTTTTCGTGATTTTGTTTCCTTTCTTATGTTTCCTTGTAATATATTTTACTAGGAAATTTTCCTACACAAATTCTAGTGTGGAACAAGGTAAACTTGGACAAACATCAAGGTGAGTGAATAACCTTGCTCAGCTAATTTGATATTACTAGTCAAAGTACAATATAAGTCCCATTTACAATATTATTTGGATAATAAGCAATTAATTTTTCATATGGGAGTATATGATGATCAGTAGAAATAAGAGTATGAAGAAATTATTTATTTCATGACAATTGTACTATGTGATGAATTCTCACTATTTTATTAATGAGTAAAGATCTACGGGATCTAATACACGAGTGTGAAAGGGTTAAAGTCCCATACTACTCGGTGTATATCTAAGAAATCTTATACACGAGTTTGAAAGGGTTAAAGTCCCATACTACTCAGTGCATATCTATGAAACCTATACACGAGCTGAAAGGGTTAAAGTCCCATACTACTCGGGGTATACCTATGAGATCTTATTCACGAGTTTGAAAGGGTTAGAGTCCCATACTACTCGGTGTATATCTATGAAATCTTATTCATGGGTTTGAAAGGGTTAGAGTCCCATACTACTCGATGTATAAGACAATTAATTATATGAGTAAATGTGGTATTTGTACTTTTGATATTCTATATAGTACAGTTATATACTTACTGAGTTTTTAAATAAACTCACACTCCCTATGATTATTTTTCAGATACAGAAAACAAAGAAGAAGAGTATCCGTTGGAAGATTAGAAGCCCCTTGGGATTACTCTCTATTTCTGTCTGGTGGGATACCAGTACTTAATAATGTGGATATTAGAAACGCTCTGTACTTTCTATAGGTCTCCTAGGCTTGCGATGAGAAAGAGATATTAGACTATGTATGTCTATATTTGCTTATCAGATGAGTATAATTCTGTAGTATGGACTGAATGATTAAGGTTGAATGTAAAACCTTATAGAATATATGTAAATAACGTATGTTTGGAAATTTTATCAAATGAGTAGTATCTTTTCACATGCTCAATTTTTGGGATGTGATAGAGGCAGACAAAAATTTTAATTAAAATTAAAATTTAGTTTTGAAAATTAATGGACAGTTTTTAAATATTTAAATATATTTAAAACAAATAAAACAAAACTGTCAGCCCTTAATTTTCTGACATTAATCCAACTTAATTTCATAATAATAAAATTCGCATCTATTCAGGTAAGCTAAAAATAAATTAAAAAAAAATTTCTCCAGGGGAAAATTAAACTGGTCTGATTTATTGCACGTGCAGGGGATAAATCGGATGATTTGCACTGCACTAGCTTAAATTAATATGGGCTTATGTGCGCAAGAGCCCACCTCTTCCCAAACTCTTTATTAGCCTTAGTATATAAACTATCTTCCCCTCCTTGCTCTAAGCAATGTGGGACTTTTAGCTTTCTCTTTTGAAATACAAAGCCTTTATAAGGATATTTTCACAATAATATAAAGACTTTGCTGCTACTGTTCCAACTGATGCTGTTTTTGTTGCTGCTGCTGTTGCCACTACACCCAGTTTGCCTCCTGTCACATTCTCCAAGCCGTTCCCAAATATTTCAAAAATTGAAATATTCAACGGTCAGAATTTTCGACAATAGCAAGAACGTATTCATATTGCTTTAAACATGCATGGAGTTGCTGCGGCGCTGACAGAAACACAACCACTGCCCACTGCTGACCAAGTCAGAATTGATATATGGAATTATGCTAATAAGATATGTAGGCACACAATCAGTAGTACTTTATCTAATGAGCTCTTTGATGTCTGCTTACCTACAAGGAAGCAAACAGAATTTGAGAATTTATGATTCTCAAATATATTACAGAAGATGCTACCAAACAGAAGTTTGTCATCGGTCACTTTTACCAATGGGAAATGACAGACGACAAGGACATTAAAGTCCAAATCAATGAATACCACAAGTTGTTGGAGGACCTTCGTGCCGAGAAGATCAACCTACTTGATGAGTTTGTTGTTGGAATCTTAATTGAGAAGCTACTTGAAAGCTGAAAAGACTACAAGCAACAACTCAAACATAAACATAAACAGTTGTCGCTCTCGGAACTGATTAAACACGTCATTATCGAGGATACCAACAGAAAGAAATCCAAAATGGCAAGTGCTAAAGAAATTACATCAAAAGCTAACATGGTGCAAGGTACATCTAGTTGTAAAAATAAAAATAAAAACAAGAAAATTGATTACAAGCCTAGAGAATCTAACCCCACCTTTAAGAAAAAAAGGTAACTGCTTTGTGTGTGGAAAACAGGGACATCATGCGACCTAATGCAGAAAGAGGCTAAGAAATGACAATCCTCCTAAGTCAAGTGCAAACTTGGTTGAAGGAGATGATATTATAGCTGTGGTCATTTCTGAGGCTCTTTTAATTGCCAATTTGAAAGAATGAGTGGTAGACTCTGGGGCTACCAGGCATATTTGTACAAACAAAAATGCCTTTACATCCTACACTCCAGTTAAGGATGGAGTTTATCTGGGTGATTCTAGCACCATTAGTGTCCTTGGGAAAGGAAAGGTTCTTCTCAAACTCACATTTGGCAAAACATTGGCGCTGAATGATGTCCTACATATGTCTAACATTAAAGCTAACTTAATTTTTATAGCTCTATTAGGAAAAGCTAGGGTTAAAGTGTCATTTGAGTCTGATAAGATCATAATGACAAAGAACAATGTTTTTGTGGGGAAAGACTATTGTAATCAAGGACTTTTTGTACTAAATGTTGCTAATGAAAAAAGTGAATCTTTTACATACTTGATTGATTCTGTTGATATATGACATGCTAGACTAGAACATGTTAATGTTTCGTATATTAAGAAAATGCTTGAAACCAATTTAATTTGTGGTTTTAATAACATGAATATGAATAAGTACGAAACATGTGTTGAATCAAAGTTAATTAAGAAACATTTTCATGGTATACATAGAGAAACAGAATTGCTAAATCTTATTCATACAAACCTAGGAGACTTTAAACAAACTATGACTAGAGGAGATAAAAAGTATTATGTGACCTTTATAGATGACTTCTCTAGATACACTAAGGTATATCTTCATAAGAGTATAGATGAAACCTTTAGTTCTTTCCTAGTTTATAAAGTCGAAGTTGAAAATCAGTTAAATAGAATGATCAAAAGGATTAGAACTGATAGAGGAGGTGAATATATAATCTTTAATGATTATTGTGAAAAAGAAGAAATAATTTACGAGGTTACTCCTCCCTATTCACCTGAGTCTAACGGGGTAGCCGAAAAGAAAAACAGAACTTTATAAGAAATGATGAATGTTATACTTGTTAGTTCGTCTGCATCATAAAACTTATGGGGAGAGGCTTTACTGTCTGCTTGTCATATACAAAATAGGATTCCTTATAGACATACTAGTAAGACATCTTATGAGTTGTGAAAAGGTTATAAGCCTAGTTTAAGATATATGAAAGTGTGGGGTGTCTAGCAAAAGTTATGTTGCCTGATCCAAAGAAAAAGAAGTTAGGCTCTAAGACGTCTGATTGCATGTTTATAGGATATGATGAATATAGCTTGGCTTATCGATTTCTTGTTTTGAAAAGTGGTGTACTTGATTGTGATACTATTGTTGAAACAAAAAATGCAGAATTTTTTGAACATGTTTTTCCCTTGAAAAATGTGAATGCTCCTAGTATATCTATGCAAAACAATGAAAGTGAATTAGAAATTGAAAATTTAAATTCATATGAGATTGTCTATGAGGATTTAAGGAGAAGCAAACTGTAATACCCGTTAATTTCGGAATATAATTCGTTTAAGAGTATTTTAGAATTCTACAACGTTACTTTAGTTATTTATTTTGGTCATTTTTAATTTTCATATTTAATTATTCTCTTTGAATATTATTTATGAAAATTGAGTTAAATGACTGGACTGAATATTTGCACTACGTGGGATATATTCTAAGAATGGTGAAATTCATAGAAAAGTGGTATAAGAATGGTCAATTAGTCCATTTATTATAAATTGACTGGATGGGTTTGGATGTTGGGTTATAGATACCCATGTGTTATTCAATAACCCATTAGAAATATTTAATATAAAGTTTCAATAGTACCCCCTCATTTTTCTCACGCAACCGAAGCAGCTGAGGAAGTTTTCTCTCCTTTCTTCATTCTCTTCTCAAATCCTTTCCTTGATGTTCAGAGTTTTGATTATTTGTTCGGTTCAAAAGCTTTGTAAGGATCAAAGGTAAGCTTTAATCTCATTATTTTCCTTAAATTTCAGTTTATGTAGAAGATCAGAGGAGGTTTTGTTCTTGAAGATTTTGATGATAATTCATGAATCTCAGTTGTTTTAAAAGTTATATTTGAGTTATAATCGGTTAAAAGAGTTGAGATTCTGGTTTTGAATCAAAAGAAAGGAAATGATGAATTTTTGAAAGATTTTCTGCAAAACTCGAGTTACTGTAGCGACCAGAAATTTCGGGAAAATCTGGAAATTTTTCTTCGGGTACTGTAGCAGTACTGTAGTGTCGGCAGTCAACGGTACTGTAGTAGTCACCGTCACTGTAGCGAACCGTCACTGTAGCGAACCGTTACTGTAGCAATCAGAAAATTTTGCCTATTTTCGTGATTTTGTTTCCTTTCTTATGTTTCCTTGTAATATATTTTACTAGAAAATTTTCCTACACAAATTCTAGTGTGGAACAAGGTAAACTTGGACAAACATCAAGGTGAGTGAATAACCTTGCTAAGCTAATTTGATATTACTAGTCAAAGTACAATATAAGTCCCATTTACAATATTATTTGGATATTAATTGATCAATTTTTCATATGACAGTATATGATGATTGATATATTTTTTTACAGAAATTCAAAGGAATAAGAGTATGTATAAATGATTTTATTTCATGAAAATTGTACTATGTGAGAAGTTCTCACTATCTTATTAATGAGTAAAGATCTGCGGGATTTAATACATGAGTTTGAAAGGGTTAAAGTCCCATACTACTCAGTGCATATCTAAGAAACCTATACACGAGTTGAAAGGGTTAAAGTCCCATACTACTCGGTGTATATCTAAGAAATCTTATACACGAGTTTGAAAGGGTTAAAGTCCCATACTACTCAGTGCATATCTATGAAACCTATACACGAGTTGAAAGGGTTAGAGTCCCATACTACTCAGTGTATACCTATGAGATCTTATTCACGAGTTTGAAAGGGTTAGAGTCCCATACTACTCGGTGTATATCTATGAAATCTTATTCATGAGTTTGAAAGGGTTAGAGTCTCATACTACTCGATGTATAAGACAATTAATTATATGAGTAAATGTGGTATTTGTACTTTTGATATTTTATATAGTACAGTTATTTACTTACTGAGTTTTTAAATAAACTCACACTCCCTATGATTATTTTTTCAGATACAGAAAACAAAGAAGAAGAGTATCCGTTTGAAGATTAGAAGCCCCTTGGGATTATTCTCTATTTCTGTCTGGTGGGATACCAGTACTTATTAATGTGGATACTAGGAACGCTCTGTACTTTCTATAGGTCTCCTAGGCTTGCGATGAGATAGAAATATCAGACTATGTATGTCTATATTTGCTTATCAGATGAATATAATTCTGTAGTGTGGAATGAATGATTAAGGTTGAATGTAAAACCTTACAGAATATATGTAAATAACGTATGTTTGAGAATTTTATCAAATGAGTAGTATCTTTTCACATGTTCAATTTTTGGGATGTGACACAAACGACAAAGGAAGGTAACTTCCTTTGGAGATGATTTTTATACATATGCTATTGATAATGAACCTAGAACCTTTCTGAGGCTGTTGCATCTTCTGATGCAAAATTGTGGAAAGAAGCAATTAAAATTGAAATAGATTCAATTCTAAAAAATAAAACTTGGGAATTGGTAGATTTACCACAAGGAGCAAAAACTATTGACTGCAAATGGATCTTTAAAAGAAAATATAACTCTGATGGGTTGATTGATAAATTCAAAGCTAGATTAGTAGCCAAAGGTTTTACTCAAAAATAAAATATTGACTATTTTGACACTTTTGCTCATGTCACTAGAATATCGTCTATACGAGTTTTAATTGCTTTAGCCTCAGTATATAAGCTCTATGTTGATCAAATGGATGTTAAAACAACATTTTTATATGGTGATTTAGAAGAAGAAATTTACATGGAGTAACATGAAGGTTGTATTCTTCCAGGTAAAGAGAGAAAAGTTTGCAAACTCCTTAAATCGTTATATGGATTAAAACAAGCACCCAAATAGTGACATGAAAAATTAAATCATGAATTGATTTGTGATGGCTTTACTTCTGTTAAAGTAGATAGATGTATGTATAGAAAAAAGTTGATGCTAATTGTGTGATTATCAGTCTGTATGTGGATGATATGCTAATCTTTGGTACTATCATAGATATAGTATATAAGACAAAAGATTTTCTTGCTTTAATTTTTGATATCAAGGACTTGGGTGAAATAAGTGTGATTTTGGGAGTTAAAATTATAAGGAAATGTGATAATATTATACTATCACAAGAACACTATGTTCAAAAATTACTCAAAAGATTTGGTCATTTTGATGACAAACCAGTGTTATCTCCTTATGATTCTAGTACCCAATTAAAGAAAAACTTGGGTGAGCCTGTTGCTCAATTAGAATATGCACAGATAATTGGGAATCTGTTGTATTTGATGAACTTCACCTGTCCTGACATAGTATATATTATGTGTAGATTGAGCAGGTATACACACATTCCTAATGAAGACCATTGGGGTGCTCTTATGAAACTCATGAAATATTTGAGGGGTGCCATGAGTTATGGTGTCGAGTATAGTAGATTTCCTGCTGTATTAGAAGGATACAATGATGCTAACTGAATCTCAGATTCAGATGAGATAAAATTCACTAGTAGATATGTGTTCACCCTTGGTAATGGAGCAGTGTCATAGAGATAAGCTAAACAAACCCTTATAGCTAGATCAACCATGGAATTAGAGTTTATAGCTCTGGAGTTGGCTGGTAGTGAGGCTGAGTGGTTGAAAAACTTCTTGGCGTGCATATCTTTAGGTATGAAACCAGCACTATTTGTATCTTTGCATTGAGATTGCCAAGTGGTAATAGCCATTGCAAAGAATAAAATTTATAATGGTAAGAGTAGACACATTCGTTTGAGACATGATATGGTTAAACAATTGCTAAATGATGGAATTATATCAATCGATTTTGTAAGTTAAGACGTAAACCTGGCCGATCCTTTGACTAAATCCCTGGGTAAAAGTGTAATTAATAAAACATCGACGGGAATTGGACTTAAGCCAATAAGAAATTAACAGCGACGAAAACCAAACCTTTGTAATTGGAGATTGCATGAAAAAGGTTCATATGGATAATAACAAGTCGTCTATTAATTCTGCTAGCACTATATTCTCAGTTTATTTCTTATGGTGTTAAATGTGAAAGTGCTAGAATGCATTGACTTGTGAGTTGAGCGTAAGCTCTTTATGATCTTCATAGCTCAACGTTAAGGGTGATGTATTCATTGCAGATACACTTGATGAAGTTACCTATACGAGTGTGGAGTGGGGCCGCTCTTATGAGATAGTGGCGAAATCTCTAGAGTACTCATAAATTCCAAGCACGAGCACGGCCGAAATAACGCGCACAACGGTGTTAATAGTAGAAATGTGGGGGGTGAGATGCGAATCTTAAGGTCACTATCTTACAACTAACAGTATGTTAGTTCATATAAGCTATATGCTTCACTGACTACTCTGTAAGATAAATCTTATCGGTCTAGGTTTAGTTCATAGTCTAAAAAGAGACAATATATTAATGTGTCTACACCCATTTATGTAAACCAAAAGTTTTTAAATATCTTTTGAAATATGTGGAGGATTGTTGTGAAAATAGCCTTACAAAGGCTTTGTATTTCAAAAGAGAAAGCTAAAAGTCCCACATTGCTTGGAGCAAGAAAGGAAAGATAGTTTATATATTAACTTGTGTTAGTAGGCTAATAAAGAGTTTGGGAAGAGGTGGACTCTCGAGCACATAAGCCCACATGGATTCAAGCTAGTGCTGTACAAATCATTCGATTTGCCCCCCGAGCGTGCAATAAATTGGACCAGTTTAGTTTTCCTCTGGAGAAATATTTTTTTAATTTATTTTTAGCTTACCTGAACATAGGCGAATTTTATTATTATGAAATTAAGTTGGATTAATGTCATAAAAATAAGGGCTGACAGTTTTGTTTTATTTGTTTTAAATATATTTAAATATTTAAAAACTATCATTTAATTTTTTGAAACTGTCCATTAATTTTTGAAACCGAATTTTAATTTTATTAAAATTTTTTTCTGTCTCATTATTGTTCAGCAGCTATAAAAGGAGGACTCCTCCCCCTCATTTCATACACCAAGTCAGAAACAATTCTGCACTTCTCTCTTCTCCCTCTCTTTCACTTTCTGGGTTATGCTTTTCTCTAAATTTCTACTGTTCTGTGGCCTAAGAACCTTTTCTCAGAAGAATCTGTTTAATCCTGGAGGGAGTTCTATAGACGTAGTATTTTTGCTGTGGTCACAGAATAATTTCTTTAAGGACAGTGTCTAGTGTAAAGACGACTCAGATTATCACTGTGCTGGTTTCCAGATTTTTTACAACAATTTCTACCTCTTCCCACTGCATCCATTTGAAGTTTGATTCTTATTCCCCTTCTCCTTGGCTTATGACGATTGTGTATGCTAGTCCTTAAGAGGGGCCTCGTATGAAACTGTGGGATGAGCTTCGGTTGTTTGGGACTAATTTGAATCATCCTTAGTGCCTTGCAGGAGACTTTAATGTGTTTTTTCATGATAGAGAAAAAGTTGGGGGTGCCCCTTTTAACTATCTTCACAGTACTCCTTTTGCTGAGTGTATTGATGACTGTAATCTTATGGATATGGGATTTAAGGGCTCCTGTTATACTTGGAAACGTGGTAACCTTAGGGAGTGATTGGATAGGCTATATGTAATACTGCTGGCATACTGCTTTCCCTTTTTATTCTGTGATTCATCTTCCTATTTACTCCTCGGATCATTGTGGTCTTTGGTTGAGAACCAATATCATTGGTGATAGACAACGAAATCGTGGGTACTTCAAATTCCTGAGCCCTTGGCTGGATTACTCTGATTTTAGTGAGCAAGTTAAGAAGAATTGGCAGTGTAGTTCCCCCTGAAATTTTAATATTCATCATCTTTCGTCTGCATTAAAAATTTGGAACCGAGATGTTTTTGGAAATATTTTCCAAAGAAAGTGCATAATTCTTAGTCGTCCAGAGGGGATTAATAAAGTTTTAATGTTTGAGAGCAATGGTAGATTAGAGGAACTCCAGGAGTCCTTATGGGATGAATACTCTTCTATTGTGCATCATGAGGAAGCTCATTGGTATCACCAAGCTAAGTCTAAATGGATTAATCTTGGAGATAAAAATACTCGCTTCTTTCATCAATCCACTTTTGCTTGAAGAAGTTGCAACAAGATCATAGCACTTCGTAATTCAGAGGATCAATGGATCTTTGAGGAAGAGCAACTTCAAAGCTTAGTCATGAAATTTTTTAAGGAGCTCTACGCTTCTCAAAACAGTATCTGTCCTTTCTTTTGCACCTCTCATTCCTTTCCCCCTCTCACTGAGGCTGACCAGAGCTTGTTGGGCTTGATGGTATCTCTTGAGGAAACGAAGAAAGCTCTCTTTAGTATGAAAAATTTTAAATCTCTAGGTCCAGATGGGTATCACCCGGTTTTCTTCAAAACCCAATGGCATACTATTGGTCTGTCTATCTTTCAGTTTGTTCAGGATGTTTTTGACAAGCCTTATAAAATTGAAGAGGTGAACCAAACTCTTATTTCTCTTATTCCTAAAGGTGATGACCTTTTGAGTATTACTCACTTTTGCCCTATTACGCTTTGTAATGTGGTCTATAAAGTTGTGACTAAGATTCTTTCTTTGCGGATTAAGTATATTTTGCCTAATGTTATTGGTTCTTCTTAAAGCAGTTTTATTCAGGGGCGTAGTATTATAGATAACATTATTGCCCTTCAGGAAACTATTCACTCTATGTCCCAGATGAGTGGCAGGAAAAGTTTTATGATTATTAAACTTGATCTAGCAAAGGCCTATGATAGACTGGAATGGAGCTTCGTTCATGATACTCTGGAGCTGCTTAACCTTTCTAATTTCATGAGGGATCTCATTAACACATGTATCTCTATTGTGACCTTGAGCATTAATTGGAATGTTCCTCATCTACCACCTTTCCTTCTTCTTGTGGTCTTCGACAAGGAGATCCTATTTCCTCATACCTTTTTATTCTGTGTATGGAACGCTTGAGTCATCGTATCCAGGATGCGGTTAATAATGGTGATTGGTTACCAATGAGCTTTGGAAAAAGGTTAGGTTCTACGCTCTCCCATATCTTTTTTGCTGAATTTTGATCTTAGTTGCAGATGCTTCAGTTGCTCAGGTTCTTACTATTCGTAATATCTCGAAAGACTTTTGTGATAGTTCCGGCCAAAAAGTGAATTTGAATAAGTCTAAGGTTTTCTTTTCCAGTAACATTAATGATATGCTTTCAAATTCTTTAAGCGAGTAGTTAAGCATTGAGAAGATTGGAGATCTTGGGATTTACCTGGGTGCACCCATGCTTTACCAGCGTATTTTGAAGCATTCCTACTCTTATATTCTTTATCATATGAGAAAGAAGATGTCAGGTTGGAAAGCTTCTTCCCTTTCTTTTGCTGGTAAAGTGACTCTTGCTTAGGCCTATCTTTCGAGTATTCATGGGTATGTGATGCAAACTTCTTGCATCTCTGCTTCTGTTTGTGATGAGGCGGAGCGTTTATGTCAAAACTTCATATGGGGAAGCTCTATCTCTTAGAAAAATGTCATTTAGTTTCTTGGGATAAGATCTGTAAACCCAAGAACATTAGTGGCCTTGGCTTTCGCAACCTGAGGGTGCTCAATCATGCTTATATGATGAAGCTGGCCTGGCATTTAATTGTGCATCCTGATAAACTTTGGGTGCAAATCATGCGAGCCAAATATAATTGTCGCGGTAATATTATTCCTCTTTGTACTAATCACAGTCGCTCTTCTTATTTATGGAGAGCTATCACCCAAGTATGGCCCTATGTTGAGAAAAATATTACGTGGATTATTAAAAATGGCCATAATGTTTGATTTTGGAAGGATTATTGGATTCCTAGCACGGGCTATTTAGAAGATCACGTCAATGGTTCTTTACCCGTAGGAGAATGGGCCTCAAAGAGTTCGCGCTTTCTTGTGGAAACTTGCCCATGGGAAACTGATTACTAATGAGGAGAGATTTCGCCGAGGTATGTCTGAGGATTCCCTATGTCCTAGATGTCTTTTTGAGGAAGAATCTATTATACATTTACTTCGCGACTGTGAAGTGATAAGAGATTTTTGGTCTCAAATAATCAGTGAAGATAATTAGAGTCGTTTTTTCTCTCTTGGTTTGAGTGCGTGGTTAAAGTTCAATCTCAAAAGTCGTATTATCAATAATCGGGTTCAAAGAGATTGGAATATTTTCTTTGGCGTTTTGGTGTGGAATCTATAGAAAGACCATAATTCTTTGGTCTTTTCTAGGAGTTCAGATATAAGTGGTAATTTTTTTCAAGCTATCAAAAGTCAAGTGAATTTAATTATTATAGAGCTATCTAAAAGCTCTCCCTTGTATGTTGATAAACCATGTACTGAGATTCTCATCTCTTAGAGGCCTCCGAAGGAGGGTGTTTTTAAGGTGAATGTTGATGGTTCTTTTCTCAAATCTGAGGGTCAAGCCGCTTGCGGGGGATTGGTTCGTGATAATTTGGGTAAGTTTATGAAGGCCTTCCATTGTAACCTTGGTTTTCGTAGTGCCATCTGGTTCGATCTATGGGCTCTTCGTTTGGGTATTAGATTAGCTTGCGACTTATCTTTGCCTCGTGTGATATTTGAGATGGATTCTAGTGTTGCTGTGCAGATGGTCAATATTGGGGTCACTTCTACTTGTTTTCTTCAACCTCTTTTTCATGAGGTTATCTTCTTTCTTAAGCTTTTTGATTGGGAAACGTCAGTCATTCACATTTCTCGTGAAGGCAACATCTGTGCGGATCTTCTTGCTAATATGGGTCACGAGGGATCTTTCCATTGGAGCGTCTTGGATGAAGCTCCTACTTCCCTTAGCTTGCCTCTTCTCAATGATGCCAGGGGTCTATCGTTTTGTTCCTTAGTTTTGTCTTTTATTTTTCTTGATTATCAAAAAAAAAAAATAACATCTTGTTATTGTTATTATTTTGAGTCAGGTATCTATACATAAAATATTTACACTAATATCCCATATCAACTTCTAAAATATATCAAATAAGTCTTTAAACACAAATTTTATAAAGATTTTATAATGAACCTAATTATATACAACACTTCATATATGTCCCAAAAATATGTACATACATACAATGTTAAATATATTAGTCTATCCAAATAATTGTTGATATTAAATATTATTTATAAAATAAAAATATAATAATATATATTAAATTAATAACACTAACAAAAGATACTTAAACGTTTGCATTTTGTATTCAAATAAGATATGATTATTGGGCATTTTGAACATATATTGATACATAAAGTGAACTAAGAAATGAGCATCTGCCCATTGCTCTTTCTAAGCATAGCAACGATTGGTGAGTGTCAAGACGCAATAAGTTACACAATATAGCAATTATGTATGTATAGAAAACAAATATGTAAAACGAAATTAAAGCTTACTCTAAATGTGGAGGAATATGTAAACATTTTACCTTTTATAATTGCACTAATTAATGAGTGCCAAGATTCAACCGGTTGAACAATACAAAAATTTTATTTTTTATTAATCAATTTTGAATATTTTAATAAGTGTCTAAAAATACTATTCCATAAGAATAAAGTTTGAAATTTATAAAAAAAGTTAACTAAATCAATTATAAATAATCTTGTCAAGTTTACAATTTTTGTTGACTACGTTTACGTGTCGTAGTTAATAAAACCTAATGGGCTTAGAATGTGCCTAATTTGGGCCCATTCGGATCCATCCTCAAACCAGCCCAATACCAATTAGATTCTTCCATCATCGCTCATAATTTTCTCCATCCTGCTCTGTGTTTGTGGTGCTGGGCTTCGAGCTTCGAGCTTTACAATGGCCGGCTTCGTCAACGTGTCACCGTCGTCCTCGCCATTCTTGACTCGCTGGCCTCCTATTCGGTACCATGGTTCTGTAAGCCAAGGCAGAATCTATTTCTTCGACAAGACTTATCATCGGAAGCTTCTCGTGCTTCCTTTGAAATGCTCTAAAAATTCAGAATCGGAGGCAGAAACGTCCGTATCTTCCCCATCGTCTGCTGGTGATTTCACTTACAAATTGAGATCGGCAATTGGAGGAATAGGATTTTTGGAAACTGCGTATCTGACTTACCTAAAGCTCACAAATTCTGAAGCATTTTGCCCGATTGGCGGTGGCACCTGTTCCGACATACTCAACAGTGATTATGCGTTTGTTTTCGGTAATACGTTTTCTCATCTCACCTCTCTTGGTCTATGCTTTTTGTTGTATTGGTTTGGTTAAATTACACTTATATTCCCATTAAATCCGACTTCTCTTTATTTTCATTTTTAACCTTTTTTTTAATGCAATACGTATTCTTTACTGGGTTAAAAAGTAAGTTTACTCAAACAATCTTTAGTGCAATGATAAGAATAAAATGATAGTTTTAACTCAATTGTTTTTATGGTCATATCTAAGAATAAATACGTTAATTTGACAAAAGTTAAACTGAAGGGAAGGTTTGTACCGTATAACAAGAGGATATGAAGAATAATTTTGCCAAATGTAATTAGCTATAATTTGACACTGAAGAAATTGGACTTTACTGTAACCCTGTAACCCAATGCATTTTGTGCATAATATCAGAGTACCCTTTTATCTCTGTTGATTTAGTTGGATTTTCCTTAATCCTAATTTGGCCACAATAGTAGTATCATTGTTGACTGGGAATTTGCATGTGAACCACATTGCAGGTAATTTGTTTGAAAGAAAGTCTCAATGATAGTCCTTTTGCATTTGCCAGGTGTCCCTCTTCCTTTGATTGGAATGGCTGCATATGGTTTGGTTGCAGCATTAAGTCTACAGTTGACTGGAAAGGACTTGCCTTTGGGAATTAACAAATCTAATGCTCAGTTAGTATTGCTTGGATGCACTACCTCCATGGCGACTGCCAGTGCATATTTCTTGTACATTCTGAGCACCAGATTCTCGGGGTCATCTTGCTCATACTGTCTATTTTCGGCTATGTTATCTTTCAGCTTATTCTTTATCACCGTAAAGGTGAATTTTGTGTTTACAATGTTTTTATCTGGCTTGCTGTGACATGAATGTTGCCGTATTGGTTGATTACAATTTCTTTTGGAAACTTCTGTTCTAGGATCTTGGATGGAAGGAGATGCAACAAGCAGTGGGTCTGCAATTATTTGTCGCTGGCTGTGTGATTATCACACTGAACACCTCATATGCATATTCTAAGTCTACCTCAAGGTGAATATTATTAGATTTCAGGCTTTCAGCAACTTTCTTACCTGTAGATCACTTCAGCTTGTGTATATCAACAACAACAACAGCAACAACAAAGTCTTATTTCACTAGATGGAGTCGGCTACATGTATCACACGACGTCATTGAGCTCTATTGATAGCCCAATCTTTTGGTATCTCATTTATTAAAAAATCTCGTTCAATGACTTTTTCAAGTGTCCTTTTTGGTCTTGCTCTGTATTTTTTCACAGAACTTTATACCATCTGCTCAACCCTCCGTATTAGGGCGTTCAACTACCTTCTTTGAACATGATCATACTACCTTAAATGATTTTCTAATATTTTCTTTTTAATAAGTGCCACTCCGACTCTACTCCGTATATAATTATTACGGATCATATATGGTCTTGTATGACCACACATCCATCTCAACATTCTCATATTTGCTATCCCAATATTGTGTTCTTGCTGTCCTTTCACTATCCAACATTCACTCTTATATAATATTGTCGGTCTTATGGCCGTACGATAAAACTTCCCTTTGAGCTTATTAGTTACTTTTCGATTACAAATAACTCTTGATGCTTTTCTCCATTTTACCCACCTAGCTTGTATCCTATGTATAACATTCTCATTAATTTCACCGTCATCTTGTATAACTGATTTCAGATACCTAAACTTTGACACTTATGGTATAAATTGGTCTTCAATTTTAACTTTCAACTCATTTGTAGCTTGTCGCTTTTTAAACTTGCAATGCATATATTTTGTCTTATTCGTGCTCAGATAGAAACCCTTCAAGAGTACACCTCTATAACTTGAGTTTAAAGTTAGTCTCTTCTCGACTCCTCCATGAGGACTAGATCAATTGCAAAAAGTATGTATTTGAGGATTTCTTCTTGAATGTGTTCTGTTAAAATGTTTAAAACAAGAGCAAACAAATAAGGATTTAAAGATGATCTCTGATGCAGGCTAATCTTAATGGGAAAGTCTCTAATCTCCCTTCCAAACGTTCTCATACTAGTTGTTGCCTCCTCATACATATCTTTTATAGCTCTAATATAAGTAACATGTACACATTTTTTTTCTATGGCTTTCCGCAAAACTTTTCTTGATACTTGATCATAAGCTTTTCCAAATCAATAAAAACTATATGCAAGTCTTTTTGTTTACTCCGATACTTTTCCATCAACCCTCCTTAGTAGATAAATAGCTTCCACAGTAAATCGTCTTAGCATAAAACCAAATTGATTCTCAAAGATACCCGTCTCAATTCTTAGCCTATGTTCGATCACTCTTTCCCATAATTTCATAGTGTGACTCATAAGCTTAATCACTCGGTAGTTTGCACAGTTTTTAATATCCCCTTTATTTTTATATATAGGCACAAGTACTTCTTCTCCATTTTTCAGGCATTTTTTTGTACCTTAAAATCTCATTAAATAGCTTAGTTAGCTAAATAGTATCTTTCACCCTTAAACACTTTCAAACTTCGATAAGAATATTATCAGGACCAACTGCTTTATTATTATCCATTCTCTTAAGAGTTTTCTTGACCTCGCTAACTCTAATCTTACGATAATAAGCCAAATTTTGTTCGTCCTCTTGGGTTGTTAAGTCATTCATATCACTAGTTGACCCTGCTCCGTCATTAAAAAGCTTGTGAAAATAACATTTCCATCTGTTTTTAATATCTTCATCTATAACCAAAACTTTACCTTCTTCATCCTTAACACATATTACTTGATCCAAATCTTTAGATTTTCTTTCTCTGTTCTTCGCAATTTTATAAATCTTTCGTTCTGCATTTTTCGTTTCTAAGTCATTGTAAAACTTTTCAAATACTTTAGTTCGAGCTTCACTTACTGCTTTTTTTAGCCTCTTTGTTATCCTTCCGATACTTTTCTCAATTTTTCGTGTTATTGCACAAATGTATAGCTTCAAAGCATTCTCTTTTATATTTGATTTTCTCTTGAATGCTCTCATTTTACTGCCAAGATTCATTATCTTTTTGTCCAAAATCTTTTGATTCTCAGTGTTTTAGCAATCTTTCTAACCCTCTTGGCCATATCATTCCACATGATGTTAGCACTTTCTTTCAACTCCCAGGCTCCTTCCTCTAACAGTTTCCTCTTGAAAGTCTGTTGTTTCCCCCCTTTACCTACCACCACTTGATCTTAGCGTTCATCACCTGTCAATACTTTTGTTTTCTACCTTTAATAAGTACGTCAAGGACTAGAACCTTATGTTGAGTTGCCATGGGTTTCCCAATGATCACTTTACAATTGTTATAGATTTTTCTATCTGGATTCCTTACCAAAAAGAAGTTAGTTTGTGATCTTGAGGCTCCATTTTTATATGTGATTAAATATTCCTTTCGCTTCTTAAAGCAAGTATTGATAATCTTGAAATTATAAGCTATTGAAAAATAAAGTATAGATTGTCCTTCTTCATTAACCTCTCCAAAACCAAAACTACCATGAGTCCTCGCATATTGTCCTGCTTCTTTCCCTATGTGGCCATTAAGGTCTCCCCCAATAAAAATCTTCTCCTCTAGTGGAATGCCTCTAACCAACCCTTCCAAATCTTCCCAAAACTTTTCCTTAAGATGCGCTTTCTTCCCTACTTGGGGTGTATAGACACTTATGGTATTGATAGTATCTTTTACAACAATAATTCTTAAAAATAGGATCCTGTCTGCAATCCTTTTTACTTCCACTACATTTGACATCCATTCCTTGTCAACTATAATACCAATCCCATTCTTAGTTCTTACTTTTCCTGTATACCAAAACTTAAATCCTGAACAGTCAAGTGTCTTAGCCTTTTCTCCAGTCCATTCATCCAGAAACATGCAGGAACCCTTGCTCATTTAACTACATCTGGGCGTCGATGCAGTGACTCTCACTCACTTGTCACTGTACTTGAGCCATACAGTGCGTTGCTTATGGGCAACGTCCTAGCATTAGCACAATATCGTCGTTGATCCATGTTCATGAGAGTTTCGATAAAGTTTTACGTTGACTGTCAAAAGTCTAATACAAATTTTGTCCGAGCTTGAGACCGACTATAAAATATAGGCGGACTTAGCTTGTGTATATCATTATTAGAAATTTGAAATTGAGATAAAATGGAGTTGTTTATCACTTATCCTTCAGTGCCAATGGAAATGCCATATTTCAATCTTCAACATATTTGAGCCTAAATTTTTCTTCTTTTGTTGTTTTCAATTTTCTTTTGATACCAGTTTCAAGGCTGAAAAGGTAGTCTCTCCATTCAAAACATGCCTGCACTTACTGCCCATCATTTTTTTTGGGTCGAACATATTTCTTATGTGTTCGAGTTTTGGTTCATGTTAGACTATGTGACATATGTAGCTATAGCATGCTTCTAAGCTGATCCATAACACCTTGCACTACATTTGTCTATGTTATTTGTCCCATAGTCAACATATTTCTTATGTGTTCGAGTTTTGGTTCATGTTAGACTATGTGACATACGGTAAGGTTGCTGCCATGTGACTTGGAGGTCACAGGTTCGAGCCGTGGAATCAGCCTCTTGCAAAAATTGCAAGGTAAGGCTGCCTACATTAGATCCACAAAGTGGATCCGGCCCCTCCCTGGACCCCGCGCATAGCGGGAGCTTTGTAGCACCAGGTTTATTTGTCCCATAGTCAACAGATTAAGGTATGAGCACAAAGCAAATAAAAGCAGCAATCCTCTTAAATTGACAATCTGTTTGTAAATTATAATGTTGGACTAGTAGAAACAGGTAATCTATAGCTTTGGTGGCTGAGGTATGTCAAAACATGATACAATGCTTATGTTTGACACACGTTAGACACTTCAAATTGTACCTGGAGTCTTTAGATTTTGTTGTCTTCAAGTTGATATTCATGCCTCTTAGCTTGGCGAAGACTGGTAGAATTTTCATGTGTAAGTATAAGGATGTTCAAATCTTAATGTTGTTATATACATTTTTATCATCTCACCAAATAAACCCCAACTGGGTTAACTGTAAAGTATTTATTTATTTATTTTATTTGCACCTGAGATGAAATCAAATAGTATGCTTTTGTAACATGAATTTTCTAATTCAGAATTTTGCTTTAAATACTTAACAGCATGGCGGAAATTGAACTCCCATACTACACAACCGAGATTACAACTCCATCAAGTCCTTTCGCTTTATCTCTGGCAAGGCATTTGCACTCCATAGGAGCTAGAATGTATGGAGCTTTCTGGTGTTCACACTGTTTCGAACAAAAAGAGGTATCTCATTCTCATCACTTATAATGCAACGTAAACCATTATATGATCTGCTAAGGACTTAAATTTCTACCAGTTCTCTTGATCATCGGATGAGTTATGAAATTTTTCTGTGCTTCCTGAAGAAATCTCTCAGCTACGGTAGCGTACTTTACTAAAATATTTAACAAATTGATTTTCCATGCCGTGCTTGATCATGTTTTGAACAAGCCTTGCATGCCCATAAACAATATTTGTGCTACTAACATTACTGATTCACTTTAACCCATTGTTACAGATGTTTGGACTTGAGGCAGCAAAGCTGCTAGATTACGTGGAATGCTTTCCTGAAGGTTTTAGTAGAGGAACTAAAATGATCAAGGCATGCACAGATGTGGGAATTGAAGGTTTCCCCATGTGGGTTATCAATGGCCAGGTATGGAACCAGTACGCTGTGAATATAACTGCGGAATCTTTTCTTCTCTGCCAAAATTTATTCAATCACATCAGGCATTTCTTGCAGGTTCTCAATGGAGAGCAAGAATTATCAGAGCTTGCCCAAGTGTCCGGTTTTAATGAATATGTTCAACCTAGTTAGTGTTGATACTCGAAGGAAGAAAGAGGGGTAGCATTGCAGAGCTTGTTCATATTATGGTTTTTGACCTTTTGTTGAGATTGCTGGATTGGAATAGCCATGATAAGTTGATAGTACAAGATAATCGTTCACCACGTCTATCTGTTTCTTCTTCTATTTTAAGCCAGATTTATCTCGTTAAACACTGGATCACACGCAAAGCTAAAATTATAGGTAAAAACTTGCAATACGAGAGGAAAATCTGAGTTTAGAAGCTAATCGTACATATCTTCCCAATCCTACATCTCGTTACTCACGGTCCATGTATTAGGTTTCGAAATGGAATCAAAGCTAAATTACGGAGTTTGATGCGATATGCTCAACGACAGCCGTGTTCTTTCCGAATAAATTTACTATAAAACAATATATTGATTTGAAAAAATGGAACAAATTCTACAAAAAGGAACTAAGATGGCAATGGGAAGTAATAATGGATAAGATTATAATTCTTATTTTAAAACCATAAAAAATTTTCCATCTCTGGACTCAAGATTTAGGTTGTAATTTTTGTAAGCCAAAATTTTCAATATTGAGCCTATTTGTATAAAAATTTTCAGTAAATCATTTTTTGTATAAGTTAAGTGTTAATTATTCCAGATTTCCTTTGAAAGGAGAAGTTCATATTATTGGTTCTATTTAAAAAAAAAAAAAGCTTCTCAGTCTTATCATATAACAAAAACTTACAATTACTTTTACCTAAAACTAAATTGTAGTTATCTCAATCAAATATTTAAGATTTCATAAATTATATAGATTAAACCAATATAGCACAAACATCTGACGAAGTAAGAAGAATCAAAATAAATGACCAAAACCTTATTTTAGCTCCTCATATATGCCTTTTATTTAATTTGGTCCCTCATAAATTTTTATTGTCATATTTGTTCCTTCACAAATTCTTTTTTTTCTCAAGTTGGTTCCTCATTAATTTTCATTCTCAAATTGGTCCCCAAGAAATTCAAATATTTTCAATTTAGTCCTTTTGTGTAGTTATCCTTAAATAATTTAACAAGTATGGATTTAGTAGCTAACTCATAAATGTGCCATGTATTTATTTAAAAAAATAAATATCAATAGGAATTAGATCTAGTGAAAAGGACTAGTTGTCGACAACATGGTGAACCTAAGTTTAAATTTCTGTTAAAAAAATATACAAGCAGGATTTCTTTTAGTAAAAAATACTTGTGAAAAATTTCAAACAAAAAAATGGAAGGACCGAAATAAAAATAAAAATCTATAAGATGCATGATTTTTAAAACTAGACCAGTGATTGAATCAATGAAAGCATTAGTTTAAGATTCAATGGTCAAATTATGATTAAACCACGGTCGAACCCATAATAATTAAAAAATATTAATATATATATATAATTTAAAATATTAAAATACTTAATATAATTGATAATTTATAACAATTTAAAATACATATATTAATATACATAATTACATTACAAATAAAAATTATAAATTAATAACAATAATATTTAAATATAATTTACCTATTAATAAAACTCGTAATATATCTATTAAATATATCCCACCTACTCACTGTTTTAGACTTCTTTCAATTGTATCACACTACTCAATGCATTGATAAAGGCTAAAGATTAGTTGACTCACGTAAAGCTCTACCCCCCTTTTTGCCCTTCACCTCTTCGACTCTTCATCCAGATTTCAGTTGGCTACAAGTCTGTCTTACTCTTCTCTCAATTGTTCCATATGCAAGTATGTGACCTTCTCTCCTCTCTGCAACTTTCATCATTCAAGACTTCTGCGAGGCTTGTCTCCAGTGAGAAGACGGCCAAGGAGGGTGAAAGGAAATAATTTCTCTGATGTGGCCTATGTCCGACGATTTTGACGGAGGGAGCCGAATGTCTTCTATCTCTCTTTGTTTCCATATCATTCTTTCTCTCTCTGTCTCACTTCAATTTAGAACATGAAGATGCAAAAATTTTTTTTTTAATTTGAATCGATTTGACTATGACCACGATCCAAAATCTATTGGTCAAAACTGGCTTTTGACCAAGTTTGATCAGTTTGACCATAGATTAGTTTTTTACTCAAACCGAATCGGACCCTCATTCAATTATCAGTCTAACCGGTCCAACCGGTCAATCCAGTCTGATTTTAATATCATTGGTAAGATGCGTAAGAAACCAATATATAATTAGCCGAAAATAAGATTTGGACTAAGATTGTGTTTAAAAAGTCAAATAAATTTGGACTAAGATTGTGTTTAAAAAGTCAAATTAACTAACTTATAGTTTATGTGATTAACTTATATCTTATTTATCTAACTTATAAACTTATTAAAAGTGTTTGGTAAATAAACTTATTTCAGTAATTTATAACTTATTTTGAGATACTATTTTGAATAGTTTATAACTTTTATATTTTCTTTTCTTTTTATCTTTGTTATTTTATAAAAATACTTATTATATTCTTATTTCACATACATTATATATATATATAATATATATATATATTATAATAAAATATATATTTAATTATATATATATAATAATTTAAATTAATTTAATTAAAAAATAAAAAATAATGTATTTATTTACATTTATTTGTCACCGTGTATATATATATATATAATATTTTCATATATATAATAACTTAAATTAATATAATAAAATATATAAATATATTTAATTATATATAATTTAACTTATTTTGATGAAAAAATAAAAAATAATATATTTATTTGTATTATTTTTTGATTATAAAATATATATCCTTTTATGTTATTTTATATTTTCAACTAATTCAACAGTTACTTTTATCATATATTTCTAATTTAACAAGTTAACTTATAAATTTAAAATTTTTAATTATAAACTTTCAACTAAAAATTAATTTATAAACTAATTTTTAAATTATTTTTACCAAACACCAAAGACCGCACCACTTCTCATTTACCCGATGTGGGACTTCTCAAATAGGCCCCATTGTCTCCAACTTTTTACTCTCAGCATTTATATTCCTTTTCATACAATGACATCGCAAGAAGTCCAGTGGTTCTTAGCCTCATCTGATTCTTAGCCTCATCTATTTTTTCTTGGCCTCATTATTCACAAATATTCTCCACAAGGGCCATGGGGGAATACTTAAACTTGCCTGACAACGATGACTGCAGTGTGATATACGACAATGTTGGGTGGTTATGAGAAACGATAATTCAGCTGCTCCCCAAACTCATTATCATAAATTAGTATGCACTGGAAAATAACTATCAACGAGTAGCAAATGATAATATTCGTGGAAATCTTTGAAAAATATTATTGGAAAAAAAAATCAACTTTAGGGGAGCAGTCCAAATTATATATTTAAATCATGGGAGTAGTTCCACTTTTCACACAAATCTTTATTTCTTATTATTATATTTTATATTTTACTTTATTAATCTACTTATGTATGATTTTAGAACCGATAACCAAAAAAAAAAACGAAAAACCATATAATAGTATATGTCTCGATATATATAAAATACTAATTGTGCCAATCATGGCTTAGAGTGCAAATAAAGAGTTCAAAAAAAATAATAAGAAGAAAGTAATTAAAAGAATAGTTGAAAGCAAAAGATATATCTGAATTAGAACAAATAGTTCATTGAAAAAAAAAAAATCAAAGAGAACTGATTGTTTTTTGGTTTGGGCGCTTGGGACGTGTTTTATCAAATAATAATATAAAAATAAATTGGAATTAAGGACGACTATTGAATCTAAATTATTTGCAAAAAAAGTAATAAAAGGTGAAAATGCACTGAGACTTTCATTTGGAAACCTTTTAAATTTATTTTTTTAACGTTAATTGTTACCCCCCCCCGCCAAAATATTTCATATACTATAAACATTTGAAAATTAAAATGGCAGATAATAAATATTATATATTTTGTACCATGGTTATTGGATACAGAATATATCTATATCGAGTACTTATCCGACAAAATAGTAATTAATAATAATTCACCCAATAATGCAAAAATATGTGAGTCTTAAGAGGCTAATGCTTAAATTTCAAAATTAAGAAAGCAAATTGAAATTTTTACATAAAAAATGTGTATAGTTTAATTTAAATACTCTGTATATGAAATAAAAAAAGTTTCTATTCATTAAGGGGAGAATGTAAATTACTAAATTATGAGGTTTTTAAAACAAAAATATGTTTAAATTTTAAAATCAAAATTTGATGTAATTTTATCAAATATAAATCACAATAAGAGGGAGTTTGAAAAGTATAACGAGTAATTTGCGGGAGTGATTAAAAAAATGGATAAAGAATAAAAAAAAATTAGTTGACAAGGTCCAAGTTGACATCTAAACGGATTCTAATATAAGACACTAAAATACTGAATGATTGAACCTTCATATTAATCCTCAAGACTCCCTCTTTTGAATTCAAAAACCAGTCAGAACTTGATGACAGGATAAGCACCTTTTTCTGTTCTAACAAATAATTATTTTTTAACCAAACAAATAAACAGATAATTAATTCATATTAAAATATTAATCCACCCCCCAAATCACCAAAATTAGATCTTCTAATATTAAAATTTCTTAATATTAATTATATTACATTTTAACTGTTAAATCGTACAACAGTATCCTACATAATATATTTTAAAAAGTGACATGTAAAATGTTATTTATTTTACAAGATTCAATAATTAAAATTAAAATGTAATGTCATTCATATTAAAAAAATCCAATGTTAGTGGATCAAATCCCCAGATCACCAATCTCTTTAATAATTAAAAGTTAAAACTGAAGACAATCCTCGTCATCATTGCCTGATTAAACAAGCGGTCCTGATTTTCAGCGAAACAAACAAACAAACGGTCGCGATGGCGTCGGAGTGTGAATGACGGATCACTCACGCGGGACCCACTTGGCTCAGCCTTCCTTCTCTCGCTTTCAGAAGAATGGAAGATGCTTTGGAATATTCCCTATCTGCGTAGAAATCGCCTCCGTCTTCCTTACATACATATTCTTGATTTCTTTAATTCTTTCACTATTCTTGATTTCTTTTCCTTCTCCGAAATTTCTCCCTTTGTTTTTTTTTTTTCCCCCTTATCTTCTTCTCGGTTGTTTGTCACCTACTTAATCATTGCCTTTTGTTTGGCACTCATATTCATACCAAATCCCTTCTTCCTTCCTCGCTTCAATCAATCTTCTATCACCGCTGATTGATCTGCTCCCTCTATCACGCAATTCCCATTTTCGGAATTGGACAATCACCGTTGCCCTACTCTCCAGACTCCTACCTACCCACCGTTTCAATCTTAGTTTTCCTTTATTTTCTTTTGTTCTTCGCTGAACATAACCGTTCCAGAACAAAGAAGAAAGATGAATGGCAACACTACCATTTCCGAACTCGAACAAGAAGAGCTGCTTGACAAATTGGAGGTCTTCAAGATCAAAGGAAGAGACAAACAGGGCCGCAAGATCCTTCGCGTTATCGGCAAATTCTTCCCCGGTAATACATCACTCATCTCTCTCTCTATCAGTTTCGTAATATTTAAGATGCGAATTGCTTAAGCGTTTGTATTCTCCTGCGAATTCGAATAACGGTTGGTTGTTGTGTTAATTAATTTGGACGAAACAGCACGGTTCGTGAGCGTTGGGGTTGTGAAAAAGTACATGGAGGACAGGATATTTCCGAAGCTGGGGAAGAGGAAGTTCTCGGTGGTGTACATGCACAGCGGGGTTCACCGGAGCGAGAATTTTCCGGGAATCTCGGCTCTGAGATCCATCTACGAAGCGATTCCGATGAATGTGAAGGAGAATCTGGAGGCGGTTTATTTTATCCACCCAGGCCTTCAGTCACGGCTTTTCCTCGCTACCTTTGGTCGCTTTCTCTTCTCTCCTGGGTAACGCATTAACCAACCCCCTCTTTTCCTTTTCCTTTTCTTCTTTCTTTAATTTCCATGGCATTTGGCGCATTTTAGTTCTTTTCCTACACCATACTCTAACTTAAGCCGTTAATTAATTGCTGATTGTCTTTTCCTTTGGATTTTAGATCTTTAAAATTCCTTCAAAGATTTTTACTTGAAAAAGATAAAACTCACTAATATAAAAGCTTAAAAGATGCAATGGATCTTAGAATAAATTATTATTTTAATTTTTTATTTTTAGTTTTAGTCTTCATTTTTTAAAATTTATTTTTTGTAATACTGAAAATATTTTTTTTAATGTTTTCAAATTTAAGTATATTTTAAAAAATATTTTTAAAAAAATATTTTCAGTTAACTGAACTAAATATATTTTTAAATATATTTTTTAAATAAAAAATACTCAAATCAAACAAACCTTTAATGTTTCCATTCAATTTTTGAAATACAATGTTGCTTCAACTTTACTCAAAATCACATAAAATTTAAAATTTGACACTAAAAATTTTGTGAGTCGGAATAAATTGTAAAGGAAACAATCTTTTAATTATTAAATTCGAGCACTTGATCTATATACTAAACCACTTAATTACTCGTAATCTTCCATCTTTATCTGTATCTCTCTCGCTAACTTTAATAAAGTATTTTTAGAGAAACACTACCCTTTTTTTTGGTTTTTTTTTTTTTTCTCAAAAAGTTTGCATAAATTTTGGTTTCTGGAGGGGTATAAATAATAAATGTAATCCAAGAGTAAAGTGTACAAATTATAACGGAATATGGGTTGTATGGTAGGTTGTACGGGAAGCTGAGGTACATAAGCAGGCTTGATTACCTGTGGGAGCACGTGAGGCGTAACGAGGTGGTGATACCGGAGTTTGTGTACGATCACGACGAGGATCTTGAGTTCCGTCCGATGATGGATTACGGGATTGAGAGCGATCATGGTAGGGCCTACCCTGCTGCCTCCCTCGACTCCCCTCTTTCCACCTATTCCATGCGCTGCATCTCATAGAATCCTCTCTCTTTGGGCCTCGTCTTTTACTATTCTGGCCCATACCCTCTGTGTTAATAGTGTGAAGCAACAAAATCTACAGCAGACCAGACTCTCTTGTTTTTGCTTGTTGGTTGACGGTGAAACTGTGTAGCACTTTTTTCTTTTCTGGGTTTAGATGGATGAATGGAAAATGTTATTTGTTAAGCCTTATAAGATTTATTTTTTTCTTTTAATTATAATTTCTTATTAGAACCGTCTAGTTTAAAATGTACGACTTAAACTTGGAGAATATAACTGTTCCAGCTAGAAGGATGAAAATTCAAAATTGGATTTCCTATGCGGAGAAAGTTCCATGTCACATCAAGGTTGTTCAATGTGCAACATCCGTGTTATGCCCTAAATTCGGGTGTGTGATTCAAGCCTACGATTTCTTCAATTCCCATACTATCATTAACCCATTATTATTTTTGAAGTTAAAGCAATTTAAGTTTGCAAACTTAGATGAATGTAAAAGTCATCTTTGCATTCATAAATATACATAATCACATAAATAGTGTACTCTTACACTTAAAATTGCTACTTTCACCATGCATCATTAACTTAATAGAATAATACAACAAAATATAACCTACTAGATTATAGAGCTTTCTAGATTACTACTAATATATAGAAATAAAGATGTTACCATACTCAGAACAACAGGAGAGCTATAAAATAGCCCTCTCAAATACGTACATAAGATTATACATGCCAAATGATTCATATATGTGAGCATTCCTATATAATTGTGCACAACCATTTCCACACATTGTAGTCTCATGACAATTCTAACATAAGCACAACACCAATGCAAGTACAAATAAGTCTCAATGTAATTAGACACGAGGCACAACCATCATTCCACTAACCATGATTCATGTATCACTATGCCTCTAGTGATTCATGTACATGTACTACAAGCATCCAATTATCATAACATTTTCCCACATGGGGTTACGTGCACATAGATGCATAACATAATCAAACTCATACACAATATATTGCTCAATGTTTATCCATTACATTCCTTGGGGAAACACAAACATAACTCAAACACATCATAACTAGAACATAAATAACAAGAACCTAGCACATCATTGTGTTTATCATCCTCAAATGCTTCACCATCCACATCCCGCTCACAACTCAACATCTTATTGTGCACTTTTATTTTGCCACATGCCCTCACTATGTACGTTTACATGTGAGGTGTGAATTATAGAATTAAGTTCCTTGGCTTTCTCTAGTCATATCATATTCTTCCTTATTTCGCCACACGTGGGTGAACCACAAATGTGTCTTTATATCTGTGCCAACCTTAGCAATGTGTCCGTTAACACTTGCGTTCACACCACAAATCCATCCAAGACATTCCTCTTATAATTGCTACAAAATATGATCAGAGCCCCTTTTTCAATTCAATCTCTACACGTATTTGAATGTAAGGTGTTCCAAATCCAATCATAATCATAATGCCACAAGTTTTTAATATGTGTTTTTCCTTCTTTGTGCAACTACTCGTGCATGTGGGATATATATATATATATATATATATATATATATATATATATATATATATATATATATATATTCTTTTTCTCAATGGGGCAATCACGAAGAGAATATATGGATGCTTGTAATTCGTTGCCCAAACACCACATACCCATAGCACAAGTAATTGCACATTCATTCCAAATTCATGCTACTATTGCATCATACTTTCACCACACAAGAACAATACAATCACTCACATCAATTTATGCATGTGTATTTACTCTTACGTTTGTGTCTTTCCTTAGCTACTCATCATGGTATATCACCAATACTCAACACACTACCATAGTGCCATGCAATTCCTATATATATGTATTCTTAAGTATGCATCATGTTCCTATGTGCAAGTTGCAATGTCACTTCTATTATTTCCACCCATCCCTCATGGTAATTATGCAATTTATAATCAATAACCACACATGAGTATGTTTATTCCAATTCTAATCACATATGGATTCATGCATACCAAGCATACCATCAACTCATAACATGCTTCCATAATATAAAATGCTAGGAAAAGGAATCTTAGAAAAGTAAAAAAAGGCAAGGCTAAGTCTCTCACCTTAACTCCAAGTTACCTCAAATTTTGATGATTAGATGTGTAATCCTTGTTTGGATCATTTAGAGAGGCATCCTAAATAATTGGAATGGAAAACATATGAGAAAAGACATGAAAATAATGTTTTAGAGGTTCCTCGATTATTACAGCGCCCAAAACATTTAAACAAAAAATTTGCTTCTGTTTGTTGTCACTACAACGACAAGTTGCTGCACCTCCATTGTTGCAGCGATGAACAATAGTATCCACTACTCTGTTTTCACCAAAATGGCTCCCTCTCGGACTTTCTTCATTCCTAGCTCGAATCTTTATCATTTTTCATGATTTTTGACTTAAACACTCATCCTTAAATATGATTAAACTTCCCGAGACATCACAATCAAATTATTTTTAAGATTCAATCCCAAATCATCCTTTTTTCCTCACAAAAACCTAACTTTTCTTTCAAAATTAGACATGGTTTTCTCATCCACAAAATCCCAATCTTTCCCACTAATTTTCCCTAAATTGTTTGCTCAAAATCCATCAACATTTATGGAGGAATGTTGGAAGACAAATCCCAAACAAAAACATGCCCATTTGATCCCATTTTAGCCACAAATGCACTGAGATACGAAAATGGGTGGAAAAGAAAGGAATGAGGAGCTTACCTCCAATCTTCTCTTCTCCGATGGTGGTTTGTCCTTAGAAATTCAAACTCATGCTTGAGAACGATGACTGGAAGCTTGAGGAAGTGGTATTGGGTGGAGGAGAGTTAAGGGATGAAGAGGAGGAGCTACGACTTGGTGAGAAAGATGAATGCATGAGAGAGATGAGAAGTCCTGATGAAGTGAGGTGTGAATGAGTATGTATATATGCCAAAAGGAAAAATTACTAAAATGCCCAAGGTCCACTTTAAGTGAGGGCAAAATGGTAATTTTTTGTGATATGTATACACTCCACATACCCCGAGACACCATACATCCCTAACACATTTTCTATCTTTGGAATATAAATTTTCCCAATATTCAAATTATTCTCCTTTTTCCACTAAGGGAACAATATAATAATTTTTATTCAGTTTGATCCCTCCACAGACTTATTATTCACTTAATCATCCTTGTGCCACAAGTAGTCCCTCTCCCATTTGCCTCACGTCAATTTACATTCGACACCATGTTCACTCATGCATATTCCTTTCCATAAATTAGAAAAAACTCCTCTGTACTTAGGTACACATTTGAAATCCAATTACACTTATATCCAAGGATCTAAGGTACACAACTATCTATATTTTTTCTATTTTTTAAATTTTTTTCAAAAAATGATATTGACCATTGGATCTAATGACTTTAGATCAAATCTAATGGTCAATATAATTTTTAAAAAAAACAAAAAACATAGAAAAAAGCTTGACCTTTAGATGCAACAACTATGATATTCATATTCATTATTTTGATCAAGTAGACTTTAATGTATCATCCTACGCTGCATTTAATGCAATGATAAAAAATTTGGACCCAATTTGAAGCAAACCGTGCGTCACAATGTCATAAACGCAAGGCTTTGTTGCCTTACTATTCAATCTTAAATTGAATACTAGGAATCTTTTATTTAAATTAAAAGAGAAGGCATTGGTGGTTAATTCAGCTAACGTTTCACTTTCACACATTTTCCCGTTCTTCCGCGTCCAATTTTCCCATTCTTACTCCCACTATTTCATTATCAGAATCCCCATTGAAGTACTTCACTGATAAAATCCAGAAATGTAATGGTAAATCAATTCAAACTACACATGGCATCGAGATAAATGGCAACCAAGCCAGATCATAGTTTACAAGAAATATACTTTAAACAATCTGATAATCTTCCTATAAATATACTTTAAACAATCTGATAATCTTCCCAGAAATATACTTTAAACAATCCGATAATCTTCCAGCTACACCATAATCAGTGCAACATTTCCTCTTTAGCTCAACAATAGACTAATTCGTTTCCTATTTTGCCAAAGTTTAAACAGAGGAAGGTTATTGCTTGCAAAATCTGTCACACACAGACGAAGACAAAATAGGCAAAACTTCATCAAAAGCAGAAACCCTCCTTTTGTGGAGCAGCTTGACTTCTCTGATGTCTCCGAACCATCACAATTGCAGAATGATGATCTTGCTGGGATGATAGTGAGACACTTCAACTACACACGTGTTGATCAGCTACAGAATCAAATGCTCAACTCAAACATGCTATAGATGGCAATAACGATCTTTGCTCGAGCTTTTCAGAAAACAAGTCTACAAATATAGGCAAATAAGGAATCCCAAAATCCGCTGGTTTGGTTCATTCCAACTTTATTATCAGCAGTTAAATACCAGGCGCATACAAATTATAGTGTGATTAAACAGAAAAAGATGCAAATCGATCCTTTTTCTATGGATCGAACAAAGATGGGCAAGGCCAGAAAACCCTAGAAGGCAAGAATGTGGAAGTCCTCAAGCTGAACATAGAAGCACTGCCTCTATAACAGAAGTAGACGGAATTCTCTTCACACCCGTGAAAGTCTCGAGCTGAAAGGGATAAATTACAGTCTTTACCCAAAACAAACACACGATCACCCAAGCTTTTCACATCCACCCATCTGCCCCATTCCTCATCAAGCTTATATACTTTGACATCAACCACCTCATAGTACGATCCCTTGGGGTTGTGGGGTTCTCCTATAAAATACATATCAACAACATAGAGACTTCCACCACACTCCACCAAATGCTTCTTCTTACCCAAACCACACAGTGGAGGAGAAAACTGAACCAACTTCATGGATGAACAGTCAATCCACGAAATGGTTCCCCATTTATCCACAACATAGAGCTGCCCCTTGTGAACAATTATGTCATCATAGTAGAAGTTCTTATCATCCACAAGGGTCCAATTATCATCACCAATTTTGGAAACGCCTAATTTTCCATCCTCATGTACAGAAAAGACCATGCAATTCTTAACCTCTGTCCAAGCAAAATTGGGGAACAGCGCTACTTTGGGTACTTTCCCACTCTGACGGAGAGAAAGTCCCCGTACAATACTATCATATGCAAGAGAATATTGTTTGATTAATTCGACGAAACGAAAGTCCAACAGATTCAACACCTTAGGTAAAGAGCCATAAGGGTACCTCATACGGGTGTTTAAGAGACTGATGTTTGCGAAAGGATCCAAGAGACAGAGGTGCCCGTATTTGGATTCTCGAACCTTGATCAACCACCCTTTTGAGGAAGAAGAAGCGGAAGAAATGGATAGGGTTGCGGGGCGATGGGAAGGTTGGAGACGATAGATTGTGGTCTGGACGAGGGAGTATTCGGCGAAAGGGGTCTTGATTCTTGGAAGGATAGGAAGGGAGCCTCTGAGAGAGGGAAGAACAGAGGAACGCCATGACTTGCATATGCTGCGAAATCGGAGGACGTCGATGTTAGAGTTGAGGCGTTTGCCTATCATCGGCCATAGCTCCTCGGGAAGTTCGGACCAATCCACTCGCTCACCCATTGAAAATCGAAGAAGAAGTTAAAGATTCGCATTCACAAATCCGGATTTCAGTTTGTGCCAATGCTCATAGTCACAGTATTTGTCTTGCTGTAGGCTCTGTAGCTCCAATGATAAACAGTTGCTTCTCCAGATGTGGGAGTGGTTGATTGACATTGACCATAAGACGCTAAGTAAGTCAACTTTTCCTCAGGATTACTCACCACCACCAATCACTGGTTGACGATAGTTATTTTTGAAAACAGTAAATATAGAATTTTTTTTAAAAAAATCTTTTTTATTTTTAAATTTTAAAATTTAAGAATTGAATAAATTCAGGTAAAATAGTTATAGTATTATTATTATTTAGTTATATTATTAGTGTTGTGTGTATAAGTAATTCATAATTTTAAAAATTTTTATAATTTATAATAATAATAATAATAATTAATGCATAACAAATATAAAGTAGTTGGTAGAAGAGATAAATATTTTAAAATATTACTGAATGAAAAAAATTTTGAAGACAAATTTTGAAATACTCAAATTATATTTAGCTAGTCAGACATCAATTGAAAATACTGTTGGCAAAATCAGACAGGACCAGCCTATCAGACCGGTCCGACAGGGAACCCGAGGGGGTACCGGTCCGGTCTCGTCATTTAACCGACCAGTGGTTAGACCGAGACTGAACTAGTGGAACTGGCAGGTCAGGTGATTGAATTGATTTTGTCCTTTTTTGTTTTTCTTTTTTGGTAGTTTTTTTTTGGTGGAGGTGGATTAAAAATGTATAGGGAAGTGGACAAAAAACACATGGTAACTCAAGTTAATTTTGCCAAAAAACACATGGTAACCCAAGTTAATTTTGCAACTGTCAAATATGTTACAACTCAGATAAGCAAATAAAAAAGAAAACACTGGAGAAGGAGAAAAAAAGAAAAAACAAGCTGAGTCCACTTTATCACACGCGCAATGGGGCAGATTGGACGATTTGCACTGCATTGGCTGGAATTGTGAGCGCGTAAACCCACCACTTCCTTTAGCCTCTTATAGCCCATTAACATGTATTAATATATAAAGCATTTTTCCCTCCTTGTTCCATGCAATGTGGGACTTACTCACTCTTTTATAAGGCTATTTTCACAACTAAGACTTAGTTTGAAATTGTGGATATTATGAGTTGTAATGAATTATCAATTATGGATTAATTTTTTTATTTCCTGTATTTATTGTTATGAATTATCAATTATATTAAGTATTTAAATATTTTAAATTATATATATTTTTAATATTTTTTAATTACCACTTGTTCGACTACGGTCCAACCACTGAATTTGAACCAGTGGCTCCACCGGTTCAATGACCAGTCTGGTTTTGAAAACATTAGTTGAAAAGCAAAACTTAAGCATGAATAGATGCTTCGTTGTACGATATTCACTGTTATACTTAACTACACCAAACATAAACATTGCATAAATATTTTTCTTAGGTATTTGAGGTCTGAATTTACTCAGAAATGATCTCTTTCCATGACTGTGTATGTAATCACCCTTAGAAGACAAAAAATAAACACAACATAAGCATAATGAACAAAATAATACATATAATGAAATTAAATTCACCTGAGAATCTTGTAAAACTATTTCCAGACTAAAAATCTCCTCAAATATATTGAACGATAAAACTGTCCACAATCTCACTATCTGACTCTTAATCTTTCAATCATTCTTTGATGCATTAATATCAGCAACGTCACTAAATTTAACTATATGCGAAGCACAAACAGAATGAAAACTAATTTTGCAGAAGAATAAAACAATACAAACACAAGAGCAATACATGATAGTTATAATGACTTTTTATTTATATAACATGAATATTGAACATAATAAATTGAATTTAATAAATTATAGTAATGATAATAACGTAGTAATTAATAATATCAATTATTAATTATTAATATATCTAATAAAAGATGTATATTATTATATAGCAATGATATATAAACACTTCATGGCAACAATATATTAGTTTTTATATAAAAAATATATAGTAATTAATTATTTGATTATTTGTATGAAATAAATATTAATTTGCCCTAATTTTTTCAAATTCATTTAATGTAATGTGATTAATTGTAACATCCTTGGTTACTTTCTGGACTGACGATTGTCCCCACAAACCAACACGGGTCCTCACAGTATGCTTTGTCCTCACTCGCATACTCTTTGGAAAAAATTTCCACTGGATCACCCATCCCAGAATTACCCCAGGTTAAACATGCTTAACTGTGAAATACTTATGGAACAAGCTCCCGAAAAGGAAAGTGCACAGTGTACCTTGTTAGTATAGGTAGTACCTGTCAAATTCTTTAAGCTTTCATCAACTGTACAGTCTCATACCTGCAATCTTGGAATACCTCTCATTTCGATGTGGAATCAGTTCATTCACGTGTCCCTTCGCTTAGAAATCTTGTCAGGAGCCGCTCCTTATCTGTGTCTTATTTTCTGCACTGGCGATCACTCCCCGCCCTCGTCAGCCCCAGGTGTCACATGCCCACCAGCTTTCACTTGGTTCGTCCCCGAACCACACCGTATTAGGAGAGGTCCAGTTCTAATACCACTTGTAACATTAATTTACCAAATTTATTAATGTGCCTAATTAATAGTATCAATTATTAATTATTAATATATCTAATAAAGGATGTATATATAATTATATAGCAATCATATATGAATACTTCATGACAACAGTAGGCTAGTTCTTATATAAAAAATATATAACAATTAATTATTTGATTATTTGTATATAATAAATGTTAATTTACACTAATTTTTTCAAATTCATTTAAGTTGATTATATAGTAATTATACCAATTATATACTAATTATATAGAAATTAATCCTAATTTTTTTAAATTTATTTAATGTGATGTGATTAATTTACCTCATTAATAGTACTGATTATTAATTATTAATATACTTAATAAAAGATGTATATATAATTATATAGCAATCATATATGAATGCTTCATGACAACAATATGTTAGTTTTTATATAGAAAATATATAACAATTAATTATTTGATTGTTTGTATATAATAAATGTTAATTTACCCTAATTTTTTCAAATTCATTTAATGTGATTATATAGAAATTATGACAATTAATAGCAATTTACTCTAATTTTTTTAAATTCATTTAATGTGATGTGATTAATTTATCAAATTTATTAATTTACCTAATATATATTTTGTATATATAGAAAATATATAGCAATTAATTTACCTAGTAGTAGGTTAGTTTTTATACGGAAAATATACAGCTATTAATTATTTAATTATTTGTATATAATAAATGCTAATTTATCTTATTTTTTCAAAGTCATTTAATGTAATTATATAGAAATTATAGTAATTATATATCAATTATATAGTAATTATATAACAGCTATATATCAATTCATCTTAATTTTTTCAAATTAATTTAAATATGATTTATTTACCTAATTTATTTATCAAATTTATTCTATAATAAATACTTTAATGATTTACTGATAATTAATACTCTAGAATAGAATTATTTTAGTCTAGATTAAGTAAAATCTAACTTGAAATATCTTAAGAGTATCTACAATAGTAATTCTTAAGGGGTTCTTAAATTTAAGAATCGGTTTTTATTTCAATTCACCACTTTAGTTCATGATGTTCGCTGCCACACGTAAGAACGATTCTTATACAAAAAATAGTAATAAAATAATCAACTTACGATAAATGTTAGTGGAGAGTAATAAATGTTAAATTAGTAGAGAGTTGATTGTGAAACTTATATTTAGATTCTTAAGAGATTTATCACTGGAATAGAGAGTTGTTTAAAGTAATAAAGAATTACTTAAGTTGATATAGTATTGTAGTACCTACAATAAGAACTTAAGTAAAATTTGTCACTATAAATATTCTAATAGCTATATTATTATTTAGGTAAAATTGTGGGATTTTTGTTTCTCCCAAGATTTGTTAACAGACCAGTGCTTCAAAAATTTTCTACCTGATTGGTGATTCTATTTTATTTTTGTCGTCATTTTACAGTCGATTTAATTCCTCGTGTCCTTATTTAATTTGAAATACGACGAGGTTCCCATGTGCTCACGCTCAGAAAAGTCAGTCGCCTATACTGCTCGTCATTGTCATTCATTCCAATCAACATGGTCGTTATCGGTTTCTCACATTGCCCTTTTGATTTCAGCTAGATTATTAGTCATGCTACGCAATCCATTAGGTTTTATTTACTAAAGAAAGATTTTTATTAACGAAGAAATAAATATATTTAAATTAAATTAGAAGACATCATTTATTTTTAGTTGTAAGTTAATAAAATCAATTCTGCCATTTCGTTTTTTAAATTCTTAAATGAATTAAATATGTAAAAAAAAAAGTAATAAGCAAAAGAATATACAATCTAGATAGTGTATTTTGTATTCATCATATATAGTCAATTAAAGAAAATGAGGCAAAATGCACATAACTTCTTTAATTTAGGGTTAAACCTCTTTCCATTTTTAAAAAAGTTGCAATTAACTCCTTAAAATTTCAAATTGGTGCATTAAACTCCTTCTGTTAGCAACAGTGTTAAATTCCCTCCATGTCAACATTCTTTTAACATTTTAGAAGCACATGTGCATCTAAGCATTAAGCATTATACATATGGCAACCATTCATTCATCCCCAATTTGCTATGACCATTGTGCCCAAATTGCTCCCCTCTTACAATCTGTGTTCTTAATGACCCAAAATTTAAGATGAAAGATTTACGTTTGGATCAGTTGGATCCAACCCCCAAACTTGTTGTATCAAGTGTTTATTAAGAAGGGAAGGCTTTCCATTCACCTTGCTATCAGAGCTAACTACCTTGCTTACTATAGGAGCTATAGAATTGAATTGGTGAATCTTTTTGCCACTCCTTGCTTTAAAGCATCCAAACTGAGAAGATCTGTTGTCACGTCGTGCACTCTTAGAATTGAAAACAATGGGTGCAAATCATTTTTCTAGATCTCATTTTGCATGCCAGTAAAAAAATTAAATAGCATATAAATTCTGATCTTCGACCGCCATTTTCATTCAGAAGAAACATGAATTTTCGGGGGAATTACTTGAAATTTTTGGCCATCAAGAACCCAGATTGTAGAAGGGAGAGGTCACTTCGGCTTTTGAGCTTTCAAAAGAATGCTAACATAAGCCACTAAGTGGTGAGACAATAGTGAGCAGTGTGCGTGATTAAGCAAAAAATTTAGGTTCAAACCCTTTTCCTCTCATAAACCTTTTTTTCCAAAAAAAAAAAAGAAAGAAAGAGAATGCTAACATGTAGGAATATTAACACCCTTATTAATAGAATGGGTTTAAATGCACAAATTTAGTATGGGTTAGTTGCATTTTTTAAAGTTGAAAAAAACTTATTACATGTGACCCAAAGTTGAAGGAGGCGCATTTTATCCAATAAAATATCATAATTCTAGCGTTAGTAACAATGTTTCAAATATTCTGTTAGAAAATAACAATAATACATAGGATACTAAATAAGTGTCAATTGAAAAAAAAAAATTTAACTATGGCAATTTCTTAAATTTAAAACACGACAAATATAACTAATGGCCATACTCAATGGACATTCAACACATCAAAACGGTATCGAATGGACCAAAGTTTCCCCATTAATAATAAAAAACAAATTCTTACAGTGCCAAAAATAGAGATTGGCGGAGATAAGCAGCAGGCTAATTAGAAGTAAATTTGTTTTGTGAATTAATTTTAGACACACTCCAAAATCATATTTAAAAAAATAAATCATTGAGATCCAAATAAAATTTTAAAATTTTAAATTAACTGTGACCTTTGTTTTTAATAATAACAAATGCGTCATACTTGGTTTGGTTAGTGGGTGTTGATCATTTGCTTGGAATTTTTATGTTTAGAGTTTTAGCAACAGTTTTAACTGTTGCTAAAACTTTCAACCAGAAACTGTTGCTAAAAGTTTTAGCAACAGTTTGAACCGTTGCTAAAAGTTTTAGCAACAGTTTGCATCGTTGCTAAAAGTTTTAGCAACAGTTTAAACCGTTGCTAAAATTCCAAGCATTCTTCCGTTTTTTTTTTTTTTTTTCCCAAGCAAAGGATCTACAACAACGTTGGATATTAATGTAGTAATTTTAAAAGCACAAGAGACAGAAGCGGCACAAATGAGTGGAGAAATTCCTTCACCTTCAGTACCATATTAACTTGTTTAACTTTGCAAAGTGAATTTGTAAATAATTTTTGTAGTATAGTTATATAATCGAAATTTTCCATTGAAAGGAAATTTTAATATAGCATAAACATAATCCGTAGCTCCATAACTCTACAAGACCTTAAACAAAACAGTGCCAACTACGATAAGATTATTATAAATCTAGTTTAGTCCGCCACCTTAAAATGAACAGTCTTGCCTAATGGTTCTACAACCACAGCCTATATACGAACGAAGCTAAACAAATCATCGGATAAAAAGGGTGTGTGTGTGTGTGTAAGGAATCAGCAGCGTTTTATACAGCGCAACAAGCTGCAAGCTAAGAGACTTTGCAAAGCATAAGGACACATCTAGATTACTAAATTAGCAAACGTTTATAGTTTTAACATGGAAACGTACTAGGATTATCCACAGAAACACCGCTTGCACTTGCAGTGGAATAACACCCATAAAATGTAGAGTTTAGCAAATATGCATAATATATAACATGAACAAAAAGGAACTTCTTAATTCAAACAAAAAAGGACAGTCCGCCACCGTAAGTCTTCACAATCTTACCAGAATACTAGATGCAAAACATTCACAATAGCCGGCTTACCTAAGACATTACGTTTCGTGACGACAAATTACTAGAGATATTAAGATAAAGAAGACATAATCCAAACTATTGTTTGGCATTAGAAGGGTCGAATACATTGACTATGGCCTTATTTGAAAGAACTTATTTTGAGTTTATCTGGCTTATCTTATGGTATAAGCACTTATACACGTGTTTAGAAAAACTTATAGAAATAATTTATGACATGCCCATAAGTTATTTTTAGCTTATTTTTATAAGCTTTTTAGAATAGATCATGAAAATAAGCTGAAAACAACTTATATGAAGTTTACCCTTATAAACTTTTTAATTGTAAAAATAACTTATATATAAGTGATTATATGATAAGTGCTCATTGTATAAGTACTTAATTAAACTTTTTACCTAAACATGGCCTATATGATTTAATTTCAGTTTCATATTTAAATCCAAACTATTACCAAGTCATTTTTAAGCAGCATAAAAAATAAGCATTGAGATACCCAAAGGGAAAATAAAATCAGAGATGCATAAATGCTTCAAAATATTGAAATGTTGAGCTCTAAATTCTAATCTTGACCTACAAAGGCATGTGGTAATTACCAATTAATAGAGTCGCAATAAATTATAACAATAGATTTTTTTAAAAAAATTAAAGGTCAAACAGTCATTAATAATTAAACATATTTGCTACGACCGTACATACCTGAAAAATGGAGGAATTATTTATCCAAAGTCGTAGGAAGTTAACAAAAATGTACATAAATTTGAAGTGTTCAGTAATACAAGCCGAATTTGTCACAAAAAGATGCTAATGTGCAAAACGGTTGAATAACAAGAAATTGCTACACTACTAAACTTGAAGATCTGTGATTCGAAAGATCATTAAACGATGGGATCTCATACTTACATTTAGCGCCTTAATTAAGAACAGGTTTCGACCGTACCCAAGCAGGGGGAGGCCAGAAAATGCCAAATTAGCTATAAACTGCTGAAAGCTTCTTTGCATAACAGTCTTTAAGGTCAAACAATGCAGCATCAAAGCCTAGATGATCAGCATTACTGTCATAGTCAAAGAGTTCATTCAAGTAAATGAAATTCTTCTTGCATCTAGGAAAGTATTTAGCTGAGATAAAGAAGGTGCAAGCATCACCAACAAACATAGCCCTATTTCCCAAGCTTTTCACAAGAATCTATTTATGTTTTTCCTTCTTCAGTTTAAAAACTGAGAAATGCGACGAAATATCAACATCATCATCATAATTAGAATCATATATCCCAAGCAAATCATCCTCGAGATCAAAGTACTTATCTAAGAGAAATAAATCCCCAAGAGAAATCACTAGAAACTTATATTGACCCCCATATTTATTATAACTTGTATAAGGCATTGCTGGGGCAACTTGTGTAATCTTCAACGAAAGATCTACAGAAATAGTCAGGCTAGAGTAATCCACTGCATAAAACTTCCCCTGGTGGTAGACAACATGCTCATAATGAGCTCTATCTCAGCCATCATTTATAAGAATCCATTTCTTATCACCCGTTCTCTAAATACTCAGGGTGTGTTTGATATACATACAAGTGTAGGAAATGCAATCCCATTATAAGCTATAGTGACAAAATAGGTGTTTGGTATGCTTGAGAGGCTCTGCAAATGTAATCTCATTCCCTCACATCACTGTATGAATTATTACATTGCATATCTGATGCAATTAGATTCCCTCCCCTTATTCAGCATGTGTAATCTCCATTTTAACCTTCCCTAATTCAAAATTTTTCAATTTTCCCCTCTTATCCATCAGTCCAGCTATGCCCTACCACCATTGTCCTCGTTTGCCATCGTCGTCCCTATCCAAATGTAATATCAATAGAAAGAGACAAAACAAAATAGAAGTTAGAGGAAATTGGTGGGAGAGAGAGAAGGGATGGAAGAAGAAGGAGGAGGAGGAGGAAGGTGGCCGGAGGAGACAGAAGGAGAAGACCGCCAGAGGAGAAAGAGAGAGACAGAATGGCCGGAGGATAGAGAGAGAGAGAGATGTTTTGTAGATGCGAAAAAGGGAGAGAGAAGAGAGAAAGTCAAAGACGTTCTGAGTGCGAGAAAGAGAAAGAGAAGAAACAGGTTGAGGGTTTTTTTTAGGGTAAATTAGTAAATTCATACCTAATTCTTTCATTTCCTTCATTTCAAACCACATACCAAACAACATAAATGCAATGTGTTCCCTTTCTTCTTATATCATATCAAACATAATTTTTGTTTCCTATTCCTATTTCCTTTTCTTGTCCCTCGTAATCTTGAATCTATACCAAACATACCCTAAATTTGCCAACATTGTAAATAGCAATAACAGAAAAACTAGCACCCTTACAACACACGACGACCTTCTCAACGTAGATAGATTTAAGTTCAGGAAAATCTAATTCAGGTGTTTTCCCAGTAGGTACAAATCGAAGCTCATAATCTTTAGTTACCTCAGAAAGCCTATTATCGAGCATATTCAAACTCTTGGGAAGGTGTAGAGACAAATTTTAAAAATCAATGTGAGAAAATGGGTCTTTGAGGCGAACCTTGCCAGGCCCCTCGCTTTCCTCAAGCTTGATAAGCCAGCACTTGGAAGTCTTCCAAGAGTCGAAAATTTTGTTGAGGGATTGAATGCAGTAGACAGTGGACTCAACCAGGTTGAACTAACCACGTCGCCTTGGACTCAGGTCAAGGTTTGGACCTATTGGGAAAGGAAGCTTGAGAGGAAGGGGCAGACCTCCGGTTGAGGAGAGGGAGAAGGGAGCGCCAAGAGTAGCAAACGGCACAAAAGCGAAGACAGTCGACGTGAGAATTGAGGCAGCTAGTGATGTTGAGAAGTAAATTGGGGCAAAGAGCAGACCAAGGAAGGGAAGGAGTAAGAGCTTGAGGATCCATTAAAACCCTTAACGAATGAGTAGTGAAGAAAATGAGTGAGAGAGAGAAAAAAGGAGAAAGAGGTGTTATTATAGGGTTATACGAGAACAATGGAGAAGGGGCAACTTTTGACGTTGTAGGGCTAGCTTGAGGGAAAGAAACCAAAGAGAGTGGGAATTGGGTATTGGAATGACTATTTTAACCTTGAGATCTTATTCATTTACTCACACATGGCATGGTAATTTTAGTTACAAAATATTTATTAATAACTAAGAGCACATAAATAAAATTGACAAAAAAGGGGCAAAATTATAATGAACTTAGAGAGAAGAAGTAGCTAAGTGCTATTGTACATGATATCTCCAGTCTCCAGCATTGGGGGTTTTTCATGGATTTTGATTACCTTCAACGCCTTGGAGGAAGGGGCACTGGAGGCTCCAGGTCCATGCACAATCATTGGATTGGATTCCAATCTAATGATTGAGATTCGTTTCGCCTTTTAGGTGTATTTTTTTTTAAAAAAATTGCTAGCTTAATCTTATGTCGTTTGATTAAGTTATTGGTAATCAGATCGGATGGCCCGTATCTCTCCCCCTAAACGCATTGTTTTACTTTTTTTTCTTGGTTGAGGCACCAATAACCATATTCTGCTGTGTGGCTCCAAGTTGACCCAACCTGACCAAATATGATCTTGTGCTAATCGTGGAGTCTCTGTTTTCTAACCTATGAATAGGGGAGATGTTCAGAATCACAACCTTTGTTGAGAATCAACAATTCAACCCTTGTTCTTCTTCTGCTATTGGCATCCTTCTTCTACAAGGTCGAGAAAGAGAGAGAGGACACTGCATCATGTCTTAAGTCATCCCATATTCATCTGTTTTTTCTACCGTCATTCCTACGTTCATTGCCAATCCTTCATTGGTCGCCAGTCACCTTCGTGATTGGGTAATGAGGCTTTCTCCAGTTTCGTCAAAGGATTTGTGTATGCATATTGAGACCGTTTAATCATACTGGGCATATTGAAAACTTTTAATCATACTGAAAATTTTTAAAACTTTTAATCATATTGAAAATTGGGTAATCATATTGTACATATATTGAAAACTTTTAATCATACTAAAAATTTTTAAAAAAAGATTTGTGTTCTGATAATTAAAATTGATGTTAAAAATTTGTTCACAACTTATTTTCTTAGCTTTTCTTTATCTTTTAATTTCGTTTTGGTTTTAGCTTAAACAGGCAGCCTTTTCTTAGTTTTTTATGATTCTATGTATTGATTAGAGAATTTTGAATAGACAGACAAGGCCAATAGAAATTCAAAAGAAGTACTCAAGGGAAAAGGTAGAAAAAGAAGTCAGCCACTGTTAATCACAGATTAAAAGAAAGAAAGAAAGAAAGAAAGAAAGAAAGAAAGTGGTATATTTTCTTCATCTTTCTTTCTTTTGAATTTTTCCTCTTTTTTTCTTCGTTTATATGAAATGTACAACTACTACTTCATCATTATTAGACTACTAGTTATACTGATTGGCTCATTTGTAGATTTTTATATTGTTGGTACTTGAATTTTTTTTTTCCTAATTTCATGTTTTCGTATGTACTAAATTTTTTTGTGGATCAAATGTTTAATCAAATATTCAAGTGATAAGCTAACACCTTGATTTAAAGGAATTAATTTATAGTGAAATTACAATCATAATATTATTAGGTTGTTGTGAATTAGTTTTATCCAAAAGTCTTTTTTTTATTATTTCTTTTATCTTTTAGTGATGAAGAGGTGATTGTTAATTGTTAATTTCCAAATGTTATTTTTTGAAGCCATTAAAAAAATTGTTTGTGTTGTCTTTTATTTATTTTCATAATGGAGTTTAGGACTTCAATGGAGGCCATCCTAAAGCCTAAGGTTGGGATGAAATTTGATTGTTTAGATGAGACATGAAAATTTTGGAGGGCATATGGTGGACAAACTAGATTTGGATCAGTGAGGAAAGGATGGAAGCATAATAGGTCATAATTTTTTATGTTAAAAGGAATAGTTTCGAAAGCTGGACAAAAGACATATAAACTCTAAGAATCCTCAACAAAAGACTAGAACCGGTTGCATGGTGAAAATTTTAGTGAAATTTAGCAATAGTAAATTTAAAGTTCATGAATTAATAGAGGAGCACAATCATGAACTTCATATTATAGAAACCAGTCATATGCTTCCATCTCAACGAAAGACATCAGAAGTGCAAGTATATGATATTGAGTTGGCAGACGATTCTGAACTCTAGCAAAAAGCCTCTTTTGACTTGATGAATATGCATGTGGGGGAAAGATCTAATCTTAGATACACTCGCATCGATGTGAAAAATTATTTGAGGTCGAGAAGGCAAAGAAATAAGGTGTACGGGAAGAATGGTGCTTCGTTGGACTATTTTTAGAAGCAATTATTAGATAATTCATCATATTTCCATGCTTATAAGATAGATTCAGAGGAGCAGATAATGAATTTTTTTCGGGGATGTGGTGTTACTTGACACAATATTCGACACTAATAAAGGAAATAGGTCGTTCGCTATGTTTTGTGGATTTAATCATTACAAAGGGATGATTATATTCAGAGCAGCCCTATTATATGATAAAACTGCCGAATCTTTTAAATGGCTTTTTGAGACATTTTAGGAGGCTAATTGGTAAAAAAAAAGCCCTTTATACTATTCACTAACAAGGATGCGGCAATGACAAAATCGTTGAATAAGGTGATGTCTGACAACATACATGGACTGTGTACTTGGCATTTAATGCAAAATTCCATAAAGCACTTGTCCCACCTGCCTAGGGGTGACTCCCACATATTGAATAATCTTTCACGGTGCATGTGTATGACATTGTGGATAAATAACAGTTTGAGATGGCATGTACTAAATTATTGTTAGACCACGGTGTTCAAGTGGCTAGCATCACTTTATAATATCAAGCAAAAATAGGCGGTATGTTTCATAAGGCAAGCTTTCACCATTGGAATACAAAGCATAAGTTTCAATACAGACTTGAAGGTATTGATGAGACTATATGTGGATATTATACAATTCTTCAAACAATTTGAGAAGATTATGGAGGACAAGTGGTACAATGTATTGAAGTTTGATTATGATTCCAAGAAAAAATCCCACGGTTGAGAAATGAAAGGTCACACATGTTGAAGCAACTTTTTGAGATTTATACATTGACTGTGTTTGAATTATTCCAAAAAGAATATAATAACATAGTATATGCATATATCAAGGAAAGAAATGAGAGCTAGCAAATACAAACATATGTTGTTGCACCGTTATATAAGGTGGGAGACTACAAGATTTCTTTTGACCTTTCAGATAAGACATTATATGCAGTTGTCGGATGTTTGATAGCGTCAGTGTCTTATATTGTCATGTCTTAAAGGTATTCAATGTAAATGATGTTAAACTACTCTTGGAGTAGTAAATTTTATATTGGTGGACCAAAAAAGCAAGAATCAGTGTGTTACTCGATGTTAGGGGAAAAGAGATACAGGAAGATCCTAGACTATAGGACACACAACAGTTTAAACATCTTGGTCGATAAGGAATAAAATATTTGTCGAAGCCTCTAACGGTAAAGAAGAATACACAATTATGTTAGATGTATTTTTTGAAAGCAGTAAGAGATTAAGTTATCATCATTCGTTGTGAAAAGAGCAAGAGTCTCATGTGGATAAACATATCGATGCCATTGCTGTGCCCACAACTCAGTACACATCACAGCCAACCAGATTCAAGCAAAGAGCTACAAAAGTTCTAAAAAATGCAATAAGAGTTGTCTAGAGGGTCAAACAAAGGGGAAAAAGAGGTCTACAGTTGTTAAGGACTCACGAGTCTATAGTAAGTAAAATATTCTTTCATATGTGTTTAAGTAGAATGTGTGTCTATATGTCTAATAAGATTCTTCTTTTTTATTTTCAATGTTGCAGATGAATGGAGCACAATTTGGAGTATCCTGTTCAGCACCTCCAGCACCCTAAATACATGTTGCCAATTTGAGTTTTACCAAATTTCTAATGGTTAAAATTCTTTGACATAAAAAAATTGGTTTTTTCAAACTATTTATTGTATCTCTATTGAATTCTATAAATTGGTTTTTTCAAACTATTTATTGTATCTCTATTGAATTCTATTCTTGTTTTTATTTAGGCATCTATTGACCGTTGCACACAATCACTCAAGTCATTAAAATTTAGTAGAAATTTCTTACATCCAAATGAAGATATTTGAGGTAATTAGTAATTTTTGTTTTTATTTTTTGACATAAACTTTTTGTCTTTGGTTTTGTAGAGACAACATGCATTGTCGAAGAAACATGATTAGCTTCTCATTATTGTAATTATAAATTTTTCTAAATTAAATTCTCGTTGGATTCTATTTTTGTTGTAATTTTAAATTTTTCTAAATTAACTTCTAGTTGGATTGTATTTTTATTGTAATTTTAAAATTTCTTGAATTATATTTTAGTTGGATTGTATTTTTATTTTTATTTTTTTATAAATTAAATTCTAGTTGGATTGTATTTTTATTGTAATTTTAATTTTTCATAAATTAAATGCTAGCTGAATTGTATTTTTATTGTAATTTTAAAATTTTATGAGTTACATTTTAATTGTATTGTATTTTTATTGTAATTTTAATTTTTTTATAAATTAAATTCTAGTTGTATTGTATTTTTATTGTAATTATAAATTTGTCTAAATTAAATTATGAATTTATTGTATTTTTATATTTTTTATAAATTAAATTCTTTTTGTATTCTAATTTTTTATTTTAAATTTTTATAAATTAAATTCTAGTTGGATTGTATTTTTATTGTAATTTTAATTTTTGTATAAAATAAGTTATAGTTGGATTGTATTTTTATTGTAATTTTAAAATTTTCTAAATTAAATTATAGTTGGATTGTATTTTTATTTTAATTTTAAATTTGTATAAATTAAATTCTGAATTTATTGTATTTTTATATTTTTTATAAATTAAATTCTAGTGGGATTACATTTTTATTGTAATTTTATTTTTTTATAAATCAAATTCTAGTTGTATTGTATTTATTTTAATTAAAAATTCGTCTAAATTAAAAATTGAATTTATTGTATATATGTTTTATAAATTAAATTCTAATTTATTGTATTTTTCTGTAATTTTATATTTCTCCAGTCAACCCAGAGCCACGTGGCGTAATATGGTTGGCTGGTGCCCAACCAAAAAAAAAACGTAAAATCCTCTCAATCTAAGAGAAGTGTAGAATAAATCAGAAAAATATCTTTTGCGCCTAGTTGCAACTCATCTTCTAAGTTTGGTGCTTTGCGATGTGCACCGTCATTCTAGATAACATCACAACACAAACATTTAGTATCAAACATCGATAATCAAAAAGAGTTCAGCATCATTGACGATAGAAAGATCGAATTCATCATAATATATTTTGTGTGAACCAATTAAGAACCAGTCAAACACACATAAATTCCAAACTAATTATTGACTGAGATATATTGATATGAGAAATACAAAAAGAAACAGCATATTTGACGAGGGATACAGCACGGTGTACATTCTACACGCACACAAATTTATTATGAGTAAGCTTATGATTGTTATTAATTACTGGCGTACGTAGGTCCTCATGGTATATGAATCCGAGCGAGTTGACTAAGATTCATAGGAGTGGCCAGCCTTCGCCCTCCCCCATACAACGTTAAAGCTGCTAACCCTGAAACTTTCTCTGTGGGATGAAACCAGTCCCAGAACATGTGATCCCTTCGATCCCCACACAGATCAGTCCCGCTGGGTTCAAAACATGGACCATCTCCATTAAACTTCCCAACTCCACAGCATGCGCTTCTCGTCTCCTTTAACCCTAATCACACCGCAACGCCAATTCCAATTTCAAATCATATATATTTCCACTAACAAAACATACATATCATTATATATATATATATATATATATATATATAATATATATATACGTGTGTGAATTAGTGCTTACCGAAGACGAGTGGATCTTCTAACATGTTAACGGTCATGGCAAAGGAGTTGCCAAGTGAGTACCTCATGCCTTCCAACTCAGAGCTCAATCTTTTCAAGAGAGACTCGGTTTTTGAGAAGAAGGCACGAGCAAGGTAGTTGTGTCCTTTCTCGCACCCCTTTCTCCCGCTTCTCTCGTAGTTCTTTGCTCTCACTGCTGGACAGCACCCTATTGGAGGAATACCAACAATCCCAAATTTGCGAGCCCCCAACTCATATAGCTTCTGCACTCACATTTTATATTTATATATATATATCTATATAATTCGTTCCAACTGTAGAATTAACGCATGATATATATATATATATATATGTATGTATACGTATACGTACCCTAATAAGAACGTAATAGTTTTCTTGGAGATAGCCCAAGAATTCCAGGGTGCTCAGATGAATGCTACTTTTACCACCTAAATAATCGAAGACGTCGTTGCTTCCTACGCTAATCACAAACAAAGCCTTCGATACAAAAGGAGCTGCTTCCTCCACACCCAATGTCTCGCTTATGTTTGCACGCACCAATTCAAATTGTTTCACCTGCTCTTCTAAACTTACCACCTCTCCCTACATTTATTCATACACAACTAACTCATTTTATTTATTTGTTCAATCAACGCCATCAATATGCTGATATACACTTTAACCAAAAAGAAACACACACACACAGATATATATATATATTGTGCAGCATATATGACTTTCTGTTAATTTTTTTGGTCCAAAATCTTAACAATTACTTATTCATGCCACCAGTTTAATTAAATCGACAAAAAGTATATTTAACTTATCATCTCGAGTGAAAAAATAATGAATTTTTTTATTTACTCTAATATTTTTGCAACAAAAATTCCCCTCAGATACATTAGATGTATATTTTGCTAATTTGACATCTTTTAGCTACGTGAACAAGTAGAATTAGAATGTTGGGCAGAAAAAGTCAACGAGTGATTATACTATTCAAAATAAAAAAAAATTCAAAAAAATTTATTTTCAATTTTTTAAGTTGAAAAAAAAATTTTGCACAACACCCTATGTTGAGATGAAATTTTTGGATTTTGACTTATGATTTTTATTTCATTTGCATAGTAACATCTATCTGTTTATATATTGAATTGAGTTTTACATACCCATTGACGTCCTGTCTCTCTGAGAATCCCAGATCCTCCGGATGCAAAATTCACACCCTGCAGGATTTTCCTCTTGAAGCTGGATTGACGTTGCTCCAGAGCCAAATATGGCGGTGGACTCCTCTTGTGACCCAGTAGCCTCGCTAATAATTAATTATCACCATAGAAATTAACACACAAATTAAAACAATGCAAAAATATTTTTTAATCCCCAACATTTAGTGTTAATTTCGTTTCTAATTTTTTTAGCGTCAATTATACTTACATATTTTATTTTTATTACAAATTTATCTTTTTATTGATAAAAAAATTAATTAAAATATTCACATAACACATCTAATACATCATTTGTCACATGATGTCATATAGATATTTAAGAAAAAAGCAATATTATCCCTAAAATCTCACCTTTTCTAACGTCATTCGATCTCTCCCCCCTCTCCCCTTTCTTCTCCGCCTTCCATCATCGCTGTAATTGTTGGTGAGAAAAGCGATTTAGCTTGTCTCACTTCAACGCCACAATTAATTTGCCTCTCTCTCGAGCAGCACTAAGAATCACATGTTGACGACACATGAGGAGAAGACCATGGGTTTCTAGGGCGACACTACGCTGTAGCAAATCTCAAGCTCCGTTTCTCTATTCTTGGTTCATATGCATACTTGAGTCTTTTCGATAGCGGAAACCAAGAGCCTAACGAAGAAGAAAGAGTAGGAGAAATAGAGAGAGAAGCAGAGATACAGAAGGCCTAGTGGAAAGAGGAGCCACCCCATTTACTCTGTTTTGGTGGTGTAAAATAGAGTGAGGGAGACAGGACCGAGAAGGTGTAAGGGAGAGACCCGAGAGAGAGGAGACAAAAGCAAAGAGACCCCGTGAATGATAGTGAGAGCTCAAAAACTGAGAGAAACGGAGGCGATGGAGAGCCATCTGCTCTGTTTTTTTCTCTATAAAAAAAAAAGCCATGCATAGAGAGAGAGAGCTTGACGGAGATGACAACTGAGAAAGGACTTGACCGAGGGACCAGCGAGAGGGAGAACTACAGAGAAACAAAGGGGAGAGAGAGGGACCTTGAGACTGAGAAAGAGAGCCTGGCAACGAGAGAGCATAGAAAGCGAGAGAGTCTGGCAACAAGGGAGTGAAAGAGTTTCAGAGAGACCGAGGGGCTCCTCTGTCCTGCTTCTGCTCCGAGAGAGCAGAAGAGGGAAAGCGAGACAGAGAGAGAAACCGAGATGGAGGGACAGAGATGGAAGTGGGAGAAGGTGAAGTTGAGAGCCATGGAATTTCAGAGTTCTCTCTCTCTCTTTGGAGAGAAATGAATTGAAACAGAGATGGAAGTGGGAGAAGGTGAAGTTGAGAGCCATGGAGTTTCAGATCTCTCTCTCTCTCTCTCTCTCTCTCTCTCTCTCTCTCTCTCTCTCTCTCTCTCTCTCTCTCTCTCTCTCTCTCTCTCTCTCTCTCTCTCTCTCTCTCTCTCTCTCTCTCTCTCTGGTGGTGTTAGAAGAGAAATAGAGATTAAAATTTTTAAGAATAATTTTATCTTTTTTTTATACATCTTGCCATATGTCACTAATATAAAAAAAATATTAGAAACGAAATTAAAATTCAATATAAATATTAAAAAAGAAAAGAATACTATTTTTTGCTTAAAACAATATTGCAAACCAAATAAAATAACTCGTTCTTCACTCACACACACACATACCAACTTGGTCAGCAGTATTGAAGCCATTGCTGAATCTTCCAGTGGGGACGGAATGAGGAAAGTCAATGCCATTATAGGCAAAGCTGGCTTGTGCTGATGTATTTAAAAAATTGTTAGTCCCAACATCAACAGTGGAGTCTCCAAATATGAACAATGTTATAGGGTCGTCCTCAGCGCCAGCAACATCATCAGCTACCATGCCCAAAGAGAAGAAAAGAAACAACAGAACACAGAATGAAGCATAGTTATTGTTTGGGACGGCAAACGATGCCATTAATGGAGCCTTAGCCTTCTGTCTCAAGTTGCTACTTAATGTTTGATGCTATATATGCAGAAATTAGTCGCTGTGTGTATTATATATACCAAACATGCCTACAAGAATACAACAGGGTGCTTCGACATTGCCGATGCCTGGTAACCACCAGCATTAATTATAAATTAGAGCAAAAACCTAGTCATACGTTCGGACTATATATTTTCTTAGTTGTCTCTGTGCTAGCTGTGCATGCGTACGTACTGTTTGGTTTATTAAAGAAAAAAAGATCTTCAACGGTGTTCATCTGGAGATTATTTTCATGTGTTATTAGGAAAATGTTGAGTATACAACAAGAGTCAAATACTAAAATAGGGAATTTTTTAATTTGTATATAACTAGGAGACTTGTTGTTTTCCAGCTTCCAGCTAAAGCTTTGTCTCCTGTACAGCATTCGTATCGTATCGCTACGTATATACAAGCTAAATATACATAGAGTTTTGTTTGGGGAGAAAAAGGAACTATGTTTTTCGTCAATTTCTATATCCATTTACCTGCATTTCAGCCTTTTTCCTTATTTATTTATTTATTTTAATCAGCGTTTAGCATCAAAGTATAATTAATGCTTGAACTTTACCATCTTATGACTAAATTCGATGTAAATGGCCAGAGTCATATTGTTAAGGCGATAAAACACGTCCTTATTGTTTCTATTTACAATTGAAATGGCTTGCCTTCCTACGCATGTATAGGAGGCTATTATGTACAGAGGTATTGGCTCTTAATTATTTAGTGTTTTTTAATATTTTTTTAAAAAAATTTAAAAAATTACAATTATTATTTTATATTTATTATAATACTTACAATTATTATCAAATCAGTTGTTACTTGTAAAATTTTTATTTTTAAAAAAATAAAAAAATACTAAATAAATAAGAATCATTAGATTAAACTGATTCAATAGTTCTCATTTTACTTCCTACACATGAGAGACTCTTATGCGTTAGAGGCAAACCATTTCCTTACAAATTTTAGAATATGATATAGATTTACTTAATTGATTAATTTGTCTTCCCCAATTTATTAAAAAGAATTAAGTGCTGGTGTATCTTTGTTGTTGATGCAATATATACTTATATCAAAGTTATATAGAGCGAATGATAACTTTCCGCATATATTGAGTTTTGAATGCTATAATAAATATATGAAAAGGCTCGTTCAAAACTCAACAACGTCATAATTCTTCTTTTGGACTATCACTATCTATAAATTTACATTATATTCTGACTAATTTTGTTTAAACTGAGTCAAATCATGAAGAAATAAAATTCTATCAAATATTAATTTTTTTATATATAAAATTTGAACTCCAAATATTATATGAGAAGAACAGTGACAAATCCTTTGAATCAACTAATATTAATCACAATACAAGAACCTAGGATTCAAACATCATGGTTTCAATGATCTTTTGGTCCTTTCATTATATTTCATAATTTTAAGCGTATTATATTTATTTTTTATTTTACTTTGTTTTCAGTTACCTGTAACTCAATATAAAAGTCTTTTTTTAAAACATTTCTGAGAGTCCTTCTTTTATTGATAGTGTGTTGCAATTTTTCCAAAAGGATTTTTTTTCCTTCACTTTTCACGTGTTTGGCTGAGTGATTCTCTCGTGCAGTATCAATAGGCAAATGAGTGCAACTAATGGAGATCAAATGGCGCATGCACAACCATTTCATATACATATTATTGATTATTGATGATTATATTGAAGTCTTACACACATATATATATATATAAAATTAAAAATAGTAAGAACCAAAGCTTAAGACGCAACTAAAAAAGCCAAGTGTGTGTTTGGAAAACAAATGAAGAAACTTAAATTTAGACAAATTATAATTTGTAGAAGCAACAACTTAGAGCTTTTATTAGTTTGAGAGTAAAATTATATTAATACAAAGACTCTTAAACATATTATTTTATGTCAAAATTACGTTAATGTGATCCAAATCATGATTTATAAAAACAAATCATGATTTATAAAAACATAACAGAAAACCAAACAAATACCACGTTGTTTTGTTGGTTTACGGTGTGTGTTAATTTAACAGGTTCATGAGGGGAGAATGAGACGGGATAAATTGAATGGGGTGACGAATTGTGTTCCGCCGTTAAAAAAAGCAAGAGCGATTACGTGAGATGCGTTTTGTGTGGGATGGTATTGATCCCACAGCAAGTAGTCATTGCGATTCTTGCACAAATTGGAATGTGGCCTACACGGAAACGCATTCAGTCTCCCGCTTCCGCAACACGCTTCCACTACTTCCTTATACCCTGTCCATACAATAATGATTAAAAAGAGACCATGAATTTCAACATGAGTATCAATGTTAAATGGGCCACATCAGTCGGACTGGTTCAGTTCAATCTAAGTCTTTTAACGTCAAAGATAAACATGAATTAAATTGTGCTATGTCATATATAATTTATGGGTTGAAAACTTTAATCCATTCTATCTCTTCAAAAGCCGTGGAGCTCAATTAGACAAATTCATGGATCAAATTTTTTTAATTTTTTTAATTAATTAATTTGAATGATAAAAATTAGTTATTGAGACTATGAATTTAAAAAAAATTGGATTAAACTTTTAAAAAAGTATATTAAACCTTAAAATGGGCTAATTTTTTAAAATGTATTTTTAGTTACTTTTAATGATAAAATTTAAATATTGTGATTATAAAACTTCAAAAAATTAGAGTAATTAAATTTATAAAAAGAGAAAGTAATTAAGCCCCAAAGACTTTGGTGGATGAAGCTAAAGTCTTTAGATTATCAAAGTATTAGCTCATAAACCTCATTCTATTTGTAAAGATGGCTTGTTGAATAAGTCAAACTCATTCTGAGACTCATAAACAATGTTTTTAAAACCGGCTCGATCATTGACCTGGGTTGGCTTCCGGGTCACTAGTTCAACCATCGGGTCATAAGTCAATTGCTGAACCGGGTAAATAAATTAAAGAATTCAAAATTATATATATATATATATATCTATATATGTTTACAAATAAATTCAAAAATCATAAACACCCATAATACTTTAAATATAAAGTCAAACTTTAAAGTACATATATCATTACATTAAAATCATAAATATTCATAATAATAAGAGTTTTAAAAATCAAATTGATTATTGAACTAGAGAAATGAATAGTTCATGATTTAATGGTTGGATCGTGATTAAACTATGGTCAAATTGATTGAATTCAAATATATTAAAAATATTTTGAATTATGTTTTATATATTTATAGTATAATTTCTTATGATAATTAAATTAATAAATTGTAAAATTAAAATTAAAAATATTTTAAAGAAAATATTTGATTGTTATTTTTTATATCAGATGATTATATAATTTTATTTATTTATACTCTTCAATTTTTTTTTATTTTAATTTTTTTTACATCAAATAATTATATAAATATAACTGTTTTTTTCTTATCTCCTAATTTATTAGTAATAATATAATTCTTTTTCATTTTGGTTTTTGCCATTTTGATCTTGCCACATGCAAATTTCGGTCTTTGGCATAGAATAAATGTATCAGATAATATATATAATATTTTGCCTTTATATAACAAGGAGAAAGTGGTGGCAAGATAATAAGACTCATACTGGACAGTAAGGGAAGTAAGTTAGATCACAAATTTTGGTTTATTTTCAAATAAACTTAACAACTAAAATTTTTAAAAAAATCAGGTCAATATGACTGCTGGGTTACCAGGTCGATTATGACCTGATTAGGTTGATCAAGTCAAAGCCAAACAACTTACACAACGGTCCAACTAGGTGACTTGGTCCAGTTCAAGCATTTGGTCGACGAGTCCCAGTTTGACCCACCAAGCTGGACCGGGGTCCAAAAAATAGTGCCCCTAAATATGAGGCCTGTGGATCCGCTGCTCGTCGATTCAGTAGCGGTTTTTACCGTTGCTGAAAGTGATGTGAAAAAAAATTTTCTGCAGCACTTTCAGCAACAAAAAAATTTCTGTAGCGCTTTCAGCAACGAGAAAATTGTTGCTAAATAACTTTGCTACAGTTTAAATTGACGAGCAGGGCTATTCGTTCCTTATAGACGAGCAGTGAATCCGTGCTCAAATATGAGAAACCAATTTCCTTTTTTTTTTAAAAAAAAGTAAATAAATAACAGAAGCTTACCAAATTTATCGGGATTGTTCATTATGTACATGGCTATTTCATATGAATGTCCAATAGAATACTTCATCCCCGGAAGCTGCGAGCTCAGATTTCGCATTACACCCTCCAACACAGCGTTGAACCCTCGAGCCATTTCATTCATATCTTCCTCACATCGAACCCCATTTCCAAATATCACACGAACCAATGGGACGCAACCTAACGGCCCAATATTCAATATCCCAAATTTTCTTGCTCCTAGTTTCCACAGATTCTGCATTGAACTCCACAATATAAAGCTTATCACATAAGAAAAAAACAAAATGTGATGATCTAAAAGAAATAAGTAAGTGGGAAGTGCGATAAATTAATTACGTGGAGGTGGGTTTGGTATGTTTGCATCCATTTCTTGATGGCGTCTTGCTTAGTTTCACTTAAATTCGTAATCCCAAACCAAAAGAATTCGAACATGTCATTGCTTCCCGCACTAAAAAGAAAAAGTGACTTGTTAATGGTGGATTCTGCTGTGTCATTTAAATACTCTGAGATATTGCTGCGAACACTTGCAAATTGCTCGATCTGTTCTTCCATTGAAATCACTCTGTTCTGTGGATGTATCACAAATAAGTATAACAGTAATTTTAGATTATTAATATTAAATATAAATAAATGTGTAAAACTTCTTCCAAATTAATACAGTAATATTTTGAACTCGACTGTCGATTCGAATGAGAAGTTTAGATGTTTACAAGATATATTTATTATATTCGGTGTCGCCAAAGAACAATCTTGGATGTGATTATACAATACATTATACATGAAATGATGTTTCATGCTCCAAAAACAATTATATATTTTACTGTTTATACATGAGAAAAAGAGACGATGAAAGCTTACAAAGCGTGATCTTCCTGTCTCTTTGAGAATGCCTGAACCCCCGGAAGCAAAATTGACGCCCTTGAGGATTTGAGTCTTGAAATAGTCTGTATCGTTTTGGAGAAGATACAAGTATGGAAAGGGGCTCTGCTTCAACCCCATTAACTGCACTGTTCAGTAGCACCAAAAAGTATGAATTAATCATCATTTATATATAATGACATAATTTTATATACTTATTATATATAGGTGGGGGTTTGAAGTCTTGAAGATGGTACGAACCAATAGAATCTGCAAGATTATAGCCATTGCTAAACCTGCCAGTTATTTGAGCGTTGGGAAAATCGATGCCATAGAAAGACTCATTAGCCTGAGATTCGGAATCAGGCAAGAGGAGGTTGGTGCCAACATCAAAAATGGAGTCCCCAAATATGTAAACTGCTGGAACTGCTGCTTCACTGTCATGCTCCTTCAAGCTTGACTCGACCATCCCCACAAACATTACTACCAATACAAATAACACACCCATTACTAAAACAATATATGTCTCTTGACTAAAAAGCGGTCACTACCTGCTAATGTAATGGATTTTAATGCACTTATATATGAGACTGACAGACTGACTGCTTGTGACTTGCGATCATATTCATAGGGACAGTTTGCTATGCCTATAATAGCTGTCCAAAGTATTCGTTCTGTAAATTTCAAGGCTTAAACTAACCATTTGGTCTGTGTCTTTAGTAGCTTCAGCGGGCGGCTGAGAATCCTACCCTAAGGGTGTACGAGGGAATTTTATTCACCCGTTCCAAAGAGATTGTACATTTTGAGCGAGGGAGAACTGTTAAAAATTATTGATTTGGTTTTTACTCTGTACAGTAGTCAAGCCCTACTTGAATTAATCTGTATATGAGAGCAACTTCTTGATACTGCAATATATGATGAGCCATGATTCAAACTTGCAGACTCTTAAGGAAGAGAATTGACACCTTTGTCTGGAGAGCTATTGATGAATTAATGCTCACATTGTTAAAGATTTCTTTTAAGCTGAGCACTTCGTGTGATTAGTTTTGGTCCCGTTATCTATGAATATTCATCCAACAAAAATTTTAAACTAATTAAGTTTATATTAACTATTATATAAATATGTATTTTATAAAAATATATTATAATTTATATATAAATAGTTTATAATTTATAACATTAATTTATATATTATATAAATAACTAGTGCTTGACCTGATGCACGTGTTTAATTATAGCAAAAGTTCAAAAAAAAAATATACATATAAAAATAATAATAACGAATGAAATATAGAAATATAAATACACATGCAAAAATCATGGGTCATTGTAAAAAATATATGACAACTTTGCTATGGAGTATTACAAAGAAACGTCAGTTAAAGGTCTTATAGGTGTTGTTTATTTTTCTTCTTACGTTCCTTTCCTTGTGGTTAATATTGATCTTTCCGGGACTAAATTATGTGGTGTTGTTGATGCCAAATTGAATTTCAATATATATCCTGAAACAATAATAAAAGAAAAATTATTGAATGACAAAAATTAATAGAGATGCATATATGAATTAATATTACAAATAAATAAAGTTCAATTTAGTTACCTCTATGGAGATTTTTTAAGACTTCTTTGTAGACAACATTAATTGTTTTTTTCATTTGATTCTCATCATTGTCAATTATTAAAATCTTTAATTTCTTTCTACTTTCAACTCTTGAGATGGCAAAATAGAGTTGGCTATGACTAAAGCATGAATTTCGTAGATATAATCCCATCGAAGATAGAGACTGCTCTTGACTTTTGTTAATAGTCATTGCAAAACATAACATTATAGGAAATTGTCTCTTTCAAAGTTTGAAAGGAAGTCTAGAATTTGATGAAGATAATCCTAGGTATATAATTCTTTCTCAGTAGTCTTACTAGCTTTACCAATATTTTTAAGCAATATTATAGGAGCTCCGACTTTTAATTTCAATTCATGGTTAGGAACACAGGAAAGCTTCACACTATTTAGGAACTCAACATTGTACAAATCATTCAGTTCATATTATTGCCTTTGGTATATGCTTTGTAGATATTATCAAATCTTGGATAGATTCTCTCATCTCCTAAAAGTAAGGACACCATGTAATCATTGATTTCATCTACATCTCTTAATCTGAGAGCAATAATTGCTCTTTCTTTAAAGTACTATAAATTTTGAATGTTTTCCAACAAATTTGGATATGTTGATATAACAATCTCAAATATTGGATCATCAACAACCTTAATGAGTAGATCATTTGGAATGGTTACAACTGATTTGCCAATGTTGTCATGATCAGTGTTGCCTTCACCAAGATTGATAGTCCAACTTGCAAATGTTTGAATTTCTTCAAGTTCAGCATTTGATACCCCACTCTACGCATGTTTTCTATTAATTTGATAACTTTACAAAACTCCCAAATGTAGGAAGAATTAATAGTGGAGTAAACAATTTATTCTCTCATGAATCATGGTATAACTGAAGTATTTAATTTGTCGAAAGGCACCTCTAAAGACAATAACTTTTCCTCCAAAAGGTAAAGTTGAAAGTTCTTTCTTGGATGCACTCATCAAATCTTTCAATATTCTATCTAGCTAGTGCTTCAAAATAGTATTTGCTTATCATAGGAGCCTCGTCCCAAATTATGAGGTGTGTCTTTATGAGAAGTTCGGCTAAATCAATTCACTGGGAAATATTACATAGTGAGTCTTCAATTATTTGTAGAAGGAGTCAAAATCTTTAATGAATTGTTCGACCTCTTGGCAACAATTGTGATGCAATACCACTTGATGCAACATTTAACACTATTATTTATTTTGATATGTTAGCAAATTAGAGACTGATGCAGGGACGAAAAAATTTATCCATGATCTGAGACAGAATTAGAGACGAATTTAATTTCCTTCCTTGACCTGACACAGAATTAGGGATATAAATTTTTTGTATCTGATCTGAGAAGATCAGAGACGGATTTTCTTTCCCTGATATGACATTGAATCAGCAACGAAATAATCTAACCCTGGTTTAATACAAAATCAGGGACTGTCCCTGATCTAAGACGGAATTGTATTCCTTCTCTGACACACAAAATTAGTTTGAGACTAAAATTTTTATTTGAGAAGGAAAATTCTGTCTCTAATTTTGAGATGAAATATTTTTTCGTCTCAAAATTTTTACTACAAACGTTCATAAATGGAACTATTTGGAGATTATTTTCATGTGTTATTAGGGCTTAATTAATCATTTCGCTAGGAAAATGTTGAGTTTGCAACGACAAGAGTCAAATACTAAAATAGGGAATTTTTTTAATTTGTATATAACTAGGAGACTTCTTGTTTTCCAGCTTCCAGCTAAAGCTTTGTCTCCTGCACGGCATTCGTATCGCCACGTATATACAAGCTAAATATACAAGATTTTTGTTCTTGAGGAGAGAATCGAACTACGTTTTTCGTCAATGTCAATAACCTGCATTTCATATGTTTTTCGTCAATGTCCATAACCTGCGTTTCAGCGTTTTCCTTTTTTTATTTATTTATTTTAATCAGAGTTTAGCATCAAAGTTTGATGCTTGAACTTTACCATCTTATGACTAACTTTTGAGGTATGGCTAGTCATATTATTAAGGCAATAAAACACGTTCTAAGTGTTCCTTTTACAAATTTTAGAATATGATATATATTTACTTAATTGATTAATTTGCCTTCCCCAATTATTAAAAAGAATTAAGTGCTGGTGTATCTTTCCGCTATATTAAGTTTTGAATATTATAATGAATATGAAAGGCTTGTTCAAAACTCACAACGTGATATATTTTTTTTTGGACTATCACTATTTATAAATTTATTGGAATTTAACTAATTTCATTTGAGTTGAGTCAACAAAGGGATATTCTACTATACTGCACAATGTTAAACCTTTTCAAATCAAAATTCGTTATAAGTATTTGGAGCCTTCAGTTCTTTGTTAACTACAGTTAAAATTGTAGTTAAATATAAATTTTAACAATGGTTTGATTTAAGCTTCTAAGTACCTGTAATTGATCCGCTTCCAAACTTTTCAGCATTATTTGATAGATGATGATGCTCACATAAACTTCACTTGTCAAAGTCATTAAATGATGTTGGACGTGTTGTTCCCTAAAGGAACAACAGAGGATTCCGACTCTTGAGTCAAATCATAAAAGAATAAAATTCTCTCAACATTATTTTTTTTTTCTCTTTTTGTTTATAAAATTTGAAATCAAAACTTTATTTGAGGAGAACAAATGCCAAATCATTTGAACCAACTAATATTAACCACAATGCAATAATTTAGGATTCAAACATCATGGTTTCAATGATCTTTTGGTCCCTTCATTATTTTTCATAATTTTAAGAGTATGATATTTATTTGTTAATTTATTTTGTTTACAGTTACCTGTGATTTCTGAGAGTCCTCCTTTTATTGATAGCGTGTTGCAATTTTTCCAAAAGGATTTTTTTTTTCTTCTCACTTTTCACGTGTTTGGCTGAGTGATTCCCTCGTGCAGTATCTATATATAGGCAAATGAGTGCAACTAATGGAGATCAAATAGCGCACAACCATTGATACACATATTATTGATTATCGATGATTACATATACATACACACACACACACACACACACATATATAGTAATAAGAACCAAAGCTTTAAGACGCAACAAAAAAGTTTAGAAAACAGTTAGAGAATTTAAATTTAGGCAAACTATAGTTTATAGAATTGATTTTGATGAGGTTTAGATTTGAACAAACTATGGTTTACCAAAACAATAACTTAAAACTTTCACTAAAGTCATAATTTGAGGATAAAATTACGTTAATGTAGTTTAGACTATAGTTTAGAGAAATGCAACAGAAAACTAAACACACACTAAGTTGCTTTGTTGTAGTTTATGGGTGCTCTTATATTTAGCAGGTTCAGGAAGGGAGAAGGAGACGGGCGAAATTGAACGGGTTGACGAATTGAGTTCCACCATTAAAAAAAGCAAGAGCAATTATCTGAGATGAGTTCTGTGTGGGATGGTGATGATCCCACAACAAATACTCGTTGCGATTCTTGCACAAATTGGAATATGGCTCACACGGAAGTTCATTCAGTATTCCGATTCCACAGCATGCTCCCACTACTTCCTTATACCCTGTCCATATATTAATCACAACAAAAGTTTGAACTTTGAACATGAGTAAGAGTGTTAGATGGATCTAACTGTGCTGGGCTGGTTTAATCTAGTTCAAGTCTTTTAAAGTTAAGAATAAACATTGATTGAATTGAGCTATGTCATATAATTATGGGCTGAAAACTTTAATCCACTTTATCTCTTCAAAAGTCATAGAGCTGAATTAGACTAATTCATGGGTCAATTTTTTCAAAAAATAATTTTAATTATTTTAAATGATAAAAATTAGGTATTGAGATTATGAAGTTTTAAAGAATTGGATTAAACTTCTAAAAAAGTATATTAAACCTTAAAATGAGCTAATGTTTCTAAATGTATTTTAGTTACTTTTAATGATGAAATTTAAATATTGAAATTATAAAACTTAAAAAAAGTATATTAAATTTATAATTAAAAAAAGAAACTAAACCTTAGAAAATAAATAATAATATTCTAAAAAACCCAAAAGGGTTATCCAAATAATCTTCAATGACTTAGGTGCATCAAGCTATATTTTTTTTTCAAAATATATCGTCACATTATTGACCCATAAACCCCATTATATTTGCAAGGATAGAGCAGACCAACTTAATAAGTCAAACCCATATTCTTGATACCCCTGAATATGAGAAACCATTTTCTTCTTCTTCTTTTTTTTTAATTTAAAAAAAAGTAACAGAAGCTTACCAAATTGATGGGGATTGTTGATTATGTACATGGCTATATCATACATTTGTCCAATAGAGTACTTCATCCCCGGAAGCCGTGAGCTCAGCTTTCGCATTACACCCTCCAACAAAGCGTTGAACCCTCGAGCCATTTCATTCATATCTTCCTCACATCGAACCCCATTTCCAAACATCACACGAATCAATGGGACGCAGCCCAACGGCCCCATATTCACTATCCCAAATTTTCTTGCTCCCAGTTTCCACAGATTCTGCATTAAACTCCACAACATAAAGCTTCTCACAAGAAAAAAAAAATTTTGTAATGATTTAAAAGAAAAAATAAGTAAGTGGGAAGTGTGAGAAATTAATTACGTGGAGGTGGGTTTGGTATGCTTGCATCCATTTGTTGAAGCCGTCTTGCTTAGTTTCACTTAAATTCGAAAACCCAAACCAAAAGAATTCGAACAGGTCATTGCCTCCCACATTAAAAAGAAAAAGTGACTTGTTAATGGTGGACTCTGCTGTGTCATTTAAATACTCTGAGATTTTGCCGCGAACACTTGCAAATTGCTCGATCTGTTCTTCCATTGAAATCACTCTGTTCTGTGGATGTATCACAAATAAGTATAACAGTAATTTTAGATTAATATTAAATATAAATACATTGTAAAACTTCCATATTAATACAGTAATATTTTGAACTCGACTGTCGATACGAATAAGATGTTTAGATGTTTACAAAACATATTTATTATATTTGGTGTCGCCAAAGAACAATCTTGGATGTGAATGTACATGAAACAATGTTTCATGCTCCAAAAACAATTATATATTTTACTGTTTATACATGCGAAAAAGAGACGATGAAATCTTACAAAGCGTATTCTTCCTGTGTCTTTGAGAATGCCTGAACCCCCAGAAGCAAAATTGACGCCCTTGAGTATTTGAGCCTTGAAGTAGTCTGTATCATTTTGGAGAAGATACAAGTATGGGTAGGGGCTCTGCTTCAGCCCCATTAACTGCACTGTTCAGTATCACCAAAAAGTATGAATTAATCATCATTTATATATAATGACATAATTTTATATATTGATGTATAGGTGGTGGTTGAAGATGGTACGAACCAATAGAATCAGCAAGATTATAGCCATTGCTGAACCTGCCAGTTATTTGAGCGTTGGGAAAATCGATGCCATAGAAAGGCCTATTAGCCTGAGATTGGGAATCAGGCAAGTGGAGGTTGGTGCCAACATCGAAAACGGAGTCCCCAAATATGTAAACTGCTGGAACTGCTGCTTCACTGTCATGCTTCTTCAAGCTTGACTCAACCATCCCCACAAACATTACCACCAATATTGCAAATAACACACCCATTACTCAAACAATGTGTCTCTTGAGAAGCAATTAATCACTACCTGCTAATGTAATGGACTTTAATGCACTTATGTATGAGACTGACAGACTGACTGCCTGTGAATTGTGATCATATTCATAGGGACAGTTTGCTATGCCTATAACAGCTGTCCAAAGTGTTCGTTTTTGTAAATTTCAAGGCTTAAACTAACCATTTGGTTTGTGTCTTTAGTAGCTTCAGTGCAGCAGGCGGCTGAGAATCCAACCCTAAGGCTCTACGAGGGAACTATACTCACCCGTTCCAAAGAGATTATACATTTTGAGCGAGGGAGAACTGTTAAAAAATATTAATTTGGTTTTTATTGTGTTTAGTAGTCAAGCCGTACTTGAATTAATCCGTATTTTATATATATATATATATATATATTTATAATTTAGTATCATCTGCAAGTGGCGCAGCGTATTGAGAGCAAGTTCTTACTACTGCAATATATATGATGAGTCATGATTCAAGCTTGCAGACTCTTAAGGAAGAGAATTGAGATCTTTGTCTCGAGCTATTGATGAATTAATGCTCACATTGTTAAAGATTTCTTTTGAGCTGAGCACTTCGTGTGATTAGTTTTGGTCCTGTTATCTATCTATATTCATCCAACAAAAAATTTAAATTAATTAATTAAGATTATATTACACATTATATAAATATGTATTTTATAAAAATATATTATAATTTATATATATAGAAAGTTTATCATTTATAACATTAATTTATATATTATATAAATAATTATTGAATGAATATATTAGATACTCTATCAATCCCTTTATATTGGCTGAATACTCTACATTCAATGCTAATATATATCCTAATATCTTATCTAATATTTCATAGATATCAGATATTATTTTCAGACAGATGCCAATGAATACTCAAGATACTCGTGAAAGTTGTCAACCCTATGATGGTGAGAACTTCATCGGACACTACAAGGAAAAGACAAATCATGGATAAAAATTAGAGACAAAATTTTTTTCGTCTCAAATTTTGCCTAGACCTATTGCAAATTCATCCTTAATTTGAATCTGGAATGGCGTGACTGTCAATAAATCAGAGAAGAAATCTAATACGGGATGTAATACACAAATTGTTACATCTAAGAATCTTTAGTGATTCTCTAAGGTGAAGATGGAGTACCAGGGGCAAATTTAAAATTTTGAGAATTAATTAAAAACTTGGAATTTCCTTAAGGACCTATATATGAAGGTTTCCTTTGAATGTCTAAGGACTATTTTGGAAAAAAATGTAAATTTGCTAGGATTAATTAGGAAATTAGGAAAAATGTGCAAGATCTTCCAAGTTAGTACAAAGTTAAATAAAAAGGAGAAATTTAATGGAATTATGGCCTCAAGAGGTAAATGATAATTTCATAAAATATCCATCAAGGACCTGAGTGAAATAATGTTGAGTTAAAAAGAAGGTTAGGTGATTTTAGCTCAAAAAAAAAGTGAACAGAAAGGCAGTGGATTTATTTTTGGCTGAGGACTACACACACACACACACACACACACTCATCCAGCCTGTTTGGTTTACAATACAGAGTAGAAATTAGGAGTGGGTACGTGTTAGGTCGGGTCGAGGAAAATTCTCAACTCAAATCGACTGTCAATTATATTGGTGAGTATGACCTTGCATCAGTTAATAAATAGTTGTGTTAGTATGACTTTTGGTGCTGTAAGCCTTCTTTGAAAATTTAATTTTAAAAACTAACCAATAAAAGAATATATATTTTCAATGTGAATCCAGGAGAAGGACTCGTTTGTTGGAGTTGTTCATGAGCACCCAAAAAAAGAAGTACATTGGAGAATTCGTTGTCCAGCACTCGGTTGAAGTCTACGTGAGTACAGTAAAATCTTTTTTTCTTTTTCTTCTTATACTTTTCTCAATTATCTGATTGATTAATTATTCTTAATTATGTGCTTCTATCTATTTAACATACAGAATATACTAGACTGAGATCATTTCAAGCATCCCCGTCACATGAGGGTTCTAGAGATGCTAAGGTTGACGATACACAATTATGGCAGCAAACAGTGAGAAAGAAGAACAAGAAGGGTCGAGTATTTGGCATAAGGTCAGTGTTGCATGAGATTGGATGTTCATGTCTCACCTTCTTCAGGCTTTCATTCCGACTTCGAGTAAGAGCTAGATCTTCATGTCAAAGAGATAGTGAAGAGAGAGTTCAACCTTTGAATTAAGGAGATGATTTAGAATCAGGCGGAGATGCTTCATAGTCAAGTAGCCCAACTTCAGAATATGCAGTAAGTTATCGGCCGCTTCCTTGGTTAGCAAACCCCTTCTCTGATACTAGTGTTGATGCGGATGATGATTCCACACAGCCCCCAGGTTCCCCATAAATTAGTTTATTTTTGTAATGTTTATTTGATTTTTTTTTAATGATAGTTAAACCTTGTATTCTTTGATTAGAACATATAATTTCATGGTTTGATTATTTATTTAACAAATTTTCATTTTATAAGTTGTTCCCATTGATGGTTGTTGCTTGAAATTGGTTATATTTTTTTTTGTTTTTTACAGGTTTCAAAATTGGTTTGGATTAATTTTTATAACATACATATATATATATATATATATATATATATATATATATATATATATATATATATATATATATATATATAATTTGTTAGCAAATTAGAGACAGATTTAGAGATAGAAAAATATGTCCTTGATCTGAGACAGAATTAGGGACAAATTGTCCATCCCTGGTCTAAGACAAAATCAAGGACATATTGTCCATCCTTGATTTGAGACCAAATTAGGGACAGATTGTCCATCCCTGATCTGAGACAGAATTATAGACGAATTTTTCTTCCCTGGTCTACACGGAATTAAGGACGGAATAATTCAACCATAGTTTGATATGGAATCAGGGGCATTTTTTTGTCATTGATCAAAGACGGAATTGCATTCCTTCTTTGCATGCAAAATTAGTTTGAGGTGAAAATTTTTATTTGGACCGGAAAATTGTCTCTAATTCTGAGACAAAATATTTTTTCATCTCAAAGTTTTTGCAACAAAACATTTATAGATGAAATTATTTTTGGAGATTATTTTCATGTGTTATTAGGGCTTAATTAATTACTTCCGTAGGAAAATGTTGAGTTTACAACGACAAGAGTCAAATACTAAAATAGGGAATTTTTTAATTTGTATATAACTAGGCGACTTGTTTTCCAGCTTCCAGCTAAAGCTTTGTCTCCTGCACAGCATTCGTATCGCCACGTATATACGAGAGTCAAAACACGTTCTAATTGTTCCTTTTACAAAATTTTGGAATATGGTATATATTTACCTAATTGATTAATTTGCCTTCTCCAATTTATTAAAAAGAATTAAGTGGTGGTGTATCGTTCCGCATATATTAAGTTTTGAATATTATAATAAATATATGAAGGGCTCGTTCAAAACTCACGATGTGATACTTTTTTTTTTTTTTGACTATCACTACCTATAAATTTATTGGAGTCTCACTAATTTATTTGAGTTGGCCGAGTGATTTTTTTTTTTTTCTCACTTTCACGTTTGGCCGAGTGATTCCCTCGTGTAGTATCTCTAGGGAAATGAGTGCAACTAATGGAGATCAAATAGCGCACAACCATACATAATATTGATTATTGATGATTATATTGAAGTGTTACATACATTCATATATATATATATATATATATATATATATATATGTATATATATATATATATATATATATAGTAAGAACCAGAACTTTTTTATGGAAGAACCAAAGCTTTAAGACGCAACTAAAATGTTCAAAAAAAGTTAGAAAAATTTAAGTTTAAACAAAATATGAATTATATAATTGATTTTGGAAAAATTTAAATTTAGACAAATCATAGTTTACAAAAGTAGTAACCTAGAGTTTTCATCAAAATCATGATTTAACGACAAAATCACATTAATGCAGTTCAAACTATTATTTATATATAAAAATATAACGGAAAACTAAACACACACTAAGTTGCTTTGTTGGTCTATAGGTGCACATCTATTTAGTAGGTTTAGGAAGGAAGAAGGAGACGGGCAAAATTGAAGGGGGTGACAAACTGAGTTCCACCATTAAAAAAAGCAAGAGCAATTATTTGAGACGCGTTTTGCGTGGGATGGTGACGATCCCACAACAAGTACTCATTGCGATTCACGCACAAATTGGAATACAGCCCACATGGAAGTCCATTCAGTCTCCCGTATCCGCAGCACGCTCCAACTACTTCCTTATACCCTGTCCATACATTAATCACACCATTAAGTTTGAATTTTGAACATGAGTAAAAGTGTTAAATGGGCCAGCTGGGCTGGTTCAGTCTAATTCAAGTCTTTGAAGGTTAAGAATAAACATGGAATGAATTGAGCTATGTCATATATAATTGTGGGCTAAAAACTTTTATCCACTTTATCTTGTCAAAAGTCATGGAGTTGAATTAGACTAATTTATGGATCAATTCCTTTTAAAAAAATAATTTTAATTATTTTGAATTATAAAAATTAAGTATTGAGAATATGAAGTTTCAGAGAATTGAATTAAACTTTTAAAAAAATATATTAGACCTTAAAATGAGCGAATTTATAATAAAATTTAAATATTAGAATTATAAAGCTTCAAAAAAGTATATTGAATTTATTAAAAAAGACTTAACCTTAGAAAATAAATAATAATATTCTAAAATCCCAAAAGGGCTACCTGTTGAAAAGGACTTGAGTGGGTCAAGCAATTTTTTTTTAAAAAAAAATGACAATCACATTATAATTATTGGACCATAAATCCCATTATATTTGCAAGACTCTAGTCGACTAACCTAATATGTCAAACCCATTCTTGATACCCCTAAACATGGAAAACTATTTTTTTTTTGAACAATCATTTAGTGTTTTATTCAAATAGGAGCACAAAGTGTGGTAACATTATCTTTATTAAATTTTAACACAGTTGTTTTTTTTATAACTCGAACTTGAAAACTCTTGTTAAGTTAAGACAATTCCTTAACAATTGATTTATACAATTAATTTTTTTATTTTTCATTTTTAAAGAAAAAAGTAACAGAAGCTTACCAAATTGATGAGGATTGTTGATTATGTACATGGCTATATCATACATATGTCCAATAGAGTACTTCATCCCCGGAAACTGTGAACTCAGCTTTCGCATTACACCCTCCAACACAGCGTTGAACACTCGAGCCATTTCATTCATATGTTCCTCACATCGAACCCCATTTCCAAATATCACACGAGCCAATGGGACGCAACCCAACGGCCCAATATTCACTATCCCAAATTTTCTTGCTCCCAGTTTCCACAGATTCTGCATTAAACTCCACAATATAAAGCTTCTCACAAAAAGGAAAAAAAAAATTTGTGATGATTTAAAAGAAAAAATAAGTTAGTGGGAAGTGTTAGAAATTAATTACGTGGAGGTGGGTTTGGTATGCTTGCATCCATTTGTTGAAGCCGTCTTGCTTAGTTTCACTTAAATTCTTAATCCCGAACCAAAAGAATTCGACCATATCATTGCCTCCCACATTAAAAAGAAAAAGTGACTTGTTAATGGTGGACTCTGCTGTGTCATTTAAATACTCTGAGATTTTGCCGCGAACACTTGCAAATTGCTGGATCTGTTCTTCCATTGAAATCACTCTGTTCTGTGGATGTATCACAAATAACAGTAATTTTAGATTAATATTAAATATAAATAAATTGTAAAACTTCCAAATTAATACAATAATATTTTGAACTCGACTGTCGATACGAATGAGAAGTTTAGATGTTTATAAGATATATTTATTATATTTGGTGTCGCCAAAGAACAATCTTGGATGTGAATATACATGAAACGATGTTTCATGCTCCAAAAACAATTATCTATTTTACTGTTTATACATGCGAAAAGGAGTCGATGAAAGCTTACAAAGCGTATTCTTCCTGTGTCGTTGAGAAGGCCTGAACCTCCAGAAGCAAAATTGACGCCCTTGAGGATTTGAGCCTTGAAATAGTCTGTATCATTTTGGAGAAGATACAAGTATGGGTAGGGGCTCTGCTTCAACCCCATTAACTGCACTGTTCAGTATCACCAAAAAGTATGAATTAATCATCATTTATATATAATGACATAATTTTATATATTGATGTATAGGTGGTGGTTGAAGATGGTACGAACCAATAGAATCAGCAAGATTATAGCCATTGCTGAACCTGCCAGTTATTTGATCGTTGGGAAAATCGATGCCATAGAAAGGCCTATTAGCCTGAGATTGGGAATCAGGCAAGTGGAGGTTGGTGCCAACGTCGAAAACGGAGTCCCCAAATATGTAAACTGCTGGAACTGCTGCTTCACTGTCATGCTTCTTCAAGCTTGACTCAACCATCCCCACAAACATTACCACCAATACAAATAACATACCCATTACTCAAACAATATGTGTCTCTTGAGTAAAAATTAATCACTTCCTGCTAATGTAATGGACTTTAATGAACTTATATATGAGACTGACAGAGTGACTGCTTGTGAATTGTGATCATATTCATAGGGACAGTTTTCTATGCCTATAATAGCTGTCCAAAGTATTCGTTCTGTAAATTTCAAGGCTTAAACTAACCATTTGGTCTGTGTCTTTAGTAGCTTCAGCGCAGCGGGCGGCTGAGAATCCAACCCTAAGGTTCTACGAGGGAATTATACTCACGCGTTCCAAAGAGATTATACATTTTGAGCGAGGGAGAACTCTTAAAAATTATTCATTTGGTTTTTTCTATGTATAGTAGTCAAGCCGTACTTGAATTAATCTGTATGTATATGTATATATTTATATATATATAATTTAGTATCATCTATAAGTGGCGCAGCGTGTATGAGAGCAAGTTCTTAGTTCTTACTACTGCAATATATGATGAGTCATGATTCAAGCTTGCAGACTCTTGAGGAAGAGCCTTGAAATCATTGTCTGCTCTGTGAGCTATTGAATTAATGCTCACATATTGTTAAAGATTTCTTTTGAGCTGAGCACTTCGTGTGACTAGCTATTGGTCCTGTTATCTATATTCATCCAACAAAATTTTTTAAATTAATTAAATTTATATTACATATTATATAAATATGTATTATATAAAAAATATATTATAATTTATATATGAAAAGTTTATAATTTATATATTATAATATAAATAATTATTGAATGAATATATGTATATTAGATACTCTATCAATCTCTTATATTGGATGAATACAGGATATTCAATGCCAGTATCCTCATATCTTATCCAATATTTCATAGATATCATCAAATATTATTTTCAGACAGATACCACTGATTCACTGAATACTCAAGATACTCGTGAGAATTGTCAACCCTATCTGTGATGGTAAGAAAAAGAGGCGACTTCTTCGGAAGTTTTGAAGCCTTTTGTCTTATTGTTTTATAATGCCTTCGTTGTTTCTGAGGCGTTCAGGTTTAGTCTGTAATCTTGATATTTGGATCCCATCCATTTACGACATTAAATTAGACAGACATATATACTCAAGCGAATTTCATTTCAACTCACACTAGAAAAAAAACTGACATCTGAGACATATTTTTTCGTATTTGATATAAGATAATTTCGTCTTTGATGTCTCAGAGACAAAATTGGATATGGATTCATTTCCATCTTTGAGCCAAACGTTCTTAATTTTTAAGACGTCTAAAATTTTCATCTCAGATGTCTGAGACGGACTTGGAGATGGAATAATCTGTTTCAAATCAGAGACAGATTTTAGGATAAAAAAGTTCGTCTTTGATTTGGGATGACATTTGAGATGGATAATTTCGTCTCTAATTAAGAACGAATAAATTAGTCCCTAATTCTGCCTCTAATTTCCCAACAGTTTTTTTTATATAATTAAATTTTGTTTCAACATTGATTTGGAACCTGTGAATAAAGAAAATCTAGCAGTCTAGCAATCTAATCCAGCAATTATTAAGAAGCACATAAGAAGTTTTATATAAAAAATGGAACTATTTAATTACAGGTCTAATTTAATAAAATAAATAAATGGAAACATACATAGTCTAAGTGTTTAACAAACATAAAACCTAGTCTATGGTCTAATCTGGTGGCTGAGTCTCATCATCATCAATACCAGTTATAGGACCTAGGTGTTTACCCATAGATTCAATATAGCGGTCCATCATGCGTTGCATGTCAATAAGCATGGACGCCTGATTATGTGTCAGCGCAAACTACTCCTACATCCACTCAAATGCCTCATGCATCTGCTGGGTCGCTGAGGTAAGTGCTTCCCTGCTGGGTCGCTGAGGTAAGTGCTTCCTTAGTATTGCTGAGTTGATCATGCTGAATCTTTAGCTACTCGAGAACAGGCTCCTTGCGGTATTGTAGCTCCTGCTCGAACTTAGGATGGAGACCTGATGAATCAGTAGAGAGGCGACTAGAGGAACCGATCTCACGCGCCTTAGATCCCGTGCAAAAAAATGTGGCCCTTCTTGTTCTTCCTCCCACTTCCTATATCCACAACATAGTGTTGTCAGCCTCATCATCCTAAGCTTTGACACCCGCACTGATCGCGAATGCTTGTGATGATCTCAACCTCGTGTACTCCTCTTGGCAAACATACATTCAACCTCATAAGTCAAAATAATCATTTACAAAATTGAAAAAAAAATATTAGAAGAAAAAGAATAGACTTCAGTATATTCACGAAGACTTCCCACAACCGCTAGTCGATAAAGTCTCCTGTGCCCCTCTTTTTGTGGGTGCGCATAAACAAGTCCAAAAGCTAAGGCTTTCTTTTGGTTTGACGCTCCTACTTATAAAAGAAGATTATAAATTTCCAAAATGATCATGTCTTAATAAAATGAAATTAAAAGAAGATGAAGTTGAATATGATATTACCAGGCAGTGCATGTGCTTGGAGGCAGGAATGCTGTCTTTGATGTGTAATGTCCCTTTAATAATGGTGGCCCTATTTTTTTTCTTGCTTGATCCCACTTTTTCTTGTAATCTTCCTTCTTCTAAGCCTGGATTAGCTGTTGTATGATTTCTTCGCTAATCCAGTTTAGCCTCACATGCGTCTTTTAGTATTTATCACGGACACAGCACATCATGCAATGTAAGACCTGACCGTACTTTGAGTCCCAGTTCTTTTTGACATAGGTTGCATGTTCAGTAAAACACATTTCATTTCTGTAACAAGTAAACTTAAGTTAATATTTTCATATAGTTTTTTTAAAAAAAAGGTGAATTAGCAACAACGGATGCACTATTCACTAGATGTGAGAAGGAAGATGATGACAGAAATGAACTAGTGAAAGATCGAGCTTAGTAGAAAAAAAACCCCAAAAATTGTTAATAGCACAGAAGAACCATACCTAAAATTAGGGACAGAGCGTCAAAGACGATTGAAAGAGAGAGTGTGTGTGTGAGAAAGCTTAGTAGAAAAAATGGGAAAGAGTGAGAGGATGAACTACGAGCAGATTGGGATTTTAGGTGTGCAGCAAGCAAGTGAAATGGGATGAAGACAATGGCATATTGGGGATGAGGGCACGGGTAAATACGAATTGCAAAGACATTGTTTGGAAAACAAAAGTTTAGAGACATAATTATGAGATGGAAAAATTCGTCTCTAAGGTAATACGACGTCGTTGTCCATTCACTTAATTAGCCATAGATATTTTGAGATGGAAATATTTGTCTCTAATTTTTAAATATTTAAAAAAATACTAAAAAAATAACTTACAGACGAAATTTAGGAACAGAAAAAATCTATCTCTAATTTTTAAATTATTTAAAAAAAAGGGGGAAAAAGATTAGGGACGATTTTTTGACGCGGAAAAATCTGTCTCTAATATTAGGGATAAAAATTCAATCAGAGATAAAAAAATACTTTTTCCAAAATTCGTCTCTGATTCCCTGTCTTCCATATTGAAATCAGGGACAGAATTTGCAACAGATCAGAGATGGATTCTGAGATGGAAGGATTTCATCTCTAAATTTTGTCTATGATCCTAGTTTTTTCTTGTAGTGTCAACTTGTGCTGCCAAAGTTTTTTACTCATGCAATTCATGTTGAACCTATTAATTCGATATCACTGAATATTATTATAACACCCAAGAATTTCGTGAAAACCCTCAATGAACTTTTAGAATGAAATTTAGGAAAGATTTTGGGACTAAACTGAATTGATGGATTAAATTGAAATTTCAGAAATTTCTTTTCAATAGGAATTAAGGAGTTTTGATCAAGATGGGTACTTTGAATTTTGTAGGAAAATTTTTATATTAAATATGTCATGCTTAAGGATCATTTTGGATCAGGATCTTGCAAGGACCATTTTGAGTAAAAATAAAACTTAAAGGTTATAAAAATTAAAAATGTTGAAATATGGAGCTTTTTGTATAAAGGCAAAAGATAAAATAAAGTGGTACTAAAATATAGTTTTGGATTCTTGAAGGTGAATTAGAATTTATATAAAAGCTACAAGGAGCGAGTGAAATGTTGTATGGGTCTATGAAATATAAGCTATCAAATGGGAAATAAAGAGAGTAGCATACATCTATTTCCATCAGATTAAGTTAGAAGTTACTAGAGATTTCAAGCTCCAATGTCCTCCATATACCAGTCTAGCTTTGTCTTTCTTTGTGTATGGTTCCCGTCTTTGTGCTCTTCTCCTTCTTCGTTTGGGCTGTCGGAGGAAAGCTCAAAAACTTGTTAAGCGATTTGGCAAGCATACCAGTCGCACAAGTAATAAACAGTGAGTAAGATATCATTCTCACGATGACTAACTTACTAGTTACTCAAGAAATTCAATTGCATTAGTTAGACAATCAAGATTGGATTAAACACAGCTCTAATTAAAGTACTGGAAAGAAATGAAATCAAAAAAGTAAAACACAATTAACGATGACCAACAAAAGATTCGACTAAATTAATCAATGTAAAAGCCTAGAGTCAATAATCCCCCTCTTTCGTCTTAGAAATTGCTAAACTTCCTCTGCATTTGTGATTCTAAACAATTAATCAGGTTAATCTTAGGTTAACTTATGGCTTAAAATAATTCTCTCAAATCTAGATTAAGCTATTCAACACATATGCAATTCCTTGTGTGGGTTAAGCCTAAGACAACTAACCTAACTTTGATTAAATGAGATTAATTAATATCACTATCAGTTAACAAGCAAAATCCCTTAGGTAAAGTCATGCACTCGTCCCTTCCAATTCAGAGTTTTACTCTCACTTTCCTCTCCCGAGATCAGTAAAAGCAACAAACAAACTATAAAGTGATCAAGTTTATAGCAAGTTCAACATAGATGAACAAAAAGACATGTATTAATTCAAAAGAAATCACAAATATAAAGAGATCATAATCCCTAGTCTGAAATTGGGTTCATAATAACTCTAGAAGGAGAAAATTAGCCACATATGGCCTTAAAACTACATAAAACAGTAAAAGATAGAGAAAACTCTATCAATCCGAGGTTGGGTTATAGAAATCGGGCTTGAAAAGCTTCGAAACAGGATTCCTCCTCTTCTCTCTGCAAAAACGAAATTCTCTGTCTTCCCTCGAACTCAGAATGACCTAAAAATCTTGTCTTTTCGCTATTTAAACCAGAATCAAACGTTGCAGAATCACGACCACCACTATAGCAGTGAGCACTCACAGCTATAGCGATGAAAGGCAGAGTGGAAGGCTGTCTTTTCTTTTAATTCCAGTAGTTACTGCTGTAGCAGCACTGGTCCATTGCTATAGCGGTGAAAGGAAGAAAAATGTGTGATGCCATCTTCAGCTCCAGCAGCAACCGCTATAGCGACACAGAACCATTGTTATAGCAGTGGATGACAGAAAATCAGGCTTCAAAGCTTCAGAGCTGCAGCACTAAATGTGTATCCTCCTCACCAACTCAACCTACACTAAAAGATAAATAACACTATTAACCCCAAGTTGGAGACATGAAATTACTTAAACAAATCAAAAATCAAATATAACACAAACTAATCTAAAACACACAAAACAAAGGTTAATAACTACAAGTCAAGGCAAGTAAGGGATAAAAAGATAGGGGATTCAGCACCAAAATGATAATAAATCTAACACTTAACACTCCCTCAAACTTGAACCTTTGCTTGCCCTCAAGCAAATCAACCTTCACATAGAACAAGGTGCAAAGCAGAACTAGATATGCAAATTCACAATCAGGCTGTGAAAGCAATTAAACTAAGTAAGGTAAAAGAGTGGAACATGCAGAGAAAAATAGAACTATTTATTAAAATTCGATCTAGAAAATGCTTTTATTAGAGAATAGCCATTTTTTGCAACAATAACTTGAAGATTTAAATAAAACTCAAAATAAACTTATTGAACACAACAAAATCCTTGTAGAATAATATACAATTTACTTGAATTAATCTTTCCATTTTATATTTTTACACTCTCAAGGGTCTTCATTCCAAAGTCCAATGATCCAAAAAGCAAACCAAATAAAAGGAGATGTAACCAGGAAAAAGCAAAGTCCGTGCGTCCAATCCATACAGCTCTTCTTCCCCCTTCACACCAGCGGTGAAAACTACGGAGTGAAAGAAATGCTCATATGCCTAATCTACACAACACTTCCCTACCCTTTCATTCTCTCAAACTAACTGAAAATAAAGTTTATTGGATGAAAAGGTATTTGTACGCCTAATTCATACAACACCACCTCAACATAAACCTTACCTTTAAGCCAGTTAATTATTCTTATTTGTAAAAATGGAACATCAATCTTTTTCTCTTTTTTTTTTATTTTATTTTTGAAATCTAGAATGTACACCCCTTATTGAGCTTACTTTTGATTTTAGGAAAGCTTAACTTAAGCTAAAGTAATTGTTTTAAGAGTTTCAAAACTTCAAAAAACTTAAAATGAATTTTAAAATAAATCTCTTATTGTTCTTAAAAGTAAGGTTAATTCTTTATTAAAAACAATCACAAATCTTAATTTTACCAAATTTTTCTAATTTTCCACAAATATATGCAATTCTTTCCCTTACAAAGTTTTTTAACAAAAAATTTAAAATTTTGAAAATATGACATATCTGAAAACCGTTTTACATACCAAACACACTACAAGTAAAAACAAACACAAGACACAAAATGCCTCTCTCCCAAACTTAAAGTTGACAGTGTCCTCACTGCTTCAAATCAACATAATAAAGGAAAAGAAACATACCAAAAACACAACAACCAAGAAAAAGAAATACCACAGACAAAATAATCAAAACACAAACAAAAACTATGAAATAAGGAAAGAAAACTTGGGTTACCTCCCAAGAGCGCCAAGTTTATAGTCTTTAACCAGACTTTATCGGTTTTATCCTAGATCAAAATACCCCATGGAAGAGTCTTGAAGTTGAATTGTCTTCCCCCAACTTTGCCATTTTTCTATTTTTTTCTTGATTAGTTCTTTGGCTTTGCATGGAGGAAGTACATATTGCTCAACCATCATTTTTTCTTCTTTATGATCATAAAATTCCTTCTCCATTGACGATTTTGCAATCTCGAACACATTAAAGGTTTCTATCTCCTTCTGAACTGTCATAGTTAATGTCCCTGGAGCCACATCAATTACCACTCCTAAAATAGCTAAGAATGGCCTACCCAAAATGAAAGGGATTTCCTCATCTTCTACCATGTCTAAAACAACAAAATCTATAAGAAAGAAAAACTTTCCCACTTTGACTAGTACATCTTCCACTACCCCATTTGGATGTCTCAATGATCGGTCGGCGAGATGAAGGGTCATTATAGTTGGTTTCACCTAACCAATCCCAAGTCTTTTAAATATTGATAATGACATTATATTAATACTATCCCCGAGATCACACAAAGTCCTCTTGAATGTGACACTCCCAATAATACTAGGGATGGAGAAACTCCCTGGATCCTTGAGTTTCGGAAGTATCTTCTTATGTATAATCGCACTACACTCCTTGTTCAGTGTGACTTTCTCATTATTTCCCATCTTACTTTTTTTCAACAACATCTCCTTTATGAACTTTGCGTACACAAGAATTTTTTCTAAGGCTTCAGCAAAAGGTATATTTATTTGTAACTTTCTAAATATCTCCAAGAATTTGTTGAACTGCTTCTCATTGTGCTTTTTAGGCCTCTAAGTTTGAGGATACGGTAATAGTCAAATGAAATCTTCAGCCCTCATGTTTCTTACTATATTAGCACCCTTAGCTTTAGCATTTGAAGCATCTACCTTCTTAATTATATTTTCTTCAAGATTAACAACCTTTTTTTTCTCTTCTTCAGTGATCACCCCTTTCTTTTGATCATGTGGTTTAACAGCATCCGGGAGCTCTTTGCCACTCCTTAAGGTAATGCCATTATAATACTTTTTCCCTTCCCTTCTTGGGTTATTTTCAGTATCACTAGGGAGATTACCTTGTGGCCTATTATTCAGAGTAAGTGCCAGCTAGCCCATATGAGTTTCTAAGTTCTTGATTGCCACATTTTGAGTCTGAAATATTGACTCACTTCTTTCCATAAACTTATGAACATATCCTCCATTGAAGGTTTCTTTTCCACTTTTGGAGGTGGAGCTTTATTTTGAGGAAGGAAATTGTTCTGGTTACTAAAGTCAGGAGGTTAAGAAGGCCTACCAGAAAATGATGAAGATATGGGATTTAAGTAGTGATTGTTGCTCCATGAAAAGTTTGGATGATTCTTATTCTCCGGATGATATGAATTGGAACAAGAATTACTTTGATTTCTCTTAGCATTTCTCATGTAATTCAATTGTTCTATAGTAAAAACTTCCTCACAATAACCATTAATGTGAGCACCTCTACAAAATCACACTTGGGTTTCGGGTTAATTAACGTATTTATTCTTATTGGCTCTTGTTGTTTAGCACACAACATATCAACCTTTTTAGTTAAGGCTTTATTTTGGGCTAGAAGAGCATTAAGAGTATTCAATTCTAACATTCCTTTCTTGGGATTACTCCTAGCTCTTATGGAAGCATTTTGACTAGCTGTTATAGTTTCAATTATTTCCCGAGCTTGTTCAATTGATCTAGCAATCAATGCACTACCAGCTACAGTGTCCAGTCTATCCCTAGTTTCATATGTCAATCCAATGTAAAAGATCGAAATTTGTTACCACTCCTGAATACCATGGTTGGGCCATTTTCTTAGCATCTCTTTAAATCTCTCCCAAGCAGTATATAAACTTTCACCCTTTTGTTGATAAAAAGTTATAACCTTATTTGTCACGACTCGTTTTTGGGCACATAACCGGCACAATGATGAATATTCTATCACTGTAAGCCTTTCGATAAATTCTACCCACGAGTTAAATTATTAGTCGTTATTTCTATATTATCAAAATAAACATTCTTGAAGAAAATATATCAAATTTTCTTATTTGAAATTCATCGAGATAATTTGCATATAGTAAAAATCCTCAATATAAAATACATTATTGTACTAAAATACAAGCCAAATACCAAACTCTGAACTAGATGTCCTAGACGATTACAGAGCAATATAATTTACAACAAAAGAGGGGCCTATCCGACAGCGAGAAAGTCCAAAGTAATCTACTCCTCTAGCGGATATTCTTCGCAGGTAACCTGATCTGAACAAAAAAGATTTTACAGAGAGTGTGAGCTTTTAAACTCAGTGAGCAAATCGGCCTCGCGTTAATAAAATTCAAATACATCACCAGTCATGCAAGTATACCCGAAGGCTCAAACTCAACTAATAGACATAGTTAGAAATTACATATTAGAATATAAAAATCTATCCAATTCAACAAACGTTACTAGTACTCATCAATGACAATATATCCCGCAGAGCGCACATAGGCCAGCTCACCAATTTTGTATATTTCCGCCATGACACTCAACCTCATCCTCTTAGTTAGGGTGCCTCACGAATCTATTACCAATCTGGGCTATATCCTTACTGAGGGAATCGTTGTCTCTACACTCATTAGTCAAGACACCCTTTAAACCGGGTTTTCCACCTTGCCGTGAGAGGGGATACTGTCCCGCTCAATCACAATCAATAGTACAGTATTTCATATCATAATTAGAAGTATAGTGTGATATTCATTCATATAATAGATATAGTATATAACTATATTATAGATTTATAAACCACAAATCAAGATAACAATTAAATTGTTTTTGAAAATGTTCAAACTTCACATCATTAGGAAATACTTGTTTCGTCTTATCCATACTTCTGGATTAATTATTTCTCCAAATTTGCCACTTTGAATCCAGTTTACCCCTATGAATCTTGGGAGTGTCCTACGACATACTTTTTATCACTATTAATGCTAAAACTCTATTAAAATGGGGTCGTTCCACTCACCTGGATTCTGTACGAGTATCGATTCTCTAAGTCGTTACAAACAAGAATACTCTGGTGAATTTTAGTGTTCTACTATGGAGATTTTCATGAAAAATTAGAGAAAACAAGTTAGGATTGTTTTCGTATAGATATTGTTCATACATACTGTTACTATTCATATGTACGGATACTATTCATACCAGAAATAGAGAATACAATCTATAAAAAAGTACACCAGGTAAGTTCCCAGGAAATAGTGGAGGGTCACAAAGGACACACTTAAAAACCAGGTCTTTCCTTAGCTATAACTTTCTTAGACATGTATTCTTCACAGTTTACATTCTATTTCAGTAATCAGAGAATCAAAATAATATGTAGGTAGCTAAGGACAATTTTTCTGATGTGAAAGATCAGCCAAAGCTGCAACCACAGAGCATACTTAAGAAAATAACTTCTAAAATTTAAAAGACATAGCAAGGGCATAGTATCTTTACCTAAGCTGAAAAGGAAAGGCCCAAAATCTCAGAGGCCTAGCGTCGGAGCAAGAGAAACTTAAGGAGAGAAGAAGAGAAGTTGAAGGTATGAGTTTATAAATGAAATGGAATAGCCTATTTATAGGAAAAGTCAAGAGTACTATTTGATACTATGCGTTAATAAAATATTCGATTTATTATTCATGAAAATGACATTTCTAATAATTCAATTTACTGTATACTTTAATAATTTAACTTACTGTGCAAAACGTAGAAAGACGATGGCCGCTTCAATTATTGGTTACTATTGGAAAGTTAAAGGGAAAACTATCATTTCACCTTAAACCTTTAAGTTTCTTTTCAATTCAATCATTTCATTTTAGTCCTTGAGGGTATTTTCACACATAAACTTTATTTTCTCCTACGAACTTCTTTCTAGTTTTCTCTTATGACCAAACTACATCTAGTACTTGACATTTTGATTGTATAAGTAAACAGTACCGTATACGTAAATAGTATTATACAAGTGAATAGTACTGTATACTAAAATAGTAATCGTAGTTCGAAAACACGCATTTATATTTTATTTTTCATGGGTATTACATTATTCTTCAATTTCACTAACCTTGCAGGAGGGAAGAATTTGTCTAAGAATTTCTTTTGAAGCTCAGCCCAAGCAGTAATGCTTCCTGGTGGTAGAGTCATCAACCAACTTTTTGCATTGTCCTTTAAGGAGAAAGGGAATAGTCGGAGGTGAATTGCATCATTAGTAACTCCGTTAAGCATGACCATATCATAAATATCAAGAAAATTTGTGATCTAGTTGTTTGGATCCTACATGGGGCTTCCCCAAGCTGACTTTGTTGGACAAGGTTTAGCATCATTAGTACCAATAACAAGCTTCACTATGCTCGAACTATTTTCAACGTTATGCGGTGAAGCATAGTCCGAGATTGCTCTATGTCCCTCCTGAGGCTCATTGTCAGCCTCATTACCAATATTAGCTTCAACACCCCGATGATTCTGGTTATCATCAGTCATTTTATCTTGCATAACTTGGCTCACTTGAGTTTTTCTAACTCTCACTTCCTTCCTAGTTCTCTTTACGAGTCTTTCAATCTCAGATTTGAAAAGAATATCAGAAGGACATACACAATAAGAAACACCAGTCAGAAATGAGAAAAGGAAATCAGGAAAGCAATTATAAAAGCAAAAATGTCTACTTAAAGAAAAATAAAGAAAATAAGAAACTTAAACAAGATAAAACAAAACAAAACAAATGCGTAATCTAGCACCTTTAAATTTCTAAGAATATTTGCTAAAAATCATTAGTCTCTGGCAATGGCGCCAAAAACTTGTTAAGTGATTTGACAAGTGTATCAGTCTCACAAGTAATAAAGAGTGAATAAGATATCGTTCCCACGAGGACTAACTTACTAATTACTCAAGAAATTCAATTGCATTAATCAGACAATCAAAATTGGATTAAAGGCAACTCTAATTAAAGTACTGGAAAGAAATGAAATTAGAAAAGTAAAATGAAATTAACGACGACCAACAAAAGAAGCCTAGAGTCACTAATCCCCTTCTTTCGTCCTAGGAATTGCTAAACTCTTTCTACATTTATGATTATAAACAATTAATCATGTTAATCTTAGGTTAACATATGACTTAAAATAATTCTCCTGAATCTAAATTAAGCAACTCAACACCTATGTAATTCCTTGTATGGGTTAAGCCTAATACAACTAACCTAACTTTGATTAAAGGAGATTAACTAATATCTCTATCAGTTAACAAGCGAAATCCCTTAGGTTAAGGTCACACACTCATCCCTTCCAATTCAGAGTTCTACTCTCACTTCCCTCTCCCGAGATCAATAAAAGCAACAAACAAACTATAAAGTGATCAAGTTCATAACAAGTTCAACATAGACGAATGAAAAGACATGTATTAATTCAAAAGACATCACAAATACAAAGAGATCATAATCCCTAATCTAAAATTGAGTTCACAGTAACTCTAAAAAGAGACAATTACCTACATGTGGCCTTAAAACTATAGAAAACGGTAAAAGATACAGAAAACTCCATGAATCTGAGGTTGGGTTGGCAAAAATCGAGCCCGAAAAGCTTTGAAATGGGATTCCCCCTCTTCCCTTTGGAAAAATGGCGTTCTCTGGCTTCCCCCAAACTCAGAATGACCTAAAAATCATTTCTTTCTATTTAAACTAGAATCAGACGTTGAGAATCGCGACCATCGCTATAATGGTGAGCACACACCGCTATAGATATGGAAGGCAGAGTGGAAGATTGTATTTTCTTTTAGTTCCAGTGGTCACCACTATAGCAGCACTGATCCACTACTATAGCGGTAAGAGGTAGAGAAGTATGTGATGCCATCTTCAGCTCCAGTAGCAGCCGCTATAACGACACAGAACCACCGCTATAGCGGTGGATGATAGAAAACCAGGCTTCAGAGCTTCAAAACTGCAATACTAACATGTATATCCTCCTCACCAATTCAACCTATACCAAAAGATAAATAACACCATTAAACTCCAGGTTGAAGACATGAAATTACTCAAACAAATCAAAAATCAAATATAACACAAACTAATCTAAAATACACAAAACAAAGGTTAATAACCACAAGTCAAGGTAAGTAAGGGGGAAAAAGATAAGGGATTTAGCACCAAAATGGTACTAAATCCAACACTTAACACGACGATAACGTGTAGCAGTGACAGGTAAGCAAGACAAGTGCTTTGTTTTAAATTTTTCCCTGTCCTCATCTCGTTCTTATGTGTTTATAGTTGAAGATGAGAAACCCTTTGTCCCAATCAAGAATTTTGGCTAGAAATGGACAACAAAAAGCTGAAATAATCTGTTTGTGGGCTGTATTGCAGCATAGAGAAAGAGATGAAGGACTCATGAACCTAAACAAAGTGTTGAGAGGTGGGTAGTTGATACTTTGTAGTTTTCTTCTCCAAATTTTATTCTACTTTACAGTTTGTATGTTGTTTAGTGCTAGAAGTAGGGAATGTTGGGTATATGAAGTCTGAAATAATTTTAAAGTTGAATTTGGTATGAACAAAGGAGTGAAATTGGGATTATGGGAACTTGTGAGTAGATGGATAATTTTTGAATTTTCTTCTGTTGGTTTTAAATCGTTTTCTATTTATTTTGGAATTGGCAAATTCTGTTAAAGCTTTATGGCTTTTGGAGGATGAAGTGGGGATCAATTAGCAGCGGTATTAGACATAGAAGGAGACTCTGTTTTAGTGTCTCATGAATGTTTAGCACGTCTAATTGAGCACCATTCTGTCGAGTTCTTCTAGAATAAAAATGTGATTTATTATTTTAATAAAATAACAATACAATACACTTTTACTATTACTTCCTTATTTTCTCTCTCCCACGTCACACTCTTAACACACTTTTTCAACTTTTCCAACTCACTCTTTTTTTATGTAGTCTCACGCCACTCCTTTTATATTATGGCTTTCTCATACTTTGTCTCTCACTTTCTTACACACCTTCTCTTTCTCCCACACACACACCACACCCATTCACTACTATATATATATATATAGACGTTGGAGGCCAGTGCATGAAACTTCGGGATTCTTCTTGTTATTTCTTTCACCGCCTTTTGTCTTTCTTTTTCTATATTTATCTAGATGTCTCTTCTTTCTTCTCCTTCTTGATTTTTCTTTTTCGCCATTTTTTATTGCTTCTACACTAACTCACACTTCTACCATTTTCTAGATAATTCTAGTGTGTGAGAGAAGTCGTTGTTTATTTAACACTCCCCTTCAACGACTTATCTCTCTTATTGTTGTATTAGCATATTTTGGATTTATCTTTCTTTGCCTTATTGATCTATGTAGCTACGGTGGTTGAAGAATTTCTTCTGCAATTTTTTCTTAAGATTGTTCTATTTGACTTGGCCTCCCTGCTTTTGCCATCATCATTTATCATCTTTTTCGGTGTTAATTGTATTTTTTTGTCCTCTAATCCATTTAGTCTTTCTCGTAATTCTTCTTTAATCTCTCTTGAGTCAGGGAGTAAAATAGCTTGCGATGATCACCATGATGATGCCTCATCAAATACTACATTACGAGATGTATAGCAACGCCCAGTGGTTGGATCATAATATTTCCAATTTTTTCTCTGATCATCATAACCCACGAATATGCATCGAATTGCCTTTTTATCAAACTTGGTATGAAGGTGGCCAAGTGTGAAGACATAACACACGCAACTAAATACTCGAAAATAACTAATAGTTGGTTTGATGTTCCAAAGCTTTTCATATGGCGTCATAAAACGAAGCTTTGCTTGCGACAATCTATTGATTATGTGAATGGCGGTCTTTATACATTCAGCCCAAAACTGTGGTGGTATATTTTTTGCATGTAATATGCTCCGACATATTTTTGCTAAATGTCGATTCTTCCTTTTTGCAACTTTGTTTTGTTGCGGTGTTCCAGGGCAAGTTAACTGTCATCAAATCTTGTTTTCTTGGAGATACTTATTAAATTCTTCAGATGTACATTCTCCCCCGTTGTTGGTACATAGGCATAATATCTTCCAGCCAATTTCACTTTCGATCTTTTCTCTGAAAATTTTAAACTTAGATAATACTTCAAACTTCTCTTTCATAAAATCTACCCATACATACCTTGAATAGTCATCAATAAAAGTGACCATTTACTGAAATCCACTTATTGATGGCTACTTTACTGGTCCAAAAACATCAAAATGTACTAACTCAAGCGACTCCTTGCTTCTGAAATTGGACTTTTCATAAGGTAGTTGATGCATCTTGCCATATTAACATCCAACACAAATAGTGTCATCTCAAACTTCTAATTGAGGAAGTCCTCTGAGCATTGCCTTTTTCATTATTACTTTTAGCTTGTGATAGCTACATGTCCCAGCCTTGCATGCCATAAATCAATTGTCTCATTCTTTCTTGTTTTGTCTATGTAAGTTATTTGTGCAGACATCACATAGACAGATTCAACACGTCTTCCTTCCATAATCAGTGTGTCAGTGGGCTGTAGGCTTCTGTATACTTTGACATCCTTTAGATTGAACACCACGTAGTTGCTATCAGAGATTAACTGTGACAATGATAGGAGATTTTTCTTCATTCCTGGCATGTGGTAAACATTTCATAGCTGTACTTTTTCATAGCTATGGCGAGGGACTATCTCAATATTGCCAATATGAGTTATTGGTAATCTTGAGTTGTTTGCAATTACAACAACTCGACCTTCTTTATAATTTGTCATCCTCGTCAGCTTTTCTTTATCTCAAGTTATGTGATTGGAACATCCAGAGTCCATGACCTAATCTTCTTTATAATTGACAAAATTATCTCTAACTGTTATTAGCGCCTTATCTTCTATTGGTTCTTCAAGGCATAATGCTATTACTGCTTCTTCTTCTATGGTTGTGAATGATGTTTGAAAATCCCATTCTACTTCATTGTAGTTCATAGCTGCAATATTACCTTCTATGCGAGGTGCTCTACAATCTTTGGCAAAATGACCTCTTTTTCTGTAATTGAAACATCTATCATCTCTTTGTTGATATCTTCTTTGTCTTTGATTTTATGAGTTTGGGCATCCTTCCCCTCGAAATGGAACTCCTCATCGGTACTCTTTCTGCCAATCACTTTGATGTTATTGCCATCTCTTCTATTTTTTTTTAAAGCTGGACTCACCTTCACGAATCTTCTTTTTGCTGAATAGAGCCTTCTCCTCATCCTTTAATGAGACTTTGGACATTTGTGAGTCAAGTGCTTCTTAGTTGGCTAGAATACTTTCCAACTCGATCAGAGTTGGTTCTTTAGCCTAGCCTCTTATAGCAGCAACAATATTATTGTATTTTGGGTTTAACGCCATAACAATAATCCTCCTCATTTGAATGTCGATAATAGCATTATCTGGATCTAGTTTTGAAATTTGGGCACAAATAGATTTTATTTTTGAAAAATACTCACTTACTAACATGTCATTTTGTTTTGTTGTAATTAACTCATTCTTCAATTTCTGCAACTTCGCATCATTTGTCTTTGCAAAGAGTATTGCTAGAGCATCCCATGTCTCATTTAGTGTCTTCGCGTCTTTAATATAACTTAAAAATTGAGATTCAACAGTGGTGGTGAGGACATACAAAGTTTTCTTAGCTTTGACATTCCACTTCTTCAATTCAGGGAGATTCGTAGGTGGCGTGACCTCATCTCCATCAATAATATCCTATAGATTTTGTCCTCCGAGACAAAGCTTAACTATAACGCTCTACATGATATAGTTGTTGTTATTTAATTTCTCCACTGAGAAGATGCTATACGTGAAGTCTGACAATCGGTAGTGCCCGACACTTCCACTAAATAATCTTGATCCCTGATCAAGAATTTTTATAGTCCTTGACTGTATTTCAACAAAGTCTTTCCTTATTGCGATCTCGAACCACGAACTTAAACAAATGACCTTACTCAGTCGACGTCCCGAACTGAATCTCTCTAATACCCATTGTAGAATAAAAATATGATTTTATTATTTTAATAAAATCACAATACAATACACTTTCACTATTACTTCCTTATTTTCTCTCTCTCACATCACACTCTTAACACACTTTTTCAACTCTTCCAACTCACTCTCTTTTTATGTAGTCTCATGCCACTCTCTCTATATTATGTCTTTCTCACTCTTTGTCTCTCACTTTCTTACACACTTTGTCTTTCTCCTGCACACACACTACACTTACTCACTACATGATATATATATATATATATAGACGTTGGAGGCCAGAGCATGAAACTTCGAGATTCTTCTTGCTATTTCTTTCACCGCCTTTTGTCTTTCTTTTTCTATATTTATCTAGATGTCTCTTCTTTCTTCTCCTTCTTAATTTTTCTTTTTCGCCATTTTTCGCTTCTACACTAACTCACACTTCTACCATTTTTGGGATAATTCTAGTATGCAAGAGAAGTCATTGTTTATTTAACAGTTCTTTCTAGCATTTTCTAATCTTCTCTTTCTTTCTTATTATGTCTAAATCTAGGCTTGAGGTCTTTTATAAGTATGGATCTTGGAATTTTCTTTGAGCTCATAGATGATCTAGATTCTTGAAGACTTGCCAGGTGAGTGACTAGTCTAAAATGGCTATTTATATTAAATTTTGAGATGACATAAACTAAACCTTCTTTCCACTAGTTATTTTATGAAAGAGTTTTTATGAAAGTTTCCTTTCAATTATAATTGGTCTATGTGTAACCCACCAAAGTGTTGAGTTATTCTAAGTTCTTGATTGATATATTCCGTTGGATTAGAAACTATTTTGGCAAGTTTTATGAAAGAAGCCTTTTTTTTTTCAAAAATGGTTTTTGTGAGTAGGTAATATTTAACTACTTAATCTTTCAAATGTTTCCTTCAAGTTGAATTTTCTTTCTTGAGTTTATTATTGCCTTGAGAACCATAGTTCCATGAATACGTTTCCTACTTTGAGATGCTTATGACACAAGAAGTATTTATTAGTTTCTTTTTTTTTCTTTTAAAAAGTGAGAGTTTCAAGATGTGATAAGGCATATTGTTGTTGCTGTTGTTGTTGAGAGTTTCAAGATGGTTATTTTATAGTTGTTTTGTTATGATTTACAAGAACATTTTCCTCTTTAGGTTTAATTGATGGCATGGAAGTGTATTAAAAACAAAGAAGCATGTTTATGTTGAACCATTTTACAGAAATTTGACAAGTTATGTGTACATGAAATACATGTGTTATGATTAATCATGTTGGTGTTGTTGAGATGCAAATAAATGATTTTCTAGGAATCTTTTTGGAAACAACGGTGCTAGCAAGGGTTAAGGGATGCTAGCCATGCAACTTAGGCCAACTTGCATGGAAATAAGGTGATTATGTTATGTTATGATTCGGATGGGAGGGTCACATCGGGTGATCGGATGGGATGTTATAGAGATGTTATTGGAGGATGTATGGAGGGTCTATGTTATATGTTCTATTAGAGGTTCCTCTAGGAAACTATTTTATGTTTTGCACAGTTATGAATTCCTTTTGAGAACATGCCATCAATTATATGTTTAGAATTATTCAAAACTTTATATTTTCTCTTTTCCTACCATTGCTATTTACAAGTTCATGATTTTAGACAAAGTTTTAAGATCGATCTACTTCACCGTAGTTTAAATTGTTTTGGCTTTCATACTACAAACTCTATTTAATTATTTTTCTTTTAGTTTTCCTATTATTATAGACTGGTGACTCACTAAGCACTGAGCTCATCCCTATCTTCTTTTCTCTCTTAGATTTGTAAGTTATTTCATAATCTTTTTTGGTCATATGGATATTTCTAGCAATTGTTGTGAGTGTCCAAACAATGCCTTGGGCTAATGTCTTTTGTATGTTATTGCTGTTTATGTATTTGAAACTCTAGAGTAAGCTTTGTAGATCCACAGTCAGGAATCCTTACTAATGTTAGATGATTTGTAATTGTTAATTGACGTTGTTAAGGATATGTTTAAATAGTATAATGTAAGACGATTAAGATTATATATATAGATGAATAAATGTGTATGATTTTGCTTCTATCTTTAAGTAGTTGGAGATGTGCTAACAATTAAAATTGCTCATTGTTTCCCTTAGATAGGCTTGCAGGAATGGGGTGGTCCCATCCCGTGCCGGTCATATCCCTAGCCAAGGCGTGATAGTTACTCTGCATTTCATTGTAAATTTTTGGGATTACATAACAAATCCATTTATAACCGAGCAACTTTAACTGTATCAAATGAGGAGAAAGGCTCAACGCTTACATAACAAAAATAAAAGGTCCAATATTTATTGGAATAAGAAGTGCATATAGTATAAGCAACCAACACACATTATTTTTTAACAATTTAATGGTAAAACTAATGGAAGTGGATCAGTTCCAGCTCCCAGGAGAGTCCAGCACTTTTTAGTCACAGTTTTGCGTCACAACACTAAGGCTAAAAAGCGTAGGACTCTCCTGAGAGCTGAAGCTGATCCGAATACAAAACTAATTTGAAGGGAGAAGCAGAAGGCTGAAATTGGTGGGTGTAGCAGAATCGGTTCCACCAGTGACGACACTACGAGCAGCGAATTTTGAGGTTTGTTCTGTTGGATGGTATTGATCCCAAAATAAGAACTCCGTTCGATTCTTGCACAATTCAGTGTCTGGTCCACACGGTACTGCGGCATGTAGCGATGAAGACGAATTCCCACAGCAAGCTGACTTAACATCCTTCATACCTACTTGCAGAGTAATAGATTTATCACTCAGATAACTCACTTATATATCTTTTATATATTTATATGTCTCTTGACCAAAAAAAATTATAAAATTGAAAAGTTTATTTTTCGAATGTTGTATCCGTTAGCTTGAGTTAGGAGAGTCTGGGAAGGGATCCGCTCTTGTTCTCTAAGAGAATAAGAGTCACCAGAGTTCATGTGAGTCGTTCGATGCTGATGGTTTTGGAGTGTGAAAACGCGAACGGACTCTTAGTTGTTGGATCATGTGAGTTGACCTCGATTTGGCACTTCATATTATCTACAGGAATCCAAAATTTTTAAAAAATAAAAGTAGAAAAAGTCTGGCATATCTAACATCCCTCGAGTCCCAATGGCTCTTGCGGATCTTTTTCCAAAGGAACTGACTTAAAGTTTAATAAATTTTTAAGTATTAAATTTAGATTTTTGAAAGAAAAGGTTTAGGTGCAAATATAAATTTTAGTTTAACTCATCTTCATATATAATATTTGATTCTAAATTTACATATTAGTATTTAGATAAAATAAATATAATAAAAATATAATAAAAAAATTAAGACCTATTTAAATGAGCGGGAGTTAAAATAAAATATATAGTATAAAATTTAAAAATATGTAAAATAAATATAATTATGTCATATTGTCAGGTTCCCTTACCAAGCCCAACCAACTCTCGTTTAGGATTGATTAGATATTTTAAGAAGCAACTTAAAATAAGTAGTTAGTATTTAGTAAAATTATTTGATAGGCACTTTTACAAATATTATTATATTTAGTAAATTATGAAAAAAGTTCTTTTTACCATTAAATTATTAAAAATGACGTATGCATGCTTAAGAAGGAAAGAAAATAAATTAATGGGAAGGTTCAATTTATTGTCTTTAAAGGAATATTTTTTTTTTTGCTTTAAAGAAAAACTATAATTTTTTGTTGCTTGCTTTTTGCAATAAAAAAAGTTTTTATTATCCATAATTTTTTTTAAAATTTAACCCAATATTTTTTAATTAAGATAATTACTTTTTTTAAAAAAAGTAAGCCACTTGTTCTCCTGTAAAAACTTGGCTGAACAAAAAAAAAATGTGCAGATACTAGGATATTGGGATGTAGCTCATGTGTAATAAGAAATGATAATATCAAAAATAAAAACTAAAAATAAAACTACGACTTAAACGGCTTTAAAAAAGACAAATGAAAAAGAAAAAAGAATATTGTTTGTAGTAAAATAGGGCCCAATGTAAAATAGGGCCCAATAAAGGGGTTGATCCAGTATGTATAGGTGATCCAGTAATACATAGGTGAAGTTGTTGGTCTGCATAATGTAAAAGCACAAGACATTGAGAGTGACAGTAGTATATATGGAAGCAGGTCACATGAAAACGTATTCAAAATAAGATCTCCAGCAAGCAAGCTAAGATGATTAACAGGTTAAACTATCGAATTAACTCTTGAATTTGTCTAAATTTGTAAATTTAAGTCTTTAAATCAAATAAATTCAGTCTTAAAATAAGAATTTGATCAAATACGATTTAAACTCGGTCAAATTTATTCAAACTCTAAGTTTACACCGATAGAGTTGATCAAATTAACTCAACAAGAGCATAATTTTTTTTTATTTCTTTGGTATCCAACCCAAAAGGACGAAGTCTCCCATATTCAAACCCAAAAGTCCAGAATCAAATGAGTAAATTGTAATTTTTAATATATTTATTATTAAATTTTGTAATTTTTCTAAGTAAATCGTAATTTTTGATATTTGTTATATATTAAATTTTGCAACTACTAAAAATTTGTTGGGTATTATTCTTATTATAACGTTTTTATCAATTAATATTTTACTTTATTTTTTATCAATTGATATTTTGTTCTTATTAATTTTATATTAATTATAAATTAATAAATTATTTTTATGTTAAAATATATATAATTTTAATAATTTATTGATCGATGGAGGGACATATTTACGTCGAATTTACTCCTTTAATTCGAGTTCGAACTTGACCACCGATCAACAGAAGCTTACCAAATCGAGCAGGGTCATCTGTCATGCGGATGGTGAGTTCATATGATTTCCCAAGCGAGTACTTCAAATCAGTGAACTGAGAGCTCAAACCTTGCAGCATACCTTCCAACGCCCTTTCGAACTTCTCAGCAAACTCATTCAGCTTCGTTATACACCCAAAATCCTCACTTATATTGAACAAACGTGCGATCGGCATGCACCCCAACGGCGGCACACTCAATACCCCCAGCTTTCTCGCTCCCAGCTGCACCAGGTTCTGCACACAAAGTACCATAAAAATGGTGTTTAATTTCTTGCGCGCGCGCGCGCGCGCGTGTGTATATATGTATTCAGTTTAAAAGTGGAGGTGGGAAATGGGGAAATGGCGAACCTTGAGATGGCTTTGGTAAGCGTCCATGAAAGTGTTGAGGTATTGCTGCTTCTGTGTGTCGTTGGCAGTGACGAGGACAGACCCTACATCTATAATATCGTTGCTTCCCACACTCAAGAGGAAGACAGCCTTCTTCATCGTTGCATCCGCAGTGGCGTTTAGGTATTCCGAGATGTTGCTGTGAACGCTTCTGAATTGTTCGATCTGTTCTTCCATCGGTATAACTCTCTTCTGTTGCAAGGTTTAACTCACAACATATCTCAGTAAAATGAGTTTATATTTATGTATATACATACATACAAGCAGGCTAATTCTTTGAGGGAGTATAACTTTCAATTAAAATGCTCATACCATATTAAAAGACAAAGACGGGGAGAAAAGAAAAAGAGAGATCCTAGTTTTAAAAGGTATATATGTTCCCGGGACTGAGCTGAGATTTCAGAGCGTGTTGTTGCTATTCCTTAATATAAAAATGAATTTTCTGAGAACGTAGAAGAAATAGTGGGAGACAAAAACAGGAAACTTACAAAGCGGTGTCTTCCTGTATCGTGCAGAAGCCCTGATCCTCCTGAAGCAAAGTTGACGCCTTTTAGGATCTGCCTCTTGAAATTCGCGGTATCATTTTGAACAACATACAGGAATGGTGGTGGGCTCAGTTCCAACCCCAGTAACTCCTTCACTGTTCATCCCAACATTAAGTATTAAATATCACAAGAACCACTAAGCATATATGGTAATATATAGTATACCACCAGCTACTACTGTTAGTTAAATAAATGTACCGATGGAATCAGCAGTGTTAAGTCCATTGCTAAACCTCCCAGTTGGTTGTGAGTTTGGAAAATCAATCCCGTAAAACTTCATGTCTGCCTTCGCTTTCGATTCCGGCAAGAAATTGTTGGTTCCAACGTCAAAAGTCGAATCTCCGAAGATGTAAACTGCAGGTACTTCTGATTCTGTGCCACTCAAACCAACAACCACCAGTAATAGCACTAGCATCACAAATATCTCACCCAACAATATATTTGCCATGGTTCTCACAACTGAGCTAGCTATAATTAATTAAGGATATTACTATTATGAAACTTCATGCTTTGCTCACTCACTGTCACTACGAATATATATATTGCTACAACTGGACAAGAAACGGAGTGACGTACATGTTCATAGGCGATTCTGAACAATCGCCAGCTGTCCAATATTATTTTAGCACAAATTTAACAAATAACCTTATGTTTAGTATCCTGAGGCGGTGAATCCTAACGATGAATCTGAATAAGCTAGTTTCTGAATATACTCCTTACGTGCTACAATTAATATTTAAATATCTTGCTTAGAATAAGTTAGATCATACATTTCAAACGGCAAATTAGGGTGTGGTGTTTTGGTTAATTGCGAGAAAACCCTTGATATAAACGCTGCTTATACAACCCTGTCTTGTCTCAACTCTCAAGAGTCTCTTTCTACATTCCTAGGTCTAATTATATACATCTTGCATGACATTCTTGGCCTATCGGATCTGTTCTGCTTAATAGGTATGATGTGGGAAAACGAGTGATATATATATATATATATAGGGACAACGGAAATTAGATGCTGCGAGATTCTCCAAGGGAATAATAATGAAAATGTAGGACAGAGAGCATTGGTTTTACTATGTGTATCACTTGTCTCACTTCTTGCTCTGTAAAAGTTCTCCATCTCAAAACCATTACAACTTTTACGGGTCCAGCTCCCCTTTAGTTGTGAAATTTGATCTCAACCGTTAAAGTATAACACATCCTGCTTTTCACGTTAAATCACGTTGTCTTCTTATAAGGCACTGGAATTTGGCCTTTATTCATGTTTTTCGTCTTCTTCAACAATCTTGACTTCTCAATATTATCTCTTTAATTATTACGATTGCAGTAATGTAAGATAAAAAGCAGAAGATCGAATATGAGGTTTTAACAATAAAAGAGCTTAACAAAATAAATAACCAAAGAAAGAATAATAATGGAAAGCATAAAGATAAAAATCAATATTATCATATTCGGACAGACCTTTGGGTCACTAGTTTAACCGTCGAGTTATCGGTCAATTGTTGACTTGGGTAAATAAATTAAAAAATTAAAAATTATATATATACTTATATTTGTTTACAAATAAATTTAAAACTAAGTAAAATAAATAATTTATATACAAATTTTATACTTTAAAGTCTTAAAACCATAATCATTAGTTATAAATAATTAAAAACAAATATCCATAAATAATTTTTTCTTAAATTACAAATAATTTTTTAAAAATATTTAATAGTTATTTTTTAAATTAGATGATTATATAAAATTTTTTGTTTATGCTCCTCAATTTTTCTTGATTTAATTTTTTTACATCAAATAATTATATAAATATAATTAATTTTTTCTTATCTCCTAATTCATTAGTAATAATACACTTATTTTTTTGTTAAATTAAATGTCTTTTCATTTTAATTTTTGTCATCTTATCACATGTACATTTTGATTTTTGGATTAGAATAATTTTAACACCTTTTATATATATATATATATATATATATATATATGTATATAAAATATTTCATGCATATAAGTTAAGAAGAAGTTGATAGTAAGATGGAAAGACACACAACTTATAGGTGGAGGATAGAGTTTGATTCTTGGTAAATGCATATTTTTCTAAATTTTCATATAAATTTGAATATTTAAAAAAAATTTATATAATCATCTAATTTAAAAAATAACAATCAAATTTTTTAAAAAAATTATTTGTAATTTTAGACAAAAAAATTATTTATGGATATTTATTTTTTAATTATTTATAACTAATGACTATAATTTTTTAAGACTTCAAAGTGTGAAATTTGCATATAAATTATTTATTTTACTTAATTTTAAATTTATTTGTAAACAAATATAATTGTATATAACGATTGAACCAATAATCTAATGACTCGAATGTCTACACAGATCAATGGCAGGGATGGATCTGATAACACTGGTCTTTATCTTTATGCTTTTCATTATTGTTCGTTCTTTGGTTATTTATTTTGTTAAGCTGTTTTATTGTTGAAACCTCATATTTGATTTTCTGTTTTTATCTCACATCATTGCAATTGTAATAATTAAAGAGATAATATAGAGAAGTCAGAACTGTTGAAGAAGGCAAAGAGCATGAATAAAGGGCAAATTTTGATGTGTTATAAGAAGGTGATGTGGCTTAACGTGAAAAGCAAAATATGCCGTGCTTTAACAGTTGAGATTAAAATTCACCCTACACTTCCCGCACAAACTACAGGAACCCGACTCAACTTTGACCTTACTAATAGAGTAACAGGAACTTGATACTACAGAATGGGATATTTTTCTGTTGATCTTTTTTTCTTTGATAGATACCATTGGGCCAATGTAAGATAGCATGGGCCAATGTAAGATAGCAATGAGAGAGAGAGAGAGAGAGAGAGAGAGAGAGAGAGAGAGAGAGAGAGAGAGAGAGAGAGAGAGAGAGAGAGAGAGAGAGAGAGAGAGAGAAAGAGTTTATTCTAGTTTTATTTAAAACAAAAAATTAGTTTCCGCTAATTGAGCTTGATTTCAAAATTTTGAAACTCAACATAATTCAGGACTTATGTTCAGATTTAGACGTTTATATTCGTGCAAAACTTAAATCAAGAACAAGAAGTTTAAAATACTTTCTTTTTTCTTTTTGGGGCAAAGCAAATGCTTGCATCACTTCGCCGGCCCTGTCATACTAAGCTATTGTTCACCAATATCTTCTTCACGACACGTCCAAACAAGTATAAATTTCCTTTTTCATGAAACAATAACAAACATTTTATTATGAAAAAATGTAAAAGAAACTTTCATTTTTCAACAAAACAAGAGGATCCTAACTTAAATATTGTCACGACTTAAATTTCGGATGTGTGATCTGTACGTTGACACAAATTCTATATTATTGAAAACCTAATCGTTATCACAATTTCTATCTCTTTTTGTTTATTTATGACTATTTATAACATACATTGTTTTTTTATTTATTAAATAACATAATTTTCATAATTATTTAAAATTCAACAAATAAGCAAATCAAATCAAGCAAACAAGACAACTTTATTTTAAATAATTTAAATAGTCTCAACTGTTTAGATTTTGAAGACAACTCAGAATTTGAAATATTTATATATATATATATATATATATGTGTGTGTGTGTGTGTGTGTGCGCGCGTGCGCGCGCGTGTGTGAGAGAGAGAGAGTAATAAAATAAAAATTAATATTAGGAAATATCACTTAAATATAAATAAATATTAATTAATTTAGATATTTATTAACATTTATTTATAGTTAATTAAAATAAATATTAGTTGAAAAATGAATATTAATTAAAATAAATATAAGTAACTACCAAATATTAGTTAAAATAAATATTAATTTATAATGTAAATAATATATCATATATAATACATTTATATAATAAAAGATGACAACTTACTTGCATTCTTCGCAATCTCTCAAATCACAATTTTAATATTTAAATTAAAATTTAATATTTTATTCATTCACAAAGTCATATCAACTTAATTAAATTCATAATTGTAATCTCAATTTCTACGATAATCTATATCATAAATTCTTAAAATATGATCCTCCGAATTTAAATCAAATCAAAAATAATAAATAAGTAGTTCAATCGCCCGAGACCTCCTAGATGTCCTAGTTAACCACAAAGATTCCTAACTTAATAAAATAAATACCAGCGACTCGAGACCCACCCAACAATGGGGTAGTCCAAAGGTGAACATAGTCCTCTTGCGAAAATTCCTCTTTAGCTACTTGATCTGGAAAAAAAAAAGCCAACAAGTATAAGATAATTATCTCAGTGAGCGAGCTATTCCCCGCCCCAATAAAATTTGTTATGCAAGAGCAATAAAACAAAAACATAGGCAAAAATCACAAATTACAAGAAAAGATACCTACTAGAGAATTTGTAATTCAATCAAATAATTTAGACTAATAGAACTAGTATTCGTTAATGGCAATAATACCTGGGAACGCCCATAGGTCCGTTCAACCAATTTCATCAAAACCCGCTATAACGCACAACCTCATCATCAAGTCAGGGCGTCTCACGGATTAAATTCGGGCTCATCTCCTTACTAAATGAATCGTTGTCTCTACTCTCAGATGTCAAGTCACCCTATCACCAAGATTTTTCGTTTGACATAAGAGATGATAGTATCTCGCTCAAGCACAAACAATGTTTAAACCAAACCACAATAACAAAATAATAATTGTTAATAATATTTCCACAAGATAATTTCAATTAACTCAATCTCAATATTTGCACATATCACGTATTCATTCTTTTTTCCTAACGTATTTTATTAGCAATTTCATCAATATCTGAATTATACAAAACCCTCAATTTTTTCCTAACTTGAATTTCTTAACCAAATTCCCTCTTTTCCGTCATGATTATTACTTATATTTACCTTATTACTTTAACACTTAAGATAAAATTAAAGAAGAGTTGGTTCACTCACCTAAATTCAAAAAAATCCTATTGAAGAATCTGATCAAATTTGTTCAAAACTCCTTGATGTGAAAAGAGAGTTTGTGCTCTTAATCCCCTTCTTGCTTCCTAATGTTTGCGAGACATAATGACCTCCTTGTTTTGAGATGAATGGCCGAGAGGAGTACGTGTGTACGTGGTGATTGACCTAATGTTTCTAAATTGTTGAAAACTAGCTTGTTCAATTTAATTTAATTCAAATTGATTTGAGACAAATTAATTCAAATTGATTTGAGATAGTTTGATACCTTTGAACGTCCTTTACCCAATTGTCCCGTAGGTGTACGAATTCTGACTTATAAGATTTGTTAGCTAAAGGGTTCAATTAACTTATATTTTGAATATCTTTATTTCAATTGCATTAATTACCTCATCCTAATTATGTTTATTATTTTTGTGCTTCACTACATACTTTTTTTTTAACTACATCTTTCCTTCTTTTTTTCCGGATTACGGTAGCTATTAGAGTATAGATCCTAATTAAATTATACATTCTTTCCTCAATTATTTTCTATGTTTTTTTCTTTTATTTTTATTTAGATACTTGGTGATTTTGAAAATTCCTTAATCTGCCAACATGGATTAAAATATGGGGTCTAAATATTTAATTTTGAAAGATACATTTTCAGATTGAATTATTTATGCTCCTTTACTAATTGTCCTACAAGAAAGTGTGATTTTATTAATTTGATTGTTTAGATTCAAAAATCGATTTGTTATTCAAATTCTGAAATTAATCTAAGAAGATTATATGTAAATTTCAGATTTTCAGGAGACTTTTCAGATTACAATTTTGGGATTCATTATTCTTATTTTAAAATAAAGGTAGATTTAGTTAGTTGGATAATTATCTATTCCTGTTTAGTTGGATAATTATCTATTCATGTTAATTAATCTTTGCATTATCCCTTAACTATTGTTGCAATTAATTACATTGTTTAACATATCTATTTATTTTTTCTAATATCTGGTATAGTATCCACAAGAAGTTTTATTTTAATTTTAATTTCCTGTTATTCCAAAAATTAATAATATCTTGAGATTTAGAAGTTATTTTCTAATTCCTATTTCACATCAAGATTTTTTATAATTTTCTTCATTTATTCTTATACCTTGTACACATTTTATCTGCATCGCACAAGATTCTAAAATCTTTTATTTTAGTTTTGAAATTTTTTCTTTAATCCTTGTATGACCTAGCATCTTACACTACTAGTCTATAGCTCAAATTCACATATTGAAGTATTATCATATTATAATATACATCACACACACGTTTTGCACACAATTTGTAAACTATTGTTTGTGAAATAAAATTTAACAATTAAAAATAAAAAATTAAATGACAGGTATTACAAATACGATTTTCTTGTTCAAAATATAAGTGTACACGATTTGCTATTCGTTTTCACTTTTTTTTGAAATTATCTGTTATTCAAATATTACACAAAACTAATTTGTATTTAAGTCGGATAGAATAACAAAATGTGACAAAATTTTTCTAATTAAATTTCAATGCAGCTATATTTTTAGCTCGTGAATCTGGCCTGTTTTTTCCATTTAGCAATGATTTTTATCGTTGCTAAAGGTTTCAGCAACAAAAAAAAATATTGTTGAAACCTTTAACAACGATAAAACTATTGTTAAATGAGAAAAGCGGGCTACTCCTTCCTAAGGAGTAGCAGCAAATCTGCACCCATATTTTTAAAAATTCAAATTTAAAATTATTAATTAAAATATAACAACTTTTTACCAATTGATTTAAGTGTTTAATAATAATTTTTAACTCTTACTTAAAGACTTCACACTTTCTATAACCATACATTGGTCAACAAGTAAGACCTGTTGGTTATTGGCTATCGTATCCAATTTCCCCCGGTTCGTATATTTATGTTTACCCCATATTTAATTCGGTTTCGTCCACCTAAATTTGAGATAGATTTGTCATAAGTTACCATAAATATGTCCTTAGCAAATTTCTCATATTTTTTTTTAAGTTTAGTTCCTTGATCTATGATTCAATTAATTATTAAGATGAATAATCTTTGAAATATCTCACAATTAACAAGTTTTGATGTGTTAAACTTTCTACATAAGTCAGTTACAGGCTAAGGAGAGAGATAAACCGTTATTCAACTACATCTTCACATGGACACCTACCATTCTTGCTTTAATTAATCGAGGTCGTATATATATATATATATATATATCGTAGATGATTTAAACAATTATTTATTATTAACATTATAAGTCAAGTTTAAGTAACTTTTATACAAAATTAATTTTTTTTGGGCGATTGGCGAATTCCAGTTAATTGCTGCTAAAAAATAACAATTGCAAAAGCAAAACCTTGTATTCAATTTGTTTTTGTTTTTATTTATTTTAAATATTAAAAAACCACCTTTCATAAGATTTACAATAATTAATTTTTTAAAATAGTTTAATGATTGTTAAACAAAGTTAATAAAATAGTTTAATGATTGTTAAACAAAATTAATAATAAAAATAATTGTTGTTCAATTTTTTTTTTTTAAATAATAAGACAGAACTAGGTTAAGACAGGGCAGGGGTATGAGATCAATCTATGCTCACTCCAAACTCCAAATCAGATATAGATATGTATTACTCCCCCAGATTTTGGGCTTAGGTTAACTAACCCCGAAGAGGCGCTAAATTACGCCTAGGGGGCGTGCAGTGCGCACTCTTTTCGCCTCAACAGTCAAGAGTCTGGCAGATGAGCGAGTAACTCAGCTTCGTATTCATTATTAGCTAACACCGCTTATTTCTCTTCTCTTTCTCCTCTCATCTCAAACCTTCTGTTGTTTTCCGGTATGGTCACTCTCTCGAGAAAGTCCAATCTATCCAAATGAAATTGGTTTCTTCGGAAACAGCGGCCAATTTCTGATGCGACTCTGTCTTTTCCGTTGCTTAATTAGATGACGATCGGCGATATATTCCGCCCTTTCCGAGATATGCAGGATCCATTGATGAACCGCTGCTTCCAAATGTTTCCCTGCCTCGCTGATCCTGGTGCGTGTCGAAATCTTCATTTTCTTCGTTGTTTTGATACTTTCTTTTGTTGCCGAGAAAGCAGGGGCATAGTTGATACAGTACTGGAGAATTTAGCTTAAATATGTTTATATGCTCTGCATGTTAAATGCTACTTAAGGCATTGCTTATGCTAAATGCTTTGATTGTCTGTTCTATTAATTCCTGAATTTTTCGTGATTGCTCGTAACTTTCTTTTTTTTTTTGTTTTTCCTTTTTCCTTTTCCTTTTTGCCCTCTCAATCTCGGTGTCTTGATGTTAGCTCGGAGGTCGTCGTTGTACTTGAAGTTGGCCTTAGTGGCGATCCATCTGGTTTATGCGACCGTTCTCTTCTTATTTGATGGAACTTTGATAGAACAAACTAAGAAGGAACTGTGGTATGCGTATCCCTCTCTCATTGTGCCTTTTGTATAACATTTTATAAAATTGAAGCTTCACTTCTTGCATTGTTGCTGCATTTTGTTGTAGTTTCTTTAATTTAGTTTAATATTACTTGACAAATTCAACATCCAACTAACTATTATTCACATTGTGAGACTCCGAAGATTAAGAAGCTACAGTGGTAAGTGTAATTGAGTTTCGGAATTGAGTGGAAAATTTTGACAGTGGTATTATAGAATTCAAGACTATAGCTGTAACATGCGTCGGAAGCTATTTGGTATAAGGAATTAGTCAAACTTGAACAGATAAAGGCAGCCCCTAGAACTATTATAATTTAGTTATTGATTGCATATATCTTGGAGGAAAAAAAGCTGGGCATACAAAAGTAAGGATGCTATCTATTAGGCCTCTTTCAACCTGTCAGTTGCACTTAAGGTTGGGGAAGATTGACAGCACTGTTCCTTATACGAACGGAAAACTGGGTTACTCAATAGGCAGTTTTGACCAGTTGAATAACATATTATATGATGTGTCATGTGATGATTATGAAGTCTGATAAATAACACGTTTTCTTTCTTATTTTCAAAAGGATGCATTTTTTTGTGTTCTTTAGTTATACTTATTTCCTCTTTCCCTTGGAAAATTATAAAGGTGGGAATATTATTTCTACCTTGTTTTACAGAGAGCAAGCGCATATTCCTTCTTTGATTTTGTTAAGTAATGTGAGCATTGTGTTGGGACTGATCTTTGTTATCACCTTTGAGTGGACTTTCAGATATGAAGTCATCTATATATATAAATTGTATTATTTTGCTTTACCACATAGATTTTAGGGATTGCTATATTTTCTGACTTTCAATTCTTTGGATCTTTTGGTCCCTGTCAGGTACACTGCTTTGTACCTGTTGCTGCTTGTTTCTACGTTAATACTGTACTTTGTCACCTCCATTTCCTCCCCTGGGTAAACATCAAAGCAAATTGACTTCCCCATTGGATTGTAATGAAGAGCCATGATATTCATATGCATATCTTCCTGATTTTTTTTTTCCTTTGTTTTTTTATTTATAGCTATGTCCTTGATGCGATGAGGGCTGTTAATGAGACAAATGCAGTATACAGAAAGACATCAATAACCTCAAGGTAGGCAATCATACTTTTTTTCCCCTTTTCTAAAATTCATTTTTAAAAAGAAGTATTTGATGATGTGTTAAATAAATTTATGCTTTTGATTTCATCTCACCCTCATATTCAATGTTCTAATGCTTAAGTATAGTCAACCTGCTTCAAGCAAAAATGAAAGCTTCATTATTACTGTGGAAGGAAGTCAGATGGGAAAAAATAATTCAGGAGGTAATTTAACAGCTTGGTCAAAGCTGGTGATGGACTTGTATCCCCCTGGTACAGCACTCAGGTAGGTGAATACTTCCTTAAATTATTTATTTTTTGAAATGCTTTTTACAATTTGAATATTGTTGTGGGCTATTCTTGTCTGATAGTTTGTGTTCGTTTTTCTCAGAAATTAAACCCAAAACAATATAAAGAAATGATTTGAATTTTTGAATCCGTAGCCATAATTTTGAAGCAAACTGGGATTGATAACCACTTTTTGACGTTTAGATCTTCCCTAATAACCTTGTCATGTTTGATTTTGAATCAGCTCATGTTTTTGGCTGGATGTTACTCCTGATCCTTAAATCAAGACCGTTAGTCCTTCAGCATACAACATTAAACAGATAACTATAATTCTTTTGTCGCATACCTCATGATGGATGTCAATAAATGAACAAAACTAATCTTCCAGCATGAAATATGAAAAATCCAAATTTATTAGTTGTATTCATATTGAAATTACTGAATCATGGTATAATATGTATTATGTTGGAATGTTAACAAGTCTCCAACTCAGCATATGCCAGAAGCTGTCAAGGAAGAGGTTGCATAAAATTAGGGTTCTTCACACAGTCACACAGATTGTCTAGCTTCGAGGTCTTATGTTTTAGGTTAAATTTGGTGTTTTTTTCTATCAGATTGTTGTTGACTTGTTTTAATTGTAGTAATTATAGTGATATATGTATTAGTGGAGAATGCGCAATTTTAGTTGACTACTAATTTAGTCAGTGGTGTATGTAGTATAGATTTATCAAGTAAAACAAAAAATTTATAGGTAGCAGATTACAATGTCATTTATAGCATGCTATATCATCTTGCAGAACTTGGACATGCAGCTACTGCCAGGTGGAGCAGGTATTACTAGTACTGTCTTATCATGCTTGGTAATATTGCATAATTCATTATTTTTTCCACTTCCAGGAAGCATCTTTGGGTAGTGATGCTGTATTCTGATGGCTTTGTGGTTGACAATATATTTCATACTTTGTCCTAAAAATTCAATGCTTTATGTTACTATGAATGAAATTTCAGTAAATTGCATCTTGAGGTCAATAACTCATACTTAGCTGTGTTATTACCTAACAGCCAAAAGTGATAATATAGTATTTGGTAAAATTTCTAGAATTTATATTTTCATGTTTGATATGATGCTTGGGCTCAACGCATGAGAAAGCAATTGTTCATAGCACTTCTAAAAGGTGGATTATCTTTTCTCTGCCCTAGTTGCATTTTACAAACTTTTTTTTTCTTGCTCTATACATATGAGCTTTTAGCATATTACAAGTTCTCTTTCTACGTTTATAGACACCTGTTTTGGATGTTACCTTCTGAGTTCTAATAATTTGACCTCTTCAAGTTTGTTGATAAATTATTTTGCTGATGGCTTATGTGCAGCCTCCAAGATCAAAGCATTGTCATGATTGTGACAAATGTGTTCTTCAGTTTGATCATCATTGTGTTTGGATTGGAAATTGCATTGGCCAGAATAATCACTGTCGATTCTGGTGAGTTTGTCATGTTGAAACATGTAATTCTTGCACTCTGCATCAAGTTTGTTGTGGAATAGAATTTATTGGAATTGAATAATTGACTTTGAGATTAGGAATTTCATCAAGAATGGATTTTTATCCTCATGATTGATTAGTTGGAATCTGTGGATGAAGGACCAGAGCCACGGGAAATGCTAACACCCAAAGTTGTTGCTAAAATGTATTTGTTTGTTTCATAGCATGGATGAGCTCTGACGTATAGCCAGAAACACAAGGGTGTAGTCTTTACATTTTTTATTTTGTTGAACTTATACATGCTTTTATTGTAATCTTCCTTATGAAGGAAAGTTTCTTCCTAAGTACTAGGTTTGTGGATTAAAAAATCACAGTTAATTTAGAAAGTGGAAAAACTGAAGCTTGCTGAGTTTATCAATGGTAAAGTTTTTTTCAGTTTATCGGAAGAAATGCCATGTGAAGTTGACATCTATGTTCCTCATGAAATATATTCTGACATTGTACGAAGAAGTTGCTTATTTCAGTAGTTTCATATATATCTCAGCATAAATATACTTCTCTAACTAGGAAACTTTCTGTTCATGTCAAAATAATTTAGGTGGTACCTTTGTGGAGAGACAGCACTGTGCCTCTGGACGGCTATATTGTATATTTTGTACCTCAAGGCTCACATCACAAGGATTTGGTACTGTACCTTTGGAGTTATTTTATGAAAAATGTAAAATTCATATCTATTCATTAAGATGAAAATGATGCAAAAATCTCATTTACCAAGGTTGAAAAGAGGGAAAGTGGGAGATAAATGTCACTTGTAATAAATTGATATTGCTGGCGACTTTTCTTTTGTTTACCCATCATTAGGCCTTCAGAGAAAAAAAACAAAAACAAGAGGAAGAAATCACTATGTTCATGCTGTTTGTGACTATATGAAACTGAAAATGGATCCTAATCTTATGATGCTGTCAGGTGGAAGGATGCAATCATGATACTACTCTTGATCACTTTGTCAATTTCCTTCATCTTCCTCATTCTTCTACTGCTATTTCATAGGTAACAGTTGCGATTTATCTGATATTATGTTTCTGTTTTCTGCATTGCATTTATATAGTCTTTGGTCTTGTTCCCCACCTAAAGTTCTGATACATTTTTTGTAGTTATTATGTTTAATGATTTTTGCTTCCGTTCTAGTTTTGGGGAAACAGAGTTGGTTTATTTATGCACTCAGAAGTCCAGTTTTTCCATATTTTAGTACAAGGAAATGTGTGAATTAATCCTGCTTTTTATGACACCTACTGTCTGATGTCTATACTGCTTTCTTAGTCCACTTACTTTGTGCTATAGATTAATTAATTTCTACATTTTTTGACTTATCATTTTTTCACCTTAATTGATGCTACAAAAAAGGGTTTAGGAAACTGAGTAATATGTGCGGACCATAAAATTTTGTATATTCAATTCATGGTGTTCTAAATGTTTTTAGTAAGGATATGATGGAGTCCTTTGTAATACAAATAATGGATATAGGAAATAAATATATAAAGTTATGGAAAAATATCATATTTATATCATATGAATTGGAAAGTTATTATAAGTGTAGTAGAGTACTTAAATTTAAGATTATTTTGCCCATAAAACTGTACTATCTTCTTGGCTTGTCAGCTTTTGTTTTGAATTTGAAATTGCTATCAAGTTGTTCTGTTATGTTCTTCCTGTCTACTGTTTTCCCTTCTTTCTTTTTCTCCCTTTCTATTCTTTGGTCCTAGGGCAGGAATTATTTGGCTTTTTCACCTATACAAAGATGACTAATTAGAAAATATGTGCTGAATGAATCATGTTGACAGTTAAATGGGAATCACGGACATGTCAGTTCACAGGATGATGAATTGGCTTTCTACCGCTTCATACCTGGTGAATTGACTATGTTAATAACATAAATCATAGCAATTCTATTCGCCCTGTGATACCGTATCTAAAATAAATTGTTGTATAATTGAAAATGTGATTGTTAGACAGCAAGAGCATACCTGATTTTGTCTTTTCTGCAGTTATCTAATTCTGACAAATCAGACTACTTATGAATTGGTGAGAAGAAGGAGGATTTCTTATCTAAGGTTTGATAGTCCCCTCAAAGTTCTTATACTAATTTATAATTCTAATCATGTAAATATAACAATTGAAGGAGCATGTTTCTCTCTGATTGCTGTATTGGTTTTCTCTTTCTTTTTTTTTTGGCCAAAAGGTTGCTGTATAGTTTACTAGTTAACTCAAATGATTAGAATATCTACATGATTGGGATTTATCTGGTAAGCACGTTTTGTTTATCTTCAGGGTGATTCCAGAAAGAGTGTATCCATTCAGTAAAGGAATTTGTCGGAATTTATGCGACTTCTGCTGTGCAAAGAGAAGTGTATACAGTTTGGAAGCACTACCTACTCCTCAGGAAATAGAGGAAATGTCAAGGCCATACTCATGCAAGGATGCTTTAACCTGTCGTTGTTGCTGATGTTAGTGCAATTGTTTTTATAGTAGAATATTTATTCCCTCAGCGGTTTTTTTTTTTTTTTTAAAAAAATTGAGCTCGAATGGAGATATTTTCAATGCATCGGTTTGTTTAGAGGATTAGATGTTGACTTTACGCTGCTGGCTTAGGGGGTATTTTTTTTTTTTTTTTAAATCTTATTCATTCTTTCCCTCTTTTTTAGAGGGGATTGTTGTTAGGTTTAATGTATAGGTATAGTGCCACTATGGCTTTTGTAGATGAAATGAACTCTTCTGGCTGTTTTAGATTGCAGTCCTGGATATGTCTTTCTTGTCGTTGTTTATTTAGGTGGTGTCGGGGATATTGTGATATTCACACAGTTATTTCATACACCATGACAATGGTGGGAAGATTGTTATATTATAATAGAGTAAGACCTGAAATAATATCGTGATATCACATTGCAAGGAAAAAAAATGTGTCATTCTATTACATTACAGCCGAACTATTCTGTTCTCCTATTGGACAGGGTGTGCTACATTTTTTGTTGCTACATAACGCAAGAATTTTGGAAACTTACAATTTCATATTTTATATATATGGAGTAAAAAAGTTATTCGAGAATTCTAAAATTATATTTCTATTCCTTAATTGTGAAGATAGTATATATTTAATCATATAAAATCATCTAATTTAGAATTAAAAGGATATATTTAGAATTATAAATAAAAAAATATTAAAATCGAACATCCTTGAAATGTAACCAGACTAAATGAAAATATTTCATTTTATAATGTACAAGATACACTATTACGTTACAATATATCAAACGCGTAGCTCATGTACATTGATTAGTCCAAAAAATAAAAAATAAAAATAAAAATCCTAGTGCTATATGCAATAGAAGAGATAAAAACAGGAGGTATAGGCTCAATGAACATCTGAAAGTGGCGGATAGGGCTTATGCTCCATTTTTTATATCTTCATGCCACCCTTCAAAACACTTAAGATCTAAGTCTCAAAAACAAAAAAAAAAATACAAACACAAATACAAATATAGAGCTGTCAAAAAATGGGCCCTCATGCGAAGGCTTCGCCTAACATCATCGCCAATATACCGTTAGTTTGCGTTCCAAATCTTGTACGATTAGCTATCATATAACAACTTATTATAGAATCCAGTTTAGGCTATGCCACTACCAAGTCTATTGGATTGACATCAGTACTGAAATTATTACTTTTTTTATCATCGTTCGACGGCTAGTTGGCAGTTTTTTTTAAAACAAAAATTTTATTGTTAATTATTTGATCGTGTAACCGAATGACTGATAAGAAAACTAATGGTTCCAGTACTGAAACTAATCCAAATTGATCTACCTAGTGTGATATGGCCCATCCTTCAACAGTAAATTTGTCTTAGAAAAAAGAGATAGTTTTTGTAATACCCCAGGTGTTGCTGCGACGTAGAAAGAAAAAGTGATTTTGTGCAATTGAAATTTTTTTACAACTAAACAAGTCTCAGTCGGAGACATGAAATTTCTGAGAGAGTCAACTATAAATAGAATCATGAGATTTAAAAAAATAAAGGGAAGTCAAAACCGATATATGTTTTAGGTGTTCATATCTTTTTACGATTAGAGGTAAATTAAATTCGAAGAACTGAATTTCTTAAAATGAGTAATATTGTAATGCCCATCATTTAATCTTTCCAAATATTGTAATACCCGCCATTTAATCTTTTCATTTTTATTATTGGATTTTATTTCATAAAAAAATGATTTGCAAATTGAGTGAATATATGGAATGTATGAATTTTTGTTAAATTTAAATATTGAGCTTGAATTGTGAGAAGAAATTCGAGTAAGTCCTCTTTTCATTCCTTGAGTATATGTAAATGTTGGATTTGACTTGAATTTTGTGGGTGACTCGGTTTGTAACCTGACCCATGACCCATAACCCATTATTTACTCTATATATATGTGTGTGAGGGAATTCATTTGGAAGTGGTTGATGTAATTTCTCTCTGTATAGCCTTCGTCATAAAATAATACAGATATTCTCTCTGTCCGTAGACGTAGGTCGCATTGACCGAACCACGTAACTTCTTTGTGTGTTCTTCTCAATCTTTCTCCTTGATTTATTGCCTTACAATAACCTAACAAGTGGAATCAGAGCCTTGGTTCATTTTTGGTTCGTCGGTTACTGTAGCACGTCCGAAAATTTTCAGATCCGGCTCCAAAATTTCAGATCTTGCCTCGATTTAGTTGTTCTGTAGCATAGGAGACCATTCTCTGCATCTTTGGTGCGTTGAAGAACGTCAGATACCAATTTTTGGTGGTAAGAAAATTTTCAGATCTAGTTTTAAATTTCAGATCTAGCTTAATTCGCTTGTTTTTGGGCAAAAAGAGATCGTTTATTGCATTTCTAGTGTTCATCGCCGGAATCTTCATCAAAAGTACTGTTCATCACCGGAATCTTCATCGGAAGCATTGTTCATCGTCTTCTACAGCGAAGTAATTGTAATACCCATGAAAAATAAAATATAAATGCGTGTTTTCAAACTACTGTTACTATTTCAGTATACGGTACTATTTACCTATATAATACTATTTACGTATATGGTACTGTTCATTTATATAATCAAAATGTCAAATACTAGATGTGGTTTGGTCATAAGAGAAAACTAGAAAGAAGTTTGTAGGAGAAAATGACGTTTTATGTGTAAAAATACTCTCAGGGACTAAATTGAAAGGACTGAATTGAAAAGAAACTTAAAGCTTTAAGGTGAAAGGATAGTTTTCTCTTTAAAGTTTCTAATAGTAAATAAACGAAAATTTTCCGCTTAGAAATGTCATTTTCATGAATAGTAAATTGAATATTTTATTAGTGTATAGTGTCAAATAGTACCATTGACTTTTGCTATAAATAGGCCCTTCCATTTCACTTATAAACTCACACCTTCAACTTCTCTTCTTCTCTCCTTAAGTTTCTCTTGCTCCGACGCTAGGCTTCTGAGATTTTGGGCCTTTCCGTTTTTGCTTAGGTAAGGATACTATGCCCTTTCTATGTCTTTCAAATTTTAGAAGTTATTTTCTTAAGTATGCTCTGTGGTTGCGGCTTTGGCCGATCTTCCACATCAGAAAAACTGTCGTTAGCTGTTATTTTGATTCTCTGAATACCGAAATAGAATATAATCTGTGGAGAATACATGTCTAGGAAAGTTGTGGCTAAGGAAAGACCTGATTTTTAAGTGTGTCCAGTGTGACCCTCCACTCTTTCCTGGGAACTTACCTGGTGTACTCTTTTACAGATTGTATTCTGTAATTCCGGTATGAATAGTACCATACGTATAAATAGTGACTGTATGAATAGTACCTGTACGTATGAACAGTATCTGTACGAAAACGATCTTAACGTATTTTCTGTAATCTTTCATGAAAATCTCTGTAGCGGAACAATGAAATTCACTTGCGTACTCTTGTCCGTAACGATTTAGAGAAGTGATACTCGTACGGAATCCAGGTGAGTGAAACGACCCCGTTTTAATAGGGTTTTAGCATTACTGGTGATAAAAAGTATGTCGTAGGACACTCCCAAGATTCATAGGGGGAAATTGGATTTAGAATGACGAATATAATGAGATAATTAATCTAGAAGTATGGATAAGACAAAGCAAGTATCTCATGATAATATGAAATTTGAATCATATAGTTATATACTATACCTGTTATATGGATGAGTATTATATTGTGCTTCTGATTATGATATGAACTGTTGTACTATTGATTGTGATTGAGCGGTACAGTACCCCCTCTCACGGCAAGGCGGAAAACCCGGGTTAAAGGGTGTGTTGACCAATGAGTGTGGAGATAATGATTCCCTCAGTAGGGATATAGCCCGGATTGGTGATAAATCCGTGAGGCGCCCTAGCTAAGAGGATGAGGTTGTGCGTCATGGCGGAAAAATACAAAATTGGTGAGCCGGCCTGTGTGCGCTCTCCGGGATATATTGCCATTGACGAGTACTAGTATCGTTTGTTGAATTGGATGAATTTTATCTTCTTGTATGTAATTTCTAACTATGTCTATTGGTTGAGCTTGAGCCTTCGTATATGCTTGCATGACTGGTGATGCATTTGAATTTTATTAACGCGAGGCCGATTTGCTCACTGAGTTTAAAAGCTCACACTGTTTGTACAAACTTTTTGTTCAGATCAGGTTGCCGCCGAAATACATCCGCTAGAGGAGTAGATCACGTTGAACCTTCCCGCTGTCGGGTAGGCTCTTCTTTTGTTATACAGTATGTTGCTCTGTAACCGTCTAGGACATCTAGGTCAGGGGTTTGGTAATTGGCTTGTATTTCAGTATGATAATGTATTTTGTACTGATGATCTATTATTTTTAATTAAGAAAATCTGATGTATTTTCTTTGTATTTATTAAGGAATGGTATTTTGAAAATATAAAGATAATGACTAACGATTTTACTTGTGGGAAGAATTTATCGAAAGGCTTACAGTGATGGAATATTCATCATTGTGTCGGTCATTTGCCTAGAAAATGGGTCGTGACAGTAATGTAGCAGTCAACGGTACTGTAGCGACTCAGCACTATAGCACAGTCAACGATCAATGGTACTATTTGGTCAAAGTTAGTGTTTGGTCAAAGTTGCTGTTTGGTCAAAGCTGTTGTTTGGTCAAAGCTGCTGTTTGGTTAAAGTTGCTGTTTGGTCAAAAACTACTGTATGATAAGACAAAGCAAGTATCTCATGATAATATGAAATTTGAATCATATAGTTATATACTATACCTGTTATATGGATGAGTATTATATTGTGCTTCTGATTATGATATGAACTGTTGTACTATTGATTGTGATTGAGCTGTACAGTACCCCCTCTCACGGCAAGGCGGAAAACCCGGGTTAAAGGGTGTGTTGACCAATGAGTGTGGAGATAATGATTCCCTCAGTAGGGATATAGCCCGGATTGGTGATAAATCCGTGAGGCGCCCTAGCTTAGAGGATGAGGTTGTGCGTCATGGCGGAAAAATACAAAATTGGTGAGCCGGCCTGTGTGCGCTCTCCGGGATATATTGCCATTGACGAGTACTAGTATCGTTTGTTGAATTGGATGAATTTTATCTTCTTGTATGTAATTTCTAACTATGTCTATTGGTTGAGCTTGAGCCTTCGTATATGCTTGCATGACTGGTGATGCATTTGAATTTTATTAACGCGAGGCCGATTTGCTCACTGAGTTTAAAAGCTCACACTGTTTGTACAAACTTTTTGTTCAGATCAGGTTGCCGCCGAAATACATCCGCTAGAGGAGTAGATCACGTTGAACCTTCCCGCTGTCGGGTAGGCTCTTCTTTTGTTATACAGTATGTTGCTCTGTAACCGTCTAGGACATCTAGGTCAGGGGTTTGGTAATTGGCTTGTATTTCAGTATGATAATGTATTTTGTACTGATGATCTATTATTTTTAATTAAGAAAATCTGATGTATTTTCTTTGTATTTATTAAGGAATGGTATTTTGAAAATATAAAGATAATGACTAACGATTTTACTTGTGGGAAGAATTTATCGAAAGGCTTACAGTGATGGGATATTCATCATTGTGCCGGTCATTTGCCTAGAAAATGGGTCGTGACAGTAATGTAGCAGTCAACGGTACTGTAGCGACTCAGCACTGTAGCACAGTCAACGATCAATGGTACTATTTGGTCAAAGTTAGTGTTTGGTCAAAGTTGCTGTTTGGTCAAAGCTGTTGTTTGGTCAAAGCTGCTGTTTGGTTAAAGTTGCTGTTTGGTTAAAAACTACTGTTTGGTAAAAGCTGCTGTTTGGTCATAGTTGTTGTTGGACCAAGTTTTTTGTTGCGATCGTTATTGTTTCGTCGACACGGTTCCGGTGAGTTTATATTTAATTCAGAAAAGAATTCTGAATTTCTGTGTGAATTTACTGGATTGTGTTAGATTGTGCTGGATTGAATTTCTGGTTTACTGCTGTGAATTTTGTTGGACTGCTGTGTTGAATTTCTGTTAGTGAAGTTCTGGTCAGTTTGCAAGGTTCTGAATAGTTTTGTGAAATTCAATTTCTGATTGCGAAATTTGCTAGTAATTTATCTGTTGTTATTTGAGAAGATGTCGACTCATAAATTCGATATTGAGAAGTTCAATGGATCGAATGATTTCACTTTGTGGAAGGTAAAAATGAGGGCACTTCTTGTTCAGCAGGGATGTGCAGTGGCATTAGAAGGAGAAAGTAGTCTACCTAACACGTTGAAAGAAGAGGAGAAGAAGGAAATTTTAGCAAAGGCTCATAGTGCATTACTATTGAGTCTGACTGATGAGGTGTTGAGAGAAGTAGTTGATGAATCAACTGCTGCAGGTTTGTGGAAGACATTGGATGATAAATACCAGAAAAAGTCTCTCACAAACCGGTTATATCAAAAGCAGTGTTTGTATACCCTGTGGATGACAGAAAATATGCAGGTAAAAGATCATCTTGATAATTTTAACCGAATTATCCTGGATTTACAGGGTGTTGAGGTTAAGATAGATGATGAAGATCAGGCTATCATTCTTTTGTGTTCTCTACCAAATTCATATGAGAACTTTGTTGATACTATGTTGTATGGTAGAGATAGTATCTCTGTTAATGATGTCAAAGATGCTTTGCAGTCTAAAGAGCTGAAGAGAAGAGTCTCTAGTTCTAATGAGGATGGTGCAGAAGCAGGTTTGTATGTTGGCAGAGGCAGAGACACTAAAAGGGATGATGGAAAAAGAAGCAAGTCACGGTCTAAGTCGAGGAACAAAGGAGGACCTCGATGTTATCACTGTAAACAAAAGGGGCACATCAGGAAGAATTGTCCACAGAGGAAGAAGGGAAATGATGAAAAGGAACTGAATACCAGTGGTAGTGCTGCGGTGGTGCAAGATAGTCTGACGGAGAAGAAGACATTGATGTTCTCACAGTCAGCACCTCTGGTTCTGCAAATACTTGGGTCTTGGACACAGGTGCATCTTATCATATGACTTTCTCACGTGAATTGTTTACTTCTTTCAAGGAGTGGAATAGTGTTGTGAGGTTGGGTGATGATGAGCAGCTCAGTGTTAACGGCAGTGGTTCTGTGCAGATTCAGATGTATGATGGAATAGTCAGGACACTTGATGCTTGGTATGTTCCTGGTCTACGGAAGAACTTAATTTCTCTTGGTACTTTAGACAAACAAGGGTACAAGTACTCTGTAGAAAATAGACAGTTGAGAATTTCCAAAGGTGTTCTGGTTATAATGAAGGGTAAATTGCAGCATGGCATTTACTTTATGATTGGTAGTTCTGTGATGGGGACAGTGGCTGTATTTAAATCTTTAGGGAAGAATGATGATTGTACAGAGTTGTGGCGTTGTCGATTGGGACACATGAGTGAGAAAGGGCTGTCAATTCTAAGTAAACAAGGATTGTTAGAAGGGGCAGAAACTGGGAAGCTAAAATTCTGTGAAGTTTGTGTTATGGGTAAACAATGCAGAGTTAAGTTCAGTTCTAAGAAGCATACTTCTACGGATGTTCTGCAATATGTTCACTCAGACTTGTGGGGTCCTTCTCCAGTTGAATCTCAGGGCAAATGCAAGTACTTTGTTACTTTCATTGATGACTACTCTAGAAGGGTTTGGGTATATTTTCTGAAATCCAAAGATGAAGAGTTTAGGAAGTTCAAGGAGTAGAAGACCATGGTTGAGAAACGGACTGAAAAACAGGTCAAAACACTTAGAACTGATAATGGGTTGCAGTTCTGTAACGCTCCATTTGATGAATTTTTCAAGAAAGAAGGTATAGTGAGACATCGCACTGTACATCATACACCACAGCAAAATGGAGTTGCAGAACGTATGAATCAAACACTGTTGCAGCGTGCGAGATGCATGCGATTAAACGCTGGCTTGCCAAAACAATTCTGGGCTGAAGCAGTTAACACTGCTTGTTATCTGGTGAATAGATCGCCATCTACTGCAATTGATTTTAAGACTCCTCAAGAGGTATGGTCCGGTAAACCTTCTGATTATTCTGGCCTGCGTATATTTTGTTGTCCTGCTTATGCTTATGTGAATGATGGTAAACTAGAGCCTAGGGCAATGAAATGCATATTTCTAGGGTATGCACCTGGAGTTAAAGGGTACAGACTGTGGTGTACTGAAAAGGATAGAACTCCAAAATTTATTACTAGCAGAGATATAACTTTTGATGAGTCTGCTATGTTTGGTCAGAAGGAGGAGCTTGGTAGTCATGCAGGTAATAATGATCAAGGTGCCAACCAGAAGGTGGAAATTGAAGTTCAAACTTCAAAAAGGGTTATAACAGACCCTATACAGTAGCCCAGGGAAGAAGAAGAATCACAACCTATAGCAACAAGGAGGGAAATGAGGGAAATCAGAAAACCTATAAGGTATGCAGATTGTGTTGATATAGTTGATATTAATTCAGTTGCTTATGCCTTAGTAGTAGGTGAAAGCATTGATTCTGATGACCCGAGATCATATAAAGAAGCAGTTGAGAGTAGAGAAACATCAGAATGGTTGGTTGCAATGAATGAAGAGATGCAATCTCTTGAGAAGAATGAAACATGGGATCTTGTACCGTTACCAAAGGGAGTGAAACCGGTAGGATGCAAATGGGTCTTCAAGAAGAAAGAAGGTATTCCTGGAGTTGAACCAGCAAGATTCAAAGCACGACTCATGGCCAAGGGTTTTTCACAAAAGGAGAGAATTGATTATCATGAAGTTTTCTCCCTGTTGTGAAGCATAAAACCATTTGTGTCCTTTTGTCCATGGTAAGTGTTTTTGACTTGGAGTTGGAACAACTGGATGTGAAAACTGCTTTTTTACATGGAAATTTAGAGGAGCAGATCTATATGTCACAGCCAGAAGGATTTCTTGATTCTAGGAAGAAAGATCATGTATGTTTGCTGAAAAAAATCCTTGTATGGTTTGAAGTAGTCTCCTAGACAGTGGTATAAGAAATTTGATGCATTCATGACTTCCCATGGTTTTCTACGTAATTAGTTTGATAATTGTGTCTACTCTAAGAAACTTGCAGATGATTCTTATATTTATTTGTTGCTATATGTTGATGATATGTTGATTGCTGCAAAGAACAAGGTTGAAATTTGTAATACCCGTTAATTTCAGAATATAATTCGCTTAAGAGTATTTTAGAATTCTACAACGTTACTTTAGTTATTTATTTTGGTCATTTTTAATTTTCATATTTAATTGTTCTCTTTGAATATTATTTATGAAAATTGAGTTAAATGACTGGACTAAATATTTGCACAATGAGGGATACATTCTAAGAATGGTGAAATTCATGGAAAAATGGTTTCAGAATGGTCAATTAATCCATTTATTGTAAATTGACTGGATGGGTTTGGATGTTGGGTTATGGATACCCATGGGTTATTGAATAACCCATTAGAAATATTTAATATAAAGTTTCAATAGTAACCCTCATTTTTCACTCAGCCGAAGGAAGCAGAAAAGCATTTCTCTCAGTTCTTCATTTTCTTCTCAAATCCTTCCCTTGATCTTCAGAGTTTCGATTATTTGTTCGGTTCAAAAGCTTTGTAAGGATCAAAGGTAAGCTTTAATCCGATTATTTTCCTTAAATTTCAGTTTATGTAGAAGATCAGAGGAGGTTTTGTTCTTGAAGATTTTGATGATAATTCATGAATCTCAGTAGTTTTAGAAGTTATATTTGAGTTATAATAGGTTAAAAGAGTTGAAATTCTGGTTTTGAAACAAGAAAGGAAAGGATGAATTTTTGAAAGATTTTTCTGCAAAAATCCGAGTTACTGTAGCGACCAGGGATTTCGAAACAAAATCTGAAAAATTTTCTTCGGGGTTACTGTAGTAGTACTGTAGTGTCGGCAGTCAACGGAACTGTAGCAGTCAACGTTACTGTAGCGAACCGGCACTGTAGCGAACCGTTACTGTAGCAACCGTTACTGTAGCAAACCGTCACTGTAGCAATCAGAAAATTTTGCGTATTTTTCGTGATTTTGTTTCCTTTCTTATGATTCCTTGTAATATATTTTACTAGGAAATTTTCCTACACAAATTCTAGTGTGGAACAAGGTAAACTTGGACAAACATCAAGGTGAGTGAATAACCTTGCTCAGCTAATTTGATATTACTAGTCAAAGTACAATATAAGTCCCATTTACAATATTATTTGGATAATAAGCAATTAATTTTTCATATGGGAGTATATGATGATCAGTAGAAATAAGAGTATGAAGAAACTATTTATTTCATGACAATTGTACTATGTGATGAATTCTCACTATTTTATTAATGAGTAAAGATCTACGGGATCTAATACACGAGTGTGAAAGGGTTAAAGTCCCATACTACTCGGTGTATATCTAAGAAATCTTATACACGAGTTTGAAAGGGTTAAAGTCCCATACTACTCAGTGCATATCTATGAAACATATACATGAGTTTGAAAGGGTTAGAGTTCCATACTACTCGGTATATATCTATGAAATCTTATTCATGAGTTTGAAAGGGTTAGAGTCCCATACTACTCGATGTATAAGATAATTAATTATATGAGTAAATGTGGTATTTGTACTTTTGATATTTTATATAGTACAGTTATTTACTTACTGAGTTTTTAAATAAACTCACACTTCCTATGATTATTTTTTTCAGATACAGAAAACAGAGAAGAAGAGAATCTGTTTGAAGATTAGAAGCCCCTTGGGATTATTCTCTATTTCTGTCTAGTGGGACACCAGTACTTATTAATGTGGATATTAGAAACGCTCTGTACTTTTTATAGGTCTCCTAGGCTTGCGACGAGATAGAAATATCAGACTATGTATGTCTATATTTGCTTATCAGATGAATATAATTCTGTAGCGTGGAATGAATGATTAAGGTTGAATGTAAAACCTTACAGAATATATGCATATAACGTATGTTTGAGAATTATATCAAATGAGTAGTATCTTTTCACATGCTCAATTTTTGGGATGTGGCAAAATTGATAGTTTGAAAGCCTTGTTGAGCAGTGAGTTTGAGATGAAGGATTTGGGTGCAGACAAGAAGATATTGGGCATGGAGATTTGGAGAGATAGAAGTGCAGGTTTACTGTATGTATCTCAACAGAAATATATAGAAAAATTGTTGCAGTCTTTCCAAATGAATAATTCTAAGCCGGTTAGTACTCCCTTGGCGGCACATTTTAAACTTGATGCTAGTACAATACCTACTACTGTAATACCCGTTAATTTCAGAATATAATTCGCTTAAGAGTATTTTAGAATTTTACAACGTTACTTTAGTTATTTATTTTGATCATATTTAATTTTCATATTTAATTGTTCTCTTTGAATATTATTTATGAAAATTGAGTTAAATGATTGGACTAAATATTTATACAATGTGGGATATATTCTAAGAATGGTAAAATTCATGGAAAAGTTGTTTCAAAATGGTCAATTAGTCCATTTATTGTAAATTGACTGGATGGGTTTGGATGTTGGGTTATGGATACCCATGGGTTATTGAATAACCCATTAGAAATATTTAATATAAAGTTTCAATAGTACCCCCCTTATTTTTTTCTCATGATCGAAGCAGCTGAAGTGAATAGTAAATTCACTTTCTCTCGTTTCTTCACCCTCTTCTCAAATCCTTTCCTTGATCTTCAGAATTTCGATTATCTGTTCGGTTCAAAAGCTTTGTAAGGATTAAAGGTAAGCTTTAATCTCATTATTTTCCTTAAATTTCAGTTTATGTAGAAGATCAGAGGTTTTGTTCTTGAAGATTTTGATGATAATTCATGAATCTCAGTAGTTTTAGAAGTTATATTTGAGTTATAATTGGTTAAAAGAGTTGAAATTCTTGTTTTGAAACAAGAAAGGAAAGGATGAATTTTTGAAAGATTTTTCTGCAAAAATTCGAGTTACTGTAGCGACCAGACATTTCGGAAAAATTCTGGAAAATTTTCTTCGAGTACTGTAGCATACTGTAGTATCGGCAGTCAACGTTACTGTAGCAGTCAACGTTACTGTAGCGAACCGGCACTGTAGCGAACCGGCACTGTAGCAACCGTTACTGTAGCAAACCGTCACTGTAGCAATCAGAAAATTTTGCGTATTTTCGTGATTTTGTTTCCTTTCTTATGTTTCCTTGTAATATATTTTACTAGGAAATTTTCCTACACAAATTCTAGTGTGGAACAAGGTAAACTTGGACAAACATCAAGGTGAGTGAATAACCTTACTAAGCTAATTTGATATTACTAGTCAAAGTATAATATAAGTCCCATTTACAATATTATTGGGATAATAAGCAATCAATTTTTCATATGAGAGTATAAGATGATCGGTAGAAATAAGAGTATGTAGAAATTATTTTATTTCATTGCAATTGTACTATGTGATAAATTCTCTCTATCTTATTAATGAGTAAAGATCTACGGGATCTAATACATGAGTTTGAAAGGGTTAAAGTCCCATACTACTCAGTGTATATCTATGAAACCTATACCCGAGTTGAAAGGGTTAGAGTCCCATACTACTCGGCGTATATCTAAGAAATCTTATTCACGAGTTTGAAAGGGTTAGAGTCCCATACTACTCGGTGTATATCTATGAAATCTTATTCATGAGTTTGAAAGGGTTAGAGTCTCATACTACTCGATGTATAAGATAATTAATTATGAGTAAATGTGGTATTTGTACTTTTGATATTTTATATAGTACAGTTATTTACTTACTGAGTTTTTAAATAAACTCACACTCCCTATGATTATTTTTTTAGATACAGAAAACAAAGAACAAGAGTATCCATTTGAAGAATAGAAGCCCATTTGAATTATCCTCTATTTCTGTCTGGTGGGATACCAGTACTTATTAATGTGGATACTAGGAATGCTCTGTACTTTTTATAGGTCTCCTAGGCTTGCGATGAGATAGAAATATCAGACTCTGTATGTCTATATTTGCTTATCAGATGAATATAATTCTGTAGTGTGGAATGAATGATTAAGGTTGAATGTAAAACCTTACAAAATATATGTAAATGACGTATGTTTGAGAATTTTATTTAATGAGTAGTATCTTTTCACATGTTCAATTTTTGGGACGTGACAACTACAGCTGAGGAAAAAGGGTACATGAGTTCAGTGCCCTATTGTAATGCTGTTGGAAGCTTGATGTATGCAATGGTGTGTACTAGGCCTGATCTAGCTCATGCATTCAGTGTGGTAAGCAGGTTTATGAGTAATCCTAGGAGAGCTCACTGGAATGCAGTTAAATGGATTATGCGGTATCTAAAAGGTACGAGTAATATTTGCTTGGTTTATGGTGCTGATAAATCTGATAGTGGCTTGGTTGGTTATACAGATTCAGATTATGCTGGAGATCTTTTGAGGAGAAGATCCTTAACATGCTATGTCTTGACTCTGAATGGATGTGCTGTCAGTTGGAATGCAACACTTCAATCTACAGTTGCCTTGTCTACCACTGAAGCAGAATACATGTCATTGGCAGAAGGAGTTAAGGAAGGTATATGGTTACATGGTTTGATTGATAGTTTGGGGTTAAATATTCAGAGACCTATCATTTATTGTGATAGTCAAAGTGCATTAAGTTTGGCCAAGAATCCAGTCTACCATGAGAGGTCGAAGCATATTGATATCAGATTGAATTTTATTCAAGATGTGATAGAAGACAAGAAATTATCCATCAAGAAGATAGCCACAGCAGATAATCCAGCAGATATGTTGACAAAGGCTCTACCTTCAGAGAAGTTCAAGCATAGCTTGAACTTGGTGAATGTTCGCATTCCATGAAGCCCTACAGGGCTTGAATGACAGAGATGAAGTTGTACTTAGTTTTGGTGATTTGAGGAAATTCAAGTCAAGGAGGGAAATTGTTGTGTTTGACTTGAATTTTGTGGGTGGCCCGGTTTGTAACCCGACCCATGACCCATGACCCATAACCCATTATTTGCTCTATATATATGTGTGTGAGGGAATTCATTTGGAAGTGGTTGATGTAATTTCTCTCTGTATAGCCTCCGTTAGAAAATAATACAGATATTCTCTCTGTCTGTGGACGTAGGTCGCATTAACCGAACCACGTAACTTTTTTGTGTGTTTTTCTCAATCTTTATCTTTGATTTATTGCCTTACAATAACCTAACAGTAAATATGTGGTTTTGGCATGTTGTCTTCTTGGAAAATTAAAAAGGTAATATTTAATTATACATAATCATTTATGTGAAACCAAAATAAGCATGTTAATGAATGTACATAATAATAAAAAGGGATTAAGTTATGTGATGTTGAGCAGGCTTACTGTGGTACAGTGTTCGTATGTGATTGAATTTAAAGCGTGACAGTTTTATGAAAAATTTATCAATTGGCATTTTTTAAACTGTTTCATTTATTATTTTTTTCCTTGATCATGTTAATCCATTGTACTACAACGCAGGCTTGTAATTGACACCTGGATTAGATTTCAACTTTGAAGTCTGCCATTGTCAAGCTCCTAATTGTTGTCGAGGAACTGGACTCTTCCCTTTGTAAGTGTTCCCACATATTGAAGAATTTGGATTGACTTCTGCGGAGCTATTGAGTTTTGATTCAATGGTTTTTATTTATTTAATTTTTTTTAAAATTTATAAATATCAATTGATCTAATGTTATTTATAAATACAATAATAATATAAAATGATAATTATAAATTTTTTTTAAAAAAAATACTAAATGAATAAAAATTATTAGATTAGACTGATCCAACAACTCTTACGTGCAGGAGGCAATCTCAACGCCATATTGAAGTATATAGTTTTTTATACCAAATATTCAGCCGTGTGAATATTGGAAAATTTCTATCTTCCAAATGGAGATGCAAAGAGGATATTAAATGGGCATGCTCTTTAATGTCAAAAAAGCCTCCATCAACCCTTTGAATCTGCTTCAAATAGGAGGGCTCCTCTATCCCTCAAAATTTCCTCTTTCAAAAGGTGGTGTCTTTTTCACAACCACGTATTATTAGAACTGAATCATATTGATCGATTGAACTAATTACACCATAAATCAAGTAGGGGACAATTCAAATAACTCTTAAAATCAATAAATAATCGAACTAATCAATAATTGATTAAATCAAGTAAAAATCGATGTTAATAAAGTGGTTGAACTAGTCTATTTGATTTTTTTTATTTTTTTTATTTTATAATTAAGTAATAAAAAAATTAATATTACAGATTAACTAATTTTAATAGAGATATCAATATATTAATATTTTATAAATTTATTATCAATAAATATTATATTAATTAATAATATTTCTTTGTTATTTAATCAATATTATATTGATTAATAATATTAATTGTCTAAAATAAATAAACGTCAAAGTCTAGCACAAAACGTGCAGCCATAAAGAGGGGGGGAATTATAATTTTTAATTTCTAAAAAATATATGCTTTAATTATTTTACCATTTAAATTTTAAATACATGATTTAGTCTCTAAAATATATGCCAATCTTTAAATTTTAAAATTACACTTTCTAGTCCTTAGAAATTAGTGACTCACTACTCATTTATCTCATAAATATATGTTTCACCGACTAACAGATATTATTAAGTTTAGAGTCTTCAGAAAATTACTTATATACATTTAAGATTGAGGCATATATTTTTCAAGAAATAAATTGTATATTTTTAAAATTCAAGAATCAAATAATTAAATATAAAAGGTACAAGTTATCAAAAAAGAGTAAATTATACTATTTTTTATAATTTAACTAAATTATACTAAGCATCCCTTTAGTTTCTACCATTGCACTCGACTCTCCTAACATTTGACATATGTTGCAAAAATCTCTCATCAAATTTATTTCTTATCAAATCGATCAACTTTTTACACTACATGAGTCTATAAATTTATTTTTAACATGAAAGTTAAATTAATATCAATATTTAATATGAAATAATAACTTTATTTTTATTTGACAATGAGAAGTTGTTAAGTAATATCATTACTAGATAGAATGAATATTGTACAGAAAATAAGGAGATACTAGGGTCTAGGTATGATTTAATCAAACTGGGACAAAAGTTACTATGTGAAATTATACAAACTGCATTCACTTACTCAACATCATCATCTCCACAGTACTTTCATCTTATTGGTTTAATTATTAATTAATTGCTAGTGAGGATTGAAGAAACTCACATGAATGCCAGTGTCAATGATAACATAAACACTAGCAACCACCACCATAACACTTAGGCACATCCCCAAGACTCCCAACAACCAATTCACACACCACATTACACTGTACTTTTTTGGTTTCTTTGCCTTCAGCCACATGAAGCATGGGTACGCCAACGTCACCGGCAACGCCACTCCTCCGATCAACCCGGCTGTGCTCGACAAGAACGGGAATGCCACTGCGATGAAGAAGGATATGAACCCCGAGAACAGCCGGACAAGTGACCGGAGCCACCACGGGCATGCCTTCTTCATCCTTCTTGTGTATTGTGACTCCAAGTCATCAAACATTGGCATGCCATAGATTTGAAATGAGCAAAGTGCATTTATTATCACAAATAGGCTTGTAAACCCTAGTATGAATCTTGACACGTCATGAGAGTGGTATTGGTACAGGGCTCTCAGCATTCCTTCATCTGCCGGAATCTGTTAAAGTTCAATTAATTAGCAACGAAAGAATGGACATTAACACAAGATAAACTATCGGTAAAGTAAAATTTATAGGGTTTAGGGTTTTCTAATCAATTTTTCTTACACGTTCTCCTCACAGACAGTACGTGGACGAGCCAAATTGACTTCGACTACATGCAAAGCTAATCAGTTCTGTTGATTGTATTTTTGTTTGGTTTGGAGTTGAACAAACTTTATTTTGGATAAATTTATATTAGAGCTATTAAAATAGGGTTTTTTTTAGAAGTTTAGTTCAATTTTTTAAATTTTTTATAAGCCTATTTAAATGTTTAATATATCTTTTTAGAAGTTTAATTTATTTTTTTGAAATTCAATTGTTCCAATATATAGTTTTTATCATTAAAATAATTAAAAATATATTTTTTAAAACAAGATAAATAAGCCTATGGCTTATGATGGGTGGGTTGGGATAGGTTAAAATTTTTTAACTATGAATTATATAAGGTACAGTTTAATCCAACTCATACTCACCATTAGCCTTGCAAGACTTGAACTGTGGTAGACTAATCTAACCCATTTGACAGCACTAATTTATGTGTAAGGAATACTAAATAATTGTTCTTCCCTTGTATAATGTGCTTGTGACGAAATTTTTTCAGCGCTTTTAATGTACTAATCAATTATATAATGAACTAATAAAAGTTCATCAATATGAGTATTTTAGATGATGAGATTTATTGATTCACTCGATGTAATATTTTTATTAATCATTTAAATTATTTAGTTGTTTAAAAAGTGTATCTAAGAAATTTTTTTGTTTTCTTTAATTTGTGAGTTTGTAGTTTGAACATAGAAGCACATACCAGTTGGCCATAAGCCCAGTAGCCAACAATAGCAAGTGGAAACAAGCAAGCAGCAATGAGCGTATAAGCAACCCTCACTCCTTTCCACATTGGCAAGTGGGATGGATGCTTCTCGCTTGAAGGCATTGTACCCTGCATCATATAATTATTTTTTAAAAAAATTATATAAAGTTTAAATTTTTGCTGGTTCTCTACTAAAAATAAGATATATCTAGATTTTTTTAAAAAATACTAATTATATAATGATAAATTATAAAAAATATAAAATTATTTGTTAAAGAACACACATTTGTTGTGTTTCTGATTGGAGAACTATATATTTTATTATATTCTAATTAAATGACTTGATAACAATGATAAAAGAAATGCATTCTAAATTTTTTATTGGACTTCCTAACAACGTTTAATGTTGGGAAATTGAAGTAAAACAACATACACCTCATCTATTCATCATCAATCGTAGTGTTGAAAAATCTAACGTAACACCTAACAAAGGATCTGGTGGCAAAATTTCCCCCCTACTTTTTGAGTATGATAACAACATGTTGGCAAAGTTTGACCTTAAAATAACCATCACACTTGGTTGTCTCCAAAAGTGCTAATCACACAATCACATCCCCCAATTAAGATTAAAGTGACATGGCTTTGCCTAGCACTAAGCATAGAAATTATTATTAAAACTATACATACGGTCCTTGTAGTCTGTAGACCCACATTCCAATAGTGATCAAAAACTGACGCATTTCAAGTTCTCAAATTTCAACTCTGTCAGTCATGTCGTGAATTGTCAGCCCCTTCTAGATGCTGTCTCATTTAAGACATTAGAAAATGTAAGAAAGGCATAAGAAATAGAATGAGCAGCTAGAAATGAGAAACCTGAATTTCAAGGATAAGGTTGTGACCCCTAAAAGCAAAAGCAACGATGCCGAGGGCATTGAGCACAGTGAAAAAACTTTGAAGGTGGCTTCCGCCTCTGACGGGCTTGTAGGACACTCCGGAAAGCCTACCTTGGGCCAGAGACACGGCCCAAATGGAGGTGCAATACCCTACGGCCGTCACTGCTCCCACGAGCGATACGCCCGCAATGGAGTTGAGGTTTGGCAATTGAGACAGCACCACCGCCCCGCACGTGAATACCAGATACCATTCAACGGTGGTCAGGGGTTTGGAGGAACACGTGTCCCCACATAGCACCTCGTAGAACGTCCTCGCCGTTGATCCTCCTATTATGATCAGGGTCGTCAACGTGCCCGCTGATAGGTACATTATTGGCATGAAGCCCACCCACTTCCCTACTTTCTCACCTGCAGGAGCCCGCGTCATCAATGAATGGAATTAGGAATATTGAAGAGCTGTAGATTATTCTTTATTAAATGAATGGTGGGAGGAAGGACACGTGGAGGGATGATACCGAAGGTAGCAAAGCAGAGTTGGAGGTAGCGGCTGTAGCGGATTCCTGCTTCGGGTGATTCGTGAAGATGGACGAGTAACCATAGCGTGTAAAGCTGCCATACGAACGCTATGCTCAAACTTATTATTCCCCATGTCCTGCCACCATTCACTATTTTGTTACTTTAACAAACAAACTATAATATTCTTTTTTGGTTAAGAACCAAGGCAAATAGGCAATAGCCAAATAGAGCATATCATGTTATCTTTAAAAATTAAAATTGGTGACATTAACTATTGTCTGCTTCATAGTTCGTAGTTACTTGCCGGAGCCAACTAGTGTCCATCGTCAGCCCATTTGATCGTTGATAACATAATATGTTCTATTGACTTTAAGTAGTATTCGATCATTGATATGCTTTATATAGTATTTGATCGCTGATTACATGATTAATAATCAATGATTTTAAAAAAATATTTATTATCAACTATTAGACAACCGACAATAAATATTGTTGGTTCTAATATTAGAGCCAAGGTATCTTACCCTTTAACTCTTTTCTTAATTTAAGTTATATTTTGAAGGTTTATGTTTTTATGTGGCAATGATTGAATTATACAATGCAAGGTTGGGAGCAGACAACAAACAAGCAAGTATCTTATCTTAGATATTTTATTCGGGTTGAGTTATCGTTATTCAAATTTTTCTTTAAATTTGAATAAAAAAAATTAATATTAAAAAAATTTTATCCTTTTGAAATATCAGTCAATTCAAATTAAATTAGTTGAAGATAGGTTATTTGATACTAGTAGTTTAATTGAAAAAAATCTCTTAAAATTGAGTCGTTTTAGTAAAAATTTGAATATGATAATAAAGATTAATTATCATGAATTTCAAAATAATTGGGCTAATCAAAGCTTAAGCTTTATATAATAATAAACTCTCTACTCCTTCGTAACTGGAAATATATATTCTAGAGTTAGGCTTAATTGATATTAGCTTTACTTGAATTATATATAATTCTTAAATTAACACTTGTGAACTTTAGTACTAATTCTTATGCACTACTTTACTGGTTTTAATGACTCTCTTAATTAATTATTTTGTCAATCATAATATATGGTTATATATTAAGTTATATCCAAGGCAGTGCATATAATTTTAAAAAAAGAAGAGAAAAGGAAAGCTAAGAAGTTAATAATATGATATAAAATTTGATGAAACATGATATAGAGATGACATACCAACCAAGAACAGTGAAGGCGAAAGGAAGGACGAGAGCCTGAATGCCAATCCCAGAACAGAGAGTGTGAAAAGCAGCATAGTACTTGTTGCCATTCCTAGACTCAGTGATAGGAAGCCAAGCATCCTGAGGATCAAGCTTCGTCATCCTCAAAGCCTTAATCACTGGGCTTCTTCCCAGTGGAGTTAAAAACCTCGACGGTGTCAGAGACATTCTTGGAGTCCTAGGAGTACTCTTGCCTGTGTGTGGAGCCTCTTTATGATCAGTAATATTCTCAGAATGAAGAAGTGGAGACCTTGAGAAAGATGGAGAGTGAAGCTGAGATGGAGGACAAGATAGAGGTGGGGATGATCCCACATTTGGCGTCCCCACACCTGAACCTGACTTTATCTCATTTGCTTCACTTCCCATTTTTGATTTCTGTCTTGTCTTTTCTTGGACCTTGTTCCTCTTCTTCTCTTTTGTTTTGCTCTTGCTCTGAGTTCCCAGACTGAAAGGTTTATGTAGGCAGGTCTGAGAGAGAGAGAGAGAGAATTAACGAAGAAAAGTACAAAAAAGTTAGTCCAAGGACCATGCAAGAGAGAGTTGGTAACTGTTACAGTCACAGGTCATTGAGATAATTATGATTCTATTTGAAGTGTGAAGAGAAAGTAGATTTTCTTTTTTCCTTTTTTGTTTCATGATTAAAATTATATTTTTGTTAGCAATAAGTACGTAAAAAGATAGCGTTTGAGTATTTGGAAAGACTGCTGTGTTGGCTTGCTGAAGAGAGGAGGGTGGTATAGCTAGAACTGTAAAATCATATATTATCTAAGCAGTGATTTAATTTGATGGATAACAAAGTCTACCCCATGTGCTGGAAACTTATATCAATGAACATATGGAAAACACACAACGTCGCTGTCACGAAAGGGTTATTGTTATTTCTCCTTTCTGAGATTCTTTTTTTGGTGCACGTTTAATTTGGTTAGAATATCATCCTATGCATGTCGTAAGAACGCATGCATTCTTCAAGGCTTTGTTGGGTTGTGGCTAAAAGTAAGTATTTCTTTCTAGAATGAACCAGCACATTGTAAAGTCAACATTATGATCCTCATTAGAATTTTGGAGTGTATGTTCAAATGTAGCAAAGGAATTGAGTTTCAACTTTCAACACTCAACCACCATACGTATGTATATAAGTCAAAACGGGACCAGACAAGAGTCTATGGTATAGATAATTCACGAAAAATCTTTCATTAAATATTCTCCAAGTGTATGCTGAACAATTATTACCCTTCCTGCTCTTCCTGTGATTTTAACAACTCTTACTTTCAGTGGTCATTGCTTTGACTGAGCATCCTATCAACTATATAATAAATTAGTAATTGCTAAACTAAATTCCTCATTATTGTCAAACGTGATTATGTATCCATAGAATATGATAAATTAAGTCAGATTAAGAATTTCTAACAAAAGAGTATGGTAGGTGAAGTGGGATTGATTTCTGAAAAGTATGGGAAGAATGTAATTTGAAACCCATAAATAAATATAAATTCTTGCATCAGAATATTGAGACTTCTGAGCCCTGGCCCTTAGGTAATCTGAATTAGTTTTAGTCTGTTTAACAACTTGACAAATTTGGCTAGTGACATCTAGACAGATCGACTGAGCTCATATGCTACAAATTCAGAGACCAAAATATTTTTCGTTCTATTGTCATGTTCTAGGTTTTTATGATGATGGATTACAAAATTGCATTATCACTTGCAGTAACATACAATTCTATAACATTCTTGGCATCCATCTAACTGCATATCATCTATATACATACGTATATATAGAGGTATAAAATTAAACTAAATCAATAAAAAATTGACCAAAATTAAAAAAAAGATTTTGAAAATATGAGAACAGAATGGTTTAATTTTGTTGTTGGTTTGATTCAGTTTTAAATATTATATTATACATAATATATTAAAAAAATTATAAACTAATACACCAATTTTATTTTTTTATTATCATTGGATGTCAATTGAGATATGTTGTAACAAATTTATACACTAACAATAATACATTAAGTTATAATTTAAACTATTAATAGATAGTTTAAAGAAAGAAATATGAAGTTATGAAAAAGTTAGAAATATATGTTTATTGTGTTCATAAAATAATATATTAAAAAAATTCTTTCAAATATAATAATAAAATGCTTTAAATATTATCCAAAAATTTTATTTTTTTTTTCAAAATTACCTAAAAAATAAAACTAACTAAATTCATATTTTTTTTAAAATAAATTAGGTCAGTCCAATTTGATTTTAACTTAAAATTAAATCAAACCAAACTTTCAAATACTCGTATATGAGTCAGTTATGAGGACTCACCGATAAAATGGTGCACCAGTGAATTCAGGATTGTGAGCTTCTGAACTTTAGTTCTTCAAAGCGAGCTGCAAGCTCATCATAATCTGGCAATTTGGGACGAACAATACTAACACTATCCTGTTTCAACTGAGATGAAGATGCTGGCTCGGAGGCCAGTGAGGTAGCCTAACGGGAGATCTTTCCGTTTGAATCTCTTCATCACAATCAGATCCATCAAACTGAATGTGTAGAGTTTTAGATTATAGCTGTGTCTCTTAGAAGTCAGCTTGTTTGTTTCTATGGTCTGAGATTTTGAAGGATTCACTGATAGGTTGTAGGCACTGACAAAAGTGCGTGGCCCTTCCTTTTGAGAGAGAGAGAGGAGCTTAGTTTTCAACGAATTTGAGACAACAAGAGAAAGCAAGAGAGAGAGAAAGAGAGAACACAATTAGCAAAATACTTGGCAATTTACTCCACAATTAGGTCTAAGATCAGTAGCAGCAGATACAAAATCTCCACCACATTTCTTCTCAAAGATATTCTTAAGTGTCACTAACTCGGGAATTTCTGAGCACCTAGGGGCTGCAAATATCAAGCTTGCAACCTTCTTGCAAATTCGCTGGGCATTCCCTATAATAATTTGGATTATCATATGAAAATTAAATATGTTAGCTTCACAATGGAAGAAAGAGTCTTCTAATTTTCACCTCTGTTTTGTAATGCATGAAAGTCTGGCCACGACTACTTCACAGAAGAGCTCGATGAACTCATTTGCAGCCAAAAACATTTTTGCTCTCTCATCACATGCTCGACCTACAAAGCCATAAGGTCTTCAAGTTAATACATACTCCTATATAATCACCTGAATTTTTAAATGACTGTCAAATTGTCCTCATCATAGTTTGATTAGATACAGTTTTTAGGTATTCTCCAATGACAGCTTGGCCTAGTTTTTTGTTAGCGTTCATTCCACATTTATGGCTTAATACAAAGTAGAACCTGATAGAATATTTCTATAGAAGTTTCCCCAAGTCTTTTCCACTAACAAATATATACTTTTAAGAGGTACAAACTCCTAAAAAATAGAGGTCCTAGCCTATCAGCTATTGCCCAAATACGTATGAAGGGACAGGCACGAAAGGTTGTCAATCATAATTTCAATTTTCAAGGAAAAACAAGCCAAAAAAAAAAAATCACAATGATAGTTAAGTCATTTATTAACCAGTAAATATTATGACATTGACCATAAACATGGTAAAATCACTCAACAACAGCAAAGAAAAAGCATAACATTTTAACAAGAAGAATTTTGAACAAAATTATACAGGGTAACAACCCCTGAGAGAAACTCACCTCCATTAGCCAAAAATGGAAATTGAGAAATTAAATTTCAGAAATAATTTTTGTGGTTAAAAAAAATAATAATAATACTCTGATACGGGCAGTAGCATCTTGACCAGTCTAGAGAAGCAAAGCAATGCCTCGCCTCATCTTCCGCAACAGCTTGAATCTCACCATGGTCATCTTCGCTGCCGTTTTTCTGTTTTGATTTCATTTCGTTTCAAATTATTCCCAAATGAAGCAGAAATATTGCAATCAAACCCAAAAAAGCTAAACCCTGCCCTGCTTAGTGATCTCAAGAAAATGTAATGAAAAAACTGTTGAAAATAAGTAACTTAAAAAATGCACCATTTGGAGGAGTTGCAATCTCGTCCGAGAAGTAAGAGCTTTGTTTGCACCAGCGACGGTCATGCCCGAGTGAGACAGAGAAAGAGACACAGAGGTCAGGGGGAAAGGATGTCGAAAAGTGTGATCTCGAAAATCCCGTGGGTCCCACTTTCGTGCTCGTCGGTGGGGAAAATCTAGCCGTAGGCATACTTCACACGTGGCGAACGTAGGTTCTATCAGAGGAAGAATCCCGTGCAACAGGGATCTTGACGTTTGCACAACTAGACCACTATGGTACAACCACGTTGGTAAATTAGTCAAGAGTCTCGAGACCGTTTAATTGATTTTGTAAAATTATAAATTTATTTAATTTTAATTTCCAGACAATTTAATTTAATTTTAAGTAATTTTATTTATAATAATTTATAAGTTGTAATTTTAAAAATATATATAAATATTAAAAAAGACCATATTAATTATAAGATATAATAATATTGTTAACATAAAAGTATATAAATATAATATTATATATATACAAAATATTATTTTTTATATATAAAATTAGTTTAATTTGAATCAATTAAATTAATAAACGAGCATAATTAATTAAAATTTATATTTTAAAAATTAATTTTAACCTCTGTTTTTAATTTTTGTTTGATTAATTTAATTTTAAACTTCTTGACTCGTCCATCACAAGGAAAAAGTTTCAAGTTTAAAAAAAAAAAAATCCGTGACTTATCATGTAAGCCAGATCATATATGGAAAGGGTAAAATAATAATAACGATTCTGAATTTCTCTTCATATTTTTAGAACTCAATTTTGAATTTTGTTTACAGATTTATTTGCCGATTTTAATCAATTGTTTATGCGAATGCTATAGATGTAGGGTCAGGTAATATATTACATAGATAAGGATTATTTTAATTTGTTAATACAGGGTAGTGGCTTCTATACGTATTGGAGTAAAAAAGCCTGTAAATTTGCTTAGAAGTACTACACTGGGGATTTTAATCTTTTATTATTTGAGTTTTTTTAAACTATCAAATATATTTTTTATTTTAAAATAACAGAAAAGTAACATTTTAAAAAAAAATCCTGGGCACTTTTTTATTTTAAAATATGAAAACTTCATATCTTCAGAACGCTATTCACTATTCATTGATTCTTCATCAAAATTTCACTGATGGGAGATGGAGTATGAGAACCCATAATTTGGACCACAAATTTCACAATAATTATACTCCGAAAGTGACAGTCACATCAATTTCTAGGAGATTGCTGAAAGGAAAGGAAGGGATAGCTTGTTTGAATGCTTTTCCTATTTTATTTTCCTTTTAGCTGATATTGAATTATTTAAAAAAAAAAATAAAAAGGACATAAAGGGAGACACCCACTGATCATTATTTGCTGAGATAAAACAACATCATTAATAGGTAGATGGGGGATGTTATACCATGAACTTTAAATTTTAAACTTTGTTCGTAAGTCAACTTTTTACACTAAATTTTTTTTGAGTTTTGTGTTTTAACAAAAAAAAAATTAACACATGTTTCAATGTGTATTGCCAATAGAAACCTGCGACGACTAGAGTGTGAGCTCTCAGGAGCAAAATTCGAGGTAGATTAAAATTAATTTACAAAAAATAGAATCTCAAGCTCTCTGGAGCAAAACCCTAGGTAAAATTAATTTATAAAAAATACAATCAACTAAGCCAATTAATGAGATACATGTTTCTGTTTTTTTTTTTATAAATAATCATCTAGATTATTAAATCATAGATATTGATTAATTAAAATTTGATCTAAATAAAATCGTAATAAATGACAAAATTGATTAATTAAAATTTGATTCAAATAAAATTATAATAAATGACAATATTCTTTTAACCCAATTATATTTTTAAAAACTTAAAAACTTTGATTAAACTAAAATAATTTTTTACTAATTGATTTACGCATAATGTTATATGTTTCGACCTTTTTGATTTCATTTGTATATAATATATCATTCAAAAATCCATTTAATGAGCTAATGGGATTAGATTAATTAATCACAATCTTCAGTTGTCCACTACATTCTGAACAGAAAGACAATACCAGAGGCCGATTAAAATTGTATGGTTCCCAGAAAGGAACAGTATGTATACAATTGCATCAAATTACAAAATCACTCTGTACATTTAGAAAATCTCAACAAGGTTCATTCAGATCCTGTAATAAGCGGATTCATACATAGCCTCATTGGACTCAACTCAGGTTTATAACTATGTAACTCCACATCAGGGAGAAAGTATATTCAGAAACGAAACTCTATAATTGATCAAATGCTTAAACAAACACTCCAATCCACCTTCAAGCCCTTCAATGCCTTCAACCAAATCCTCCAGCCTTCCATTCGCATACTGAATCTTCTCTGCAGCCTCACCATGTAGGCTTGGATTGTTCACAATAATCAAACTGTTGAGTGCAAAATCCACCTTCTCAAACTCGTTTATATTGTTACCCTCTTCGTTACTGCTCACGAGTGCCCCTATCTGCATCAATCTCGACACGAAGGCCCACTTGTTAGGCTTCGATTTCAAAACAGGGGTACAGAGGAAGACCAAGAGAGAGTGGAAAATGGAGGCGGTGATGAAGCTTGCTTCTCTGAGAACCCTAACAACTGCAGAAAGATGGGGGTTCAGATCCAACGGTCGAGAAGCCCCGAAAGACCCATCAATTTGCTTCAGCGAAAGCAGAGAGTTTGTGGATTCCTTCCTGGTGTTCCTCCTGAGACCCCAGTAAGCAGAAACATGAGCTTCCATGAGGCTTGAATCTCCAAGCTTTCTCCTTCTGAGCGCAGATTGAAGATCTCGAATGCCCCCTTTGATGGACAAAATCGCATCCCTCGTGTTGCCCAGAATGTCCAGGAATCTCACCGGACAATCTAACAACTCATCCACCCATTTCTGGTTGTGGTGTTGACATAACGCTTGCTGGGTCAATGGTTGCTTCAGAAGATCATCTATGCATTTGTACAATTCTTTGAGCCCACGTAAACCACAGCAAATCGTTTCAACCTTCGATGATGATGATGATGATGATGACGATGAGTCCCAAGATTTCAGAACGTTGAGCTGCTCTTCGACCCGAAGAGTGGTGGGGTGGGATCGAGTGGGTAAACTAATGGATCGAACGCCGTATTTGGTGTTAGATTGCTTTGGTGAATACGAACCCATTGTGGCTCGTTTCATTGTAAAAAGGGTTTAGATGGCTGAAATCGGAGAAGGGTTTGTTTGATTTGGGTACACCCAGAATTATCTTCAAATATATACCAATACTTTTGGCGGAGGGGACCGGAAGAATCTATAAAGAATTGAATATTTTCATAATGCCAAATTTAATAAACATGTGAAAGGAGAATGTGTTTTTATTTTTTTTTAATTATTAATCTGTGGGTTATGTTGACATGTCACGTCACGTCTTGCACCGGCACAAGAAGTAACAACTCTTGGTTCTATTCTTTTGTATCTTTTTCCTTTTTTAATGAAAGGTTTGGGGGTTTTTTATGGTAAGGTGTACCTCACAATATTGCTGTGTTCTCTGCTAACAGATGGAACTCAAAGGGCCAGCCCCTCCCCCCCTATGTCTGTAATCAGGAAGAAAGAGAGAGCAAATAGAGGAAGTAAAAGAAAGAAAACATTATATTTAATATTTGAATGTGATCCTACAATTGTTGATCAGGCTTACCAATCTCGATTGAGATAAATATTTGTCGATTTGTTCTAATTAGATGTATTGTTTTGACGCATGGATCACGATCAGATTAAAATTACTTGTAAATGAATAGTTTTATATTTAAAAAATTAAATTTATTAAAAAATTAGCCTAAATAGACTATGTCACTGGACTCTTTTTTTTTATAAAAATTATATTATTTAGTATAAATAATTATAATTTGTCATATTTTTATATTTTATAATATTATATTTAATAAATATAATAAATTTAAATATGAAAATTTTTATAATTTTTTAAATAATAATTATAGAATGTTTAAATTTAAATATAATGTAGATAATATAATAAATATGAAAATTTAAAGTTATTAGTTATTTAAAAATATTAAAAAATTAATATTTTACATGTATTAATTGTATTTTAATAACAAATTATTAATTTTTTACTAATTTTTTTAAATTACATTATTTAAATATCATTTAAAAAAAAAGTAACCCTCGGGTCATGGCAAGCGGTCATAGTCTTCAATAAGTAGATTATTTATAAACAGATTAACATGTGGTTGACCTGTTTATAAACAAGCTATCTCGTAGCTGACATGTTTATCTTTGGCTCCTAACAAGTCAATTCGGACTAACTCATTTAATCGTGCTAGTTCTAACTTATCAAATAGCATTTTTAAACATGGTTTTGTGGTCCAATCTATTCAAACAAACCAAAAAATTACAACTTCGTGGAAAGAAAGTTTTTTTTTGGGACAAACAGATATCATTTTCATTAAATTGGCACCAAGTCTGTATTACATAAGATAAATTATGACTTAAATATCATCAAATACAATACTAACATGAACTTATGAGAGAGCAGTACATGATTTAAGATAACACACTCATTACCCTAAAACAAGCGTATTAACAAGAGACAACATACTCTTATCCAGTGGCAGAGCCACATATGGTTGAGGGGGTGTGTAATACCCGTTAATTTCAGAATATAATTCGCTTAAGAGTATTTTAGAATTCTACAACGTTATTTTAGTTATTTATTTTGGTCATATTTAATTTTCATATTTAATTGTTCTCTTTGAATATTATTTATGAAAATTGAGTTAAATGACTGGACTAAATATTTGCACAATGTGGAATATATTCTAAGAATGGTGAAATTCATGGAAAAGTGGTTTCATAATGGTCCATTAGTCCATTTATTGTAAATTGACTGGATGGGTTTGGATGTTGGGTTATGGATACCCATGGGTTATTGAATAACCCATTAGAAATATTTAATATAAAGTTTCAATAGTACCCCCCTCATTTCTCACGCAGAAGGAAAAGCTGAAAACTGAACAGTAGAAGTTTTCTCTCCTTTCTTCATTCTCTTCTCAAATCCTTTCCTTGATCTTTAGAGTTTCGATTATTTGTTCGGTTCAAAAGTTTTGTAAGGATCAAACGTAAGCTTTAATCCGATTATTTTCCTTAAATTTCAGTTTATGTACAAGATCAGAAGAGGTTTTGTTCTTGAAGATTTTGATGATAATTCATGAATCTCAGTTGTTTTAAAAGTTATATTTGAGTTATAATCGGTTAAAAGAATTGAAATTCTGGTTTTGAAACAAGAAAGGAAATGATGAAATTGTTAGAAATTTCTGCAAAAACCGAGTTACTGTAGCGACCAGAAATTTTGGAAAAAAAAATCTGAAAAATTTTCTTCGGGTTACTGTAGCAGAACTGTAGTGTCGACAATCAACGTTACTGTAGCAGTCAACGTTACTGTAGCGAACTGGCACTGTAGCGAACCGACACTGTATCGAACCGTTACTGTAGCAAACCGTACTGTAGCAACCCGTTACTGTAGCAGTCAGAAAATTTTGCGTATTTTCGTGATTTTGTTTCCTTTCTTATGTTTCCTTGTAATATATTTTACTAGTAAATTTTTCTACACAAATTCTAGTGTGGAACAAGGTAAACTTGGACAAACATCAAGGTGAGTGAATAACCTTGCTAAGCTAATTTGATATTACTAGTCAAAGTACAATATAAGTCCTATTTACAATATTATTTGGATATTAATTGATCAATTTTTCATATGACAGTATATGATGATTGATATATTTTTTTTACAGAAATTCAAAGGAATAAGAGTATGTATAAATGATTTTATTTCATGGAAATTGTACTATGTGAGAAGTTCTCACTATCTTATTAATGAGTAAAGATCTACGGGATCTACTACATGAGTTTGAAAGGGTTAAAGTCCCATACTACTCAGTGCATATCTATGAAACCTATACACGAGTTGAAAGGGTTAGAGTCCCATACTACTCGGCGTATATCTAAGAAATCTTATTCACGATTTTGAAAGGGTTAGAGTCCCATACTACTCGATGTATAACTATGAGATCTTATTCACGAGTTTGAAAGGGTTAGAGTCTCATACTACTCGGTGTATATCTATGAAATCTTATTCATGAGTTGAAAGGGTTAGAGTCTCATACTATTCGATGTATAAGATAATTAATTGTATGAGTAAATGTGGTATTTATACTTTTGATATTTTATATAGTACAGTTATTTACTTACTGAGTTTTTAAATAAACTCACACTCCCTATGATTATTTTTTTCAGATACAGAAAACAAAGAACAAGAGTATTCGTTTGAAGATTAGAAGCCCCTTGAGATTATTCTCTATTTCTGTCTGGTGGGATACCAGTACTTATTAATGTGGATACTAGAAACGCTCTGTACTTTCTATAGGTCTCCTAGGCTTGCGATGAGAAAGAAATATCAGACTATGTATGTCTATATTTGCTTATCAGATGAGTATAATTTTGTAGTATGGAATGAAAGATTAAGGTTGAATGTAAAACCTTACAGAATATATGTAAATAACGTATGTTTGGAAATTTTATCAAATGAGTAGTATCTTTTCACATGCTCAATTTTTGGGATGTGACAGGGTGCAGCTGATTTTACATAACCATATGTAAAAAAAAAAATTCATTTTGCCCCCCCTCTTGGTTTTTTTTTGAACCCCCTTAGTATTTTTTTGAACCCCTTCAGTGACTTAGTCCCTCTCTACTGCTTACAGTCATGAGACCCACACTCCCCAGAGTCACAAAATTTTTTTTTGATGATAGTTAATTTCTCATTCTATTATTAGGGACTTCTTTGTAAAAGCTTGAAATTTGGTGTTTTTGTGCATAGGTCTAATTCTATTAAATTGGTTAATTGATTATGTAATTAAGATCATGAGTAACATTTGTGAAGTCAATTTTATGAATTTTTTTTTATGATGGTTAATTTCTTATTCCATTGTTAGGGACCTCTTTGTAAAAGTTTAAAATTTGGTATTTTTTGTACATAGGTCTAATTTTATCAAATTGTTAATTGATTATGTAATTTGAATCATGAGTAACGTATTTGTAAAGTCAATTTTATAAAATTTTTTGCCTAATGATGATTAATTTCTCATTTGATTGTTAGGGACCTTTTTGTAAAAGCTTGAAATTTGGAGTTTTTGTGCATAAATATAATTCTATCAAATTGGTTAATTGATTATGTAATTAGAATCATGAGTAACATATTTGTGAAGTCAATTTTATGAAATTTTTTCTTGATAATAGTTAATTTCTCATTTGATTGTTAGGGACCTATTTGTAAAAAGTTTAAATTTGAAATTTTTGTACATAGGTCTAATTCCATCAAATTGGTTGATTGATTATACAATTAGGATCATGAGTAACATATTTGTGAAGTGAATTTTATGAAATTTTTTCTTGATGATGGTTAATTTATTATTTCATTGTTAGGGACCTCTTTGTAAAAGCATAAAATTTGGAGGTTTTGTACATAGGTCTAAATTTATCAAATTGGTTGATTGATTATGCAATTATGATTTAGAAGAAGAAATTTTTTTTTGTAATGGAAATATTTTTTGAGGAAATTACCATTAGATCTAAAAAAGTGAATGAAATTTTTGCCCCCCCTGACCGAGGGGTCTTGGATACGCCACTGCTCTTATCCCAAGATTAGAGCTATTCTTCTAGATATGCACAACTTGCTGACACAAAGCCCAGAAAACACAAAAAAAATATAAGAAAAGAAAAACAACAAAATAGAACAGAAATTGCACTCTAGACTGGAATAGGTGAAGCCGTTGACCACCTGACAGTACACTGAACAGCAATGCGAGGAAAGAACATCCACCGGCAACGACACATCATGAGCTCCGCATGTGAGCTCCAAGAAATTGATGTCATCTTCTAACCCAACAAAACTCAAAGCCTTTGTGATCTGTCCTTAACAACTAGTGGACATCACATGTGTAATATCCATGAAAAATAAAATATAAATGTGTATTTGCAAACTATGGTTAATATGCTAGTATACGGTACTGTTTACCTATATAATACTATTTACATATACGATACTATTCACTTATACAATTGAAATGTCAAGTACTAGATGTGGTTTGGTCATAAGAGAAAACTAAAAAGAAGTTCGTAGGAGAAAATGACGTTTTATGGGTGAAAATACCCTCAGGGACTAAAATGAAAGGACTGATTTGAAAAGATACTTAAAAATTTAAGGTGAAATGATAATTTTTCCTTTAAGTTTCAATAGTAACCAATAATTCAGCCGCCTGCGCATTTTGCACTGCGTGAAATATTTTATTAAAAATGTCATTTTTATAAATAGTAAAATTGAATATTTTATTAGCGCATAGTGATAAATAGTACCGTTGACTTTTCCTATAAATAGGCCCTTTCATTTCACTTCTAAACTCACACCTTCAACTTCTCTTCTTCTCTCCTTAAGTTTCTCTTGCTCCAATGCTAAGCCTCTGAGATTTTGGGCCTTTCCTTTTCAGCTTAGGTACGGATACTATGCCCTTTCTATGTCTTTCAAATTTTAGAAGTTATTTTCTTAAGTATGCTCTGTGGTTGTAGCTTTGGCTGATCTTCCACATCAGAAAAACTGTCATTAGCTATCTATATGTTATTTTGATTTTCTGATTACCGAAATAGGATGTAAACTGTGAAGAATACATGTCTAGGAAAGTTCTGGCTAAGGAAAGACCTGGTTTTTAAGTGTGTCTATTGTGACCCTCCACTCTTTCCTGGGAACTTACCTGGTGTACTATTTTACAGATTGTATTATCTATTTATGGTATAAACGGTCTCCGTATGTATGAACAGTATTCGTATATATGAATAGTAACTATATGTATGAACAGTATTTGTACGAAAACAATCATAACTTGTTTTCTCTAATCTTTCATGAAAATCTCTGTAGCAGAATACTGAAATTCATCTGTGTACTCTTGTCCGTAACGACTTAGAGAAGCGATATTTATACAGAATCCAGGTGAGTGGGACGACCCCGTTTTAATAGAGTTTTAGCATTACTGGTGATAAAAAGTATGTCGTAGGACACTGCCAAGATTCATAGGGGGAAATTGGATTCAAAATGACGAATCAAATGAGATAATTAATCCAGAAGTATGGATAAGACGAAACAAGTATTTCATGATGATGTGAAGTTTGAATCTTTTCAAAAACAGATTAATTGTTATCTTGATTTGTGATTTATAAATCTATAATATAGTTATATACTATGCATGTTGTATGGATGAATATTATATTGTGCTTTTGATTATGATATGAAATACTATACTATTGATTGTGATTGAGCGGGACAGTACCCCCTCTCACGGCAAGGCAAAAAACCCGGTTAAAAGGGTGTCTTGACCAATGAGTGTGGAGACAACGATTCCCTCAGTAGGGATATAGCCCGGATTGGTGACAAATCTGTGAGGCGCCTTAGCTAAGAGGATGAGGTTGTGCGTCATGAAGGAAATATACAGAATTGGTGAGCTGGCCTGTGTGCGCTCTCCGGGATATATTGCCATTGATGAGTACTAGTAACGTTTGTTGAATTGGATGAATTTTTATCTTCTTGTATGTAATTTCTAACTATGTCTATTGGTTGAGTATAAGCCTTCGGATATATTTGCATGACTGGTAATGTATTTGAATTTTATTAACGCGAGGCCGATTCGCTCACAGAGTTTAAAAGCTCACACTCTCTGTACAGTTTTTTTTGTTTAGATCAGATTGCCAGCGAAGAATATCCGCTAGAGGAATAGATCACTTTGGACCTTCCCGCTGTCGGGTAGACCCCTCTATTGTTATAGATTATGCTGCTCTGTAATCGTCTAGGACATCTAGATTAGGGGTTTGACATTTGACTTGTATGTCAGTATAATAATGTATTTTAAATTGATAATTTATTATTACATGCAAATCATCTCTATGATTTTCAGATAAGAAAATTTGATATATTTTCTTCATATTTATTAAGGAATTGTTATTTTGATAACATAGATAATTTAAACTCACGGGTAGAATTTATCGAAGGGCTTACAGTGATGAAAGATTCATCATTGTGCCGGTCATGTGCCCAGAAAACGGGTCGTGACAACATGGGCCACTAAAGTCCATGAACCAACCTAGGTAGAAGGAAAAAAAACTCTAGAAACTCTGATCTGCAGCGCTAGGGGAGAAGAGAAGCATTGACGGGCAACAAAGAGACCAAAACAGAGGCTCGACTGCAATGGCACCGGAGTCGCGATCTTTGGTTTTTTTTTTTTTAATGGGAGAGATTGCAGCTGGTGTGTCGTCAACACCGTGGCCATGCTCCTCAACCTCATCGCCATATGTCAGTTACACAGTTGGCAAAAGGTAGAGAGTGAGATTCGAAATACAAAAAATCTCTTATAAAGAAGAAGGAACAACTTTTACAATAAGAAGGAGAAACTCTCTCACAAAGGAGAGAAAAAAAATAAACAAAAAAAAGAGGGAAGAGGTAGGGGCTGTCCACGCCTCACCAGAGATGTGGAGGTAGGAGATGAAGAGGTGCACTCTGCTAGTGTTTGATGCTCTTATATTTAGCAGTGTGTCTTCTATATTTTCTATTTAAATTCTGGAAAGAGAGTTGTTGGGTCATAATACTTGACTTATTCTTATTTGGATCACATCAGGCTCATGATATTAGCAGCATCCCTACATCTCTTAATTGTAATAATTTGAGAACTTGCCAATCAATTTGGAATTCTTTTTTTAAAAAAGTATTATATTAAAAACTGGAATTGTTTTAATGGGTCAGGTGTACCACACAGTATTGCTGTGTTTCAAGCAAACAAAGAGGCTAAAAGGGCCATCCCCTTTGTCTCTATCTGTGTCTTCAATGGACCACATACACCGTCACGTCCTTAAGGAACCCTACCATGGTTTCGTTCAAGAAGGTCGGTTAGCATAATAGGTTGCATTTCCAAAGTTCTCTGGATTTGGATTGAGTTTGATAGATTGAACATATAAATTAATTTGGGGATATCGATGGTGGTTGATTAATGAGAATTAAATAAGAGGGTTAGGGAAATCTTGGAATTTAATAACGCACGAGCGGCATGTTGTTGATATGTTGCTTTTAAGGATTGCAATCTGCCAATGTATGACTTTGGTTAATTTATTACTTTATAATTATATCCCTTTCTTCACACCCTGCCGTCCCCTTAACAATATGTCCTTTGTGTTTGAATATGATCCATATGGATATAATGATGATCACAATATCTATAGAAGTAGTTCTTCATATGGAAAACACACATTTGCAGAGTGTTTTATTGTATGTTATATCACAAATATCAATTTGTTCTATTTAGTCCATATATCATGATTTGCTATTATTATAATTTAGAAAATCGAATTGAATCTATTGATTTAACTGAAAAATTAGTGAATTGATCAAGTTTCTTATTCGTTTTGAATCTAAAAATCGATAAACATTTAAACTAGTAAAACTGATCAATTCGACGATTTAACCAATTTAATTATTTTGTTTTTGAATATTATTATATATTTTAAGAAATCTCTAAAAATTTAAGTTATTAAGAGAAGATATAAGATTTGTATAAATATATATTGTAACATGCCTTGAATATTTTAATATTATATATTATCTATTTTAATATTTTAATATCTGTAACATATACATTAATTATATATTTTAAATATTATCGATTGAACCGCAATTCAAACATTGATATTTGAATTAATATCTTGACTAGTTTAATGACCAGTCTGGTTAATGTGAACCTTGATTTTTACTATGTTTAGTTAGTTTATGGAGTATTGCTTAAAAACATGTAGTTTTAGATCACGTAATATCATCATTTACACAGCTAAACAGATTACCACAATGTTCTTAATTATTACCTTCGACAATATAAAAGATAATATTACATTTTAATTATGCTTCCAAACTCTTACAATACTATTTTTAAGCTTGCAACGTATTCATATATTAAAGTGTTTGCAAGCGACTTTAGTCCTAATCGGACCACCAAAAATTATCTCATTACATCATTGTGGAAGAAACTAACATTTTTCTAAAGTGTAAGTTTATAATTATTTTAATGTCTTAATATTTACATATCCATATGCAATAGTGAATTTATTAATTTCGATCTAAAAATTATACTATGCGTTTCATTTCTTTAAAAAATAATCCTAATATTTTAATATTTTTTCCTTTATTATAAAGAGAAAAAGGCTTTGAAATAAGATACGAGAAAAGAAATTAATCTGTGGGAGCGATTTCCCTTTGACTAATTTTGCTTTTTACTTTGGACTTGCATTCATTCTATTTGGTTTTATATATACTAATGCAATAATCAAAGGGTTGTGTATGCTGTTGCAGGCTTATGAAGGTTCTTATTAATTATAAGAATTAAGGTCAATTAAGTCAATTCATGAATGCGTAAAGCGGAAAGCCTCCATTCAAGCCTGGATCCTCGAAGCATATTATTGTTTCTAATAATGCTTGGGCTCTTTAGAATCGCGATTGAATAGTTAATGATTAAATTTTTTAAAATTATTTATTTTCAGTCATTTTATCGTTAATTAGATGACTAATATCAAATATTGATAATTCCAAGACTAAAACAAACGCCTAGAAAATCAACACAAAACTTTTAAGTGCCTACGAGAATCTATCTATGTCTCGAGTCTCGAAATTCAAATTCTTAAGTTCAGTTTCGGGTCCACACTTGTTACATGAGGCATTATATTGTATCGTACGCATGCTTTGAACAAATTAATTGTGCCTTTTTATTTTGAAGATACTTCTGGAGACATCTCTAAAGACACAACCTTAAGTTTGACCCAAGGGATGGAAACTGAATAATTAAAAATATATATTGTTTAAGCTTATCGGACTCGCATATTTGTTTCAGAAATTAATATGCATATAAGAAGATTATTGGTATTAGTCTTGTCACCTTATTAATTATTGTCAAGTGAGTATTTAATGATCTAAATGGGTCAATTTATAAAATTTAACCCATTATGATAATTGCATGTGTTATTTAAAACAAAAACAAAATTGGCAACTTCATCTTTTGTGCGTCGAATAAAACAAAATATGAATGAAGTTGCTTTGTGAATTAGTACGGTGAGGCGTAAGAGTGGTTTGAAAGAAAAGTGCCAAAGTTGAAAGTAGAAGGCTTCAGGCTTGCATGTGACCATCGCGATAATCAAGGAATCTTTTTATCGGCCCCAATGATTTTGCAACAAACATGTTTCCACTTTTATTTTCTATTCATCCTTTTCCTTGCTTCCCACACAACTCACTCACACCTTTACACGTGTCCCTCTCATTTTTCTCTATTCCTGACCCCCCCCCCCCCTCCTTTGTTGTAAAAAGTTGTATATTTCAGAACAAATAAGATTTGAAGTCTGAATAGAATCAGAAGAGTATGACACTTTATATATTTTTATATTGTAATGAGCCATAAAAAACTAATAGAAAAAGTAAGTTTACTAACTCACACCGTCAGTTCACTGTAGATCAATGTTTTTTTTTCTTAATTTAATTATTTTCATAATTATTTTAATATAATAAATTATGTCAAGATCTATTTAATTTTAAGAAAAAATTTTGCTTCCACGAAATATTTTTTTAAAAATAGAATCTTTTAATACAATTGTAAATAGTAACTTCTTACAACACCCTTTGCGCCCATAATTTGAAGACCAAGTCAATTCAACTTTTATATTTTCAAACTACAACATCCAAAGAACTCGTTGCCTTTTCTCTTTTTTTTTTTCCCTAAAGAAAAAATCCTTCAAAACGGGGGATTAATTACCTTTTTTTAATTAAATTTTTTTGTTCAAAAAGGATCTATGAACTAGAGTTGTGAGTGGTAAATTTCAAAGGAAATCTTCTGCTTGTCGGAAGGTGACAATTACAATCGTTAAATGGGGTGGACCCCCAAAGATTCACTGGCGACAAGTAGAGAAACTCTTGCTTTCATAATTTGAGCCTAGCTAAGCACTCAATGGCATTTGCCGCATCTGACATTAATTTCTGGAGTTAAATTTCTTCAATGTTCAGATACAGAAAATGAATTCCTTTTCTTTCAAGTCTAAACTCACTTAAACTGGGACAGCTCAATTGGGACTTCAATCATTCAAAATTTGGGTTGCAAATCAAAATATACAAGTGATATTTGCAAATTCCTGAACGCCGTTTAGACCAAAAGAGACCTAAACAAAGGAAGTCACCCAGATACAGAGTATAAACATTTTCAGTATCTGTGTGTGTAATCGTATAGCATGTACAGATTAATGTAAGAAGGTATACATGTGGCCCTCTGAATGCTCTATTGGGAGATGATGTTCAAAAGGGAGGCTCTTGTTCTAATCAATCTTCTAAACACACTCTCTAACCCATTCTCAATACTCTCAATCGCAATCTCCAGAGCCTCCATTCTCTCATGCGCACTCTTCATCTTCTCAACATTAAAACTCCCTCCTTCCCTCAAAATCCCACTCAACGCTGACTCCACACTCTGCAACTCGTTATCCTTCTCCTCGCACGCTATCACCCCATTATGCATCACCAGCCTCGCCACCATGGACCACTTCGTTGCCTTCGGCTTCGACACCCACAAAGCCAAGAACGAAAGAGCCAATTGCAACGCAGAAATGGTGAACCCAATAACCTCTCTGCTCACTCTAACCACAGCACAAAAATGGGTATCGAGATTCAAGATTGGGGCCACCCCGAATCTGCTCTCCATCTGCTTCAACCCCACCACCATCTTCCTCGCGTTCTTCTTCATCTTCTTCACGGAAACGTTATACTCAGTAATACTCATTTCCGTGCTGGAATCCCCCTTTCTCCTCCTGAGAGCAGAGTGAAGGGAATGGAGGTTTTCCCTTATCTGAGAAACAGAGTCCCTGGCGATACCGCAGAAATCGAGAACCTTGACAGACCCATCGAGAAGCTCCTCCACTGAGTTCTCTCCTCGATTGAGAGAAACCACATGCTGGGTGGAGGGCATGTTGAGAAGGTCGTGCAAGCAGAGGTAGGAATCTTTCAGAAGGGTGAGGCCGGTGATGACAGAGTCGGACGTGGAGGCGGAGGTGGAGTCCCAGGCGGCGAGCTTGTGGAGGTGGTGGTCGAGTGTGAGAGTGGTGGGGTGGGATCTGGGAGGGAGACTGATGGAGCGAAGACGGTATTTTGACGACGCCATGGCTGATTTGATTTGATCTGTGATGGAGTGAGTGGGCATTTATATAAAAGAAGGGATTTTTGTTTGTATTATGAGAGGTTGAGGGCTTGAGGCGAACGTGAGGGGCCATGTGCGTTCACCTACGACTACGCTAATGTTGTCACATACGAGTTCATCAGCTATGATGCTTCCTGTGGTGCCACATTACCCCACAGGATATAATACAAAATTAGGAGCTGCTTTAGCTTCAAAGATGGCGACTGTTGAGGTTGTCTCGTAACGAAGTAGCTTCAACTGCAAAAGGATTAAACAATGGGTTTTGGGAGATTGAGATCCAGATCCTTTAAGATATAAGAAAATTATGGACAATAATGCAGAGTTCCAGATAGAGATGTGGGAATTCCAACGCCAAAATGATGGGTGAATTAGCAGAGTTTAAGAGTAGTTTAATGTGTGCACGAGCGGCATGTTCTCTTCATGTCTCATATTCTATTTAATCCATGCTTTTCTTTTACATCCAGCCAGCGTGAAGATTCCTCTTATTTTCTCGAGAAAATCTCGATGAATGTGAAGCAGGACGCGTATCCAGCCAGTAGGGTAGACACGTGTGAGTGTGTATTTGATTATATAAGTTAACAAATCTGCCTATTAGGTCTTGGCATGTGGCTCTACCATTCACACGTGCTGCTTAGACACCCACCACCTTGTAATTGTTTCTTTTTTTTGTTCAACACTACCTTGTAATTACGCGTCTTTTTTTTCTTTTCTTTTGAGATTTGAAAATGAAATTGGGCTGCCCCATTAAACATCTAAATCTCGGTTATTCATCACACAAGCTAGAGTCACAATAAAAAAATGCACCCAAAGACTCCCTACTTTCTTCTCTGTTAGGGTTTTCACAATACACTCTCTAAGCACCGTACTGGTGAGGCAGTCCTCACCTCCTTCTCATGTTTTTTTCTCTTTCTCTCTTTGTTATGTCGATTTTTTTCTTCTCTTTTATGGAAGTTTTGTCTCTTCTTTTATAGAAGACTACTGCTCTTCCAAGAAAAAGGATTTTTTTGACGAATTGACTGTGATTGAGCATCGCTAAGAGAAGCAGCAAGAATATTAAGGGGAGAGGATGTTGATGGAGTAGTGTTGCCAATGGGGGACTTATTGGACCTCCGATGATGAGGAGCTTATCAATATTCGATGTGATCCCAACCCTCTCAAAGATTGTGGGGCTGTACAAAATGACAACGTCTACGCCAGAGATTTGTTGGAAGAAGTGGTGAGCAACAGGCTTTGGATGGAGGAATAATTCTTTCCATATACCTTCATTGCAGTTTTGCTTTCCGTTCACTTGAATGACGTCGTCATTGCGACTTCCTTGATGTCGGCCAGCCTTAGAGTTGCTAAAACTGGCAAAGTTTATATTTGCCAAATCCAAAGCCTTAAAAAAAATGGCTAGATGACCTGCTCTGTTTTCTCTTTATGGATAAGAGTATTGAGATTGACTGTGTTGCCTTTACTTTTTAGTTTTCTAATACTGTTGCTTAGATCTAGGTATTGTTTTTAGATTATTGTCCTAAATTATATATCTTTTATCTTATAAGTTCATACTTATATCATAATATTTTATCTTTAAGTCCTGTTAAATCTCATGTATCCCTCTGCTTGGTGTCTTTTTAATGTAAATGATTTTCATTTGTCCCCGAAGAAAAACAAGAAGCTAGAGCCAAAATGGTGTTCTGATGGGCTGAAAGTCCAAAACTTTTTAAAATTCATCAGAGTCTACCAGGCCCATTAAGAGGACCCACTACAATTTACAATTGGGCCTGCAACTATATAAGGACCAAATACAATTGATTCTTTTAGAAAATTTTAAATTTTGGATTTAAATTTCAAAAGATTATATTTATCTTAATTTTGTTATTGAAAATTTATGTGTCTTAATTTAATCTTTAAAAAATTATACTTGTCTCAATTTAGTTCTTTTATTGTTCAAAGTAACTTTTTACAACAAAAAATTGAGATTTTGCAATGAAAATAAATAAATAAATAAAGATAACTTATGATCTTAAGGGACTAAACTGAAAAATGCATTCAGGAATTAAATTGACAATTTACTCAAAATTTTATTTACATAAAGTATTTTTATTTAAAAAACTAGATAATAAATGTTCTGAAATGTCCAAAACTCATGAATCACAACTATCTTAATCTACCAGGCCCATTAAGAGGACCCACTACAATTTACATTTTGGGCCTGCAACTAAGTGAGGACCAAATTGATTGATTTTTAGAAAATTTTAGAGTTAAATTACTGATTTGGTCTTAAAAAATTATGATTATTTTAATTTAGTTTTTGAAAGATTAAGTGTCTTAATTTAACTTTGAAAAGAGTATGTATGTCTCAATTTAGTTCTTATATTTTACAAAGTGAATTTTCACAACAACAAAAAAAAAATCAAAATTTAGCAATAATAAATTTTATTATTTAACATTAAAAATAGTCCAATGGAGATACATATGATTTTAATTCTTAAGGGACTAAATTGAAAGAAAATATATAATTTTTTAGGGACAAAATTAATAATTCAATCAAAATTTTATTTACATAGTGTATTTTTATTTAAAAAACTAGATAATAAATACTCTCAAACAATTTAGTAATATGAAATCAAATATATTCTATTGTGAATTCAAGATTCATCATAAATTGGGGGTGGGAAAGAAGAAGAGAAATGAAACTCGGAATGGTGCAAAATTGGAGAGGATATATTAAAATTCTGAATCATGTTGCTGCTCTCAAACATGTATTGAAATGTCAGCGAGCAAATCCTTCTAAAATTCGGACTCCATGATCACCCTAAACATTTACAAGCCATTGACACAAGAATCACTGGCTCATTAGGCTAATGAGCTAGCATATTCAGAAAACACACTCTGTTTTGCACTAGACATCTATTCATGCAATCCAATCCACTCTCAACGCCACCTATGCTAGCGTTCAATGTCTCCAACACCCTTTGTGCATCGCTGTTTCTTTCTCCTCCCATGAGGGAACACAGAGCAACCTCGTTCGTATTCTTCGGTTCTTTCTCCGATGAAAATAGTCTCGTGGGTTTGAGCTTTGAGATCAAAGAGGAGGACCCTTTGGTTTTCAGCCCTGGCATGGACAAGAACACGAGAAGAGAACGCAGTATAGAAATGGTGATGGTGCTGGATTCTCGTAGAACTCTGCCCAAAAATTGCAGATTCTGGTCTTGACCCATTAGAGAAGAGGAGATAACTTTGATCTCCATTCGCTTTAATTCTCCGATTTGTTTCGCAATTTCCTTCTTCGCCTTCTTCCTGAAGCTGATATAAGCAGATACGCTGCTTTCGATGGTTGAATCTCCGCGTCTTCTTCTCAGGGCTGACTGTAGTGTCTGTAAATGTTCCCTGAGACCCAATAATAACTCCCTTGCAGCCCCACAAGCATCTAGCAAAGTGACTGAGCCGCACAATGCCTCTTCCACCATTTTCCCTTGCTGGTATGGCACAAGAGCTTGTTGGGTTTGGCTAGATTGGAAGAGCTCCTCCATGCAATTGTACAGCTCTGAAAGCACAACTAGATCGTTCTGAATTGTATCTGCTTCCAAACAGCTTGAAATAGATCTCTCTTGACATGGTTTTAGGTTGTTCAAAAGTGCTTCAACTCTCTTCGATGAGGGGTGTATTCTGGTGGGTAAGCTTATGGACCTAACTGGCTGATGAGAAGAGGGAATTGTGGAATTGGGTTCCATCTTTTTGTTTGCTATTGCTAGAAACTAGAAAGTTGTTTCAAATGCTTGAAAGGACAACGATGATTTATTCCCCATATATATCGGAACATTGCAAGGACTAAAGGGAATCTGAACTTAGTACCATTTTCGTGCCGGCCAACTATTCGATATAATGTGCATGTGAAGGCAATGTGGGTCTCCCTATGTTTCTGATGCCTCTGTAACATCTTACCCCAACAATCTGCTAACCCTTGTCCTTTTATTAATCCCACATAGCCATAAGATGGGAGTTCCATATACTTTCGAGAAAAATGCGGTAAACAAAAAACACAGAACGTAAACATTGGATACAAGGCATTGCTGGTATATGCTTCCTTGCTTCCCGTTTCATCTATCAATAATACCTTCTTCTCAACCATAATTCAATATTATAACATATCTCTAAATAATCATGTGTGCATTTGAATTTTTTTATCACGATAGCAGCTGAACTTTTCAATTCATGCCTTACTTACTCCAAATGATAAGAGGAGGTTGGGATTTAAATAATCCCGGCTAGCTCAAACATTGCTGTGGATTATAGCCAAAAGTTTCCATCAAAGGCCCGGAATCTAGGCTTGCCTCGAGAGCCATTAGGGGACAAATGAGCATTGCTCAGCTCAAATTGCCATTCTTTATGCTGAAGTGGGTGTGAAATATGAATAATGGAAAGCATATATGTGTTCTGAGGAGACAAGGTAGCAAGGACTACAGTGATACATCTACCTTGGGAATTGTCATGTTAGCATTACAGGGAAGAAGTTCTGTTGTTTGTGTTGGATGGCTGGCTTGTTGTGCGAGAGAGGGTAGTGAAGGGGAATGCATTGGAATTTCATGATTATTGTATTGGTGAGATGTCGATTCTCCTTGTCTGCTGAAATTTTCTGCATGTATCTGTACATCAAACAAGTTTACGTCTCAAAAGCAATGTACCTACGCTGGTTTAGGAGTTAATAGCTTAGGATTAGATTACGTGTTTCGTTTGAGATGCTGAATAAAATATTCTGTATTGCTGTACTTAGATTATTTTAATGGAGGGTCCATGTTATAATACCGTCTCTAATTAACCAAACTAGCCAGTTAATCCAAAGATGTCGTGTTCAAACAATGACATTATGGCTTAATTGCAGGAAAGCCAAGAAGGGCTTGTGATTGTTGGGGACTGTGTGTGTTGCAGAATGCACGAGGTTGGTGTGTGGCAGAATGGAAACACCATCGTCATCAGCATATGGTGGATGATGAAGATCACATGGTGCCTACTTATCATCAATACAGTGACAAATTCAGTGGCAGGGAATGGGCATAATAAAGCTAGTTGGCCCCTTTAGCCGTATGTATAGTGACACTGAAAAGGCTTGTGAGCAGAAATTTCTTTTCACCGTTACACATTCTTATTTTGGTTTGGTTGCTGAAACTTCATACATCAAATCTCTTTCATATTCAGTATTTGTAATCGGTTCTTGAACAGCAGGCCAATTTGGTTCTGATTTGCAAAGAAAGTATTCTGCTTAAGAGTATCTATTTCTAGATTTTTATTTAATTTACATACATAAAGAGAGAGAGAGAGAGAGAGAGAGAGAGAGAGAGGAATATATATACTTTTGATTTTATTTAAATGCTATTTTATCTCAGAGAGAGAGAGAGAGGAATATATATACTTTTGATTTTATTTAAATGCTATTTTATCTCAGATTTTACTTTTATCAGTTAATTATTTCTATTCTGTCTTTTAACTAAACTACTCAAATGATTGTTTTCTCTAATATCAAAATGTTTAATAGAAATAAAACCTTCCTAATCTTTCGGGTAATATTGTCACGACCCGTTTTCTGGGCACATGACCGGCACAATGATGAATATCCCATCACTGTAAGCCTTTCGATAAATTCTACCCATGAGTTTAGTCATTATCAAAATAACCATTCCTGAAGAAAATATATCAAATTTTCTTATTTGAAATTCATAGAGATGATTTGCACATAATAATATATTCTCAATATAACATACATTATTATACTGACATATAAACCAAATGCCAAACCCCTGACCTAGATGTCCTAGACGATTACAGAGCAACATAATCTACAACAATAGAGGGGTTTACCCGACAACGGGAAGGTCCAAAGTGATCTACTCCTCTAGCATATATCCTTCGCTGGCAACCTGATCTGAACAAAAAGGTTGTACAAACAATGTGAGCTTTTAAACTCAATGAGTGAATCGGCCTCGCGTTAATAAAATTCAAATACATTACCAGTCATGCAAGCATATCCAAAGGCTCATACTCAACCAATAGACAGAAGATAAAAATTTATCCAATTCAACAAATGTTACTAGTACTCGTCAATGGCAATATATCCCAGAGGGCGCACACAGGCCGGCTCACCAATTATGTATATTTCCGCCATGACGCACAACATCATCCTTTTACATACAAGAAGATAAAAATTCATCCAATTCAACAAACGTTACTAGTACTCGTCAATGGCAATATATCCCGGAGAGCGCACACAGGCCGACTCACCAATTATGTATATTTCCGCCATGACGCACAACCTCATCCTCTTAGCTAGGGCGCCTCACGGATTTATCACCAATCCGGGCTATATCCCTACTGAGGGAATCGTTGTCTCCACACTCATTGGTCAAGACACCCTGTCAACCGGGTTTTTCGCCTTGCCGTGAGAGGGGGTACTGTCCCGCTCAATCACAATCAATAGCATTTCATATCATAATCAGAAGCTCAATATAATATTCATCCATATAACAGGTATAGTATATAACTATATTATAGCTTTATAAACCACAATTCAAGAGATTCAATCTTCATATCATCATGAGATACTTGCTTTTTTTTTTATCCATACTTCTGGATTAATTATCTCATTATATTCGCCATTCTGAATCCAATTTCCCCCTATGAATCTTGGGAGTGTCCTACGACATACTTTTTATCACCAGTAATGCTAAAGCTCTATTAAAACGGGGTCGTTTCACTCACTTGGATTCCGTACGAATATCGCTTCTCTAAGTCGTTACAGATAAGAGTACACAGATGAATTTCAGTATTCTGCTACGGAGATTTTCATGAAAGATTAGAGAAAACAAGTTAGGATTGTTTTCATACAGATACTGTTCATACATATGGTACTATTCATATATACAGTCACTATTCATATATACGGTCACTATTTATACATACGGATATTATTTATACATACAGATAATATTTGTACATACGGTCACTATTCATACGTATGAATACTATTTTTATGTATTGATACTATTTATATGTACAGTTACTATTTATACGGTTACTATTCATACGTACGGGTACTATTCATATCAGAAATAGAGAATACAATCTGTAAAAGAGTACACCAGGTAAGTTCCCAAGAAAGAGTGGAGGGTCACACTGGACACACTTAAAAATCAGGTCTTTCCTTAGCCAGAACTTTCCTAGATATGTATTCTTCACAGTTTACATTCTATTTCGGTAATCAGAGAATCAAAATAACATATAAACAGCTAAGGACAGTTTTTCTGATGTAGAAGATCGGCCAAAACCGCAACCACAGAGCATACTTAAGAAATTAACTTCTAAAATTTGAAAGACATAGAAAGGGCATAGTATCCTTACCTAAGCTGAAAAGGAAAGGCCCAAAATCTCAGAGGCCTAGCTTTGGAGTAAGAGAAACTTAAGGAGAGAAGAAGAGAAGTTGAAGGTGTGAGTTTAGAAGTGAAATGCAAGGGCCTGTTTATACAATTTACTATTCATGAAAATGACATTTCTAATAATTCAGTTACTGTGCACCTAGATGCTGTTATTACTATTGGAAACTTAAAAGGGAAAAATATCCTTTCACCTTAAACCTTTAAGTTTCTTTTCAATTCAGTCCTTTCACTTTAGTCCCTGAGGGTATTTTCACACATAAAACGTCAGTTTCTCATACGAACTTCTTTCTAGTTTTCTCTTATGACCAAACAACATCTAGTACTTGACATTTCGATTGTATAAATAAACAGTATCATATACGTAAATAGTATTATACTGGTGAATAGTACCGTATACTGAAATAGTAACAGTAGTTTGTAAACAAATATTTATATTTTATTTTTCTTGGGTATTACAAATATATTTGTAGAAATTGAAAAACATAAGGGCATTAGTTAAACAAGAGAATAAGCATAACAATAGGCAAAAAATTAAGTGAGGCCGTACAATTTACTTATTAAAATGTTTAAGTAGTAATGAAAAATAATATTATAACAAGTAGAATCATGATTATCAAAGTTAAGCTTCCTATTTTTTTTTTAAAAAGAAATTATTTGAGCCTATTACGTGTCAAAGAAGGAAAAAAATATTTAAGTAACTTAAGACAAAATGAGGATTAAATTGAAAAAATAAAACCACGAGATGAATGTGAAATTTAAAATAAAATTACATGAATAAATTAAAAGAAAATAAAATAAAGTCAAAAATATTTTTTCATTCATAACATTTTTTTATGTTAATTTTGTCTTACGTGTTTATTTTTTTGTTTTAATTTTGTCTTTAAAATTAACGATGTTAACAAAGTTCACAAAAAACTGTTAATGTGCACTTTTCTAAGTGACACGTGAACTTTTCCAAATATCATATAGATTTTTTCATGTGACATATCAAACGTTTAACTCTTAATTTGGTACAAATGAGAGAAATATAAAAAGTATCATTTGAGGCGAAATTAAAGTTTAATCAATTTTTTGAGATAAAATTAAAATTAAAATCAATTAGTATGACAAGATAATAATAGATGAGTCACATAGAGAAGTCCAAGTCAACATTTTTCAATAATTATATTAATGGCGTTAGCCTTAAAAACAAAAAAAAATATACAGAATGAAATCAGAACAACAAAAAAACGTTATGAACGAAATTCAAACTTGAAATAAACGTTTAAAGACGAAAAATATATTTTTATCTAAAATAAATAAAATTTGAAATGAGGGTCAAAAGTGTAATTTAGCCTATTATTTATATGAAGCATGTCTAAAACTAGAAAATGGATTCTTTTAATTTACGACCAAAATTGTCATTTCTCTTATATGAACTCTTCATTTTATAATGGACAGTCCAAATTAAAAGTATTTGATTTTTTTTTTTAATTTACATCTCTTTCAATCTAAAATGTCTATTTTGAAAGAATCCATTTTGGTAAGACTGTGAGGTGACCTGAATTTTAGGGCTTAACTGTGATTCAACAGAGTCGTGAGCCAATGCAAAGAAGAAAAGAATGGAAAAGGTGAAGTTGATCAAGTGACGCAGCATTTCTTTAATTATTGTTGACCAATAAAGACAAGAAGATCGTTGGTGGTTATATGTTTTATTAATATGATGGACGATTCAATCATAACTGAAACCCTTTTTAACTGAATTTTATTCGATTCCCATGTGGGATGTGGCTCAACGCCCTCATCTTCGCCGGCCATCCAGCATCATCATCATCATCATCATTATTAGTATTATCACCAATATCGAACTGGTTAATTTAGCATTGGATTTGGATCTGCTTCTAAATCTAATTTCACATAACTGCTTAATTCATATTACATTTCTCCGGTTAAGTAACCATAAACAAAATTGTGGGAAATAGAGGGTGCCGTTTATAACTAAGTTAAAACAGTAGTTTTTAACAAGATTCAGCCTCATTTCTTTAATTTTATCATAAAGCAAAGGGCGAGGCTTACTCATAGTTTAAAAATATATAATATCATACAATCCAATTTCTAAAGATTTCACTCTCAATAAACATTTAACATTTAACATCTTTTACTTCATATATATATATATATATATATATATAGAAATAAGTGTACGTACTGTAAGATAGATAAGTCGTCATTATTTCTTCCTATATGTTATGTCACTGCTTCTTTTCTTATCTTTCCACCCTGCTCCACTGTTCTATTTTTTTTTCCATTTATAAATAATTAAATACTATGTGAAGTTTTTACAATTATATATTAAATATCAAGAAATTCAAATTACATTTTTTCCAAGAAAAGAGTAGTATTAAATTTAATTTAATTAAACATTAAAAAGGTCTACATAATAATTTACTCTAAAAATTCATAGAGCATGAAACTGAAACAAAAAACAAAAAACAAAGAAAACAAAAGGCAAGTACATAAAGTGTATGTGTATGTTAGAAGAGACCATATGTTCTGCTAGGCACGTCTGTTTCATCCGTTTGGGTTGTTCTCAAATTTTATGAATTTGTTTTAAAAAAGTCCCTCATAAAATTTGGATCACTTTATTGAGTACTTCAAATTTTGGTGAATCGAAATAGATATATTACTTGACTTAAAATTTGAAAAGTTGACTTGAAAAGAAAAGAAAAATTGGAAGCCTCTCACAGTACAAGCCTGACTTGTTTTATGTATTTCTTAAAACGACTCGAATTGGTTAGGATATATATATATATATATATATATATATATATATATATATATATATATATTTTGTATACAATTTTACAATTTTGTTTGAGAAATAAAAAAATTTTCTCTATGTCCGTAGACATAAATTACATCGATTAAATCATATAAATTTACGTGTGTTCTTGATTTTTATTTATAATTTGTTTTGTCTATTTCACTGCAATTTTTATAATAATTTTTAAAATTAACGTCTAGATAATCAAAAACTCAATCCTCTTATTTTTAAAAAATATAATATAAAAATTTTAAAATTTAAATCATTGATTCAACGTACAAAAAGAAAAAACAAAGTATTAGGGATCTGAAAGCATGTTAGAAGGGTGTGGTGTGATGAAAAGCAGATGTCTCCACGTTTTGAGGGCAACAGAAGTCATGTGACCCCAAATGGATGAACTATGGAGAGGAGGCAGCCAGCGTCATCCCGTGACTTGCATGTGATCTGATTTATTTCTGTGTATTATGAATTCATAAGTTAAGCACATCCATTCAACAACTCAACCCCTCTTGCGTTTCTTAAGAAAACAAGCAAGCTACAAAAGTTCGCTTAGCAGAGTTTAAAGTATAGACATAGTAACAGAGTTCAAACATCAAAACCCAAGGCCCAAGTAGACTTAAGTTTTTTATAATCTAGTTTATAGTTTATTTGATTAGCTTATAAGTTGTTTAAAAGTATTCGATAAATGAGTTTATTTCACTAACTTATAACTTATTATGATAAGTTATTTTAAATAGCTTATAACTTATAGTTTATGAACTTTTCTTCTCATTTCATCTTTGATATTTTATTAAAATACTTATTATATCTTTATTTCATATTTATTATACCCCTATATAAATATATATAATTATCATAAAATATGAAAATATATTTTACTATATATAATAAAACATAATAATATATATAAATATATTATATATGTAAAATATATTATACATATATAAAATAAAATATATAAATATATTTTTAATGAATTATATATATATAATAATTTAAATTAATTTAATTAAAAACAAAAAATGATATATTTCTTTATATTATCTTGGAATTAAAAATTATATACCATTTTATATTATTTTATACTTTTCAACTATTTTAACAATTACTTTTATCAAATAGTTCTACTTCAATAAGTTATCTTATAAGTTTTCAACTAGCTCATGAGCTAATTTTGTTGAACAAACCCTTACAAGAATAAGCTGAAATAATAAAATTGGATTGTCCTTTGCGCAAGAGATAATTCAGGAGTTGTTGATCCAACGACCCATATTAATTTAGTATTTTTTAAATTTTTATAAGTATTAATTGATCTAATGATGATTGTAAATATAATAATAAATATAAAATAATACTTGTAATTTTTTTTTAAATTAAAAAAATTAATAAATCAAAATCGTTAAATCAAAATTTAAAAGTTCTTATAATAATAAGCCTTGTCCAAAATAATGAAGGGGAGTGTCCAAGGCCGAAATATCAAGCGGTATGTGTCCATATTTTAAAAGCCCAATAGTTTAAGAGTAATGAAAATTTTGTTTAATATTTATGCTGATCCATACTCTCTGGATTTGGACTTTTGAAATTGGATCACTAGAAGCTAATAAATTTGATGGTCCAATAGTTTTTTTCTTTAAAAAAAAATAGTTTGGTGTAAGCCGCCATGCTTCATTCAGACGTTTGTGCCAATACGCCACATAAAAGCACAATTTTGAAGGAACTCATGGGGTGTAATGTTATTATGTAATTATCATAGATTACATAAGCGGATCTGACTGGACAACCCGATCGGGAATTGGTGATTAGTTGATTCAGTTGATATTTAAATTAGTCAAAAATTAGTTAAATTGGTTAAAAAATGGTAAAAATTAATTGGATAGATTTTTGTAAAAAATAAAAAATTTAAAAATTCACTACTTACAAAATATTATTTCTTACACTACATTGAATTTAGCAAGCTTCTATTTTTTATATTTTTTATTCTTTTCTATCATGTTATATTTCTTTTTTGTCTTCTTAGTTATTTTTTATAATAATATTATTTTTGCCATAAAAACAAATAAGAGAACAAAAAAATAAAAAATAATTACATTCATACATATATATATATATATTTAATATAAAATATAAGTTTATTAAGATTAAGTATGAAAATATTTATTAATTTATTATATTATATATAAAATTATATATATATATATACATATGTATATAATTATTTTCAGTTCAACTTTGGTATGATCATGATTAGACTAAGTCTTTGTTTGGCTCTATGTTGAGAGAGTGTTAACACACGTTTATAATATCAAAATCGATTCTTTAACAAAGTCATGTTTGATTTTGCATGAATGCCAATTTTAGAATCCATTATAGCCTCAGAATCAATTTTGCCCACAATTGAATAGAGCTGTCAAAATGGACTGCCCCAACCCTACAAATGGGATAAGGTATGCTAATAATTTAATAGCCAATTTTGAAGAAAAATTTTTAGCTCGACCTATTTAATCCCTTGAGAGTTAGGTGGATCGGATGGATTGATAGTGAGCTTTTTATTTTTATTTATTTATAATAGTATAGGTTTTAGTCTATTTTTTTAAAAGCTTTAGATTTATTTTTTGAAGTTTCATAGTTCAAATACTTAATTGTTTCATTCAAAATAATTATAGTTACATTTAAATAAGAAAAATTGTATATTTTAATATTTAGTACATTTTTTTAGGAATTTAATTTAATTTTTTAAAACTTAATTGTTCTGATATTTAATTATTATCAATAAAATAACTAAAATTATATTTTTTAAACAAGATAAATAAGTTAATGGGTCAGCCTATGACCCATGATAAGTTAAAATGTATCAAAAATTTTTAATTATAAATCATATAAAAATTCGACTTAACTCAATTCATATATATCACTCATCTTATAGGGTTACTTAACACCTCTAGAATTAAAAATATGTAGCTTTAATGAGAAATAATTTTGTCAAATCATGTACGTCCCGCATCCCTCTATTCTAGGGGGTGATTTGAAAGAGAGAGAGAGAGAGAGAGTCGCCCGTCGCCGTCCCTGTGCTATGCTATGCACGTCACCATTCCCGTTGCGTTTCTAGTCTTGTGTTTCTGGAGAGTGCTACGTTGAATGTCACTTTTCTAATAAAAGGGGCTCAGTGAAGAGTGTAAAAGTAAAATATTTCAATTCTATCATAGGGCAGCGTAAACTACTATTAAAGAGTGTCCCTTTTATCCTTTCTTCGCAAGTATTTTTGGAGTGTAAAACGTTTTTAATTAATTTTAATTTTATTTATTTATTGATTATAATGTTTATTTATGAAGTAAAATCTGAATTTATATTGTCATATGACTCAAATATTTGATTAATAATTAATTAAATTGAGTATAAAAATTAAATCTATTAATTTAAATATTTGATTTAATTAACTTTTTAATTTAAAAATTGAGAATTTGAGAATTATATAAATATAATTATATATGACTTTTGACTTATTATACATTAGTTATCTATTTTTCTTCTTAAATTTTTATAAGTGAAATTAACATGTTTGTGTAGAATAAGAGTATATTTTACATCAAATATTAGTAATAATAGTAAAAAAAATATTAATATAATTTATTTTATTATATTTTCATAGGATAGAAATTAAATAAAGATAAATAAAATAAAATAATATAATATTCATACAATTTCTGGTAATTACACATTCAAAAGTACTTCTGTTAACCAATATCCAAACAAAATTCATGTTTCAAAATTATTTTTCTAATAACAGTTTTTAAATATAAATCACGTTCATGAAAAATTAATTTTACTCAAAATTAATTCTAAAATTTAATTCTGTTCAAACTTAAGTTTACCTAATAAATTTTTAAACATCTTTTAATAAACTGTGAACTAGTATCTTCACCGGTTCAATGAACAGTCCAGTTTTATAATGTATTTGTAATTATCAAATTGGAGTATAAACTCTAGAATATAACAACTTTTTTCTTTTTAAAGTTCAAGCAAATAAAAAATTGAATCCCAATTAAAAGTAACTGTAGATTTAAAGAGCTGCTTCTTTGCGGTAGGTTAATTTTAAATGCAATATGACGTTTTTATTTTATTTCAAATTTTAGAAATATTTTGTTACTTTTTTAAGAATTGATCTCCCTGGCAGTTCTCTTGTTTGGATCTTCTACTATTTTTTTTCTTCATATGAAGAAAAAATTGAACAAAAATAAGAAATAAAGGGAACTATGTTTATTGCACCTCTACAATGATATGACTTTTTGTGTTAAATGAAGTGTAACAGATTTCTACTCCAGTTAGATGTTATAATTTAATATTTTTTGGTATTTACAATAAGATGGAAACGGTCTTCATAGAACTCTCTGGTAAGTGTCTTTCTACAGGATTTTTTTTTTGGGTTATAATTATTATATATAGATAATCAAAGAATAAAATTCACATGTAGTTTAAAATGGTTATTGTTAATTTTTTAAATAGGAAAATTGTAAACAAATAATGGCAATTTAAATAATACTCAATTGTAAACATATAATACTCAATTGCATCTGCCTTAGGTAGACTTCAGTTGCCTTGACTAAATAGTAAATAATGGAATTTAACTTGGTGGAATGGCTAGCCAGATATTTTCAAATGTCATCTTTAACATTACCATTTAACATATTTTTATAGAGTGTAATTTTTGTCAAGGCATCAGACTCATTGCAGGTAAAATGACTATGTTGTTCAATTCATTGCAGATAAAATGATAAAGTTGTTTAATAAAAATGTAGGGTTTGGATATTAGCCGTTAGATTAATTCAACCACTGATATTTGGAGTGTCTTTTTATTTTTTTAAATTACACAATTAATTTTAGATTATTTAATTAATTTTTTTAAATTATACAATTAATCCAATGACTAATTTTGAGAGCTAAAACCAATCTACAATTAAAAATGCAAAGACAAATTATTTAATCGTTCAAAATTTGGATGTTACTAAGATGATTAAATAATTGAAAGGTTTAACTTCTCAACAAAATCAACCTCCCCATAATGTTATCCTTCAATACATCATCCATAAGATTCTCATATCTCCTGCTTACTTTAATCTACAATTTAAATTTAAATTTATTTTAAAAAAATAACATCATAAAATATAAATTATTGATTGTAAAATATAATAACTCAAATTAAACTAAATAAGAGATTCAAATATGATTTCAACCTCTTCTATTTAATCTCAAAGTCAAATAAAATATTTAGTTCAATTTAAACTATTAAATTTTCCAACCAATTACTGATGATGTTAACAATTTATATTCAGCCAAACAATAGATCAAATCTCTTATGTACGTCATAATTACTGCCCAAAGAAAGTTTGAAAAGTCAAAAGTTTTGGAGCAGTCGAATTAATTCACGCATCTTCAAAATTTGGGGGAAGGAAAGTCGTCAAAATTTCAAAGTTAACGCCTGCAAACAGGACAGGCTCGGACTTTAACAAAAAAGCAAACAAAAAAGAAAATAATATATTGACGGAAGAAAAGAAAGGTCCACTTGGAGTCAAAATTTCAAATGATTTCTGCTTATTTGTTATACAAATATATAATATCCAAATTATGCGACTTTTTATAAAGGTCACCCAAAAGAAAAAAGAGACAACCGGGTCTCCCGTTATTAATAATTTATTATCACATAATTATTTAATTACGCCTCGTCCCGCTACAGTAACAGGTAGCGTAATCTCAAAGTATCACAACGCTTCTCATAAGAGATAAGACCCATTATTCCTCTCATAATCTCGTTCCTTAGGCTACATTTTAGATAGCTAAAAATGCATTTGGTTATAGCAATCCAAGTTGAGGCCATAGCCGACATTCAAAATATCACAGTATCTCTTATAAAATCCAATTCTATCAGCCCCTTCCATTTTTGGGCCCTGCCCACATTCCACTCCACCGTTGATGATGTTGGTGATAACCCCATAACCTGGGACTCGACCTGCTGACGTGTTAGCAGCGCTAGGCTTCCACTTGTTGATGATCACATCGTGACACGACGGCTTATTCCCCTGTGGGGTCATCCAGTACCATATGGCCGTCTTGAAGGATATCACTGGGTCCGTCGCCACCAAGTCTGGATTGCTTATCAAATTTGCCCCTATCGCTTTTCCCGCATTGTTGTAGTTGTAGTTGCTGCGACAAGCAATTTTATAAATTTAATCATATTTGTTAATATATATATATGAATCAATGTTAGTGAAACGAGAGAAAGTTACTGGGTGAGTTGAATGGGTCCTCGGCCATAATAGAGCTTGCCAGGGGCACACGGTCCTTGGTTTGGTTCACAATTTTGATCCTTTGCGCCTTGCTCTACGAAGCAATATCCCCACGCGTATGGACCATCTGCTGAATTAGGTGCTCCTCCTATTCAACCCCATTTTCATGTACTCTTAATTAATTTATATTATTTTCTCCCTAAATTTCAAAATTAAAACTTGACATAAAATTTAAGAACAAAAATTGTACTTATGCTATTATACAAATATGCTAGAGTTTAAAATATTATAGCATCAATGTGTGTCAGAATATTATGTAAAAAATAATAATAATTTTAAAATAAAAAAAATCATGTATAATATAGTGAAAACAAAATTAACAAACATAGCTTAATTATCCAAAAAATAAAGGAGAAAGTACCGGTGGTCTCATGGGAGGTCTGGCCAAAGAAGGCGGCGAGTTCTTTCTTTTGAGTGGCAGGATCACCGGTGGTGCCAAAGGCAGGGAAGGCTTTAGCGGCGGTGAGAAAAGCGTTGTAAGTGTAAAAACCCTTGGCGGGGCATGCGGCGTCGTTTCGGTGTTTGAGCATTTGTTCGAACAGAGAAGGGGTGAGCACACTCCCAACATCTGCCGAGGCCTTCAGCAGAATCACAGCAAACCCAAACACAAACACTAACATATTAGTCCCTGCAGACTCCATGGCTGCTCTTAATTTGGTTCAACTGACAAGAGGAGAGGAGGATGAACTACGAAGGTGGTATTTATAGAGAATTAGAGAATGTTACAGTGATGGATATATAGGACAATATGGTGATAGATATGCTTTTTGACTTTTCAAACTGGGTTGTTTCTCTTCTACTTGGAAACTATTCATGCATTTCAATTCCCTACATAATCGGAGAAGGAATATTATTAACTTATAATTATTCACCACCGACAGCCAACAGCATAACTTTCAAAACGCGTTTGAGCCCACTCCAACTTTGCAAAATTAAATGGAACGAAGTTGGTTAATAATTTAATAATTTATTTTTAAAAAAGGTTTTTAATCTGAACATTCAAAGCTTTTGAGATTTAAATGGATTGAGGTGGGTTTTTTAATTTTTTATATTTTAAGTTTTAGTTTATTTTTTAAAAAAATTTATTTTATTTTTTGAAGTTTTATAAAATTTTAATGCTTAATTTTTATCATTTAAAATAATTAAAATTATATTTTTTAAAAAATACCTATTGTAAAGTTTAATATAATTTTATAAAATTTTAATTTAATTTTTTAAAATTTAATTATTTTAATATTTAATTTCTATCACTAAAATAATTAAATGAAGTTTTTTAAAATAAGTATAGGCATAGGCTCACATTTTCTAACCATAAATTATATAAAAATTAGTTTGATCTACTCTATACTTATTATTAACCTTAAAAGCACACTGAGCTAGTCCAATTTAGTTAACAGGTGTAATTAGCAGTACCCTGTAGATGTGTCACTTCCAAAAATGTTATCTTGTTCTTTTGATGGACGGTGCTACGACGTGGAAGTTTCAAATCAATGGTTTCCAAATAAAAGCAATGCATAATAGAGATAAGATTTTGTTATTATTTTCCTTTATCTCATGTTTCCGATAGACTCCAATTCGTTGACTTGACTCCGCCATTGCCAGCAAAACCTGCGTGCCGTGAAGAATCATGTACAGAAGAGGACACGTTGAAGGGTTAGGAATAGCATTGATTCGATGGGAGATGCGATGTCAATACATGTAATCATTGAGATATTATTATATAATATATATATATATATATATATATATGCACACAACGTTGAATTTGATTGGTTAACCAGTTAACGAAAACATTATTAACGCAAGTGTTTTTTGTTGTAGAGTTTATTATAGTTTTTATTTTATTAGTTTTTTTGTAAATAAAATACATGATTTATCATTTATGTACATTTTTTGTACTACTCACATACTTTATTTAAATATGATATTTCAGCCTAAAAGTATCATAATATATCAAATTAAGGGTATCGACAAATTTTATCATCATCTGGTGCATTTATTTTAGTGTATCCTCGTTTAATCATAAAATAGTTAAGTTCTGAACCTTATTTATAAACATATATTCAGGTTCATATGATAAGAGTTTTGAGAATATATATGGAAGTTTTTTTTTCTTAATAATCTTTTTTCTTAATAATCTTTTTGGTTTATATTACCAGGCTTTCTGCAGAGCTGCTATTTATTTGTTGTTAAAGCTCACTAATTTAACAATGAGACAAATTTTATCCTTTTTTTTTAATCTTTTCCTATCAGGTTATTTTATTAAAAGTCGATAGATGAATTTATTAATACACTTAAAGGCAAATTAAAGAATCGTATAATAAATAATTTTGTCCAATAAAAAGGATATTTTTAATAATTTTTTAGGCTGATGCAGGCTGTGAATTTGGATTTGGTTTGGACTTTCAAATTGGATCATTACAAGCCCATTGCCCAAAAGTTGCCAAGAACAAAACAATTTCAATGTTCAGTTGGACTTATGCAACATGCTATGCTATGTACGTTGGAGGCATTTGGTATACTGTCTTTTGACATTGTCATTTAGGGTGTATTTAGTAAAATTAGCCAAAAGTTTAAAAGTTAGTTAAAAGTTTATAAGTTAACTTATTGAATTAAAAATATTTAATAAATATAACTGTTGAAGTAGTTGAAAAATATAAAAAAGGACATAAAAGAGATATATTTTATAATCTTAAAATAATTCATATAAACATATATTTTTTATTTTTAAATTAAATTAATGTAAAATATTATATGTATGAATTAATTAAAAAAATATATTTTTATTATATTATGTATACAAATACATTTTATATTATATAATATATTTTATTATTTTTCTTATATATATAATGACTGAAGAATTTGGGGATGACGGATAACGGATGCAAAAGATGGCAAGGAAAGGACGACGGACGGACGAGGATAGACTGTGACGGATAGTGACAGAGGATGATGAATGACCACCGACAATGACGAACGACCACTAGAAGCCAGTGGTGAGGGACTCACAACAGTCTAACTGCATTTTGGGTGTGTACATCAAGAGTATAATGGGAATATTTGTAAAATAACTAGGGTAAAAAGGGAAGAAAAGTAAAGAAGTTATAAGCTATAAGCTATTGAAAGTAGTATTTCAAAATAAGCTATAAGCTACTGAAATAAGCACGTTTACCAAACACTTCTAACAAGCTTATAAGCTAGTTCTATAAGCTATAAGTTTTTTTTTGCCCAACCAAATACACCCTTAGACTTGTCAAAACCAAATTTTAGAAAATCAGAGGGGTCATTGAATTGATCGATACACCAGTTTGATAGTCAATGATCAAACCGTGATCGAATTATGATTGAACTGGTGGTACTTAAAATATATTAAAATATATAATGAATGTATATGTTATAAATATTAAGATATTAAAATATATAATATATAATATTAAAATATTAAAGGTATGTTATAGATATATATTTATGTTAGTCATAGATTTTCTCTTAATAGCTTAAATTATTTTGAGATTTCTTAAAAATATATAATAATATTCAATAAAAATTTTAAAAATAAAAAAATTTAGAAAAAAAAGAACTAGTTAAACTGGTCGGTTTAATCAGTTTTATCAGTTCATGATCAGTTTAACCAGTTTTCTACCGATTTAATGCTCACTGGTTATCAAATTCAAACTTGATCAAATATCTTACTAGTTTATCAATTTTTTGGTCAAATCGATTAGTCCAAACTAATTCTTAGAACCATTGTCAAAATCGAAGATTTTGACTTATACTAATTCACTGAGCTCAGGTTGTTAATAAAATTAGACTTGAAGTAATATTTAACGTAAATAGGCTCCTTTTTAACCTAAGAAGCATCTTATTATTACAACCTTAGTCCTTTCTTACAATAGCTATTATTCCTGCTAGTATCATACTACATAGCAAGAGTGTGGTTAGAGTTGTTAATGAAGCTCGAAATTCCTCTGGTTATAGCAATCCAAGTTGGGGCCATAAGTAACTCCAAAAGTATCATAGTATCTCTTATAAAAGCTGATCCTATCTTCGCCCAGGGGATTTTGACCAATCCCACATTCTTTTCCACCGTTGATGATGTTGGTGATGACGCCATAACCTGAGACTCACCCTACTGACTTGTCAGCAGCAGAAGGTATCCACTTGTTGGTGATGACCTCGTGGCTTGACGGCTTGTTATCCTGCGACGTCATCCAAAACCATATGACCGTCTTAAATGATATCACGGCATCCGTCACTATCAAATCGGGGTTGTTTAGCAAGTTTTTTTGGATCGCTTTCCCAGCCCGCTGATAGTTCTAGTCGCTGTAAAAAGTTACCAAAAACATCAAATACGGTCAAGTTGATTGTAGTAATTAACAATTGTTTTTGAATGTTCAATTCATCATTGACATTTCTGAGCTAAGTCATAGGGGGCTTAGTATCAGAGCTAGATAAGATTCTTATGTCGCCTACTTTTTCACTCTTGAGACTTTTATGTCTCTTTCGTCAAAGAGAAATTTTTTCAAATTTTGACTTATCTAAAATTATAGAAGCTTCTGCTAAATTGTCACCTTAATTAGAGTAATATTTTTTAAACAAAAATTTTTGCAGTTAATTATTTTAAAATTTACATATATACAATAAAAAAAGTATCTTATAGAACAAACCAAACAAAGTAAAATTTCGTAGTCTAAATAATAATTGAGTAATTATACAATTTGTTCTTAAATGATACAAATTTTATTGTTTAATCTTTAAAATTGTAAGAGTTAAGCAAATTCGTCTCTATAAATCATAAATTTAGTAAGATTTAACTCAATAATGACGAACTCATAAAATTTAAAAATTAAATTATATAAAAAATTCTAAACAGTTGACCTCTATATTTGTAAGAATTAAATTGTTAATATAGTTAAAAAAAACCAAGCTTTCCATGGCATTGCTTGACACAAAATTAACAACAAAACATAAAGTAGGTGTTTCTTTGATATTTATGTCCTACGAAATTAGAGTTAGAGAGAGGCTTCTGGATCTCTTACTAGCCAGCACTTTTGTTGGCCGGTAACCTTCTGATTAGAGTAAAACTCACATGAGCTCAACTTGTCGGGAGAGGGAAGAAAAGAGATAGAGATAAAGAGAGATTAGTGGGTGAGTTGAATGGGGCCACGACTGTAGTATCCAGCAGCGGGATGAGAGCGTTCCCTAACAAAGCAATATCCCCATATTTTCCATCAGGTGCCCCATCCCACCTTCCTGTCGTTTCATGCGACGTTTGCCCGAAGAAAGCCGCAATCTCCCTCTTGCGAGGATAAATGGGTGCTTTTTTCTTTATCCCCCATGTGCATGTGACTTCCGTAGACTTATATGTGGACTTGACTTGGTCTACGAAACCTCTACTTGCTTCGAGGAAGGCCTAGGGACTAGGGAAGCGTGTCCGTACTTTAGTAATTTCACCATTTGATATATTCATTAATGTAACTTGTATTAGTTTTGTTTGAAAAATAAAAAAAAAAGTTTATTTGCCACGTTAATGATATGGGTCGAATTATGTAAATTTATGTATGTTATTGATTTTGCTTTTGATTTTATCTTTTCAATTTTGTTGCAATTTTTGTAATAATTTTTAAGATCAACAGTTTAAATAATAAAAAACTAAATCCTCTTATCTCTTTTTGAAAAAATATAATATAAAAATCTTAAAATTTAGACTATTAACCTTGAAAATGGGCCATTAGGGATCTGAAGGCATGTTAGAAGGGTGTGGTGTGATGAAAAGCAGAGGTGTCCACGTTTTGAAGGCAACAAAAGTCATGTGACCCCAAATGGATGAACTACGGAGAGGAGGCAGCCAGCGTCCACCCGTGACTTGCATGTGACCTGATTTATTTCTGTGTATTATGAATTAATGAGTTAAGCACACCCATTCAACAGCTCAACCCCTCTAAAGTTTCTTAATTATTCTCATTTTATATTCCTCCTTCTACTTTAATCCTATCTGCCACCCTTATAATTACATGCTTCTTACTAGTTTATTATTTTATTCCATTTCGTCATGCACACCACTTCCAGATTTCATTCTGGTGATCATTAGATTGATTTCTTTCTTTCTTTCTTTCTTTTTTGCAAAAAATTAGGTCCACATTCAAGTGATTAGATGAGGGAATTTTTTTTTTTGGAGGGGGTTTAAACTGGAATTCATTAAGAGAACAAGCAAGATACAAAAGTTCGCTTGGCAGAGTTTAAAGTATAGTAACAGAGTTCAAACATCAAAATCCAGGGCCAAAGTAGACTTAAAGGGGGGAGTGTCCAAGTAAGTCTCGAGCGGAAATCTAGTTTCCCTTCCTTTCTTCGCCAAAATACCAGGACAGGTGTTTTGTTCTCACCTGATTTTCTCGATTTAATAGTTCTCAAATTAAGAAAGCAGGAACCTGCAATTCAAAACTCAAGTCCTTTTAAAGGTTCAGAAAAGTTATGGAGGGCAAAGACAGAGAGAAAACTCAAGTCCTTTACTATATGTTCTGATTGATGGAAACGATTTTTATAGAATTTTCTGGCAAGTGCCTTTCTAAAGGTTTTTTTTTTCGGTTAGACATTATTATACAGATAATCAAAGAATAAAATTCACATGTAGTTTAAAATGTTTATTGTTAATTTTTTAAATAGGAACATGGCAAAAAATATTTTTTATACAGTTATATACTATATGATTGAAGTTTTAAATATATATATATATATATATATATATATATATATATATATATATATATATATATATAAAATACTCAATTGCGTCTGCCTTGGAAGACTTCGGTTGACTTGACTAAATAATGGCAATTTAACTTGGTAGAATGGCTAGCTAGATTTCTTCAAATGCCATCTTTAACATTGCCATTTAACATATTCATTAATTTATAGAGTGTAATTCTTGTCAAGGCATCAGACATTGACTCATCCAGGTAAAATTATTATGGTGTTTTTCGGAGAAACAATTTAATTAAGCACTTATATCATAAGTACTTATGATATAAGTGCTTACTTAATTTAATAAGTTATTTGTGTTTGAGTGTATATTTAAAAAGTGCTTATGCAGTATTTTAACGTGTTTTGATACATTACTACATAAGCACTTATAATAGCTAAAATTACTAAATAGCCTATCATAAGAACTTCTAAAATTAAAGAGTTTGGATAAATAAACACTTGACATAATTTTTAAAAAATTAAAAAAAAAACTAAAAATCAAAACTAAAGAACTATTTAATTTAAATCATGAATTGCATAATTGAAATTTTAAAATTTTACATTAAAATCAAAATATAATTGTAGAACTTGATGTACTGTGAACTTTAATAATTGCATAATATTTGAAGTACTATAAAACATAAAACTAAAGTTAGATAGTTGTGGGCATCTGGTCTCTAATGTTGTCTCTTACTCACTCCATTTACCTAATACTTTCTTGATTTGGTTCCTCTCATGTGACATCTTTAGATATATTTTCATCTACCGCAAGAGCATCGTAATCTAATTCATCATTATCATTAAATAACATAAATTCATCATCACCGGTATCATTCCTTCTTATAAAATTGTGCAAAGCCATACAAGCAACAATAACCTGAGTTGTAGTCTTCAATTGGAAAGGAAGCATATTGCCTAATATCTTCAATCTACCTTTGCAACACCCAAATGATCATTCAATAGAGCTTTGAAGAGTAAAGTGTAAGTAACTGAATACTTCATTTCTTCCCCTAACTCTAAGCCTTAATCGACAATGAGGCAGATGATACCTAGTAGTTTTGTAAGAGCCCAATTATCTTGTAAAGTTAGATGTTCAACATCAAAAAGGTAATATTTACCTGTAAAAAAAGTATATAAGAATTTGAACTATGTTACTAACCTGAAACATATATGTAATACCCAAGAAAAATAAAATATAAATATTTGTTTACAAACTACTGTTACTATTTCAGTATACGGTACTATTCACCAGTATAATACTATTTACGTATATGATACTGTTCATTTATACAATCGAAATGTCAAGTACTAGATGTTGTTTGGTCATAAGAGAAAACTAGAAAGAAGTTTGTAGGAGAAACTGACGTTTTATGTGTGAAAATACCCTCAGGGACTAAAGTGAAAGGACTGAATTGAAAAGAAACTTAAAGGTTTAAGGTGAAAGGATATTTTTCTCTTTTAAGTTTCCAATAGTAATAACAAAAAAATTTTGAGGTGTACAGTAACTGCATTGTCATTTTCATGAATAGTAAATTGAATATTTTATTAGTGCATAGTGTCAAATAGTACCATTGACTTTTGCTATAAATAGGCTCTTCCATTTCACTTCTAAACTCACACCTTCAACTTCTCTTCTTCTCTCCTTAAGTTTCTCTTACTCCAAAGCTAGGCCTCTGAGATTTTGGGCCTTTCCTTTTCAGCTTAGGTAAGGATACTATGCCCTTCCTATGTCTTTCAAATTTTAGAAGTTAATTTCTTAAGTATGCTCTGTGGTTGCGGTTTTGGCTGATCTTCCACATCAGAAAAACTGTCCTTAGCTGTTTATATGTTATTTTGATTCTCTGATTACCGAAATAGAATGTAAACTGTGAAGAATACATGTCTAGGAAAGTTCTAGCTAAGGAAAGACCTGGTTTTTAAGTGTGTCCAGTGTGACCCTCTACTCTTTCCTGGGAACTTACCTGGTGTACTCTTTTACAGATTGTATTCTTTATTTCTGGTATGAATAGTACCCGTACGTATGAATAGTAACCGTACATATAAATAGTATCCATACGTATAAATAGTATTCATACGTATGAATAGTAATCGTATATATGAATAGTGACCGTATGTATGAACAGTATCTGTATGAAAACAATCCTAACTTGTTTTCTCTAATCTTTCATGAAAATCTCCGTAGCGGAATACTGAAATTCATCTGTGTACTCTTATCTGTAACGACTTAGAGAAGCGATATTCGTACGGAATCCAGGTGAGTGAAACGACCCCGTTTTAATAGAGTTTTAGCATTACTGGTGATAAAAAGTATGTCGTAGGACACTCCCAAGATTCATAGGGGGAAATTGGATTCAGAATGACGAATCTAAATGAGATAATTAATCCATAAGTATGGATAAAATGAAATAAGTATCTTATGATGATGTGAAGTTTGAATGTTTTCAAAAATGGATTAATTGTTATCTTGATATGTGGTTTATAAATCCATAATATAGTTATATACTATACCTGTTATATGGATGAATATTATATTGAGCTTCTGATTATGATATGAAATGCTATTGATTGTGATTGAGCGGGACAGTACCCCCTCTCACGGCAAGGCGGAAAACCCGGTTGACAGGGTGTCTTGACCAATGAGTGTGGAGACAACGATTCCCTTAGTAGGGATATAGCCCGGATTGGTGATAAATCCGTGAGGCGCCCTAGCTAAGAGGATGAGGTTGTGCGTCATGGCGGAAATATACATAATTGGTGAGCCGGCCTGTGTGCGCTCTCCGGGATATATTGCCATTGACGAGTACTAGTAACGTTTGTTGAATTGGATGAATTTTTATCTTGTATATAAGAGGATGATGTTGTGCGTCATGGCGGAAATATACATAATTGGTGAGCCGGCCTGTGTGCGCTCTTCGGGATATATTGCCATTGACGAGTACTAGTAACGTTTGTTGAATTGGATAAATTTTTATCTTCTGTCTATTGGTTGAGTATGAGCCTTTGGATATGCTTGCATGACTGGTAATGTATTTGAATTTTATTAATGCGAGGCCGATTCGCTCATTGAGTTTAAAAGCTCACATTGTTTGTACAACCTTTTTGTTCAGATCAGGTTGCCATCGAAGAATATCTGCTAGAGGAGTAGATCACTTTGGACCTTCCCGTTGTCGGGTAGACCTCTCTTCTGTTATAGATTATGTTGCTCTGTAATCGTCTAGGACATCTAGTTCAGGGGTTCGACATTTGGCTTGTATGTCAGTATAATAATGTATTTTAAATTGATAATCTACGATTACATGCAAATCATCTCTATGATTTTCAGATAAGAAAATTTGATATATTTATCGGAAGGCTTACAGTGATGAGAGATTCATCATTGTGCCGGTCATGTGCCCAGAAAACGGGTCGTGACAATATACATATGTGTGTGTTGATAACATCATGGTAGTGATTTTCAAATAAAAAAAATGAAACATAAGAATCTCAAATAAATTTTAGGAACTAGTTCTACAATGAATAAAATCTCAAGAGCTCCAAGCAGACATTCAAGCTTCCAACTACTTTGCGTCACGCCCTAAATCCAGGCCCGTGACCGGCGCGGAGATGTCTAAACCCACACCACCGCAAGCCTAACTTTCCATTTAACTTATTACTCTTTCCTTAATCCAATTATTCCTTTAAATATAATTGTTTTAAATTACACAATGAAGAAGTAAAACAAGAGAATGTTTTCTCTTCTCATAATCATATGAGAAAGTATGAATAAGATTTCATACAGCTAAATTACATGTTTTCAAATTTAACCATCTTATACAACAATACATGACCTACCCGATTACAGAGCTTTCTAAAATTACTAAAACAACATAATTAAGTCTGTTACCATACCCCGAACAGGGGGAGGCATTATCGATACGTTCATCCTCGAAGTTAAAGGGTTTTCTTTACCTGAAACTGTGAGGGGGTGAGTCTTATCCACTTGACTCACCATAAAATAGTCTTACCGCACATATAATCAATTATGCATGCCAAACATACATATAATGATGTATGAACATGTGAAAAACTCACAACATTAATAATTCATGACATAAATGTAAGTCAAGATGAATTCATCATAAGAAAATTCATAAATAATCACATACACCTCGCCCGAAAAGCGTCATCCCACTTGTAGATGTCATCTCGCCTGAAGGCGTGTTCTGCCCGTAGGCAATATTTCTGCTTTAAAGATGTATTCATGTCTTCAACCATTACATGTATTGGTATCTTGGGAAATCAAGCCCTCAACCATTCTATGTATACCATTACGCGTATTAGTATCTTGGGTCAAGCCCTTAAAAGGACGTCAAGCAATTCAACCTTATTTCACCCCTGTCCTCAAAGGACGCAAAAGTGTTCGAAATCTCTATTTCTTTCAAATACAATCAATTGCACAATCAAGAGCATTCATATGCACATCATGAACTTTAATAAATCCATGTCATTCATAATCATCAATCATTCACATGATTTCCTTTGCACGCTCAATCCAAATATATAGAAAATATATTCATTCCTTAATTTATTATATCTTCTAACAAACAAAATTTTAAAAATAAATCAAACAAGACAAGGCTAGATCAATCCTCAACTGAGCTCAATTTACAAAATTCGGGTATAATATAAAGTTATCTATTCCTTCATCCACATACAATTTGCAAGCTCAAATTATATGCATGTGGTACGTCATATCATGTATGTCAAACACATAATCACTTATCACATGATATCATTTTACAAAACCTTAGAAAGTATAATCATAGAAAATAAAATCATACAAGGTATGGCTAGATTCCTCACCTCGGGTCCGAGCTAGATTTCTACATCTTATATCAATCAAAGGATGTCCAAAATCTCATTGAAGGCTCAAAGCTAAACATGCATCTCCATTGGGATGCTCTGTTCTCTCTTTTTTCCTTCGACTCTCAACTCTAAGCTATAGAAGCAGACTTTTATAATAACCCGGAATCTTAGCACCAGAATCAAAAGAATCAGAGGAGAAGAGAGAATAGAAGATGAAGGTGTGAGTTTAGAAGTGAAATGAAATGACCTATTTATAGGAGAAGTTATGGTACTATTTGCTACTATTTCATCTACCGTTCTCCTATACTATTTCATCTACCAGTTTCACTTACCAGTTTTCATCTACCAGTTTCACTTACTAGTCTCACCTACCAATTTTACTTACAAGTCTCATCTACCAGTTTTACTTATCGGTCTCATCTATCAGTATAATCAATTTACTATTTAAGTTTCCTTTCAATTTAGTCCCTAAGGGAAATTTTCTCATATAAAACATTATTTTTCTCCCAATTTCTTTCTAGTTTCCTCTTATGCTCAATCCACATCTTACCCGTAGGATTATTGCCACATCCCACAATTTATACAATATTGTGAAAATCTGTATTCTCATCAACATACACACACAAGATAACAAGATTCACATAAGCATATGGGAAATTAAATAGACAGAGAGATCATTTTTTCCATTGAATTACTCCAAATCAAAATTAGCACTCATTCATGATGACCATATACGTGAACAGTTCTGTATACGTGCATAGTGCTGTATAGGTAAATAGTACCATATACTGAATTTTTTTTTTCACGGGTATTACACTTTGATATATATTATATACAAACATGAGTTCAGACAAAGCAAACCCCAGCCCAAGCCCACATGGGCTTCCAATATACATGGGCTGGGTTGGGTTGGGCTTTCGGTGATAATAATGCTGAAAATTGTGGCCCAGCCCAGCCCATTTTTTTATTTAAAAAATAATTAACTTTTACTATAGTTTAAATATATATTAAAAATTTAAATATAATGCATGAAAAAATAAAAAAAAAACATATTATATATAACATTTTTGTTCAATGAAGCTCAATGAAAAATAAACATATGCTATTGTTAAATATTCAAAACAAAAAAAATATAGCTATTGTGACATTATATTTTTAATTTTAGAAGTTTTTTTTTTGGATTATAACATTAAGTTGAGTCATATACATTACTTTATGGACAAATTTTTTATGCTTGGACAACCTTGATATGTCACGACCCGTTTTCTGGGCACATGACCGGCACAATGATGAATCTCTCATCACTGTAAGCCTTTCGATAAAATCTACCCACGAGTTTAAATTATTTAGTTATTATCTCTATGTTATCAAAATAACAATTCCTTAATAAATATGAAGAAAATATATCAAATTTTCTTATCTGAAAATCATAGAGATGATTTGCATGTAACAATAGATCCTCAATATAAAATACATTATTATACTGACATACAAGCCAAATGCCAAACCCCTGACCTAGATGTCCTAGACGATTATAGAGTAACATATTCTATAACAATAGAGGGGCCTACCCGATAGCGGGAAGGTCCAAAGTGATCTACTCCTCTAGCGGATATTCTTCGCTGGCAACCTGATCTGAACAAAAAAATTTTATAGAGAGTGTGAGCTTTTAAACTCCGTGAGCGAATCGGCCTTGCGTTAATAAAATTCAAATACATCACCAGTCATGCAAGTATACCGAAGGCTCATACTCAACTAATAGACATAGTTAGAAATTACATATAAGAAGATAAAAATTCATCCAATTTAACAAACGTTACTAGTACTATCAATGGCAATATATCCCGGAGAGCGTACACAGGCCGGCTCACCAATTATATATATTTCCGCCATGACGCACAACCTCATCCTCTTAGCTAGGGCGCCTCACGGATTTATCACCAATCCGGGCTATATCCCTACTGAGGGAATCGTTGTCTCCACACTCATTGGTCAAGACACCCTTTCAACCGGGTTTTCAGCCTTGCCGTGAGAGGGGGTATTGTCCCGCTCAATCACAATCAATAGTACAACATTTCATATCATAATCAGAAGTACAGTGTAATATTCATTCATATAACATGTATAGTATATAACTATATTATAAATTTATAAACCACAAATTAAGATAACAATGAAACTGTTTTTGAAAAGATTCAAACTTCACATCATCATGAAATACTTGTTTCGTCTTGTCCATACTTTTGGATTAATTATCTCATTAGATTTGTTATTCTGAATCCAATTTCTCCCTATGAATCTTGGGAGTGTCCTACGACATACTTTTTATCACCAGTAATGCTAAAACTCTATTAAAACGGGGTCGTTCCACTCACCTGAATTCCGTACGAGTATCGCTTCTCTAAGTCGTTACGGACAAGAGTACACAGATGAATTTCAGCATTCTGTTATAGAGATTTTCATGAAAGATTAGAGAAAATAAGTTAGGATTGTTTTCGTACAGATACTGTTCATACATACGGTTATTGTTCATATATACGTATGGATACTATTCATACGTATGGATACTGTTCATACATATGATTACTGTTCATATACATGGTCACTATTCATATATATGGTTACTATTCATGTGTACAGAAACTGTTCATACCAGAAATAGAGAATACAATCTGTAAAAGAGTACACTAGGTAAGTTCCCAGGAAAGAGTGGAGGGTCACAATGGACACACTTAAAAACCAGGTCTTTCCTTAGCCAGAACTTTCCTAGATATGTATTCTTCACAGTTTACATTATATTTTGATAATTAAAGAATCAAAATAATATATAGACAGCTAATGACAGTTTTTCTAATGTGGAAGATCAACCAAAGCCGCAACCACATAGCATACTTAAAAAAATAACTTCTAAAATTTGAAAGACATAGAAAGGGCATAGTATCCTTACCTAAGCTAAAAAGGAAAGGCCCAAAATCTCAAAAGTCTAGCATCGGAGCAAGAGAAACTTAAGGAGAGAAGAAGAGAAGTTGAAGGTGTGAGTTTAGAAGTAAAATGGAAGGGCCTATTTATATGAAAAGTCAACGGTACTATTTGTCACTATGCGCTAATAAAATATTTAATTTACTATTCATAAAAGCGACATTTCTAATAATTCACGCGTTAATACTATGTAAAAAGCGGCTTAATTATTGGTTACTATTGGAATTTAAAGGAAAAACTATCCTTTCACCTTAAACCTTTAAGTTTCTTTTCAATTCAGTCCTTTCACTTTAGTCCCTGAGGGTATTTTTACACATAAAACGTCATTTTCTCCTACGAACTTCTTTCTAGTTTTCTCTAATGATCAAACCACATCTAGTACTTGACATTTCGATTGTATAAGTGAACAGTACTATATACATAAATAATATTATATAGGTGAACAGTACCGTATACTGAAATAATAACCGCAGTTCGCAAACACGCATTTATATTTTATTTTTCATGGGTATTACATGATAACTCATGACTTAAGTAACAAAAAAAATTACAAACCCAAAGTACTAATATTTTTAAATTAAAAAAGCCCATGAGCTAAGCCTATCTCAGCCCACCTAAGCCCCATGAGTTTAAATGGATTGGACTAAAAGCCCTTATTAAATATGGGCCACAAAAATATTGGCTCATTCCATCCCATTTATAGGGCCGGGTCGGGTCGGTCCAATGGGCTTAGGTCATTTTGACAGCTACTACTTTATATATTGTCACATCCTTAACAGTGAGTCTGATTCATATTATCTCTAAGTTAAAAACATCATCAAGGTCTTAATTTTCGTACAATGAAACCATACATAATATTCATATTTACACATAGTCCGTCCAAAAAGAAAATCCTAGGAGACTTATGTGACCACAGAGCTACTTCTAGAGCTTACAAGATATAAAATACAAAGGAACCAACCGAAAATACAAGAGGGTTGGTTTAAGATAAACTTGCTATTCCCCTGGAAAATCTCCAGCGTCAGCCACAGATTCTGAAATGTTGTAAAATAATAAGATGAGTAATGAAATACTCAGTGAATGGATAACATTATCAATCAAAAGTAATTTAGCAAATAGTATCATAAAGATATCATTGAATTAAACTCACATCAGTTACCAATGATATACACAGTATAAATTACTCAGTGCCAACACAAATCCCGTACCAACCGGGTCGTCCACAGTACCAATGGATCGTTGCCCGCTGCCCCCTGGCCGCATCCACCCTTATCTCTCCATGAAAGATATATCTCCACCCTTATAACTCCTGTAACTTCTCCCGTGGGGTGCACCACCACGAAAATATTATAACAACGTTATACCATAACGCAAGTATTCACACAACCTCAATATAATAACGGCAATATCAACATTAACTTTACATATTTTATAAAAATTAACATTTAATCAAACAAGAGGTTTGAAATCCACAATACCTTTAAATACAAGGAATACAAGTCCTTGATAAATAAATACACAACAAACCGTTTAAGTCCACCTTCTCAATTTTCTTTATGATACTTGATGACAATACTTTTGAAGAAATATAGATGAGATAAGGTTATCACACTCACCTCGAATGTGGCCCTAACTACCTTTCCTTTTGCAGCTAAATTATGAGGTGTTAGGAAATAACTCTCAAAGATTTCCTAAAATGTAAATAAGATGAAAAATAAAGAATACATTAGAATTTTCAAGTGAAACTTGTACTATTAGAAACTAGACTCAAAGAGCTTTCTAACAGTATCTTAGTCCGGAACGCAGCTACAGTAACGTTTACCGAGTCAATGCTACAGTAAAGTTGACTAAAGTCAATGCTACAGTAAAGTTGACTAAAGTCAATGCTACAGTACCGAGAAAATCTGAAAAATTTTTCTCAGTGAATAGTATTTTCTGGGGAAAATTTTCGAATGTTCTTCGTGTTCTTCATCCAAAAATCCTAAAATCATATCTAAAACAACATTTCTTTTGATTTCTTCCATGGGTTTTGTTTCTCAATGTCTAATGAGTATCTTAACACCAAAACCCCTAATTTTTACCAACAATCCAAGCTCAAATCTCAAATTTTTATCAAGAACACTAACTTTTTCAAATATCCAAATTCTACGAAATTTCTTGTTCTAATAACATCCTGAACCACCTAAGAATGTTTTACATTAACATCCATACTTAAATTCATCCCTTAAAACTCAAAATCTTAATTTTCTTCCATAGGTCCGAAAATGGAGAAAAAGAGAAATAGAGCAGATAAAACTTACCTCTTTGCCTCTAGAACTCCTAAGAATCGGAAGTATGGTTAGAAAATATCATATCACCGGAAGAACTTAAAGAAATGATTGGAGAGGAAGATGAAAATGAAACGAAGAAATGGTGAATGAAGCCTCAGGAGGAAGAAGGAGAAGAGAAACTAATAATTGTATGTGTGGGCCCCACCAATTTCTTTTTCGATAAAATTGCGCATAACCACCTTAGCTTTTAAGATTTGTTCACTTAGGTCCTTGAAAATTATAAAAAAATTTCCTAAATTACAAATTGAAATTTCTATTCCCAAATTTTCTTTACTAATTCAAAAAAAGAAAACATATTTCACGCAATTAAATTTTTCACTAAACTTCATAATAGATTTTAAATATTTATACAAATTATTGGAGCATTACATATATATAAAGAACAAATATACAATTTGGAGAACCCAAATACACAACTCCTCTCCCTAGTCTGTTTATGAGTTCAGAACATCGTTTGGTCACTTCTCTAACCTTGGATACGACGAGGCAAAGTCAGTAATCCGTTTTTTGGCTTTTCAGTGAAATAGCAAATGACCCTAGAAGCACTTGAATCTTGATAGATCCATATACAATAGTCACGAAATATTCAGTAACTGAACAAAAATTAGCATTATAAATTCCCATATACAATAGTTACGAAATATTCAATAAATGACCCCAGTAGCATTATTATTTTCTGGTTTCACTAGAAATTTCTGGTTCAAACCAAAAATTTTTTTGGTGAACCAGAAATCTTTTTGGTGGACCAAAAATTTCTTGTGAAACCATTCATAACAGAAGATGAAGAGAGCATGAGCATTTGAAATCAACGACATCAAGAGCACACAAGTAGAAGGAGAAGGATGGAAAAGTGGAGAACTCATCGATAGAGAAGAAGAGACGACGGAAGGAAACAATTGCTAGATTTGGCGTGGTTTGGAGATAGGGAGGGAAGGGAAGAGTGGCTAGGAGACTAAGAGCACGAGGGTAGAGGGAGTAATTTTCAAAAATTGATGAGGGTACATCTGTCACATCCCAAAAATTGAGCATGTGAAAAGATACTACTCATTTGATATAATTCTCAAACATACGTTATATACATATATTCTGTAAGGTTTTACATTCAACCTTAATCATTCATTCCACACTACAGAATTATATTCATCTGATAAGCAAATATAGACATACATAGTCTGATATTTCTATCTCATCGCAAGCCTAGGAGACCTATAGAAAGTACAGAGCGTTTCTAATATCCACATTAATAAGTACTGGTGTCCCACCAGACAGAAATAGAGAATAATCTCAAGGGGCTTCTAATCTTCAAACGGATACTCTTGTTCTTTATTTTCTGTATCTGAAAAAAATAATCATAGGGAGTGTGAGTTTATTTAAAAACTCAGTAAGTAAATAACTGTACTATATAAAATATCAAAAGTACAAATACCACATTTACTCATATAATTAATTGTCTTATACATCGAGTAGTATGAGACTCTAACCCTTTCAAACTCATGAATAAGATTTCATAGATATACACCGAGTAGTATGGGACTCTAACCCTTTCAAACTCGTGAATAAGATCTCATAGGTATACGCCAAGTAGTATGTGTAATACCCATGAAAAATAAAATATAAATGCGTGTTTTCAAACTACTGTTACTATTTACGTATATGGTACTGTTCATTTATACAATCAAAATGTCAAATACTAGATGTGGTTTGGTTATAAGAGAAAACTAGAAAGAAGTTTGTAGGAGAAAATGACGTTTTATGTGTAAACATACCCTCAGGGACTAAATTGAAAGGACTGAATTGAAAAGAAACTTAAAGGTTTAAGGTGAAAGGATAGTTTTCCCTTTAAAGTTTCTAATAGTAAATAAACGAAAATTTTCCATTAAGGTGCACAGTAACTGCATTATTAGAAATGTCATTTTCATGAATAGTAAATTGAATATTTTATTAGCGCATAGTATCAAATAGTACCCTTGACTTTTGCTATAAATAGGCCCTTCCATTTCACTTCTAAACTCACACCTTCAACTTCTCTTCTTCCCTCCTTAAGTTTCTCTTGCTCCGACGCTAGGCTTCTGAGATTTTGGGCCTTTCCGTTTTTGCTTAGGTAAGGATACTATGCCCTTTCTATGTCTTTCAAATTTTAGAAGTTATTTTCTTAAGTATGCTCTGTGGTTGCGGCTTTGGCCGATCTTCCACATCAGAAAAACTGTCGTTAGCTGTTATTTTGATTCTCTGATTACCGAAATAGAATATAATCTGTGGAGAATACATGTCTAGGAAAGTTCTGGCTAAGGAAAGACCTGGTTTTTAAGTGTGTCCAGTGTGACCCTCCACTCTTTCCTGGGAACTTACCTGGTGTACTCTTTTACAGACTGTATTATGTATTTCCGGTATAAATAGTACCCGTACGTATGAATAGTGACCGTATGAATAGTACCGTACGTATGAATAGTAACCATATGAATAGTACCCATACGTATGAACAGTATCTGTACGAAAATGATCTTAACGTACTTTCTGTAATCTTTCATGAAAATCTCTGTAGCGGAACACTGAAATTCACCTGCGTATTCTTGTCCGTAATGATTTAGAGAAGTGATACTCGTACGGAATCCAGGTGAGTGAAACGACCCTGTTTTAATAGAGTTTTAGCATTACTGGTGATAAAAAGTATGTCGTAGGACACTCCCAAGATTCATAGGGAGAAATTGGATTCAGAATGACGAATATAATGAGATAATTAATTCAGAAGTATGGATAAGACAAAGCAAATATCTCATGATGATATGAAATTTGAATCATATAGTTATATACTATACCTGTTATATGGATGAGTATTATATTGTGCTTCTGATTATGATATGAACTGTTGTACTATTGATTGTGATTGAGCGGTACAGTACCCCCTCTCACGGCAAGGCGGAAAACCCGGGTTAAAGGGTGTCTTGACCAATGAGTGTGGAGACAACGATTCCCTCAGTAGGGATACAGCCCGGATTGGTGATAAATCCGTGAGGCGCCCTAGCTAAAAGGATGAGGTTGTGCGTCATGGCGGAAAAATACAAAATTGGTGAGCCGGCCTGTGTGCGCTCTCCGGGATATATTGCCATTGACGAGTACTAGTATCGTTTGTTGAATTGGATGAATTTTTCTTGTATGTAATTTCTAACTATGTCTATTGGTTGAGCTTGAGCCTTCGGATATGCTTGCATGACTGGTGATGTATTTGAATTTTATTAATGCGAGGCCGATTTGCTCACTGAGTTTAAAAGCTCACACTGTTTGTACAAACTTTTTGTTCAGATCAGGTTGCCGCCGAAGTACATCCGCTAGAGGAGTAGATCACGTTGGACCTTCCCGCTGTCGGGTAGGCCCTTCTTTTGTTATACAGTATGTTGCTCTGTAACCGTCTAGGACATCTAGGTCAGGGGTTTGGTATTTGGCTTGTATTTCAGTATGATAATGTATTTCGTACTGAGGATCTATTATTTTTAATTAAGAAAATCTGATGTATTTTCTTTGTATTTATTAAGGAATGGTATTTTGAGAATATAGAGATAATGACTAACGATTTTACTTGTGGGAAGAATTTATCGAAAGGCTTACAGTGATGGGATATTCATCATTGTGCCGGTCATGTGCCTAGAAAATGGGTCGTGACAAAGTTGGTATCAGAGGCAGGTTGTTAGGTCTCCTAGTGATTACAGAGCAAGGTGTCTTTAGTGGGCCTTCCCCTATTGTCGTGACTGCAGCACGACCATAGGATGAAGATCCACCAAAAGCCCTGTAGAGATTAAAATCCATTTCTTTTGTGTCTTTACTTGAAGCATAATAGTGACGATATATATTATTCTTAATTGTAGAATAAGTTTAGATGGCACCAAGAAAATCAAACGCTTCTGGAATCCGCACAAGATCTGGCAGGGCCTTGGTCCCTCCAGCTGCTCAGTCAGCAAATGCAAGACTGGAGATGCCTAACCGTGCAGAAGATAACCATGCACAAAACAGAGAAATATCTACTGAAAACCCTGGAAGAAATGCTGGAGAACCATCACAAATCGACGCGACTGTAGTGATGGAAGCATTAGCTGCAATGCAGAACGAGGTGAATGGGCTAAAGGAACTTTTGATGGGACAATCATCTGAAGATGCCTCACAGGCATCAGTACATGCTGCAAAAGTACAAGAGACAGACCAGATGCCACCTCCACCCCCTCCTCAGGATTGGGTAGGTACAGAGGTCAAAATCTCGGAATTTATGAAGCTGAATCCGCCAACCTTTGCAGGAGATGTTAATGAAGACCCACAACGTTTTCTAGATGACTGTGAGAAAATCCTTGACACGTTAGAATGCCCTGAACCTCGAAAAGTAACCCTTGTTACCTTTCAGTTAAGAGGTAAGGCCGACCGCTGGTGGCGAACATGGAAGAAGGGCATGGCCAGAAATGCCCCACCCATTAAATGGAATGACTTTAAAAGAATTTTTCGAGAACAATTTATTCCGGAGAGTATACGAGAAGCAAAGATGAATGAGTTTGAGGCACTCCAGCAAGGATCACGAACCGTCGATGAATACGACAATCTGTTTATAGAGTTGTCTGAATATGCTACTCACATGGTCCTAACTGAGAAAGAAAAGATCCGACGATTTATTAAAGGCCTTCGAGAGTCTTTATTTGACAGGGTGGGATCGAAAATACGAGATTTTTCATTTTACACAGAAGCCGTCGACATCGCCCGTATGATGGAAGAAAGAGATATGCAAAAAGAAAAATGGAATAACAAAAGAAAGAGGAAGCAAGATGAGAAATCACGCTACCACGGAGAGAGTTCTGGACGTGCAGCCTCTACTGCTAGTGCACCACAGCGTCAACAAAGTGGTACAGGGGGTCAACAAAGGCCCTGGTGCTCTAAATGTGAAAGAAATCACTTCGGAGCTTGTTTTGTCAACAACAACACTAGGGTCTGTTACCAATGTGGTCAACAGGGCCACATCAAAAGAGATTGCCCTCAACTCTACACGAGATCTGGCCAAGGGTCAGTACGCCCTAATCAATCAGAGGCTACTGTTGCCAACAGATCCCCTGTAACTGTAGGAGGCAATGGAATCGGAAGAGGTGCTGGCAGAGGACAAGGTGGTCGAGGGCAGGCTTCAGCAGGCCGAGGGAACGCTCGAGTATTCGCTTTAACCCGTCAAGATGCTCAGGCGTCTAATACGGTGGTAGCAGGTACTCTTCTGATTGAATCAAATTTTGCACATGTTTTGTTTGACTCTGGCTCTACGCATTCCTATGCGTCACCATTCTTTGCTAAGAACTTTAAGCAAAAAGTTGTTAGATTAGAATGTCCGTTTTTAGTAACTACGCCTACTGGAGGCACCTTACTAATAGAACGAGGCTATCGAGCTTGCAAGGTAAGAGTCGGGGAAATAAATACAACAGTAGACCTAATGCTGTTAGATATGACAGACTTTGATGTCATCTTGGGCATGAATTGGCTGGCATCTTGTCATGCCACCCTGGATTGCTATAATAAGATAGTTAAATTTAATATTTCGGGGGAGCCTTCTTTCGTATTTCATGGTGAACGGAGTGAAATTTCTGGGAATCTTATATCTTTAATGTGTGCCCAACGTTTATTGCAAAAGGGCTGTAAAGGATACTTGGCATTCGTTAAAGATATTAAGAAAGAAGAACTAAAAGTAGAAGACGTTCCAGTAGTCCAGGAGTTTGTAGATGTCTTCCCAAATGATCTACCAGGTATACCCCCAGATCGAGAGATTGAGTTCCAGATAGAGTTAGCACCAGATACTCGCCCAATCTCCATACCCCCTTATAGAATGGCACCAACAGAATTAAAAGAGTTAAAAACTCAGTTACAGGACTTGCTAGACAAAGGCTTTATAAGGCCAAGTTATTCACCTTGGGGAGCTCCTGTTCTGTTCGTGAAAAAGAAAGACGGATCGATGAGACTATGCATAGATTACAGGCAACTGAATAAGGTAACTATCAAAAATAAATACCCGTTGCCTCGCATCGACGACCTTTTCGATCAACTTCAAGGAGCCAAGTGTTTTTCAAAGATTGACTTGAGGTCTGGTTATCACCAACTCAAGATCAAGGAGGAGGATGTGTCTAAAACAGCCTTCCGTACCAGATATGGGCACTACGAGTTCTTGGTGATGTCATTTGGATTAACGAATGCACCAGCTGCTTTCATGGATTTAATGAATAGGATTTTTAAATCCTTTTTAGACAAATTTGTCATTGTCTTCATAGACGACATTCTGGTGTACTCAAAGACTTCAGAAGAGCACGAACAACACCTTCGTGTTGTGTTGCAGACATTGAGGGATCATCAATTGTACGCCAAATTCTCTAAATGCGAGTTTTGGATTGATCGTGTAACTTTCTTGGGACATGTGATCTCCAAAGATGGCATCCAAGCAGACCCAAGCAAAGTAGAAGCGGTCAAAATGTGGCCTAGACCTACCTCCGTCGCGGAGATTCGTAGCTTCTTGGGATTGGCAGGATATTATCGTCGTTTCATCCAAAATTTTTCCCAGTTAGCCGCCCCTCTCACACGACTGACTAGGAAAGGGGTAAAGTACCAATGGGATGACGCTTGTGAAGAAAGCTTCCAAGAACTCAAGAAAAGGTTAATCTCCGCACCTGTATTGGTCTTACCCTCAGGACCAGGAGGTTTTACAGTATACTGCGATGCATCAAGAGTAGGGTTGGGATGTGTTCTCATGCAGCATGGCCAGGTAGTGGCATATGCATCGAGACAACTTAAGAAACATGAACAAAACTACCCCACCCACGATCTGGAAATGGCAGCAGTAGTTTTCGCTTTAAAGATATGGCGACATTATCTATACGGAGAAACTTGCGAAATCTACACTGACCATAAAAGTCTAAAATATATTTTCGACCAAAAGGACTTAAACTTGAGGCAGAGGAGATGGGTAGAATTACTAAAAGATTATGATTGCAATATTCTTTACCACCCAGGCAAAGCGAACGTGGTAGCAGATGCCTTGAGTCGAAAATCTATGGGTAGTCTGGCCCATATAGCAGTAACAAAAAGACCCTTGATCCAAGAACTACAAGAGATGAGAGCAAAAGGTGCTACTCTTGAGGTTACAAGGACAGGATCATTCTTAGCCCATATCAGGGCTAGATCTTCCCTTGTTGACCAGATACGGATATCTCAAATGGAGGATCCTGAGCTTGTCCAAATTATGGAAAAGGTGAAGATTGGTGAAGTGAATAGTTTCACACTCGACGATACAGGAGTCTTACATTTTGAACAACGGTTGTGTGTACCACATGTTGGAACTCTTAGACGAGACATCATGGAAGAAGGCCATCGTGCTGCATATGCTGTACATCCAGGAGCCACCAAGATGTATCAGGATCTGAAACAGATCTACTGGTGGAAAGGAATGAAACAAGACATAGCAGAATTTGTGTCTCGTTGTTTAACCTGTCAACAGGTTAAGGCTGAACATCTAAAGCCAGGAGGCTCGTTACAACGATTAGAGATTCCTGAATGGAAATGGGAACGAGTGACGATGGACTTTGTTGTTGGTCTACCTCGTTCCACAGGAGGTTATGACTCAGTTTGGGTCATTGTTGACCGACTAACCAAATCAGCACACTTCATTCCAGTCAAAACCACTTATGGTGTAGTAACGTTGGCACAATTGTATATTAAAGAAATAGTAAAGTTGCATGGAGTACCTATATCTATCATTTCTGATAGAGGTCCTCAATTTACCTCTCGTTTCTGAAGAAGTTTTCAGGAGGCATTAGGTACTCGAGTGGACCTTAGTACCGCTTTTCACCCATAGACAGACGGACAGTCAGAGCGGACGATTCAGACGCTAGAGGATATGTTACGAGCTTGTATTCTAGATTTCAGTGGTAGCTGGGAAAAGCATTTGTATCTTGTAGAGTTCGCATATAACAACAGCTACCAGGCCACTATTGGGATGGCACCCTTTGAGGCCTTGTATGGGAGACGTTGCAGATCTCCGATCGGTTGGTTCGAGGTAGGTGAAGCGAAAGCATTAGGACCTGACTTGGCCCAGGATGCCCTAACCAAGGTTAAGACAATACAAGATAGGATGCGAGCAGCTCAAAGTAGACAAAAGGCATACGCTGACCACAGACGACGTGATTTGGAGTTCTCAGTCGGCGATATGGTATTCCTTAAGGTCTCTCCAATGAAAGGTGTGTTGAGATTTGGAAGGAAAGGAAAGTTGAGTCCTAGATACATCGGGCCTTATGAGATTCTAGAACGAGTGGGAAAAGTGGCTTATCGGCTTGCCCTACCTATGGATCTGGAAGGGATTCACCCTGTTTTTCACGTATCCATGTTAAGGAAGTACCTTCATGACCCTTCTCACATACTTCATCCTTCTCAGAATGATTCTATCCTAGTAGATGAAAACTTGTCATACGAGGAGATACCGGTAGCTATCCTCGATAGTCAAGTGAAGAAACTCCGATCTAAGGAGATTCCATCCGTCAAGGTTTTGTGGAGGAATCAAACTCACGAAGAAGCCACATGGGAAGCCGAGGCCGACATGCGTTCTAGATATCCCCATCTTTTTACGACTTGAGGTAATTTAAATTCGGAGGACCGAATTTCTTAAAGGGGGTGATAATGTAATACCCATGAAAAATAAAATATAAATGCGTGTTTTCAAACTACTGTTACTATTTACGTATATGGTACTGTTCATTTATACAATCAAAATGTCAAATACTAGATGTGGTTTGGTTATAAGAGAAAACTAGAAAGAAGTTTGTAGGAGAAAATGACGTTTTATGTGTAAACATACCCTCAGGGACTAAATTGAAAGGACTGAATTGAAAAGAAACTTAAAGGTTTAAGGTGAAAGGATAGTTTTCCCTTTAAAGTTTCTAATAGTAAATAAACGAAAACGCGTAAGGTGCACAGTAACTGCATTATTAGAAATGTCATTTTCATGAATAGTAAATTGAATATTTTATTAGCGCATAGTGTCAAATAGTACCCTTGACTTTTGCTATAAATAGGCCCTTCCATTTCACTTCTAAACTCACACCTTCAACTTCTCTTCTTCCCTCCTTAAGTTTCTCTTGCTCCGACGCTAGGCTTTTGAGATTTTGGGCCTTTCCGTTTTTGCTTAGGTAAGGATACTATGCCCTTTCTATGTCTTTCAAATTTTAGAAGTTATTTTCTTAAGTATGCTCTGTGGTTGCGGCTTTGGCCGATCTTCCACATCAGAAAAACTGTCGTTAGCTGTTATTTTGATTCTCTGATTACCGAAATAGAATATAATCTGTGGAGAATACATGTCTAGGAAAGTTCTGGCTAAGGAAAGACCTGGTTTTTAAGTGTGTCCAGTGTGACCCTCCACTCTTTCCTGGGAACTTACCTGGTGTACTCTTTTACAGACTGTATTCTGTATTTTCGGTATAAATAGTACCCGTACGTATGAATAGTGACTGTATAAATAGTACCGTACGTATGAATAATGACCATATGAATAGTACCCGTACGTATGAACAGTATCTGTACGAAAATGATCTTAACGTACTTTCTGTAATCTTTCATGAAAATCTCTGTAGCGGAACACTGAAATTCACCTGCGTATTCTTGTCCGTAACGATTTAGAGAAGTGATACTCGTACGGAATCCAGGTGAGTGAAACGACCCTGTTTTAATAGAGTTTTAGCATTACTGGTGATAAAAAGTATGTCGTAGGACACTCCCAAGATTCATAGGGAGAAATTGGATTCAGAATGACGAATATAATGAGATAATTAATCCAGAAGTATGGATAAGACAAAGCAAATATCTCATGATGATATGAAATTTGAATCATATAGTTATATACTATACCTGTTATATGGATGAGTATTATATTGTGCTTCTGATTATGATATGAACTGTTGTACTATTGATTGTGATTGAGCGGTACAGTACCCCCTCTCACGGCAAGGCGGAAAACCCGGGTTAAAGGGTGTCTTGACCAATGAGTGTGGAGACAACGATTCCCTCAGTAGGGATACAGCCCGGATTGGTGATAAATCCGTGAGGCACCCTAGCTAAAAGGATGAGGTTGTGCGTCATGGCGGAAAAATACAAAATTGGTGAGCCGGCCTGTGTGCGCTCTCCGGGATATATTGCCATTGACGAGTACTAGTATCGTTTGTTGAATTGGATGAATTTTTCTTGTATGTAATTTCTAACTATGTCTATTGGTTGAGCTTGAGCCTTCGGATATGCTTGCATGACTAGTGATGTATTTGAATTTTATTAACGCAAGGCCGATTTGCTCACTGAGTTTAAAAGCTCACACTGTTTGTACAAACTTTTTGTTCAGATCAGGTTGCCGCCGAAGTACATCCGCTAGAGGAGTAGATCACGTTGGACCTTCCCGCTGTCGGGTAGGCCCTTCTTTTGTTATACAGTATGTTGCTCTGTAACCGTCTAGGACATCTAGGTCAGGGGTTTGGTATTTGGCTTGTATTTCAGTATGATAATGTATTTCGTACTGAGGATCTATTATTTTTAATTAAGAAAATCTGATGTATTTTCTTTGTATTTATTAAGGAATGGTATTTTGAGAATATAGAGATAATGACTAACGATTTTACTTGTGGGAAGAATTTATCGAAAGGCTTACAGTGATGGGATATTCATCATTGTGCCGGTCATGTGCCTAGAAAATGGGTCGTGACAGTATGGGACTTTAACCCTTTCAACTCGTGTATAGGTTTCATAGATATGCACTGAGTAGTATGGGACTTTAACCCTTTCAACTCGTGTATAGGTTTCCGAGTAGTATGGGACTTTAACCCTTTCAAACTCGTGTATAAGATTTCTTAGATATACACCGAGTAGTATGGGACTTTAACCCTTTCACACTCGTGTATTAGATCCCGTAGATCTTTACTCATTAATAAGATAGTGAGAATTCATCACATAGTACAATTTTCATGAAATAAATAATTTCTTCATACTCTTATTTCTACTGATCATCATATACTCCCATATGAAAAATTAATTGCTTATTATCCAAATAATATTGTAAATGGGACTTATATTGTACTTTGACTAGTAATATCAAATTAGCTGAGCAAGGTTATTCACTCACCTTGATGTTTGTCCAAGTTTACCTTGTTCCACACTAGAATTTGTGTAGGAAAATTTCCTAGTAAAATATATTACAAGGAAACATAAGAAAGGAAACAAAATCACGAAAAATACGCAAAATTTTCTGACTGCTACAGTAACGGTTTGCTACAGTACGGTTTGCTACAGTAACGGTTCGCTACAGTGCCGGTTCGCTACAGTACGTTGACTGCTACAGTGCCGTTGACTGCCGACACTACAGTACTGCTACAGTAACCAGAAGAAAATTTTCCAGAATTTTTCCGAAATCTCTGGTCGCTACAGTAACTCGAATTTTTGCAGAGAAATCTTTCAAAAATTCATCCTTTCCTTTCTTGTTTCAAAACCAGAATTTCAACTCTTTTAACCGATTATAACTCAAATATAACTTCTAAAACTACTGAGATTCATGAATTATCATCAAAATCTTCAAGAACAAAACCTCCTCTGATCTTCTACATAAACTGAAATTTAAGGAAAATAATCGGATTAAAGCTTACCTTTGATCCTTACAAAGCTTTTGAACCGAACAAATAATCGAAACTCTGAAGATCAAGGGAAGGATTTGAGAAGAAAATGAAGAACTGAGAGAGAAATGCTTTTCTGCTTCCTTCGGCTGAGTGAAAAATGAGGGTTACTATTGAAACTTTATATTAAATATTTTTAATGGGTTATTCAATAACCCATGGGTATCCATAACCCAACATCCAAACCCATCCAGTCAATTTACAATAAATAGACTAATTGACCATTCTGAAACCACTTTTGCATGAATTTCACCATTCTTAGAATATATCCCTCATTGTGCAAATATTTAGTCCAGTTATTTAACTCAATTTTCATAAATAATATTCAAAGAGAACAATTAAATATGAAAATTAAAAATGACCAAAATAAATAACTAAAGTAACGTTGTAGAATTCTAAAATACTCTTAAGCGAATTATATTCTGAAATTAACGGGTATTACATTCTACCCCCCTTAAAAGAATTCGGTCCTCCGAATTAAAATCTTACCTCAAGTTTCAAATAAATGTGGATAGTTTTTCCACATCTCATCTTCTGCTTCCCACGTAGCTTCCTCGTGAGAATGATTTCTCCAAAGAACCTTGACAGTAGGAATTTCTTTAGTGCGCAATTTCTTGACTTTTCTATCAAGGATAGCTACTGGTACCTCTTCGTAGGTGAGAGTTTCATCAAAATGAACTTCTTGGGGTTGAATGACATGAGAAGGATCAGGAAGATACTTCCGTAGCATGGACACATGAAATATTGGATGAACTCCCTCTAGGTTGGAAGGTAGGTCTAGGCGATATGCCACATTACCCACTCTGTCTACAACCTCATATGGGCCAACATACCTCGGACTAAGCTTGCCTTTCTTCCCGAATCTCATTACTCCCTTCATAGGTGAGATTCGTAAGAAAACCATGTCACCTATTACAAATTCAAGGTCACGTCGTCGGTTGTCTGCATAAGACTTCTGTCTACTCTAAGCAGTTAACAACTTCTCTCTGATCAGTTTAACTTTATTTATATCTTCTTGTATCATCTCAGGTCCAAATATTTTGGTTTCACCAAGTTCAAACCAACCTATAGGAGATCGACACCGTCTCCCATATAAAGCCCCAAAAGGTGCCATCTGGATACTGGCTTGGTAACTGTTATTATAAGCAAATTCAATAAGAGACAAATGATCTTCTCAACTTCCACTGAAATCCATCACACAAGCTCTTAGCATATCCTCTAAAGTCTGAATTGTCCTTTCGGACGGTCCATCAGTCTGAGGATGGAATGCTGTGCTAAGATTCACTTTGGTACCCAAAGCCTCTTGAAAGACTTTCCAGAACCGAGAAGTAAACTGAGGTCCTCGATCTGATATAATGGATATTGGTACACCATGAAGTTTCACTATTTCTTTAACATAAATTCGAGCAAGTTTTGCTACATTGAAAGTGGTATGAACAGGAAGAAAATGTGCTGACTTAGTAAGTCGATCCACTATGACCCATATTGAGTCATTTCCTTTTGTTGACCGAGGTAAACCTACTACAAAATCCATAGTGATCCTTTCCCACTTCTATTCGGGAATATCTAGTTTTTGCATCAATCCAGGTGGTCGTCGATGTTCAGTTTTAACTTGCTGACAAGTCAAACATCGAGCTACAAAGTCAGTCACGTCTCGCTTCATGCCCTCCCACCAGTAAACTTGTTTCAAGTCCTAATACATTTTCACAGCACCAGGATGTACAACGTAGGGTGAACCATGAGCTTCCATTAAGATTTCATGTTTCAAAGATTCAATGTTGGGGACACAGAGTCTCCCATTAAACCATAAGACTCCTTCTTCATCTACCAAGAAACTTGGTGCTAGACCTTGCCTTGCCTTATCTCTGATTTTGACCATATCAATGTCATTTTCTAAATTTACTTTTACTTTTTCAACAAGAGATGATCTAACTGTTAAATGAGCCAGAAATGTACCTGACTCAGTGATCTCGAAGAATACTCCATCAGCTTCCAATTCTTGTAGTTCATGTATTAGAATTCTCCTTATAGTGGCAATGTGAGCTAAACTTCCCATAGACTTTCGACTTAGAGTATCAGCCACTACATTTGCTTTACCTGGATGGTAAAGGATGGTACAATCATAATCTTTCAGAAGTTCCATCCACCTTCGTTGCCTTAGATTGAGATCTCTCTGCTCAAAAATGTACTTAAGGCTTTTGTGATCTGTAAAAATTTTATAAGTTTCCCCATACAAGTAATGTCTCCAAATCTTTAGGGCAAACACTACAGCTGCCATTTCCAAATCATGAGTGGGGTAATTCAATTCATGCTTTTTAAGCTGACGTGAGCCATAAGCTATGACTTTACCATGTTGCATCAACACACATCCTAAGCCTATCTTTGAGGCATCACAGAATACAGAGTAACCCCCTGGTCCTGATGATAGGATTAAGACTGGTGCAGAAGTTAAACACTCTTTCAATTGGGTGAAACTTTGCTCACATGAATCATCCCAAATGTATTTAACATTCTTTCGGGTTAACTTATTTAATGGGAGAGCTGTCTTAGAGAAATCCTTGACAAAGCGACGGTAATACCCTGCTAAGCCAAGAAAACTACGTACTTCAGACACAGTTGTTGGTCGAGGCCATTGTTTTACTGCTTCAATTTTACTTGGATCTACATGAATACCTTCTTGGGAAATAACATGTCCCAAAAATGTTACATGACTCATCCAGAATTCACATTTTGAGAGCTTTGCGTACAACTGATGCTCTCGTAAAGTCTGAAGCACTATTCTCAAATGTTCAGTATGTTCTTCATGACTCTTTGAATACACCAAAATATCATCAATAAATACAATTACAAACTTATCAAGGAATGATTTGAACACTCTGTTCATTAAATCCATAAATGCTGCTGGTGCATTTGTCAACCCAAAAGACATCACAAGAAACTCATAATGTCCATACCGTGTACGAAAAGCAGTCTTAGGTATATCATCACTCTTAATTCGTAACTGATGATATCCAGACCTTAGATCAATCTTTGAGAAGTATTTTGCTCCTTGAAGCTGATCAAACAAATCATCTATCCTTGGTAAAGGATACTTATTCTTCACTGTGACTTTATTCAGCTGACGATAATCTATACATAATCTCATAGAACCATCTTTCTTTTTCACAAAAAGAACAGGAGCACCCCAAGGTGAAAAACTTGGGCGAATGAACCCTTTGTTTAACAAATCTTCCAATTGTTCTTTGAGTTCTTTTAGCTCAACAGGAGCCATACGATAAGGTGGAATAGAAATTGGTTTTGTGTCTGGGACCAAATCAATACTGAACTCAATATCTCTTTCTGGCGGTAATCCAGGTAAATCTTCTGGGAACACATCTGGGAATTCATTAACCACATGAATGTCTTCTAACTTCTGTTCTTTCTTTTCTAAATCTTTGATAAAAGCTAGAAATCCCTGACATCCCTTTCGCAACATACGCTGGGCACTTAACATAGATATCATGTTGCAAGGTACATCACTTCGATCTCCTTGAAACACAAAATTACTACTCCCCGGTATATTAAAGGAAATAATTTTGTCACGACAATTTATAGTAGCATGATAAGAAGATAGCCAGTCCATCCCTAGAATCACATCAAAATCTAACATATTGAGAACCATAAGATCTATCTCAGTTTCCATGCCTCCAACGATTATTTTACAAGAACGATAACATGTTTTAACCATCAAAGTCTCTCTCATCGGTGTGGAAACCAAGAATGGTTCTTTAAGAATAATCGAATCAAATGTAGATCTCTTGGCAAATAGGGGCGACACATATGAGTGAGTAGAACCGGGGTCAAACAAAATACGTGCAGCAAAAGTATTAACAGATAATATACCTGTAACTACAGCATTGGATGTTTGAGCATCCTGTCGGGTTAGAGTATATACTCTTGCATTTCCTCTGCCAGCAGCTTATTTTCCACGGTCACCTTGGCCTCTTCCAGAACCTCTTCCCATACTACCCCCTATTGAAGGGGTTGGTGTTTGAGTAATAGAAGCAGAAATAGACTGTGGCCGAGGTGGCAAAGTAGACCCTTGACCTGGTCTTGTCATGAGCTGAAGGCACTCCCTTATAAAATGTCCTTTTTGTCCACAGTGAAAACAGCCTGTACCAACAGTGTTTAACCTGCATTCTCCGAAGTGAAACTTTCCACATTCAGGACATTGAGGTTTTTCCCTTCTACCATGAGTACCTCCTCTACTAGAAGAGCTAAAACCACCCCTATTCTCTAAACGAGGCTTAGCCACACTGGCTGTAGAATAAGATGACTTAGTAGGAGTGGCTGGAGCATGTTGTGATGCAGTAAAGGGTTTCAAAGTCCCTGAGTCTTCCCCTTGATCAAAAGATCTTCTATACCTAGCTTTCTTCTTTTGACGATACTCTTCTGTATTCTTTGACTTCTTTTCCATTCTTCGGGCCACATCAACAGCCTCAAATCAGTCAAATCGTTCATTCATCAAATGAATCACATGTGCAATAGTTGCATTACCGACGTGAGCATCAGGTTCGACTCTTCTTGCTTGCTCACTAGTTGCGCCCTCAGTACTTTGAGCATGTAAACTATCACCACGGTTAGGATCATCTTGCACATGTACTGGTGGATTTATGGCCCTCCTTGGACCCATATGCTCATTATTATTAGAAGATCCTTCTGACATTGATCTGTCATAGATCTACACACATAACAAACAATTTTCAGACATAAACAAAATATCACTTACTAGCCCCACTGAGAAGTTATCTATAAAATGACGTTATACTCTACAAGGTCTTTTATGGAACCTAATCCTATGGTCATGCCGCGGCTCATGACAATAGGGAAGGGCCCACAAAGATCACCTTGCTCTGTACTCTATAGGGGACCTATAAAACCTTTCCTCTGATACCAAATTTGTCACATCCCAAAAATTGAGCATGTGAAAAGATACTACTCATTTGATATAATTCTCAAACATACGTTATATACATATATTCTGTAAGGTTTTACATTCAACCTTAATCATTCATTCCACACTACAGAATTATATTCATCTGATAAGCAAATATAGACATACATAGTCTGATATTTCTATCTCATCGCAAGCCTAGGAGACCTATAGAAAGTACAGAGCGTTTCTAATATCCACATTAATAAGTACTGGTGTCCCACCAGACAGAAATAGAGAATAATCTCAAGGGGCTTCTAATCTTCAAACGGATACTCTTGTTCTTTATTTTCTGTATCTGAAAAAAATAATCATAGGGAGTGTGAGTTTATTTAAAAACTCAGTAAGTAAATAACTGTACTATATAAAATATCAAAGTACAAATACCACATTTACTCATATAATTAATTGTCTTATACATCGAGTAGTATGGGACTCTAACCCTTTCAAACTCATGAATAAGATTTCATAGATATACACCGAGTAGTATGGGACTCTAACCCTTTCAAACTCGTGAATAAGATCTCATAGGTATACGCCAAGTAGTATGGGACTTTAACCCTTTCAACTCGTGTATAGGTTTCATAGATATGCACTGAGTAGTATGGGACTTTAACCCTTTCAACTCGTGTATAGGTTTCCGAGTAGTATGGGACTTTAACCCTTTCAAACTCGTGTATAAGATTTCTTAGATATACACCGAGTAGTATGGGACTTTAACCCTTTCACACTCGTGTATTAGATCCCGTAGATCTTTACTCATTAATAAGATAGTGAGAATTCATCACATAGTACAATTTTCATGAAATAAATAATTTCTTCATACTCTTATTTCTACTGATCATCATATACTCCCATATGAAAAATTAATTGCTTATTATCCAAATAATATTGTAAATGGGACTTATATTGTACTTTGACTAGTAATATCAAATTAGCTGAGCAAGGTTATTCACTCACCTTGATGTTTGTCCAAGTTTACCTTGTTCCACACTAGAATTTGTGTAGGAAAATTTCCTAGTAAAATATATTACAAGGAAACATAAGAAAGGAAACAAAATCACGAAAAATACGCAAAATTTTCTGACTGCTACAGTAACGGTTTGCTACAGTACGGTTTGCTACAGTAACGGTTCGCTACAGTGCCGGTTCGCTACAGTACGTTGACTGCTACAGTGCCGTTGACTGCCGACACTACAGTACTGCTACAGTAACCAGAAGAAAATTTTCCAGAATTTTTCCGAAATCTCTGGTCGCTACAGTAACTCGAATTTTTGCAGAGAAATCTTTCAAAAATTCATCCTTTCCTTTCTTGTTTCAAAACCAGAATTTCAACTCTTTTAACCGATTATAACTCAAATATAACTTCTAAAACTACTGAGATTCATGAATTATCATCAAAATCTTCAAGAACAAAACCTCCTCTGATCTTCTACATAAACTGAAATTTAAGGAAAATAATCGGATTAAAGCTTACCTTTGATCCTTACAAAGCTTTTGAACCGAACAAATAATCGAAACTCTGAAGATCAAGGGAAGGATTTGAGAAGAAAATGAAGAACTGAGAGAGAAATGCTTTTCTGCTTCCTTCGGCTGAGTGAAAAATGAGGGTTACTATTGAAACTTTATATTAAATATTTCTAATGGGTTATTCAATAACCCATGGGTATCCATAACCCAACATCCAAACCCATCCAGTCAATTTACAATAAATAGACTAATTGACCATTCTGAAACCACTTTTGCATGAATTTCACCATTCTTAGAATATATCCCTCATTGTGCAAATATTTAGTCCAGTTATTTAACTCAATTTTCATAAATAATATTCAAAGAGAACAATTAAATATGAAAATTAAAAATGACCAAAATAAATAACTAAAGTAACGTTGTAGAATTCTAAAATACTCTTAAGCGAATTATATTCTGAAATTAACGGGTATTACAACATCTGTCATTTGGATAACCGGTCTTTTCTCTCCGCATAAGCTCTTTTAAGCATATTTTTATAAGTTTTTCCATGAATTTTATTGAAATAAACTCAAATGAACTTATAAGTCATTTTAAAAAAATTCTTCTAAGCACCTATTTTTTCTTCTAAAAGTACTTATGTGATAAACTTATTGAAATAATAAGTAAATAAATTCATCCAAATAGGACCTAAGTTGTTTAGTTCATTGCAAATAAAATGATTAAGTTGTTCAACAAAAATGCGAGGTCAAATTATTCAATAGCTAAGAATTTAAACGTTACTAAGGTGATTAAATAATTGAAAATTTCAACTTTTCAACAAAATCAACCTCCCCATAATGTTATTCTTCAATACATCATCTGTAAGATTTAAACCTCTGTACCTCCTAATTACTCCGACAAGAAGTTTGAAATGTCAGAAGTTTTTGGAGTCGTGGAATTAACTCAAGCACCTGCAAAGTTTGGGGGACGCAAAGTTATCGAATTTCAAAGTTAACGCCTACAAACAAAACAGGCTCGGACTTTAACAGAAAAGAAAAAAAAACGAATGAATATAAGATAATAATATATCGACGGAAGAAAAGAAAGGGATTGGTGTCGGTCATGTTTCTTCCACTTGGGAGTCAAATTTTAAGATGATTTCTGCTTATTTTTTATGCAAATACATAATATCCAAATTATGCTACTTTTTATAAAGGTAGCACCAAAAAAAAAAGGCAACTGGGTCTCCCGTTATTAATAATTTATTATTACATATCTATTAATTACGCGGATCCGAATTTGCTGTTGTTCAAAGTTGCTGCTTTTGTTGCTTTTCACTTTTAGCAACGGTTTTTACCGTTGTTAAACGTTATGGCAGCAGTTTTTTAATTGCCAAAACTTTCAGCAACTGTAAAAATCGTTGCTGAAAGTGAAAAGCAGCAAAAACAGCGACTTTGAACAGTAGCAAATCTGGATTCTAATTACGCCTCCTCCCGCTACAGTAGGTAATAGGTAGCGCAATCTCAAAGTACCAGTACCACAACGCTCCTTCTCATGAGAGCCATTATTCCTCTTATAATCTCATTCCTTTTGGCGACTTTACATAGCTAAAAATGCATTTGGTTATAGCAGTCCAAGTTGGGGCCATAGCCGACTTTAAAAATATCACAGTATCTCTGATAATACCCAATCCTATTAGCCACTTCATTTTTTGGGCCCTGCCCACATTCCACTCCACCGTTGATGATGTTGGTGATAACACCATAACCTGGGACTCGACCTGCTGACATGTCAGCAGCACTAGGCTTCCACTTGTTGATGATCACGTCGTGACACGAAGGCTTATTCCCCTGTGGGGTCATCCAGTACCATATGGCCGTCTTGAACGATATCACTGGGTCCGTCGCCACCAAGTCTGGATTGTTTATCAAATCTTCCTTTATCGCTTTTCCCGCACTGTCGTAGTTGTAGTTGCTGGAACAAGCAATTTTATAAATTAATTGATATTTGTGAAAATATATATATGTCGTAGTTGTAGTTGCTGGAACAAGCAATTTTATAAATTAATTGATATTTGTGAAAATATATATATGAATCAATGTTAGTGAAACAAAGAGATATATAAAGGGGAGAGAAAGTTACTGGGTGAGTTGAATGGGTCCTCGGCCATAATAGAGCTTGCCAGGGGCACATGGTGCTTTTTGGGGATCACAGTTGGGATCCTTTGTGCCTTGCTCTACGAAGCAATATCCCCACGCGTATGGCCCATCTGCTGAATTAGGTCCTCCTCCTATTCAAGCCCATTTTCACGTACTCTTAATTAATTTCTTATATCTCAAGAGTAACGGTTTAATTTAACCCAAATTTCAATTCTCTTAGATAATTGAAGACAATTTTGTTATTCTAAGATAATATTTAATATAAAATATGTTTAATTAAATAAGCTGACATTAATACATGTAATAAAAGTGATTATATCAACTTCTGCCCTTAATAATTTAAATAACATTGAATTCATGGATAAAATTAAAATTAATTGAAAAGACATGAGACCAAATTGATACAATATAAATTTTTAGGATAAAATTAAAAATTGAGATAAAGTTTAAGGAAAAAAAATTGTATGCTTACATACAAATATGCTAGAATTTAAAATATTATAGCATCAATGTGTGTCAGAATATTATGTTAGCTTAATTATCTAAAAAATAAAGGAGGAAGAACCGTTGGTCTCGTGGGAGGTTTGGCCAAAGAAAGCGGCGAGCTCTTTCTTTTGAGTGGCAGGATCACCGGTGGTGCCAAAGGCAGGGAAAGCTTTGGCGGCAGTGAGAAAAGAGTTGTAAGTGTAAAAACCCTTGGCGGGGCATACGGCGTCGTTTCGGTGTTTGAGCATTTCTTCAAACAGAGAAGTGGTGAGCACACTCCCAACATCTGCCCAGGCCTTTACGAGAATCACAGCCAAGCCAAACACAAACACTAACATATTAGTCCCTGCAGACTCCATGGCTGCTTTTAATTTGATTCAACTTACAAGTGGGGAGGAGGATGAACTACGAAGCTGGTATTTAGAGTGTTACCGTGATGGATAGGATGATAATGATAGGGTGATAGATATGCTTTTTGACTCTTCAAACTGGGTTGTTTCTCTTCTATGAGCAATCTAGACTGTCTAATTACAAATTAGACGGTTTCAATTAGAAAAAAATATTTTATTCAAAAATGAATCTGAAATTTTTTTTTTTGAAACATATGAAAAATCTGAAATTTTGAGATATTTTTTGAAAAGATTTTTCAGATTTTTAAATTTTATTTATATTTATATTTGAATAAAATATTTTTTATCAATCTGAACCATTCAATTCATATATCGAACGATTCATATCGTTCTAAGCATGCTCCCCTTGGACAAGCAGCGTAATCAAAAGAAAAGGAATACTATTAACTTATAATTATTCATAGCTTTCAAAATGCACTTGACTCCACTTTAACTTTGGTGGGTGAATAATTTAATAATTTATTTTAAAAGAGAATTTTTAATCTGACCCATCAAAACTTTTGAAGTATAAATGAGTTGAGGTAGGTCGACTCTTGTAGATTTTTTATTTTTTATATTTTAAGTTTTATTCTTTTTTTAAAGTTTAATTTTATTTTTGGAAGTTTAATATAGTTCTAATGCCGAATTTTAATAATTAAATTTATATTAAAAAATGACCTATTTTAATATTTAATATATTTTTTAAAAAGTTTAATTTAATTTTTTAAAATTTGATTAGTCTAATATATAATTTTTATCATTAAAATAATTATAAATATATTTTTTAATTAAAATAAATAAGCTTATGGCCCATAATGGATTAAGATAGGTTATAGTTTTTTAGCCATGAATCATAGAAGAATTAGTTTGACCTACCATACTCAATGGTAGAACCACATGCTGGTGAGGGGATTTTTAAATAATTACATAACCCCCTTTTTATTATTTTGCCCTCCTCTTTTTTTATTTTTGCATCCCTTAAAATTTTTGAACCTCCACTTTTGGTGCCTTTTTTTTTTATTTTTGAACCCCTTAAAATTTTTGAACCTCCATTTTTCATTTTAAATAATTAAATATGTTAGGAACCTTTTTGTAAAAGGTTAAAATTTTAGATTTTTGTACATAGGTCTAATTCTATCAAATTGATTGATTAATTATGCAATTAGGATCGTGAATAACATATTTGTGAAGTTAATTTCATGAGATTTTTTATTGATGATGGTTAATTTCTCATTCCATTATTAGAGACCTCTGTGTAAAAGTTTGAAATTTAGAGTTTTTGTACATAGATCTAATTCTATCAAATTGGTTGATTGATTATGCAAACTGGGATCATGAGTAACATATTTATGAAATCAATTTCATGAAATGTTTTCTTAATGATGGTGAATTTCTCATTCTATTATTAGGAACCTCTTTGTAAAAATTTGAAATTTAGAGTTTTTGTACATAAATCTAATTCTATCAAATTGGTTGATTGATTATGCAATTAAGATCATAAGTAATATATTTGTGAAGTCAATTTCATGAAATCTTTTCTTGATGATAGTTAACTTATCATTCTATTGTTAGAAACCTCATTGTAAAAGTTTGAAATTTGTAAGGGTCGTTTAATACACTTGTTTTTGCTGGAAAGGAAAGCACTTTTCCATTACTGTATTTTTTTTTCGTTGTTTGGTATAGCTTATTGTAACAGATAGAAACGGAAACAGACATTCCCTCTTTTTTCAAAATCAGGTTTTTGACTTCCATCGCTTTTTGGATAGAAAACCGGTCATCTTGATGGAAAGTAAAGTAAAATTACTCATTTGCCCATGCTCTGTTTATTGAAATGTCGAGGATGCCGCCATTGGAGCTTTCGAGCTACTTGTTCAGCACTAGTCCTTCATCTGTGAACTACTGGAGCTTCCTCGCCCGTCCTCTGTATCTTCTTTGTGCACGCTTGGCTCTTGGGTACTACAATAGCTGGTCGACCGACGACTGCCAGGGGCCTGCAGTCGCCGCTTGGCAACTGGTTGACCTGTTGCTGCGGGATTCTTGGAAGTTAAGTTAATAAATTTTTAGTTAAGGGTAAAATAGTAAATTATTTTTATATTTATTTTCTATTATTTTTAAAAAATATATAATAATCTTATTTTCTTTCTTTATTTTCCAGTGCATACCAAACAATTTTTTTTTCTTTTTTCTTCTCTTTTTTCCATTCTCTTTTCCTTTATATTTTCTTATTTTCTTTCTATTCTTACTCTTTCTTGGATACTAAATGGCCCCGTAGATTTTGTACATAAGTCTAATTCTATCAAATTGATTGATTGATTATGTAATTAAGATTTAGAAGATGAAAGATTTTTTGTAATAAAAAATTTTTTTAAAAAAATATCATGAAAGAAATAACAAATTAAATTTAATTTAAAAGTGTTATGATTAAATTAAAAAATAAATGAAAATTTTATCGATCCGGATACGCCATTGACCATATTTGCCCTTAGCTTTCAAAGTTTGGATTGAGGTGGGCCCAATTAGAAGTACACTGTATTCACTTCCAAAAACTATATTGTCATGGTCCTTTCGGTGCTAATACGTGGAAGTTTCATGTCAACGGCTTCCAAATAAAGGCAATACATAATAGAGATAAGATTTTGTTATTTTCCTCCATATTGCCGATAGACTCCAATTCATTGACTTAACTATACACCATTGCCAGCAAAACCTGTCTGCCGTGAAGAATCATGCAGAGAAGAGAGCACGCTGAAGGATTAGGAACAGGATTGATTCGATGGAAGATGCGATGTCAATACATATAACCATTGAGATATTATTATTATTATTATATATATATATATATACAACAACGTTGAATTTGATTGGTTAACCAGTTAACGAAATCATTATTAACGCCAAGTGTTTTTTGTCATAGAGTTTATTATAATTTTTATTTTATTAGTTTTTTTTGGTAAAGAAAATACATTATTTATGTACATTAAGACTCTTTTGTACTACTCACATACTTTATTTAAATATTCTTATTTTAGTATAAAATTATCATAATATATCAAATTAAGGGTATCGATAAATTTTATCATCACCTGGTGCATTTATTTTAGTGTATCCTCGTATATTCAGGTCTATAAGATGATAAAAGTTTTGAGAATATATGGACTTTTTTTTTCTTAATTATCTTTTTGGTTTATATTACCAGGCTTTCTGCAAATATGCTATTCTTTTTTTTTTTTTAAAGCCCACTAATTTAACAATGAGAAAAATTTTATCTATTTTTTAATCTTTTCCGACCAGGTTATTTTATTAAAAGTCGATACATTAATTTATTAATACGCTTACATGTAAATTAAAGAATCGAATAATAAATAATTTTGTCCAATAAAAAGTACATTTTTAACAATCTTTTAGGCTGATCCGAGCTGTCAATTTGGATTTGGTTTGGACTTCCAAATTGGATCATTACAAGCCCATTGCCCAAAAGTTGCTAAGAACAAAACAATTTCAATGTACACTTGGACTTCTGTAACATGTCATGCCATGTATGTAAGAGGTATTTGGTATACTGTATTACTGTTTTTTGACACTGTCATTTAGACTAGTCAAAACTAAGGCTCAGAAAATCGAATTGGTTATTTAATTGATTAAGACATTAATTTAAGATTCAATAGTTGGATTGTGATCGAATCACGGCCGAACTGGTAGTACATAAAGTATATTAAAATATATAATTAATGTATATATTATAGATATTAAGATATTAAAATATATAATATATAATATTAAAATATTCAAGGTATGTTATAGATATATTTATACCAGTTATAGATTTTTTCTTAATATCTTAATTTTTTGAGATTTCTTAAAAATACATAATAATATTTAATAAAAATTTAAAAAAATTCAAATAAAAAAGAACTAGTTGAACTAGTCGGTTTAACAGATTTTATTAATTCAAAATCGATTCGATCAATTTTTTTATCGATTTAAATGTTCACCAATTATCAAATTTAAATTAGATCAGGACTTGAATGATTCACCAAATTTTTTATCTGACTAATCTAATCCAATTACCTAAACCATGGTCAAAACAGGAGGATCTTGACTTATACTAATTCGCCTATCTCATATTGCTAGTAAAATTAGATTTGAAGTAATATCTAACGTGAATAGGCTCATTTTTAATTTAAGAAGCTTCTTATTCTTACAATTTTATTCCTTATTACAATAGCTATTATTACTACTAGTCTCCTAAGTAGCAAGAGTAGGGTTAGCGTTGTTAATGAAGCTAGAAATGCCTTTGGTTATAGGGTGTGTTTAAGAGCCCAGTGAATTAAATGTGGGTGGGATAAACTATATTCAGTTAAACATAGATGGAGAAAATTAGGTTTGGATGAACGTGATTTATATTTAGGAAATATTTGGATAAACATGATTTAGAGCAGACAAAAGTGGTTTGGTGTGAGAATATGATATTTGGATATTAGTGTGCAAATGCAGTTTTAGATGTATAATTACCATAAAGGGCATGAATTTTTTATTTAATTTTTTGATGTAACATTATTATTTATTGTCATTTATTTAAACGTTGTCTAATATTATAAATTAATCACTAATAAATCATTTTTTATTAATAAATTTAATTTTTTATTTTGAAATTACTAATTAAAAATTTAATTAATCACTAATTATTTACAATAATTCTAAGATCTCTAATTAAATTTCAAAATATTTTTCTTCTCTATTAAATTAATTTTATCTCTAGCTAAATTACAATACAATTTTTTTATTCTATTAAATTAATTTTATCTCAATTAAAATTAATGAAAATAAGCTTATAATAATTTAATGAAAACAAGATTCTCATTAATTTGGTAACTAAATTAATTAAATTAAACTATGATTTTCAACGTTATTTAAAAAGTTAAGAAAATCAAACAAAAAAATAACTTAATTGCATAAAAATAAATTAATAGATTGATTCTCATAATAAAGGAAATAGTTAAATTCTACAAATAACTACTAATTATTTTGTATATGTTCTACCATTTGATCGCTAATAGTGTCTCGAATATGGTCAATTTTAGACGAAGATGTCAGACTAGTAAATGAACTTGAGGCAACAATATGGTTTCCACTATCTTCCTCAATGATATTTTCATTGTCTGAACAATTAAGATCAACATTGTTATCAGCCTGCCTTCTCATGAAATTGTGTTGTATCATCGTTGCAACCACCAATTGAACTTGTATTTTCATTTTTAATTTAGGCATTTTGCTCGAGATTAAGAATCTATTCTTCAATACCACGAAAGTTCTTTCAATAGTAGTTCTTAAACTGGTGTGGTAGTAATTGAATACCTCGTTGTGGTTGGCAAATGCGGTCGAACGTTTGGAATCCTTAATATGGTAACGTTCACACTTGTAGGGACCGATATATCTAATTGGTGTTGGATGACTTGAATCTATTAAATAATATTTACCTAGAAAAATAGAGATAACACATATAAGCTTGAGAGAATACTTAATTCAACTAATCATGAAGCAAAAAATATATATACTTGGAGGTAGATGCGGAAAGTTCATGGCAGGAATAGTGATAGCCTGCTAGAATACTCTAGCATCATGACTTGTGCCTTCCTAATCAAGCAATACAAATGTGAAATACATGTCCTAATCACACACAGCTAACACATTTTGCATGAAATATCCTTTTCTTCCAATAAACCTCGGTTGGTCACTTTCATTAACTACGCAAATGATATGAGTTCTATCAATCGCGCCAATGGCATCCTTGAAATAGGGCCAATATCGTTGGTCATTTTGTATTTTGAGAGAAATATCACGAAATAAACGATCATGAGGCCTAATATAATTAAAAGAAAGCTTCAATAATCCAGCCAACACTGCATGAATTTGTCTACTGATTGTTTCTCTTAAGTATTGGAACCTTTCTTGTAGGACTCTGTTTCCTACCCCATGGCCCACCATGTACAAGAAATATCACGAAATAAACGATCATGAGGCCTAATATAATTAAAAGAAAGCTTTAATAAACCAGCCAACACTGCATGAATTTGTCTACTGATTGTTTTTCCTGAGTGTTAGAACCTTTCTTGTAGGACTCTATTTCCTACCTCATGGCCCACCATGTACAAGAACATAGCAACCATCTCCTGAACTCCTACTCTTGTAGACCCCTCTAATCCACACTCCATTAATTCATGACATAGCCTGTAGAAAACATTTGGTTTCATGCGGAACATCTCATGGCAACAAATTGGATGTCCCTGTAATATGTTTACTACCCATGAATGTCTAGACTGTTTATTTATTCTACGTGGCCATGACTTGATCATCATCGTCTATTTCTGAATTTTGTTGCACGTTTTGAGGATCCATTCACACCTAAATATCTATAATACATATTAAAAACAAGTAATAGTAATAAAACATCACATTACAAGCTAGGAATGATGAAGATAAAGTTTATAATAAAGTTCAAATCAACTAGGAATGATAAAGATAAAGTTTACAATAAAGTTCAAATTCAACTAGGAATGATAAAGATAAAGTTTATACAATAGTCAGATAAGAAGTTACGAATAATAAAGTTTAATTTTTATAGTGGTCTGAAAGGGTATTGAATTGCAACCCAAAGCCAACTAAGTAACAAGTGTGGCTTCCCTAGATGTGTTGCAAACAACTCCCTTGCTTTCTCATGCACCAATACATTGCAACAATGGTCATAAAAATTGGGGTCGCTTGTAACTTCATCCATATTCTGAAGGACTTCCTCTAATTCCTCCATAGATGGCATACTTGATTGAGCATTTGGCTTATCCACAGAATTGATACGTGATCGATAAGTATCAACTATTGAGCTCACAGTTACAACTAACTATTGAGCATTAGATGTTTTGCCTTTTCCTTTCCCTTTATCACCAGCAGCTCTTTTTCTTTTTTCACCACTTCTCTAGCTAGGTGGTGTGGTGGTAGAAGTTCCTGCAACCACTAAGTCTTCCTCACTATCCCCACTTTCTTCTTCCATGTCTACTGGCACGCTATCACATGTTGGACGATAGACATCATTAGCATTCATGCCAATTGGAAATGTCCCAGATGTGAGGCCCAAGCATATTGATCATTAGCCACTACATCCTAAAAAGTGTGGTAAGTTCGAGTGCAAAAGCAAGTATACATAATTTTTAGAAAAGTTATGGTACCAATCATACCGAAATCTTCTTCTCCCACCATTCATTAGGGGCATCGACAGTGTTCCTGACACTATCCCACCGTAGCCCAATTTTATTGGTAAATAATTTGTACCACACTTGCCATCCTTTATTCAAACTATCCCATTTGTTTTTCAGTTGGGTCCTGTCATAGTTCTTACCACTCCAGTTATTGAATTCAGTAACAACATTTTTCCACCCAATTTTTGTCAGCGTTGTGCCATTGTGTTCTCCTTTATTATTCAAGCAAGCTTGGATAAATTGCTCTGTTGATCTTAAATCCCAAGAGGCATTTGCACTCATATCTAGTGAGTATAAAATACTAATTAAGAATTATGACAACTCGCTTAGCTATGTATTTAATTAGCTATGCACTTAAAAATAAGTCTTCTATACTTAATTTCTCAAATCATAAATCAATTATGTACTACTAAACTAAACTAAAATATGATTCTAATTAATTTTATCTAAATTAATTCCTTCTATTTTGAAAATCAATGCATAAATCTTTTTATTACTTTGTAAGACAAATAATTGCAATTGAGATAAAGATAAAATAAAAATAGAATAAATTGATTGAGATAAAATTATCTATTGAATCAAATTATATATATTGTTTCTTCTAATAATAATTTGTCTCTCAATTACAATTATTTGTCTCAAATTAAAAAAAACAAGCTTATAAGATAATTGTTTGTCAAATAATTTTTATTTATATATTTATGAATTGATTCTCATCCAAATAAAAATTATTTGACAAACAAGATTACTCAAATAATTTTCATTAAATGAAAATTATTTGAGTAATCTTGTTTGTCAAATAATTTTTATTTGGATAAAAATCAATTCATAGATCTTTTTATTACTTTGTAACATAAATAATTGTAATTGAGATAAAGATAAAATAAAAATAGAATAAATTGATTGAGATAAAATTATCTATTGAATCAAATTATATATATATTGTTTCTTCTAATAATAATTTGTCTCTCAATTACAATTATTTGTCTCAAATTAAAAAAAAAAGCTTATAAGATAATTGTTTGTCAAATAATTTTTATTTATATATTTATGAATTGATTCTCATCCAAATAAAAATTATTTGACAAACAAAATTACTCAAATAATTTTTATTTTATCATTACTCAAATAATTTTTATTTTATAGATAAAATAAAAATTATTTGAGTAATCTTGTTTGTCAAATAATTTTTATTTAGATAATAAAATAAAAATTATTTGAGTAATCTTGTTTGTCAAAAATTTTTTATTTGGATAAAAATCAATTCATATATCTTTTTATTGCTTTGTAACATAAATAATTGTAATTGAGATAAAGATAAAATAAAAATAGGATAAACTGATTGAGATAATAGAATAAATTAATTGAGATAAAATTATCTATTAAATCAAATTATATATATTGTTTCTTCTAATAATAATTTGTCTCAAATTAAAAAAAAAACAAGCTTATAATATATTTATAATATATTAGTATAAGATATTTATTTTTTTCTTCAAAAAATTATATATGATTAATTAATTTCTTTAGGGTAATTATAATTATGAAATATTAATTATGATTAGCTAATTATTTTTTTTTAGATACCCTAACTATTGATTTGATTTGGACTTTCAAATTGGATCATTACAAGCCCATTGCCCAAAAGTTGCTAAGAACAAAACAATCTCAATGTTCAGTTGGACTTATGCAGAATTGTCCCTCTCTTCTCCCTCATGGAGTAAGAGTATCCCCCTCTACTGGTTAGAGTATTACCCGAGTCCAAATCTCAGGTTTGAAGCTAGAACCAGAGAAGGACATCATGTCTGATTCCCAACATACGGAGGAACTCATAGTTTCAGAGCTTGAAGAGAATCATCTCGCAACAAACGCAGCCAAAAATGCCCTTCTAGGAAAGCTAATCACCGAGAAACAGCCCAATAAGAAGGTGGTCAAAAGCATGATAAGAAAAGAGTGGGGAGATCCAGAGAGCCTCACTATTGTTGACATCTCACCAAACACCTTCCTGTTCAACTTCACCAATCCTGAAACGCCAAGAAGGTTACTTGAAGATGCTCCCTGGAACATACTTGGCCACATTTTAGTCCTCAAGCAATGGGACCCCCAAGCCTCCATCCATGAAGTCGAGTTCACACACACCCCCTACTGGATCCAGCTACATGGGATGCCACTGGAGTTGTTCTCGCAACTGAATGCAGCACGAGCAGGCAGCAGAATAGGCACTGTTCTGGAAGTGGAAGACCCGTTTACTGGTACCTCCATCAACAGGAGCTTCTTGAGAGTAAAAGCATCAATCAACATCAAGAACCCCTTAATAACTGGCTTCTGGGTCCCTTGTAATCACCATCACAGGTCGTGGATTCAAGTTAGATACGAGAAACTCATGCATTTCTGCTACAACTGTGGGAGGATTGGACACTACCAAAAAGCTTGTAAACACAAAAAAGCCACCGACTTCATGGATCTTTGTAAACCAGCATATGGCCCCTGGCTAGGAGTCCCTCCGGTGAAGAAAACCGAAAATCAGAATATACCACCGGAGGTCAACGGCGGCGAAAGCAACATAGGCAGAGAACTGTTAAAACAAAGGAACACACTCCGAGAAGAAAGAATGGATCACGAAAATGGCAAAAAAACAAACAACAGAGAAGAGGAAGCCGAGCGTATAGAAGACTTACATCCTTTTAGCTATGATTGCAACAGAGCAGAGCAGACCCCAAGGCGCAAAAGCTATGCAGATTAATAGAAAAAGAAGGATACCAGACAGTCAACAAAAAGGGACAGAGCACAAAGTCAAACCTCGGGATACTAGAAACACATGGAGAGGACAACTACACTAAGGGGAGTCTCACGTGGCAAGAAAAGGAAAGTCTCACGTGGCAAGAAAAGGAGACAACAGACTGCACTACACCAAATGAAGATTCAGCAAACACAACCCACCATAGCGAGGCCCAAATGCTGCAAGCTTATGAGGCCCAACTTCCTTCAGAAGTCATAACCAGCCCAATAAGCAACATCAATAAACTCATATTGGGCCACCTGGGAAAAGATAAGCTTAAAGGGGCTAACAATAGTCTCAATTTTCAAGTCTGGCAGCCTAGATCCCCTCTGAAAGAAAAAAGCCCTCCAGAATACTTTGTTGAATTTCCAGATGAAGACTCAAGAGACAACACAAAGAGGAGAAGCAACATGGAAGATTATTTTCTAGCAAATGAAATACATAAAAGACTCAATTTGAAGAGGGGACGTGAAGAATCAGACTACATTCAGATCACTATACAAGACGATATGAATGAAGAAAATCAAAATGAGAGGGAGCTAAAGAGCGTCATACAACAATCTAGTAGTAAGAAACTCAAAAAAGCAGAAGAAAATGGTGAGACAGATTCACACACACCTGATATGGCTGAGGAGGCGGGCCCACGCATGCCCCACTAGGCGCCATGATTTCCATATGTTGAAACTGTCGGGGAATCGGGGCGGCCTCGTCAGCCAAAGAGCTTAAAGACATCATCCGGAAGTACAAGCCTCAACTGGTATTCCTTAGCAAAACGAAAGTAAATTCCAGTTAGTTAGAAAATCTTAAAAGGCGTCTTCTCTTTGAAAATATGCATGTAGTAGATTGTACGGGCAAATCTGGAGGCCTATGTCTATTTTGGAAAAATAGTGTTAATGTGGAAATTCTCTATAGTGATTGCAATGTAATCCATTCCTACATTAACGTCATGAATACAAATATTTGTTTCCACTATTCTTTCGTGTATGGGAATCCTATCAGTCAATAGAGAAAATCTTTTTGGGCCATGCTTAATAATCTTCATCAAAACAACAACAAACCTTGGTATGCAGGTGATTTTAATGAAATACTCCACTCTTCTGATAAAAATGGGGGCAGAAAACACTACAAGAAACAAATGCAAATTTTTGCTGAATTCCTCTCAAATAAGAGCGTGGAAACCTTACCACAAAAAGGCTGCAAATACACATGGTGTAATAATAGACAAAAAGGACATTTTATATTCAACAACTCAACCCCTCTAAGGTTCTTAATTATTCTCATTTTATATTCCTCCTTCTGCTTTAATCATATCTGCCACCCTTTTAATTACATGCTTCTTACTAGTTTATTATTTCATTCTATTCGGTCAAGCAGACCACTTCAGTTTTGATTCTGGTGATTAGATTTCTTTATTTCTTTTTTTTTTTCAAAATTTAGCTTCACATTCAAGTGATTAGATGAGGGATTTTTTTTGTTTTGTTTTGGGGGGGGGGGTGTTTAAACCGGAATTCATTAAGAGAACAAGCGAGATACAAAAGTTCGCTTAGCAAAGTTTAAAGATATAGTAACAGAGTTCAAACATCAAAACCCAAGGCCAAAGTAGACTTAAAAGGGTAGGCAGAAATAATGGGCTGAATTTATTATCTCATGTTTGCTTTTCGTGAAAAAATACCAATTGAAGTGAAGGATTTATTCAAACAACAAAGAGTTGGGTCGAAATTAAATTGCCTCTTATGTGCAGTAAACAATTTAAGAGCCGTTGGATTATATTCATACAATATTTTTTTAAAATTTTTTTTACAAATATTAACTGATTAAATAATAATTATAGGTATAATAATAAACATAAAATGATACTTATAAATTTTTTTAAAAAAATAGATAAATCAAAATTGTTAAATCAAAATACAACGGATCCCATAATTTCTTGCGCACTGCCACACAGGAGGCAAGCCGTGTCCAAAATAATGATGGGGGGAGTGTCCAAGGCCAACATATCAGCGATACGTGTCCATTTTTTAAAAGCCCAGTAGTTTAAGACTAATGTAATTTTTTGTTTAATTTTTATGCTGAATTGCTGATTCATACTGTTTCAATTTTGCCTTTTGAAATTGGATCACTAAAAGCTAATAAATTTGATCGCCCAAAAGTTTTTTATTTAAAAAAACCACTGTTTGGTGTAAGCCGATATGCTTCATTCAGACGGTATGTGTTAATACGGTGTACAAAAGCACACTCATGGGTGTAATGCAATTATTATAAATTATAGAAGTAGGTTGGATTAGCTGATTTAATGAAAAATCAGTCATTGATCAATTTAGTTGACTTAAAAAATTGGTCAATGACTAATTGAATTGGTCAAAAAATTTTGCAATCCAATTGAATTGGTTTTTGTAACAAAATCAAAATAAAAAGATTCTCTATTTACAAGATATAATTATTTCTCACATTATATTAGATTTAACAAGCTTTTGTTTTTTTATATTTTTTTATTCTTTTCTATTATGTTATATTTTTTTTTGTCTTCTTAATTATTTTTTATAATAATATTATTTTTACCACAAAAACAAATAAGAAAATAAAAAATGGAAAAACAATTACACACATGCATATATATATATATATATATATATAATATAATATATAAGTTTATTAAGATTAAGTATGAAAATATTTATTAATTTATTGTATTATGTATTTTTAATACATAAAATTAAAAATATATATTTAATTATTACCGATTCGATTTTAGTTTGATCATAATTAGATCAATGAACAGTGAACTAGTACCTTTACTGGTTCAATGACCAGTCTGATTTTATAAGGCATTTGTAATTATCAAATTGGAGTATAAAATATAATAACATTTTTCTTTTTAAAGTTCAGGCAAATAAAAAATTGAATCCCAATTAAAATTAACTGTAGATTAAAGAACTGCTTCTTTGTGGTAGTTAATTTTAAATGCAATATAACGTTTTTATTTTACTTCAAATTTTAGAAATATTTTGTTACTTTTTTAAGAATTGATCTCCCTGGCAGTTCTCTAGTTTGGATCTCTACTAATTTTTTTTCCCCTTCATATGAAGAAAAAATTGAACAAAAATAAGAAATAAAAGGAACTTGGTTTATTGCACATCTACAATGATATGACTTTTTTGTGTTAAATGAAGTGTAACAGATTTCTAGATGATACTGTAAGCTCCGATTGATGGAAACAGTCTTTATAGAACTTTCTTCTTAAGTGCCTTTCAAAGGGATTTTTTTTTTTGGTTAGACATTAGTATACAGATAATCAAAGAATAAAATTCACATGTAATTTATATCATAAGATAAATCAGATAAATTCTTCTCGTGAGACCCATTATTCCTCTTATAATCTCATTTCTTTCGGCTATATTACATAGCTAAAAATGCATTCGGTTATGGCAATCCAAGTTGGGGCCATAGCAGACATTCAAAGTATCACAGTACCTCTTATAAAACCCAATCCTATCAGCCCCTTCCTTTTTTGGGCCCTGCCCACATTTCACTCCACCATTGATGATGTTGGTGATAACACCGTAACCTGGGACTCGACCTGCTGACGTGTCAGCAGCACTAGGCTGCCACTTGTTGGTCATCATATCGTGACACCAAGGCTTATTCCCCTGTGGAGTCATCCAGTACCATATGGCCGTCTTGAATGTTATCACTGGGTCCGCCGCCACCAAGTCTGGATTGCTTATCAAATCAAATCTGCCCCTGTCGCTTTTCCCGCACTGTTGCAGTTGTAGTTGCTGCAACAAGCAATTTTATAAATTTAATCATATTTGTGAATATATATATATATATATATGAGTCAATGTTAGTGAAACAAGAGAGAAAGTTACTGGGTGAGTTGAATGGGTCCTCGGCCATAATAGAGCTGGCCAGGGGCACATGGTCCTTGGTTTGGATCACAATTTTGATCCTTTGCGCCTTGCCTTATGAAGCAATATCCCCGTGCGTATGGACCATCTGCTGAATTAGGTGCTCCTCCTATTCAACCCCATTTTCACATACTCTTAATTAATTTTATACAATCTCAAGAGTAACGTTTTTCTCCCTAAATTTCAACTCAAATTTCAATTCTCTTGCAATTATGTTATTCCAAGATAATATCTAGTAGGAAACATTTCTAACTAGATAAGTTAGTACTGATATGTACAATAAAAATGACTATATCAACGCCTGCTCTTAACAATTTAGATGACATTGAGTTCATTGACAAAATTAAAATTAATTAAAAAATATAGGATAAAATTGACAAAATATAAATTTCTTGGAGAAAACTAAAACTTGAGATAAAATTTAAGAACAAAAATTGTACTTATGCTATTATACAAATATGCTAGAATTTAAAATATTATAGCATTAACGTGTGTAAGAATATTATGTAAAAAAATAAATGATAATTTTGTAAAATAGGATGAAGTGTGTTAATAATTTAATAACTTATTTTGAATAAGAGCTTTTAACCCGACCCATCAAACCTCTGAAAACTCAAAACAAATAAAATAGCAATTAAACTCTAATAAATATAAAAATTGTAGAATTGCACCAATCAAATTCTACTTATTTTGCAATATGGTAAGTGAGGATAATTATTAAGGACAAGACTTATACATAATTTAGGGTTTAGAATTTAAGATTTTGTATAAGTTTTTTCCATATTTGTTATTAGGTTGTCTATTACAAATAAAATGTGTAAAAAGTTTCTTGAAAATTAATCATGTAATATTGAGTTGTAAAAAATATATAATTATTTTTTAAAAATTATACAGTTATCATGTTTTAATTAAAAAAAACTATATATTTGTTATGTTCTAATTAAAAGCCTGATTGTAAAGGTATAAAGAATTCTAGCTAAGTTTTTTTTAATTTTTAAATTCTTTTTTTTTTTTGAAAGAGAAAACCTCATTTATTAATAATTTTTAAACTCATTTTATCTTATGAAACATAAGAAAATTTTATTTAATATAAAATAACTTATTTAACTAAAACTCAACACAAATCCCAATACTTCCTTCAAATTAGAATCTGACATATGAGAACTTGACGTCAACGAAAGTCATACTCTTTAAAGCATCTCCCATAAAAGTATCGTAACATATCAAATTAAGGGTATCGATAAATTCTATCATCACCTGGTACATTTATTTTAGTGTATCCTCGTTTAATCGTGAAATAGTTAAGTTTTGAGCTTTATTTATAAACATATATTCAGGTCCATTAGATGATAAGAGTTTGGAGAATATATATGGCGGTTTTTGTTTTCTTTAATATCTTTTTTATTTATATTACCATTTCCGCAGAGCTGCTATTCCTTTTTTTCACTAACGTCAATAGACTCCTTTTTAACTTAAGAAGCATCTTATTATTACAATCTTATTCCTTTATTACAATTTACAATAGCTATTATTCCTGCTAGTCTCCTACTACATAGCATGATAGCAAGAGTAGGGTTAGGGTTGTTAATGAAGCTAAAAGTGCATCTGGTTATAGCAATCCAAATTGGGGCCACTATCAACTCCTAAAAGAACACAATATCTCTGATAAAAGCCGATCCTATCTTCTACTCGGGGATCTTGACCAATTCCACATTCGAGCCCACCGTTGATGATGTTGGTGATGACGCCGTAGCCTAGGACTCGCCCTACAGACGTGTCAGCAGCAGAAGGTGTCCACCTATTGGTGATGACGTCGTGGCTTGACGGCTTGTTAGCTTGTGGCGTCATCCAGAACCATATGGCCGACTTGAATGATATTACAGCGTCCGTCGCTACTAGATCAGGGTTGGCTAACAAGTCCACTCCGATCACTTTTCCAGCTTGCTCATAGTTAACTTCGCTGCCAAAAGTCACCAAAAATCATCAAATACGGTCAAGTGGATATATATTATAGCTAGTAACAATTGTTTATGAATCAAGTAACTACAAATTTAAAATTTAAGCCTAAACATCTTTGCTTCAAATGATGTCTTTTCTAGACGTAAGTCACAGGAGGCTTAGTAACGTAGCTAGATAAGATTCTTACGTTGCCCACTTTTTCACTCTTCAAGACTTTATGTCCCTTTGTCAAAGAGAAAAATTTTCAAATTTTGACTTACCTAACATTATAGAAGCTTCTCGTAAACTGTCACCTTAATTAGAATATGATAATTAAGAGTCACTAAACATATTGTAAGGTTTTAGAATGATTGAATGATTCTGTTTTAAATACTATATTATATATTCAAAATTTAGTAAAAGCTTTATATTGCACTAAAATTTAAACAAAAATTTTTGCAGTTAATTATTTTAAAAATTACATATGTACAATAAAAAAGTATCTTACAGAAATTCTGAGCAAACCAAACAAAGGAAAATTTCATAATCTAAAAAATAATATATTGAGTAATTATTCCTAAATGATACAAATTTTATTGTTTAGTCTTTAAAATTGTAGAAGTTGAACAAATTAGTTTCTATAAACTATCAATTTAATAAGAATTAATTAATTTCTTAATGGCGAATACATAACATTTAAAAATTAAATTATATAAAAAATTAAATTTTTAAAAACAAAACACTTGACATACATATTTGTAAGAATTAAATTGTTAATATAGTTGCCAAAAAAAAAAATTCCAATGGCATTGCTTCACACAAAATTAACAACAAAACATAAATTTGGTGTTCCTTTGATATTTATGTCCCATGAAATTTCAGTTCGAGAGAGAGGCCTTTGGATCTCTTGGCCAACATTTTGTTTGGCCAGCTGGAGTTGTTCGATTAAGATAAAGCTGGCATGGATCCAACTTGTGGGAAGAGACAGACGAAGAGGTAAAAGGAGGGGGGAGAGAGAGAGAGAGAGAGAGAGATTACCCGGTGAGTTGAATGGGGCCACGACCATAGTATCCAGAACTTGCAGTATTAGAGCCTTCCCTAACAAAGCAATATCCCCAAGCATATTTCCCATCCGGTGCCGTATCCCACCCTCCTGTCGTTTCATGCGACGTTTGCCCGAAGAAAGCCGCAATCTCCCTCTTGCGAGTAGCATCGTCCCCAGTGGTCCCAAACTCCCCAAACGACCTTGCCGCGTTGATAAACGCATCGTAGCTGTAGAACCCTTGTCCCTTGCATGACGCGTCGTTTCGGTGCTTCAACATTTCCTCGAACAACGAAGAGCTTATTACACTCCCAACATCTGCGGATGCGTTTAGGAGCACGAGACCTAAGGTGAAGACAAAGATATTGCTGCCTAGCTTCATGCCTGTTGCCTATGTTGTACGACAAGCGTTTGAAATTAAACTTGCAAGTATGGTGTGGGATATGAATGACTATGGAGAGGTGTATTTATCAGAACAAGTACGGTGCGGTGATATGCTTTTTCCTTAAAAAGAAAGGGGGAAATTATTGATACTATTGAAAGAATATAATTACCTTAATTTATTGTTTGAAATATTCAAATGTCTCAAATGTTTTATTTTAATATTTAAAATATTATATTTATCTTAATTAGATCTTTTTTGTTATTAAATTACACAATTTATTATTACTGAATCTCAAATTTTTGTTGTTAAAAGTCACTTTAACAAATAAAATGATTAAATTAAAATAAATATAGTCTTTCAGGGATTATATTGAAATAATTTATCTTTTAATAACTAAATTAAGATAATTATAATTTTTTGAGGAATGAGGACCAACTCAATAATTTATTCTAAAAATTATGTGTAGCTAACTCTTCTAGCATTTAATATATTCTATAAAGTCATATAAGCAGTCCGTTCATATAAAATAAGTTGAAAGAGAGGATTTTGCAATATATTTTAATTGTTAGGGGACTATGCAAAATTAAATAGAATGAAGTTGGTCAATAATTTAATAATTTATTTTAAAGAAAGATTTTTAATCTAATTCTTCAAAGCTTTTGAGACTTAAATGAATTGAGGTGGGTTTTTTTATTTTTTATATTTTAAGTTATAATTTATTTTTTAAAAAAATTTATTTCTATTTTTTTTAAATTTTATATAGTTCTAATGTTTAATTTTTTTCTGTAATACTTGCTATATTTTAAAGTTATAAATATATAAGAATTAAGATAAATTTATTTTAGAGAAATAATTTTTCTATCTTTTTAATTTTTGTATACTTGTTTGTGCGTATTATTAAAAATACGAATTTTCATTTATAGATTGCATAAATTATGGGATATAATGGATGTTCTGATATGGAGTTTATCCCTTGGATAAAGTATGACTTGAGCATAAGAGGAATCTGAAAGAAATTGGGAGAAAAATAACGTTTTATATGAGAAAATCTTTTTAGGGACTAAATTGAAAAGGAAAAAAATGAAAAGACACTTAAAGGTTTAGGAGAAATTAATAATTCACCGCCATGAAAATCATGTGCGTAAACCAAATTATTAAAGTGTATAGTAAACTAAATTATTAAAGCGCATAGTAAAATAAATATTTTATTAGTACATAGTACCCTGACTTCTCCTATAATAGGTCATTCTATTTCACTTTTAAACTTACACCTTCAGTTTCTCTTCTCTCCTTTCCTCGAAACTTCTCTTTCTCTAACGTTAGGGTTCTGAAATTCTAGGTCTTTCTTCCTTAACCTAATTCAAGGTAAGGATATTATGCTCTTTTTATGTCTTTCAAATTTTAGAAGTTATATTTTTAAGTATGCTCTGTGGTTGCAGCTTTAACTGATCTTTCACATCAGAAAAATTTTCCTTAGCTGCCTATATGTTATTTTGATTCTCTGATTACCAAAATAGAATATAAACTGTGAAGAATACATGTCTAGGAAAGTTCTGGCTAAGGAAAGACCTGGTACTTAAGTGTGTTCATTGCAACCATCAACTCTTTCCTGAAAACTTTCCTGATGTACTCTTTTACAGCTTATGTTCGTTATTCCCGACATGAATAGTAACCATACGTATGAATAGTATTTTGTACAAAAGCAACCTTGACTTTCTATATTTGATCTTCATGAAAATCTTCATAGTGGAACCTAAAATCTAGCTACGTGTTCTTCTCTGTAGCAACTCGGAAAAGTGACTTGGATACGGAATCTATATGAATGGATGACCTTGCTAACCGATTTTATTTACTTTTATTCCAAGTACAATATAAATCCCACCTCATATCACAATTAGATTCCATATTTAATGATGATAGCTAGATAATGAAATTTATTATTATATTGATAAAAATTATGATTGAAAATATACATATCGAATGGTTGAGGGCTTGACCCTAGATACCAACGCATGCAAATACACACATGGAATGGTTGAGGGCTTAACTCAAGATAACAATGCATGAAATTATACACATGGAATGGTTGAGGGTTTGATCCTCCAAAATACTAATGCATGTAATAGTTGTGAACATAAATATAATGGAAACTGAATTCCTAAACATAAACCAAATATAGAGGTATAAAAACCCTGGATATGAATATAACTGTTTTTATTGTGATAATGATTATGATATTTGTACTTGTGACACATTTATTATTACACAGTCATTTAGTTACTGAGTTTTGATGAACTCACACTCTCTATGAATATATTTTTTTTAAATACAGTGGATGAGAACGAAGGAAATCCACAAGAGGATTAGTATTCCTTGAAGATACTTTTCATATTATCCGGATGGCTTATGAATCCAAAATCTTAGAAAATACTCTGTAATCTCTATAGGTCACTTAGGCTTGAAAAATTGTATCATACTGTATGATATTTGGCTTATGTTTACTGTTTCACTATGTTAAACTTTTTATATGAATATATGCAAAATCGCTTTCTTGGAAAATTATGTTATGCATTAGTATTAATCAAGAATTTTATGTAGAGGTATACCCTCGAGTTTATAAAATTATTCACATGCCTAAAATTGGGATGTGACAATTTTGATATCAGAGGTCAGTTTTTAGGTCCCCTATAGATTACAGAGCAAAGTGTTCTTTGTGAGCCATTCTCTATTGTCATGAGCCGCGGCATGACTATGGGATTAGGTTCTATAAAAGATCTTATAGAGTATAGTGTCTTTGATTTTTATAACTTATTCCTTGGTGGGTTAGTATAAGGTAATCTTGTTTGATATGAGAAGAATTTATTCTCTGTGTAGACTTTTGACTCTATGATGTCAGAAGAATCCTCAAATCATAACGAGCATATAGGCTTAGGGAGGATCTTAATTCCACCGATTAATACGCAAGACAACCCTTCTGACCATGCAGATAATTCACATACTCCAAATGTTGAAGGCTCAATTGGTGGTCGGGCAGAAGGAGCCAGAGTCGTCCCATAAGTTGATGTCGCTATAATTGTAGAAATGTTCAACTTGGTAAATGAACAATTGGACAGAATGGAGGAAGAAAGGCGAGAACAAACAGCACAGGTTAACCTGCTAGTGATACCTCCTATTATTGGAGCTGAAATTGTACCACTACCTCCTTCAGCTGGAGGAGGTAATATTAGAGAAGTGAAGATGTCAGAATTTTAGAAAATGAAGCGCCTATTTTAACAAGGGAAAATTCCAATGAGGATCCACAAAGTTTCTTAGATAATTGTGAAACGATTTGTTATGCTCTAGGGTGTTCCTATATTCAAAAGGCAAAGTTCATTGCCTTTCAGTTGAAAGGAAGGGCAGGTAAGTGGTGGAGCAATTTGAAGAAAGAAAGAACCCAAGGCGTACTACCAATTACATGGGTAGAGTTTCATGGTATGGTTATGAAAGAGTTTCTTCCACTGAGTGTACGATCATCAAGGGTAAGGAATTTACTATACTTAAGACAAGGACCTATGTCTATTGATTACTATTCAACTCAATTTGTCAAACTGTTTGACTATACCCCTCAGATAATTCCTTTTGAAAAGGCAAAAATACAGAAATTTATAGAGGGACTTCGTGGACCTCTTTTTTCACAAGTGGGGCCAAATATGAAAAATTACTCTTCTTATTTCAGAAGCTGTGGATGTTGCCCGTATGATGGAAAAAAGATCAAAAAATGATGAAGAATTTAAGAAAAAGAAGAAAGCTAGATTTAAGAGATCTCTTGACCAAGGAAGGGATACAGGAACTTTAAAGTCTTTCACCATGTCGTAACAAGCTTTGGCTACATCTGCTAGGCCATCCCCTTCCATAGTAAGCGTATCTAAACCTCGTACAGAATCTAGAGGTGGTTATAGTTCTTTTGAGTAGAGGTGGTTCTCAGGCCTGGAGAAGGAAGTCTCAGTGTCGCGAATGTGAAAATTTCCATTTTAGAGAATGCTTTAGGAAGATGGGGACATCAAATTGTTTTCGTTGTGGATAAGAAAGGCACTTCAGAAGAGAATGCCCTCAACTCATTTCGAATTTGGTCAGGGATCTATTTTCCCATCTCACACTCAACCGAGAGTTGCTCCAGTCGCTCGTGCACCGACCACTTCTACTATAAGTAGCTTTGGGAAAAGATCTGGCAGAGGCCAAGGAGGTCATGGGCAGCAGGCAGCCGATAGAAGAACTGCGAGAGTATATGCCTTGACTCGACAGGATACTCAGGCATCCAATGTCGTTGTTTCAGGTACTTTATTAGTTAGCGCTTTAGCTGCACATGCATTGTTTGATCCTAGTCATGATTTCAAATTACCGCCGCAGTAATGCGATGCGGCCACAATATTGCAGATGCCGCCCCGCAATAGCGGGGTGATTAAAAAGCACACGATTGCACCACAACAGACTGGTGTTACGGCCGCAATAGAACAGAGTTGCGATCACAATAACGTTTTGCTTCATTTTTCATTAAAAGAAGAAGAATAAGATTAACAGAGCAGTGGAGCATCGATCTCAATTCTCAGCTATTTCATCAAGATTTCAGACCTAGATCTAGTCTAGAGAAGAAGGAAACCACTTACCTGACCTGCCATTGAAGATTGCCGTCGCTACCATCCGTCAAAGGTTGCTGTCATTCCTCCACAGACAGGTGAGATGAGATAGAGGCGTGAATGTGAAGGGTCCATCTAATTGATATGATTTCTGAGTTCAGAAAAGTGAAAGTGAGATTGTGAAGTGGGTCATTATGGCGTGAAATGATTGGTGGATTTGGGAAAATAAAAAATTGAGTAAAATTAAAATAAAATATAAACACAAATAGGGGGAGAATATGTGGTAAATTTTAGAGGGAAATATTTGATAAATTTTGAAAGAGTGATATTAGAAAAAATTAGGAAGAAAAATTTGCAAAAATAAAAAAGGAAAGAAGAACAAAATTTAAAATTTAAGAAAAATAAAAAAAATTGAGAGAGAAGAAAACTATTTGAGACTTATTAAAATATTAATTAGTTATTTTTTAAAATAAACTTCACAAGTGTCTTTAATATATTTGCATAGATTATATATTTATTAAATTAATTTAGATATTAAATATAATATATAATATAATTAAAATTGAGAGATATAACAATGATATATTTTTTAATTTTTTTTTACAATTTGTGCAACTCAAGAAAAAATTCACAGTCGCAATGACCGTAATCACATCGCAGCGTCCGCAACACTTGCAATCGCAGCAACCCGCAATGCAACTGCAACCGCAATTTAAAACCTTGATCCTAGTTTTACACATTTATATGTGTCACCTCTGTTTGTCAAGAGGTTCGAGTCTGTGCCAATTATACTGGACGAACTATTTTTGGTAGCTACACTGACAAGAGAAGCCTTATTAGTTCTACACATTAATCTCTTGTTTTCTTGTAGTGTGTATTTTGACATTGTCATTTAGACTAGTCAAAACCATGGTTTAGAAAATTGGACTGATCATTGAACTGATCAAAACACCCATTCAAGAGTCAATAGTTAGACCGTAATTAAATCACAGTTGAACCAGTGATACTTAAAATATATTAAAATATATAATTAATGTTTATGTTATAGATATTAAGATATTAAGATATTAAGATATTAAGATATATAATATATAATATTAAAATATTCAAGGTATATAACAGATATATATTACCAGTCATAGATTTTATCTCAATAGTTTAAATTTTTTTAAGATTTCTTAAAAATACATAATAAGATTCAATAAAAATTTTTAAAAAATTTAAATTTCTTTTTTAAAAAAATAAACTGATCGATTTAATCGATTTTATCAGTTCAAGATCGATTTGACCAATTTTCTACCAATTTCAATGCTCACTGATTACCAGATTCAAATTGGATTAGAGACTTGACCGATTCATCAATTTTTTTGTCAAACCAACCAATCCGATTCTCTAAACAATGGTCAAAAGCAAGGATTTTGACTTATACTAATTCGCCTATTTTGGACCGCTAGTAAAATTAGATTTGAAGTAATATTTAATGTGGATAGGCTCCTTTTTAACTTAAGAAGCATCTTATTATTGCAATCTTATTCCTTTATTACAATAGTTATTATTGCCGCTAGTCTCCTACTGCATAGCAAGAGTAGGGTTAGGGTTGTTATTGAAGCTAGAAATGCTTCTGGTTATAGCAATCCAAGTTCGGGCCATAACTAACTCCTAAAAGATCACAATATCTCTTATAAAAGCCGATCCTATCTTCCACCTGGGAATTTTGACCAATCCCACATTCGATCCCACCGTTGATGATGTTGGTGATGACGCCGTAGCCTGGGACTCGCCCTGCTGACTTGTCAGCAGCAGAAGGTGTCCACTTGTTGGTGATGACGTCGTGGCTTGATGGCTTGTTACCCTGCGGTGTCATCCAAAACCAGATGGCCGTCTTGAATGATATTACGGCGTTCGTCGCTACCAAATCGGGGTTGTTTAACAAGTCCACTCCGATTGCTTTTCCAGCTTGTTGATAGTTATAGTCGCTGTCAAAAGTCAACAAAAATCATTAAATAAAGTCAATTAAGTTGATTATAGTAACAATTGCTTATAAAGGTTCAATTCATCGTTGACATTTCTGAGCTAAGCCACAGGAAGCTTAGTATTAGAGCTTTATAAGATTCTTACATCGACCACTTTGTCACTCTTAAGACTTTATGTCTCTTTTGTCAAAGAGAACTTTTTTTTTTGAAATTTTGACTTATCTAGAATTATAGAAGCTCAAGCTAAACTATGACCTGAATTAGAGTAATATTTTTTTAAACATAAAGTTTTTGCAGTTAATTATTTTAAAATTTACATATATACAATAAAAAAAAGTATTGTTGGGAGCTCAAATCAACCCACCTTGTCCAGGGAGTTGGATCTGGATAAGGACAAGCATCATAGTTATCTTAATTTAAGCAGTTAGATTTTAAATCTAACGATTTAGATATTAAAATATAGTTTTGATTATTTTTTATTTTTTTTTTTAAAATTAAAATATAAATCATTAAATTTGAAATTTGAGAGCCTAGATTAAGAAAAGCAAGGCATTTGTCATTAGTACTGGATCCCATTTCAGAGTAGGGGAAAGGAGAGAGAGAGAGAGATTACTGGGTGAGTTGAATGGGGCCACGACCATAGTAGCCAGAACTAGCAGTATTAGAGCCTTCCCTAACAAAGCAATATCCCCAAGCATATTTCCCATCCGGTGCCGTAGCCCACCCTCCTGTCGTTTCATGCGACGTTTGCCCGAAGAAAGCCGCAATCTCTCTCTTGCGAGTAGTATCATCCCCAGTGGTACCAAACGCCCCAAACGACCTTGCCGCGTTGATAAACGCATCATAGGTGTAGAACCCGTGCCCCTTGCACGCCGCGTCGTTTCTGTGCTTCAGCATTTGCTCGAACAACGAAGAGCTTATTACACTCCCAACATCTGCGGATGCGTTTAGGAGCACGAGAGCTAAGGTGAAGACGAAGATATTGCTGCCTAACTTCATGCTTGTTGCCTATGTTGTACGACAATTGTTTGAAAGTCTGGAATGGGACATGAATGAGTATGAATAGGTCATAGGTGTATTTATATTGTACAAGTAAGGTGAGGTGATGTGCTTTTTTCTTAAAAAAAAAAAAAGAAATTATCGGTACAATTCAATCTTTAAAATATTCAAGTGTCTCAAATGTCTTATTTCAATTTTTCAAATATTATATTTATTTTAATTTAATTATTTTTATTACTAAATCAGAAAATTATTATTTGATATTTTAATAATTAAATTAAAATAATTATAATTTTTTGAGCACTTGATAATTTATTCTAAAAATTATGTATACCTAACTTTTCTAACATTTAATATTTTTTATGAAGTTATATAATTTACTTTTTTACCGATGAAGTTAAATATCTAGAAAATATGATAAAGAATTAAGCAGTGTTAGAAAACAAGTTGAAAGAGAGAATTTTGCAATATATTTTAATTGTTAGGGGACTGAACGTAAAATTTAAAATGGGAGAGAAGTATGGAATATAATTTTGTTAAATTTCAAAAAAAAAATATAAAATAACTCACTTATTTTTCTGTTGACTCGTTCAAAATGGACAGCTTGACTTTAGATATCTTAGAAAGCAATAGGTATAGAAAATAATTACTTAATAAAAAATAAACTTAAATTATCATAAGAAAATTCAAACTATATATAACAAAAAGGTATAGGATTTTCCATTTAAACTAAAAGAAAATAGAAGAAAAAAAGAAGAATGAAGTAATGTGTAGTTATTTCCTCTTCTAACCCGTAGATGTTCAACAACCTCCACTTTCCAAATTAGATTTTTGTATAAAATATCTTAAATCAAAATCAATTCAAAAAATATAACTATCACTTTAACAAATTCTAATCTTAAATTAGACCGTAAAAGAATCTAACCAAAACAAATACTAATACAAGTTGAATGATAAATCCTAAATTAAACTAAATAACCACAGTAAGTTATAAATTATAAAGAAAAACTAATTTTCTATAAAATTAAATTAAATAATAAAAAAGACAAAATAAAATTAAAAAAACTCTATAAAATAGAATTATTAATAAAAAATATAGGGTTAAATAAATTTATAAAATAGAATTATCAATATGTTTTTAAATTTCAAATTCTTGCACTATTTTTTATACAATAATTATATACTTTTTCTCTTAATAAATCAAATAGTTTATCAAAAAAATACAATTTATTATTTTTCAACTTTATTTATTTTCTTTTAAAATATTTTAAACTACAAAAAAATTATTATTTTATTTTTAAAATTTATTTAAAATTTTTTAAAAGAAATTGTGAGATGTCTCACAATATGTGGATCATGTTATGATTCACATGTTATGCACTTTTATTTAAAAAGAAAAATTTGAGATGATGAGACTTGGCCTCTTACATACCGAGGTCGAGTCTCAATATTTTTTTTCAAATAAAAAAAAATATTTGAATGATTGAGTTGAGTTTTAGTAGGATTTTTTTAAAAACAAAACTTGTCAGAAACTCAAACTCTAATAGAAAGAGCTTTTGATAAATTAAAAAATAAAAAAATTAAAGCGAAGGTTCATGGAACAAAAAGAGTAATAGTATTTGACTAATTTTTTTTCAAAATAATAGCACTTTGCGAAATTAGTCATTTATATAGTTCAAGTACGATGCGTTAAAAAAAATTATTGATACCATTGAAAGAATATAATTACCTTAATTTATTCTTTGAAATATTCAAGTGTCTCAAATGTTTTATTTGTCTCAATTTTATCTTTTTTGTTGTTAAATTATGAAGTTTATTATTATTAAATTTTAAATTTTATTGTTAAAAGTCACTTTAACAAATAAAATGATTAAATTGAAATAAGTACAATCTTTCAGAAATTATATATTGAAAATATATTTGATCTTTTAATAACAAAATTAAGACAATTATAATATTTTGAGAACCAACTAAATAATTTATTCTAAAGATTGTGTAATTCATCTAACATTTAATATAATTTATGAAGTTATATAATTTACTTTTTACCAATGAAGTTAATTTTGTACAAAATATTATAATTTACTTTTTACCTAACTCATCTAACATTTTAGTTCACGAAAATCAATGGGCTAGAAATTAGTGCTTGAAAGTATTGATTGTTTATGCTAAATGAAGTGAAACAATGCGTAATCTATTATGATGTTACTTTTAATATTTTTTTGTGGATACTATAAGCACTCGGCAGCAATGATTGATAGAGATAGTATCTGTTAAACTTGTTAATAAATATCTTTTTTTAAAAAAATTTTAAGACCATGTTATTTATCTAAATAAATAATAATAAATAAATATTTTACTTATCATCATATGAGTGGATGTTTTAAAAAATTGATTCTATGTGTTCCTGAAAGATAATAAAAAAATTACATTATAAAAGAAATAAATGCAACATGGGGTCACGGAGATATATGGGGTGCTTTTTTCTTTATCCCCCATGTGCATGTGACTTCTGTAGATTTATAAGTTGACTTGACTTGGTCTACGAAACCTTTGTGTAGTTGCTTGGAGGAAGGGACACGTACAAATATATTAAAGCGTGCGAGTACTACAGTAACTTCACCATTTAATATATTCATTAATGTGATTTGTTGTAGTTTTGTTTGAGAAATAAGAAACATCTTTTTCTATGAATTACGTAAATTTGTATATGTTATTAATTTTTATTTTGATTTTGTCTTCTCAATTTTATTGCGATTTTGATTTTGTACTAGATCCTCTTATTTTTTAAAAAGTTATAATATAAAAATATTAAAATTTAGGCCATTAATCTTAAAAATGGGCTATTAGGGATCTGATGGCATGTTAAAATGTGTGGTGTGATGAAAAGCAGAAGTCTCCATGTTTTGAAGGCAACAGAAGTCATGTGACCCCAAATGGATGAACTATGGAGAGGAGGTAGCCAGCGTCCACCCGTGACTTGCATCTGATCTGATTTATTTCTGCGCATTATGAATTAACAAGTTTTATTTACACATAAATTTAGTTTCTATATTTTAAAAACTAAAAATTTAGTCCTTATAATTTTTAAAATTATGAAAATGATCTATGATATGAGTCAACAGTTAAATCAACGATTATTTTGTCACATATTTTACTGACTAGAATTCTTCCATCAACATCTTATTCAATGTCAGCATCTCTATCACTTCAAGTTATATGTGAATGACTAAATTAAGATAATTATAATATTTTGAAAACTAACTAAATAATTTAATCTAAAAATTGTATATCCCTAACTCATCTAACATTTAATATAATTTATGAAGTTATATAATTTACTTTTTACCAATGAAGTTAATTTTGTACAAAATATTATAATTTTATTTTTAACATAATAATAAAAACAATTAAGCAGTGTTATTTATGAAATAAGCAGTCCGTTCATAGAAAATAAGTTGAAAGAGAGGATTTTGCAATATATTTTAATTGTTAGGGGACTGAACGGAACATTTAAAATGGGAGAGAAGTATGGAATGTGATTTTGCTAAACTTAAAAAAATATATAAAATAACTCACTTATTTTCTATTGACTTGTTCAAAATGGGTTGCTTGACTTTAGATTCCATCTTGTTCTTTTTTCCAAAAAGTAGGCAGAATTTCAGCTCTAAAAAGTCAGGGCTTTACCCACTAAATATAGGTCCAGTAAATTTTTTTTTTGTAAACTGTTATGCTTTTCTTAATTTTAGTTCACGAGAACCATCTAGATAATATATTAAAATAAATTTATTATAGTGCATTAATTGTCATTAAGTCATTAATTTCTATATAATTAAATAAATTTAAATGAATAAATTAAATAAATTAATAAATTTACAAAATTTAATCACATCACATTAAGTAAATTTAAAAAAATAAAGTAAATTGCTATATAATTGTTATAATTGCAGTATGGTAAATTAGGTAAACTTTCTTATTAAAATATAATATGTTATTTTTTGATAAATTAACATTTATTATATACAATAGAATAAATTTAAATGAATAAATTAGGTAAATTAATAAATTTATAATATAAATTAAGATTATTGCTATTGACTATATGTATATAATTTACCCTAATTTTACTATGCCTTTATTATTTATTAAATTTACAGTTAATATAAAAAAGATGAATTTATTGATATATAATTGGGGTATATATTCCCACTTAATACCTTCGGTAATGTCTTTATTAAGGCATTAATTGCAATAAATTTATTGCTATGAATTTATTTCACTAAATTATAGCTTTTGTTATATATTTCTAATTCACATAATTTGAATTTCCTACAATATAATTGATTATATTATTTCCCATTCACTTATTATCACTTATCTATTATTTCATTAATTTATTGCTAATTTATTTCACTACATTATTATCATTTATTATATTTGATTTGTTGTATTCAATATTTATTTTATATAAATAGAGGGTCATTCTAACTAACATATATTGTTCCTGTGTTTGTATTTTTTGTTTTTCCTGTATAATTAGTTTTTATTTTGTTAGTGCTCTTATGTTTGTATTATTATTAAGTTCTGTTCTTTTTTTTTTTGTATGTTATCAGACTAAAGAATGTTGAAGAACTGTTGTCCAACTTTTCAGGTTAAGATATCAATGAATTTATTTTATCTTTTGATAGTTCGCTTAGTTCTAAAGATAGGAGAATGTTGCTTGAGATTAAAGAATTGTGACAGGTGGGTATTTTTTGGTCTTGTGCTTATTATGCATGAATATGTATACTTTAAATTTTGTTATATATGATTTTTTTTTAATATTCTTATTTTGTTGATAGGAATATGTATATGTTGTTATCTCTACTGTCTTTCATATAGTTATAGAACATGATTGATTCTATAATTCTTACAAGAAGTACTCGAAGAAAGTAATGTCATATGAAAGTCGATTTTACTATGAAAAGTGTAATGATTATGCTTCTTCTGTAGTTCCAATATTTGTAATTTTTAAATGTTTATCATATGCTATTTATTAATACTTATAATTATCATTTATCAATCTTCTATTTGTTATGAAATTATAAGTTCAATGTTGAAATGAATGTCGTCGATGATTCAAGTAGTGCTAAATTCGTCGTTTTTAACTGATAGGTATACAAATTTTTACAGTGTAGTGCAAAAGAAATTCTAGAATTTGTTTACTTGGTTAATAGTGACTCTTTCCTTATTGGTTAATTTTTATTTTTTGATCTTTTACAAATTTTATTTTAATGTGAATTTTTTTTATGTTGTGTGGAAGTCTGATGATGTCACCCAGACTCTGGAAAAGTTAGATATGTTTTTTGGAAAGAGGTTTTTATTTCGATTTAGTGTTGATTCATGCAATGTTAAAAGTATCGGTTCAGTCTATTTGGTTATTCGCTTAACAGATGGCACTGACCTGCTAAGTTAATTTGTCCTTGATTTGAAACAAGTCAGTTTTATGATAGAGATTTCGATAGCAACAATACAAGTGACTTGTGGAAGGTTTATACAATTGGATTATTTTATTTTTTATATGTGTATTTTGCTACTTGATTTTATTTTGTTATTCACTAAATTATTTATATCATGTTGTGTAGGGATGTAGTTCAAATGTTTTAGAATCTAAAGGTAAAAACATTTCATGTTCTATTACACCTATGAAAAGGCCTTTTGCTGAAGTCAACAAAGATGATAATGATAATAATTTGAGTGTTTTTCATATGTCTTCTAATATTAAGAAAGTCGTGAAAAATGAAAAAATTGATGAGTATATCAAAGATATTGAGTGAGTCATAGATATTGTTCTATGCATTTAAGTATTTTATTCTACTCAATAAAGATCTTGTGTCAACAATATTCTAATCAATAAATTTTATGTAGTATTTGGTTTTCTTATTGTTTTTTACGAATATAAAGTGCATTCATAACTCTTTATTATTTTTCATTATTTTTTTAAGTTAAGTATTTTATTTTTAAATATGCACAATTTAAACTGTATTTTTATTTATTAATCACATTAATAAATAATAATATAAATTAAGATTATTGCTACTGACTTTGGTCACATTAAACCAAGTTAATATAAATTAAGATCATTTTCATGGGAATATATATATATATATATATATATATATATATATATAATGAAATAGAATTTTATGTTTCAATATTATGTTTGATATGAAAATAAATGAAATAATAATTTTATTTTATTGTTTGGTTAGAATAAGTTATATATAAACATGAAAATGACTATTTTACTAAATGATTATAATACCTATAAATGCAAAAATGATTAAATAGTAATTTTCTCCCGATAATGAATAAACAGTTGTTATGTCTATTTGTAGAAGATATACATGAAAAAAAAATAAGATCATTGTATTCCTAAATGTAGATGACATAACATAAATATTGCTATTTCAACAAATCTATAATTATGACATGAATTTCGTAATATTACATAATAAATTGGATATCATTATAGTTTTCGAGTTTCTTAAAACATAATGATTAAAAAAAACTCTTATTCTTAGAATCAGAAGTCATTCCATTAAATAAATTTTGAATGAGTTTAAAAATTCAAATTCTCACAAAATAAAAGATGGACATTCCAAATAAATAAATATTTAGTTAGCTAAACATGTTAGCCATTTTTCTTCATATTCTCTCATTTTTTCAGCTATTCTATTCTATCAAACCAAATAGAACATGTATAATTTTGTACTTATCCCACTCTTCGCATGATATTCTCATATTACCCTCTACGTTGAAAGGATTCAAATCTTGACAAAGTATCTTAATTTAAAATGTTTCATTCAAATTATTTTAATCCACCTAAACAATTATTAATTAGAGAATTGATATGTGAATTAAAAAAAACTTCTTTTTTGTTGAATTAATTTTGATTTCCTGGTCAAAATAAATTTACTTTCTTACAAATCAATTTTCGAACAAAATTTTCTTCACAATTAATAACTTTGATCATATTACTAAAGGATCTTACAAATTAATTGTTATTATTTATGCTTTTACAGAACTTTAAATTTGCTATCATTAGAAACTTTGATTTCCAAAATAGTTTTTAATAGAATTTGTTAATTGTTAATTATGTGAATTAAAAAACTTGCTTTTTTGAACTAATTTTGACTTCTTTTCAAAATAGTTATTAATTTAATAGAAATAAGAGTTATTATTATATTTTGACCATTGTAATATCTTAAAAGATTTTCTTAGTAGGCAAACTAAATTTAATTATGAAATTGATATGTGAATTAAAAAACTTACTTTATTTTGAATTAATTTTGATTTCCTGATTAATAGACTTATTTTCTTACAAATCAATTTTCATACAAAATTTTCACTGATTGATTATCCTGATAATTGATTTCTATAAAAGTATTTATCTAATTACATTTACAAATCAATTCCACAATTAAGTTTAGTGATTTATATTAAATTAATAAATTAATTTCATAAAAGTATTTACTATTTTAATTGATAAAATTAATAACTTAATATCCTTTGAAATATTACTTATGAGCCCAAAGTATTTACTATTTCTATTAATGTAACTCTTATCTAACATTAAGGAATATGTTAATCAATAAAAGTATTTACTATTTTTATTAAATTAATAACTTAATTCCATATCAGCATTGAGGTAGATTAAATTTGTAAGTGGTTTAATTCCATAAAAGTATTTACTATTAATTGCGTCTACTTGAGATTAATAATGATTTAGTGATAGAAATGAATTACTATTGATTGCATTTGTTTGAAATTAATAATGTTATAGTGATAGAAATCAATTATTTTCACTAATTGATTATTCTTGATAATTGATTTTTATAAAAGTATTTACCTAATGATTCACTGATTCAATTAACTCTGTCATGACCCGTTTTCTGGGCACATGACCGGCACAATGATGAATATCCCATCACTGTAAGCCTTTCGATAAATTATACCCATGAGTTTAGTCATTATCAAAATAACCATTCCTGAAGAAAATATATCAAATTTTCTTATTTGAAATTCATAGAGATGATTTGCACATAATAATAGATTCTCAATATAAAATATATTATTATGCCGACATACAAACCAAATGCCAAACCCCTGACCTAGATGTCCTAGACGATTACAGAGCAACATAATCTATAACAAAAGAGGGGTCTACCCGACAACGGAAAGGTCCAAAGTGATCTACTCTTCTAGCGGATATTCTTCGCTGGCAACCTGATCTGAACAAAAAGGTTGTACAAATAGTGTGAGCTTTTAAGCTCCGTGAGCGAATCGGCCTCACGTTAATAAAATTCAAATACATTACCAGTCATGCAAGCATATCCAAAGGCTCATACTCAACCAATAGACAGAAGATAAAAATTCATCCAATTCAACAAACGTTACTAGTACTTGTCAATGGCAATATATCTCGGAGAGCGCACACAGGCCGGCTCACCAATTATGTATATTTCCGCCATGACGCACAACATCATCCTCTTACATACAAGAAGATAAAAATTCATCCAATTCAACAAACGTTACTAGTACTCGTCAATGGCAATATATCCCGAGAGCGCACACAGGCTGGCTCACCAATTATGTATATTTCCGCCATGACGCACAACCTCATCCTCTTAGCTAGGGCGCCTCACGGATTTATCACCAATCCGGGCTATATCCCTACTGAGGGAATCGTTGTCTCCACACTCATTGGTCAAGACACCCTGTCAACCGGGTTTTTCGCCTTGCCGTGAGAAGGGGTACTGTCCCGCTCAATCACAATCAATAGCATTTCATATCATAATCAGAAGCTCAATATAATATTCATCCATACAACAGGTATAGTATATAACTATATTATAGATTTATAAACCACAAATTAAGATAACAATTAATCTATTTTTGAAAACATTCAAACTTCACATCATCATAAGATACTTATTTCATTTTATCCATACTTATGGATTAATTATCTTATTTAGATTCGTCATTCTGAATCCAATTTCCCCCTATGAATCTTGGGAGTGTCCTACGACATACTTTTTATCACCAGTAATGCTAAAACTCTATTAAAACGGGGTCGTTTCACTCACCTAGATTCCGTACGAATATCGCTTCTCTAAATCATTACAGACAAGAGTACACAGATGAATTTCGGTGTTCTGCTACGGAGATTTTCATGAAAGATTAGAGAAAATACGTTAGGATTATTTTCGTACAGATACTGTTTATATGTACGGTACTATTCATATATATGGTCACTATTCATATATATGATTACTATTCATACGTACAGTTACTATTCATACCAGAAATAGAGAATATAATCTGTAAAAGAGTACACCAGGTAAGTTCCCAGGAAAGAGTGGAGGGTCACACTGGACACACTTAAAAACCAGGTCTTTCCTTAGCCAGAACTTTCCTAGACATGTATTCTTTACAGTTTACATTCTATTTCGGTAATCAGAGAATCAAAATAACATATAAACAGCTAAGGACAGTTTTTCTGATGTGGAAGATCAGCCAAAGCCGCAACCACAGAGCATACTTAAAAAAATAACTTCTAGAATTTGAAAGACATAGAAAGGCATAGTATCATTACCTAAGCAAAAAAGAAAGGCCCAAAATCTCAGAAGCCTAGCGTTGAAACAAGAGAAACTTAAGGAGAGAAGAAGAGAAGTTGAAGGTGTGAGTTTAGAAGTGAAATGAAAGCGCCTATTTGTAATATCCCAAGAATTTTTATGAATATTTAAAGTCTGATTTGAAGTTTAGTGAAAAATTTAATTATGTGGAAAATTTTCTTTTTGAATTAGTGAAGAAAATGTGGAAATAGAAATTTTTATTTTTAATTTAGGAAATTTTTACAAATTCTCAAGGACATGTGGGGAAGAGAAAGGCATGGCGCCCAGGCGCCAGGTGTGTCGGAAAACCTTAGCTCATTTTCAATCGGCCATAACTTCTTCATACGGACTCCGTTTTGGGCAAACTTTATATCGTTGGAAAGTTCTTTGAGTCTAGTTTCCAATGGTATAAGTTTCATTTAGATATTCATTACCGATTAGGAGTTATGACTTAAGATGTGAGTAAAGGTCGAGAGTAGTGGTAGGAAATTTCTCTATTTCGTAACCCTAATGTTTTTGTCTGGTTACAATAGGAATGGTCAAGGTGCAAAGTGGGAGTGCCGAGAGCGTGAAATCCAGGTGAGTGGGTTAATACTTGCTATGATTAAATATCTGTTATTGACTTTTTGCATCATAGTGGAAATATGTTGTATATCCAAGTTTGAAGAGGATGATGTGGAACGATGAGGCATAAACAATTGTGGAACGTGTCTGGTAATGTATATAATTATATTTTCTTATTTTCCCATGAATGGAGGTTATATAATGGATTGTGAATGGCATGTGAACTGAGTTGAATAATTGTTCTATATTATGGGTTATGTTGTATACATGCTATGTTGCTGGAACCACATTTATTATGTTGTGGCTTGAATTGTAAATGACTGAGTTGTGTATGTGGCTCAAGATTATGATTGAGGATGTTTTTATATATGATTGTGATTGTGTTTGACTGGAAAGGAAAGGCATGGTGGTGCACCCCATGGAGAAATTTATGTGAAGTTATAAGGGTGGAGATTATAAATGGAGCGATAAGGGTGGATGCGGCAGGGGCCGCGGGCAACGATCCAGAGGTATTCTGGACGACCCGGTTGGTACGGGAAATTTGTGTGAAATTGATTTCACCGATTGTTGTTGTGAACTTTTGAATTATGTTGAAATGTATTTGATTTATTTGGATATTGTCGTGAAGTACTACGAATAATATCATATCATATGATGATCGATTTACGTATGATTGCTGCATGTTATCATTATGATGTATGATATTTTTTTTTTGTCATAATGTTGTGTTATCTACTCACTGGGCACGTGGTTTGCTCATACCCCTCTTATTGATATTTTTTTTCAGAGTTGACAGCTGAAGGTAAATATCGGAACAAGGAATTATGGATCCTTAGTCCATGATTACCTTTTCATTTGTTCAGGATAAAGGTATAATAGTTAAGTTTTATTCTAAATTGTATAAATCTAGAAATCTCTGTAATCGGGTAGGTTCATTCAGTGATGTAATGTGAGTAATTGTAGTATGTATACAGAACTCGTTTTGGTTGCATGAAAAAGAATTGTATGATTTTTTTTTAAGAGAAAGATAGGCTTACGGAGGTGAAATAAAATTCACTTTCCGTGCCGGTCACGTGCTCAAATTTTGGGACGTGACAAGTTGGTATCAGAGCTTTGGGATTAGGTCTCCTACCGATTACAGAGTAAGGTAACCTTAGTGGGATCTCCTCTATCGTGGTGAACCCGGGCACGACTATAGAGAGATGGCTCCACTGAAGGTCCTGTAGGATGTTTTCATTTCCTTTTCCTCCAAGACTTGTCTTTTCTTATGAATTATGTTTTTAGTTTTAGTTTTAGAGAGTTATGGCTATACTTTTGAACTCGGTAAGGGAAAGGTTATTATTTGTTTTGATTCCGTTGCTGTCGGATCAAATTGTATGTATGGGGCTTTATATGTTAAATTCATGATTGATTTTGTGTGACTGATTTATTTTATCTTTCTTAATTTTATTATTACTATTTTTGGAGTACCATCCCATAAAAGAAACCACTGGCATTAAAAGCAGAAGGATTACATTGCAAAAAAAAAAAAAAAAAAAACAATTACTCATGCATGAGTAATCTAAAAGCGAGGTGGTCTCGGATTAGGAGGGTTGTATTGTATCATCACCCCTCGACCATTCCTTGGAGCGAGAGACAGAGCAATGTCGCGGAGGGTAGTGTAAATCCCATTCATACAATCAACACTTCTTTGTTGTTGATTGCAGAAGCACTGGGTAGACCAATAGAAGAACCTGTCTATTCTTGAAGTCATTTCTGCATGATTGCGTTTAGTTAACTTCTCCAGGTCTCCTATCATCTTTTTCAGATTTTTCACCTCCTGCTCTAGACAGGCGATTTTGTCCTCCGAGGTATGGGCCGTGCTAGTCTTCTCAGCTTCCTCGTTCTTCTTCATTTTCTTCTCCATATGCTTCTCTGGAGACCCCTCAAAAGGTCTTTTGCCCTTGTCTTTGCCCAGACTTAAGTTTAAGTCGAGCTCTTCTCTCCTGGCATCCACTGTGAGATCAATGTACTTCCTTGTGGCCATGATTTGGAAAATTTAGAAATTTATGTCGAAGTATGAGAAGAGAGGAACGCTGGGAAGTTGTAGGCTCAGATATGATTACTCTTTGTGGTGTGGTAACTGAGAACGTTGGGACAGTTCTTATAGAGGAAAAATTTGAACTTAGAGACAAAGAAGATATCTCTTCGCCGCACCCTACACGCTTAACCTATGGATTTCTGCAAGCTGGAAGCTAGGAGTCTAGGGTAGGCATGCACACCAACAACGCGTCGCATTAATGGCAAAACCACGAAAGTCAATATTCGGTGGATTTGCGGCCGATTTACACTTGGTTTTTCCATTTCTCTCGTTGGCATTTTCTGAAATTGAAGGAAGTCGACAATGTAGCCATTACAGAGTGTCTTGGATGTTTTCACGATGAACTAAAATGTATTTCTATGCTTTCTTGTATTGTTCTTGAAAGCCTTCAGTTAAGTATAATATACATGATTGATTGAATTATACTGTGATTATATGTATCTAAATACATATGATATGTATGTATGTTATTCATGCATAGAGAGTGAAGGTTATTTGTTATGGCCAGGAATAATATGTAATGATTCTACATACATTCAGAGAATGAGAAGTCTGAAATTTAAAAGAACTTGAATAGATGAAAATATATATAGATAATGATGTATCTCTATGTTTATACATATATACATATATGCTCGTAGAGGCAACTGAAAGGTAAAATTTTTCTCTCACTTTATGGAACGCTTGATGTGTAGATGTGAGAAGTTTTTATTTTAATATGTATGTTTGAAAATGTGTAAGCTTAGGGCAAAGCCACGGATTAGAAACCTAGATAAGGCTAGTATGAAGCTACCCGTTCATGGAGTAATATCTCGATTTAGAATTATTGGATAAGACAAATACAGAGTTAAGAAGCCATAAATTGAAGCGGCGATTAGTTTAATAATTTGAGCAAGAGTCAAAAGTTAGCCGAAATTTTTGAGAAAATCTTTTGTATTAGATTATATTTTGTTATTTTCTGGCATGCTTATCTGAGACCGTTGGCATTGCGTCGGATAAGGTCTGTAGGTCATCTTTAGAGTATGATGTAAAGGTTTTGTAGCCCTAAATTTCGTCTATATATAATGGATGCCCCATTACGCTGCTCACTACACTAAAAGTTTATATCTATAAGCTTTCTAGCATCAAACTTCTCCTTCTGTACAACCTTTATAGCTCAGAAAAATATGGCCGGCAATAAATCTTTCAATTTAAATTTTGAGGCTGGCAAGGTAGAGCTGGATCTAAATCTTAGCCTGGAGAATTATAAGAATAAGAGATCCATGGAAGAGTCACCAGAGGCTAAGAAAAGAAAAAGGGATGTAGTAGAGTTAGAGGATGTTAGCACAGCAACATCTTCTAATAATGAGCTTGTGCTTATGAGACAAAAGATGGAGGACTTGGAAAGACTGATAAACCGCCACTTTGAGGACCAGGGGAGATTGATAAATCGTCTCTTTACAGAACAAGAGAAGCTTTTGAACCGTCATTTTAGGGAATTGGCGAATAGAGTTGATAGACATTCGATGTTTGCAACTCAAAATTTTCGTGACCAACAAGCGAGATGTATTGACTGTATGAATGGAGTGACTTCTGCACTTCGCCAAATTTCCCAGACGTTTCCTCCAGAAACTCTTTCTAGGCTGCAACGATTAACTTCCTCCTTAAGGTCTGAAGCACCTTCTTCTTCTAGACCTGGAGCATCTTCTGCATTTCAAAAGCCTCCTCGTTCTTAATTTATCTTTTCTTTTGTTTGTACCTAAAGCTGATGTTTGATCTAATGTTTAAGTATTAAAATTATCTGTTTTGTAAATCAAGTTCAGCTTGTTGCCTGTAACTTATGTATTAGAAATAAAAATGTTGAACTTGTTATATTTTGTACTTGATTGTGAAAATTCTAAGAGAGAGAATGAGATATAAACAAAATATTGGCATTTGCTTCAATCTTGAGGTAAGTTTTGAATTCGGAGGACCGAATTCTTTAAGGGGGGAAGAATGTAATATCCCAAGAATTTTTATGAATATTTAAAGTCTGATTTGAAGTTTAGTGAAAAATTTAATTATGTGAAAAATTTTCTTTTTGAATTAGTGAAGAAAATGTGGAAATAGAAATTTTTATTTTTAATTTAGGAAATTTTTACAAATTCTCAAGGACATGTGGGGAAGAGAAAGGCATGGCGCCCAGGCGCCAGGTGTGTCGGAAAACCTTAGCTCATTTTCAATCGGCCATAACTTCTTCATACGGACTCCGTTTTGGGCAAACTTTATATCGTTGGAAAGTTCTTTGAGTCTAGTTTCCAATGGTATAAGTTTCATTTAGATATTCATTACCGATTAGGAGTTATGACTTAAGATGTGAGTAAAGGTCGAGAGTAGTGGTAGGAAATTTCTCTATTTCGTAACCCTAATGTTTTTGTCTGGTTACAATAGGAATGGTCAAGGTGCAAAGTGGGAGTGCCGAGAGCGTGAAATCCAGGTGAGTGGGTTAATACTTGCTATGATTAAATATCTGTTATTGACTTTTTGCATCATAGTGGAAATATGTTGTATATCCAAGTTTGAAGAGGATGATGTGGAACGATGAGGCATAAACAATTGTGGAACGTGTCTGGTAATGTATATAATTATATTTTCTTATTTTCCCATGAATGGAGGTTATATAATGGATTGTGAATGGCATGTGAACTGAGTTGAATAATTGTTCTATATTATGGGTTATGTTGTATACATGCTATGTTGCTGGAACCACATTTATTATGTTGTGGCTTGAATTGTAAATGACTGAGTTGTGTATGTGGCTCAAGATTATGATTGAGGATGTTTTTATATATGATTGTGATTGTGTTTGACTGGAAAGGAAAGGCATGGTGGTGCACCCCATGGAGAAATTTATGTGAAGTTATAAGGGTGGAGATTATAAATGGAGCGATAAGGGTGGATGCGGCAGGGGCCGCGGGCAACGATCCAGAGGTATTCTGGACGACCCGGTTGGTACGGGAAATTTGTGTGAAATTGATTTCACCGATTGTTGTTGTGAACTTTTGAATTATGTTGAAATGTATTTGATTTATTTGGATATTGTCGTGAAGTACTACGAATAATATCATATCATATGATGATCGATTTACGTATGATTGCTGCATGTTATCATTATGATGTATGATATTTTTTTTTTGTCATAATGTTGTGTTATCTACTCACTGGGCACGTGGTTTGCTCATACCCCTCTTATTGATATTTTTTTTCAGAGTTGACAGCTGAAGGTAAATATCGGAACAAGGAATTATGGATCCTTAGTCCATGATTACCTTTTCATTTGTTCAGGATAAAGGTATAATAGTTAAGTTTTATTCTAAATTGTATAAATCTAGAAATCTCTGTAATCGGGTAGGTTCATTCAGTGATGTAATGTGAGTAATTGTAGTATGTATACAGAACTCGTTTTGGTTGCATGAAAAAGAATTGTATGATTTTTTTTTAAGAGAAAGATAGGCTTACGGAGGTGAAATAAAATTCACTTTCCGTGCCGGTCACGTGCTCAAATTTTGGGACGTGACACTATTTATAGGAAAAGTCAAGGGTACTATTTGATACTATGCGCTAATAAAATATTCAATTTACTATTTATGAAAATGACATTTCTAATAATGCAGTTACTGTACACCTCACGATAGAAAAATTTTCTGTTATTACTATTAGAAACTTAAAGGGAAAACTATCCTTTCACCTTAAACCTTTAAGTTTCTTTTCAAATCAGTCCTTTCAAGTCCCTGAGGGTATTTTTACACATAAAACGTCATTTTCTCCTACAAACTTCTTTCTAGTTTTCTCTTATGACCAAACCACATCTAGTACTTGACATTTCGATTGTATAAATGAACAGTATCGTATACGTAAATAGTATTATACGGGTGAATAGTACCGTATACTGAAATAGTGACAGTAGTTTGTAAACAAATATTTATATTTTATTTTTCATGGGTATTACATTATCACCCCCTTAAGAGAATTCGGTCCCCCGAATTCAAAACTCATCTCAAGACTGAAATAAGTGTGATTACTTCGTCTATATCTCATCCTTTGTATCTCTTTCTTTCCAAACATCTTCACATCCTTGGTAAGATTTACAAGAACATTATAGTATCGACTGTGAACTCTAGACCGCATTATCAATAATTTTCATAGGAATTTTTTTCCTTTTCTAAACAGCAAGTAATCTCTTCTTCATCAGTTTGATCTTCTCCACAGCCTTTTGTACCATAAAGTGTCTCATCCCATAACCTTTACCAAACTTAAACCATTTAATCAGATATCCATATAAAACCTCAAATAGGTGTCTTCTCAACAGTGGCACGTGGTCTTTCCAGTTTATACTGAATATCAGAACACAAGCTGCCATACACATAGCTTATAACTTTTACGAATACAAGTACCCTACCCGAAGGCATCATTTTGGCCATAGGCAATATTCTTGCCCGAAGGCGATCATTCTACCTTAAGGCGATACTCTCAGCTGAATGCGTCATATAAAAGGAAAAATCACGTAAAATTATTACATAAATCTCTAGGAAGAACAATCCCATAAAATGTGTTAAGTAAATAACATACTCCTCATGCATAATTATATATATGGAAATTCCTCTCACCTCAATGACTCATATAGAGTCATATCCCTTCAATGATTAGGGCAAACCCATAGTTCTCTATGTATAGGTTCATAAAATACTTATTTAGCACTCCTCTATAGCTCAGAAATGCAATGAAATATCATTTTAGTAATTCTGCTCAGTCAAAAGGATATTACCATACTCTGCTTTAGAATTTCCATAATCAAGTACGAAATATAACAAGTCCAACATCTTCTCATTCCTCAAGTTCTTTCAGTAAAAGGAATCACTTCAACAAAGAAGATCTAAATACTAACTTAAATTTTATTTCTAGTACATAGATAATGTTAATACATGAAGCTTAGACCAAATATAGCTTTAGGTACAAACAAAAGAAAGAATAAATTAAGGACGAGGAGGCTTTTGAAATGTAAAAGGTGCTCCAGGTCTAGAAGAGGAAGGTGCTTCAGACCTTAAGGAGGAAGCTAATCGTTGTAGCCTAGAAAGGGTTTCTGGAGGAAGCGCCTGGGAAATTTGGCGAAGAGCAGAAGTTACTCCGTTCATACAGTCAATACACCTTGCTTGTTGGTCACGAAAATTTTGAGTTGCAAACATTGAATGTCTATCAACTCGATTAGCCAGTTCCCCGAAACGACTATTTATCAGTTTCTCTTGATTTTCAAAGAGACGATTTATTAGTCGCTTCTGGTCCTCTGTCTTGTATTCCAGGCTCTCTATCTTACGCTCCAGATTTTCGATCTTACGCTCCAAGAACGCAAGCTTATTTTCTGAGGATGTTGCAGTACTATCCTCCTCCAACTCTATTACATCCCTCTTTCTCTTCTTAATTTCTGGTGACCTGTCTACAGGTCTCTTCCCTTTGTTATCTCCGAGACTTAGATTTAAATCAAGCTCTACATTGCCAGTCTCAAAATTCAAGTTGAAAGACTTATTATCGGCCATTGCTCTAGGGATCTCAAAAATAACTTCGAATGAGAAAGGAATGGAGATTGAGAAATAGGTATGTAATGAAAGAAGTTCGCTTGGTGTGATGAGTGGGGTAACGGGCGTACAAGATTTATAGACAACCTGAAGCCCCTGGAGCTAAAGCCACCACAACCTATACGCCGCTCGCTAGGAGGTTTACAGATCACATATGTCGCAATGCCAGCAATTAATGTCGGACATGCAAGTAAATAGTAAATATAATTTAATGCAATTAACATAAGTCAAAGATTTCCTCAAAAAAATTTTCGGCTAATCTTGACCTTTCTCAAAATTTTGACTAACTACGCTCTTCAGTCTGAGATTTTCTCCCTCTAACTTGTTTTATCCTGTAATCTCATATCACGATGTTCCTCTATGATTAGGTAGCCTCATATTGGCCGTATCTTAGATTCTAATCAGTGTCTTTGGATTTACACATAATATATATATATATATATATATCAATATATCAATATATATATTTTAAAACAAAGTTAACTGCTTACGGTCGCATGCATTAAGCATTATCATGATGTAAGGAAATCACTGCATTTCATTTGCCCACGAGAGTATTATATGTAAGTATGTGTAACCATGAAGATATATCATCCTCTACACATTTCATTCTATCCAAGTCATTTTGATTTCACATTCTCTATGAGTATATGTAGGATCATCACATATTCTCCTTGATCGTAGCCTTCACTCATTATGCATGAATAACATACATACATGTAATTACAATATGATTCAATCAATTATGTATATTATACTCAACTGAAGGCTCTCAAGAACAATACAACAAAGCAGAGAAATACATTTCAGTTCATCATAAAAGCATCCAAGGCAATCTTTAATGGCTATATCGTCAACTTCTTTGAATTTCGGAAAATGCCAACGGGAGAAATGGGAAAACCAAATAAAATCGGCCGCAAATCCACCGAATATTGACTTTCGTGGTTTTGGCATTAATGCAACGCGCTATCGGTGTGCACGCCTACCCTAGACTTCTGGCTTCCAGCTTGCAGAAATCCATAGGTTGATCGTGTAGGGGTGCGGTGAAGAGATATATTCTTTGTCTCTTAGTCCAAATTTTTTTCTATAAAAACCTTCTCAGCGTTCTCAGTTACCACACCACAAAGAGTAATAATCTCTGAGCCTACAATCCCCCAGTATTCCTCTCGCCTCATACTCTTACAAAAATTTCTAAATTTTTTCAAATCATGGCCTCAAGGAAGTACATTGATCTCACAGTAGAGGCTAAGGAAGAAGAGTTGATAGACATTCAATGTTTGCAACTCAAAATTTTCGTGACCAACAAGCGAGGTGTATTGACTGTATGAATGGAGTGACCTCTGCACTTCGCCAAATTTCCCAAACGTTTCCTCCAGAAACTCTTTCTAGGCTGCAACGATTAGCTTCCTCCTTAAGATCTGAAGCACCTTCCTCTTCTAGACCTGGAGCACTTTCTGCATTTCAAAAACCTCCTCGTCCTTAATTTATTCTTTCTTTTATTTATACCTTAAGCTAATATTTGATCTGAGCTTCGCATATTAAGATTATCTGTTTTGTAAATCAAGTTCAGTTTGTTGCCTGTAACTTATGTACTAGAAATAAGGCAATTCTTGTACTGAAGAAACTTGAGAAATAAAAATATGTTGAACTTGTTATATTTTGTACTTGATTGTGAAAATTCTAAAAGAGAGAACGAAATTTGGACAAAATATCTGCATTTGTTTCAATCTTGAGTTAAGTTTTGAATTCGGAGGACCGAATTCTATTAAGGGGGGAAGAATGTAATATCTCAAGAATTTATATGAATATTTAAAGTCTAATTTGAAATTTAGTGAAAAATTTAATTACGTGAAAATGTGCTTTTTGAATTAGTGAAGAAAATCTGAGAATAGAAATTTTAATTTTTAATTTAGGAAATTTTTACAAATTCTCAAGGACTAAAGTGAAAAGAAAAGAAAGTATAGAGGACTTTTGAGAAATGACCAAATAGAAACCTGAGAGGAAGAATAAAGCTTATGAGAATGAATTATGAGTCCGGTACCGAAAAGATGATGGATTCGAGGTTAAAGTGGTATTTGAGACATCGAGAGGGATTAAAGTGAACAAATCTTATAAGCTAAGGTGGCTATGAGCGATTTTATCGAAAAAGAAATTAGTGGGGCCCACACATACAATTATTAGTTTTTCTTCTCCTTCTTCCTCCCGAGGCTTCATGTTTCGTTCATTTCCATCTTCCCTTCTTCAATCATTTCTCAAATTTTTATCCGGCGATCTTGTATTTTCTAACCATACTTCCGATTCTCAGGAGTTCTAGAGGTAAAGAGGTAAGTTTTATCTACTCTATTTTTCTTTTTCTCCATTTTCGGACCTATGGAAGAAAATTAAGATTTTGAGTTTTAATGGATGAATTTAAGTGTGGATGTTAATGTAAAACATTCTTAGGTGGTTTATGATGTTATTAGAACAAGAAATTTCGTAGAATTTGGATATTTGAAAAAGTTAGTGTTCTTGATGAAAATTTGAGATTTGAGCTTGGATTGTTGGTAGAAATTGGGGGTTTTGGTGTTAAAACACTCCTTAGACATTAAGGATGAAAACCCATGGAAGAAATCAAAAGAAATGTTGTTTTAGATATGATTTTAGGATTTTTGGATGAAGAACACGAAGAACATCGAAAATTTTCCCCAGAAATTACTGTTCACCGAGAAAATTTTTCCAGATTTTCTCGTTACTGTAGCGTTGACTCGGTCAACGTTACTGTAGCATTGACTCGGTCAACGTTACTGTAGCTGCGTTGACCGTTGACTATTACTGTAGCATCAGTTTTTTTTTAATATCGTTGAAAAGCTCTTTGAGTCTAGTTTCCAATGGTGTAAGTGTCATTTAGAAATTCATTACCGGTTAGGAGTTATGACTTAAGATGTGAGTAAAGGTCGAGAGTAGTGATAGGAAATTTCTCTATTTTGTAACCCTAATGGTTTTTACCTGGTTACAATAGGGATGATTGGGGCGCAAGGTGGGAGCGCCGAGAGCGTGGAATCCAGGTGAGTAGGCAACCTTGCAAAATTAATTTAATAAATTAGTCAAAGCACAATATAAATCCCATTTGCGTTATTTGTGAAATTGAGAAGATTATCAGTGTGTGTTCAGGTTGAGAAAAAGTATAATATCATTGGAAGGTATTTTATTACCTTTGAGAATTGATTTCTCTAGTTGACTAAAGAACTAGATGTGATTGTTCCTTGAATAAATTGGAACATTTTGTAAGTGAATAACCTTACTAAACTAATGTGATCTTATTAGATAAGGTACAATACAAGTCTTGTTTATAACATTATTGAAGTGAGAAATAATCAATCTCGCTGTTGATAATATATGATGATTGTTATGGTTGATGATAGACATTCAAGGGAACAAAAATATGTGTAAACTCATTTATTTCATAGTAATTATATTGTGATAAATTCTCACTATTTTATTGATGAGCAAAAGATCTACGAGATCTAATACACGAGTTTGAAAGGGTTAAAGTCCCATACTACTCGATGTATAAATATGAAAATCTATGCACGAGTTTGAAAGGGTTAGAGTCCCATACTACTCGGTGTATAAATGTGAAAACCTATGCACGAGTTTGAAAGGGTTAGAGTCCCATACTACTCGGTTTATAACTGTGAAAATCAATACACGAGTTTGAAAGGGGTTAGAGTCCCATATCACTCAGTGTATAAATGTGAAAATCTATGCACGAGTTTGAAAGGATTAGAGTCCCATACTACTCGGTGTATAAATGTGAAAACCTATGCACAAAGAGTTTGAGGGTTAAATTCCCAAGTCACTCAGTGCAAGTATTTATGGCATATAATACTATAATTATTTAAAATAAATGATAGATTGATTGTATTAGTAAATGTGGTGTTTGTGCTTATGATATTTTCATGTACAGTTGTTTACTCACTGAGTTATGATAAACTCACACTCTCCATGATTATCTTTTCAGATACAGTGGTTGAGGAGAAGAATTTATAGCCTTTAAGGATATACTCCACTTTTGTCTGGTAAACAATTGGTAAGGATTAGGAAACGCTCTGTAATCTAGTAGGTCACCTAGGCTTGGGAGGTTGTATAGTACTGTATAGTGTTTGAAAGTTGAATATTTTCTGAATATGTATACAAAATATCTTTCTTGGAATATTTATGATTCACATAATTATGGATATTAAGAATGTTCACAGAGATTATGGGGTACCACGGAGGTACACCCTAGGTATTTTATGTTTATATCACATGTAAGTTTTGGGATGTGACAGGGACAAGGGCAAAAGACCTCTCGAGGGACCTCAAAAGAATCAAAAGGAGAAGAAGATGAAGAAGATTGAGGAAGCCGAGGAGATTAGCACAGGTCATAGCTGGGAGGACAAAATCGCCTGTTTAGAGCAGGAGGTGAAAAACCTTAAGAAGATGATAGAAGATATGGAGAAGTTAACCAAACGCAATTGTCACGACCCGTTTTCTGGGCACATGACCGGCACAATGATGAATATCCCATCACTGTAAGCCTTTCGATAAATTCTACCCATGAGTTTAGTCATTATCAAAATAACCATTCTTGAAGAAAATATATCAAATTTTCTTATTTGAAATTCATAGAGATGATTTGCACATAATAATAGATTCTCAATATAAAATACATTATTATGCTGACATACAAACCAAATGCCAAACCCCTGACCTAGATGTCCTAAACGATTACAGAGCAACATAATCTATAACAAAAGAGGGGTCTACCCGATAACGGGAAGGTCCAAAGTGATTTACTCTTCTAGCGGATATTCTTCACTGGCAACCTGATCTGAACAAAAAGGTTGTACAAACAATGTGAGCTTTTAAACTCAGTGAGCAAATCGACCTCGCAATTATTAACAACATATTTAAGATCAAACCAAATCACATTTCAAACAATTCAAACAATTCATACAATTCTAAATCAAGTTCCCAGACATTTTTCGGGTCCCGTCCACAATAAGTGGCCGTTGCCCCACGGCCCCTGCCGTATCCTCCCTTATTTCACCCCTGTCCTCAAAGGGACAAATCTATAGTCTAACCTTATTTCACCCCGTCCTTAAAAGGACTAATATCATATTCAATATCACGTGGCTATAGTGATTTCATTCCACCCTTATTTCATCCTATGGGATCCCATAAACTTTATTTCCGTTTCTATCAAGATCAAACACAACCACATTACACAATCATAGGCAACCATATGCATCTCATTTCAGGAAAAGTTCACAACAGAATCATATTTACACATTTCAATGTATAACATGAATGCATGAATTTCATGTCACATATATATATAGAGTATACTTTTAATATATACATTAAATAAGCAAACAAGGTAAGGTAGGATCTTTCACCTCGATTCCATACGAGTATCACTTCTCTAAGTCGTTACGGACAAGAGTACACAGATAAATTTCAGTATACCGCTACAGAGATTTTCATGAAAGATTAGAGAAAATACATTAGGATTGTTTTCGTACAGATACTGTTCATACGTACGGTTACTGTTCATATACGGTCACTATTCATACGGTTACTATTCATACGTACGGTTACTATTCATACCAGAAATAGAGAATACAATCTGTAAAAGAGTACACCAGGTAAGTTCCCAGGAAAGAGTGGAGGGTCACACTGGACACACTTAAAAACCAGGTCTTTCCTTAGCCAGAACTTTCCTAGACATGTATTCTTCACAGTTTACATTCTATTTCGGTAATCAGAGAATCAAAATAACATATAAACAGCTAAGGACAGTTTTTCTGATGTGGAAGATCAGCCAAGGCCGCAACCACAGAGCATACTTAAGAAAATAACTTCTAAAATTTGAAAGACATAGAAAGGGCATAGTATCCTTACCTAAGCTGAAAAGGAAAGGCCCACAATCTCAGAGGCCTAGCATTGAAGTAAGAGAAACTTAAGGAGAGAAGAAGAGAAGTTGAAGGTGTGAGTTTAGAAGTGAAATGAAAGCGCCTATTTATAGGAAAAGTCAAGGGTACTATTTGATACTATGCGTTAATAAAATATTCAATTTACTATTTATGAAAATGACATTTCTAATAATGTAGTTACTGTATAAATAGCGACAACGGCTGAAAATTTTTTTCTGTTATTACTATTGAAAACTTAAAGGAAAAACTATCCTTTCACCTTAAACCTTTAAGTTTCTTTTCAAATCAGTCCTTTCAATTTAGTCCCTGAGGGTATTTTTACACATAAAACGTCATTTTCTCCTACAAACTTCTTTCTAGTTTTCTCTTATGACCAAACCACATCTAGTACTTGACATTTCGATTGTATAATGAACAGTATCGTATACGTAAATAGTATTATATGGGTGAATAGTACCGTATACTGAAATAGTAACAGTAGTTTGTAAACAAATATTTATATTTTATTTTTCTTGGGTATTACAGCAATAACGCGGCAATGACTTCGAGAATAGATAGATTCTTCTATTGGTCCACCCAGTGCTTCTGCAATCAACAGCAAAGAAGTGTTGATTGTATGAATGGAATTTACACTACCCTCCGCGATATTGCTCTGTCTCTTGCTCCAAGGAATGGTCGAGGGGTGATGATACAATACAACCCTCCTAATCCAAGACCACCTCGCTTTTAGATTACTCATGCATGAGTAAACTTCTCTTTCCTTTTTTTTTTTGCAATGTAATCCTTCAGTGTTTTTTTTAATACAAGTGGTTTCTTTTATTGGCTGGTACCCTAAAATAATATAGCTACACAAAATCAATCATGAATTCAGCTTATAAAATCCACCATATAAAAATTTGATCCGACAGCAACGGAATCAAAACAAGTAACAACTTTTCCTTGACTAAGTTCAAAAGTGTAGCCACATCTGTCTAAAACTAAAACTGAGAACATAATTCCTAAGAAGAGATAAGTCTCGGAGGGAAAGGAAATGAAAACATCCTACAGGACCTTCAGTAGAGCCGTCTCTCTATAATTGTGCCCGGGTTCACAACGATAGAGGAGGTCCTACTAAGGTTACCTTGCTCTGTAATCACTAGGAGACCTAACAACCATTGCTCTGATACCAACCTTGTCACGACCCGTTTTCTGGGCACATGACCGGCACAATGATGAATATCCCATCACTGTAAGCCTTTCGATAAATTATACCCATGAGTTTAGTCATTATCAAAATAACCATTCCTGAAGAAAATATATCAAATTTTCTTATTTGAAATTCATAGAGATGATTTGCACATAATAATAGATTCTCAATATAAAATATATTATTATGCCGACATACAAACCAAATGCCAAACCCCTGACCTAGATGTCCTAGACGATTACAGAGCAACATAATCTATAACAAAAGAGGGGTCTACCCGACAACGGGAAGGTCCAAAGTGATTTACTCTTCCAGCGGATATTCTTCGCTGGCAACCTGATCTGAACAAAAAGGTTGTACAAACAATGTGAGCTTTTAAGCTCCGTGAGCGAATCGGCCTCGCGTTAATAAAATTCAAATACATTACCAGTCATGCAAGCATATCCGAAGGCTCATACTCAACCAATAGACAGAAGATAAAAATTCATCCAATTCAACAAACGTTACTAGTACTTGTCAATGGCAATATATCCCGGAGAGCGCACACAGGCCGGCTCACCAATTATGTATATTTCCGCCATGACGCACAACATCATCCTCTTACATACAAGAAGATAAAAATTCATCCAATTCAACAAACGTTACTAGTACTCGTCAATGACAATATATCCCGGAGAGCGCACACAGGCCGGCTCACCAATTTATGTATATTTCCGCCATGACGCACAACCTCATCCTCTTAGCTAGGGCGCCTCACGGATTTATCACCAATCCGGGCTATATCCCTACTGAGGGAATCGTTGTCTCCACACTCATTGGTCAAGACACCCTGTCAACCGGGTTTTCCGCCTTGCCGTGAGAGGGGGTACTGTCCCGCTCAATCACAATCAATAGCATTTCATATCATAATCAGAAGCTCAATATAATATTCATCCATATAATAGGTATAGTATATAACTATATTATGGATTTATAAACCACATATCAAGATAACAATTAATCCATTTTTGAAAACATTCAAACTTCACATCATCATAAGATACTTATTTCATTTTATCCATACTTATGGATTAATTATCTCATTTAGATTCGTCATTCTGAATCCAATTTCCCCCTATGAATCTTGGGAGTGTCCTACGACATACTTTTTATCACCAGTAATGCTAAAACTCTATTAAAACGGAGTCGTTTCACTCACCTGGATTCCGTACGAACATCGCTTCTCTAAGTCATTACAGACAAGAGTTCTCAGGTGAATTTCGGTGTTCTGCTACGGAGATTTTCATGAAAGATTAGAGAAAATGCGTCAGGATTGTTTTCGTACAGATACTGTTCATATGTACAGTACTATTCATATATGGTCACTATTCATATATACGATTACTATTCATACGGTTACTATTCATACATACGGTTACTATTCATACCAGAAATAAAGAATATAATCTGTAAAAGAGTACACCAGGTAAGTTCCCAGGAAAGAGTGGAGGGTCACACTGGACACACTTAAAAATCAGGTCTTTCCTTAGCCAGAACTTTCCTAGACATGTATTCTTCACAGTTTACATTCTATTTCGGTAATCAGAGAATCAAAATAACATATAAACAGCTAAGGACAGTTTTTCTGATGTGGAAGATCAGCCAAAGCCGCAACCACAGAGCAAACTTAAAAAAATAACTTCTAGAATTTGAGAGACATAGAAAGGCATAGTATCATTACCTAAGCAAAAAGGAAAGGCCCAAAATCTCAGAAGCCTAGCGTCGAAGCAAGAGAAACTTAAGGAGAGAATAAGAGAAGTTGAAGGTGTGAGTTTAGAAGTGAAATGAAAGTGCCTATTTATAGGAAAAGTCAAGGGTACTATTTGATACTATGCGCTAATAAAATATTCAATTTACTATTTATAAAAATGACATTTATAATAATGCAGTTACTGTGCACTTCACGAAAAACTGTTATTACTATTAGAAACTTAAAGGAAAAACTATCCTTTCACCTTAAACTTTTAAGTTTCTTTTCAAATCAGTCCTTTCAAGTCCCTGAGGGTATTTTTACACATAAAACGTCATTTTCTCCTACAAACTTCTTTCTAGTTTTCTCTTATGACCAAACCACATCTAATACTTGACATTTCGATTGTATAAATGAACAGTATCATATACGTAAATAGTATTATACATGTGAATAGTACCGTATACTGAAATAGTAACAGTAGTTTGTAAACAAATATTTATATTTTATTTTTCATGGGTATTACAAACTCATTCACATTGCATGTAAATATTCTAAAATATTTGTCTTCTATACCAATCACTTTATATTTATTGTCAATTAATTATTATCATTGTTGTAAATTATAAAAAAATTTTAAAGTTGTAAATTATCTGTAATTGCACGAGTCACATTACTAGTTGAATGTATAAATTAGTGCTTGAATGTATTGATTGTTTATGCTAAATGAAGTGAAACAATGTGTAAATTTTAATATTTTTCTATATATGCTATAAGCACTTGGCAGCAATAATTGATAAAGATGGTGTCTGTTGAACTTATTGATAAATGTCTTTCTAAAGAAATTTTTTTAGACCATGTTATTTATATAAATAAATAAAAAGTAAAAAATTAATAACAGTTTATATATTTATATTTATCATCAAATTTTCAATAAAAATATGATAAATAAACATTTTACTGATCATCATATTGGTGGATCTTTTAAAAAATTTCTTCCTATGTGATCTTGAAAGTTAATTAAAAAAAATTATATTATATAAGAAATAAACGCAAAATGGGGATATGGGGTGGTTTTTTCTTTGTCCCCCATGTGCAAGTGCCTTCCGTAGACTTGTAACTCATAAGTTGACTTGACTTGGTCTACGAAACCTCTTTGTAGTTGCTTGGAGGAAGGGCTAAGGTGATATTTTCAAATGCCATATTTTTGCAACTGTGTAAAAAAAAAAAATCAAAGCGTGCGAGTACTTCAGTAATTTCACCATTTAACATATTCATTAATTTCATACATTTTAAAATTCTGAATCATTTGGGGAGATGCTATTGTTTAAGAAAAAAATTGTCTAAATACTATCTTTTCAAAAAAATTTAGTTATATATTATCGAATTTGTCATATCAACTGAATTTTTATTTTTTTTAAAAAAAAATTCACCAAGCTTGGCTACACAAATGTTGAGTTGCATTGGATCCGTTTTCTGACATAACTCAGCGTGGTAGATGACGAATTACAACATACTTTTTTAAAAATGTTTTTTTATGTTCATCAAATTAAAAAAAAAAAAAGAATTGACAGTTCACGGATATGGTGGATATTGGGTAGGTGTGAGTGGATAATGAAATATGCTAGAGAGGAGAGAGGCATTGTATGTTTACACACACGAAAGTGATGGGAGAAATTGTTGAGAGAATTGTTAATAATTTTAATTTTTAATTGTTATGTATTGTTAATTCATTAATAATTAATTATGTATTTAACTCTTTTAATATAAAATAATTAATTTTATTTTTATTTAATTATATATAATAATTTCTATATAAAAATTTAATATATAATAATTTTTTTACTTTTTTGGTTATTTAAAATAATTAAATTAAACTATTTAAAAATTATTACTTTTAATCAAAAGTAGTTAATTTCATGTATAATTTGGAATCAATTAATGAATATATTTAATAAACAAATAAACAATATAATTAGAGTTAGTTAACATTATATAATAACAAATAATTATTTGATTTATAGTAAATATATAAGAAATAAATAAGCAATGTTAATTCTAATAATTATTTTTTAAAATATTATATAACTATATATAAAATGCTAATTATATATTCATAATCATTAATTTTAGGTTAAAATATGTCACCACGCTTATTAGAACATGTGACCAGCACAATAACGACATCCCTCATTACTGTAAGGCTTTTTATTTACTCTATATTCTTTGTTGAGTTCAATTGTGCGGAAACGTAAAATTTATAAATTTATTTCAAAATCACATTTATTCACAACAGATAGAAACTTTATTAAAAACATATTTAACGTCATTACTTACATACAAGAAAAGATGTACATAACTTGATAAATATAGATAGACAACCGTAATAATACTATCTACATAAAGTTTATAAAATCCAAACATATAAATTTTTGAAGTAACTTCCTATGAGTCCCAATGACCATAGAGCCTTTAATATGGACATGAAATCATTGAATCTACCCGGAAATGAGAAGATTCTTTATTCTCACAGATCACTTTGCTACTCATCTATAGGGAGTTCCTTTCTGTAACTGTATCTAAAAGGGAAAAACGTGAGGGTGAGTTTTTGGGAAAAAAAACTCAGTAAATATACGATAAACTCAATAATAAGAACAAAATACAAAATCGATCATAATAATAAACTCAACGGCTATAAAATCAACCAAGAGCACAAGTAGCGAATAAACAGAAATTAACAATTTTTTCACAACTAAACAATCAAGTACATATACTGGGTTTTTGGCACTCATCATTTAGGCAGAACCACTTCGGTGAGCTACCTGCTCAACCTCCAGTCCTCTTAAGACCTTTTGTGATGCTACAGACTATTCTATTTTATCAGTAGGAACTATGCCTCCCCTATCGTTTCTCGATCCTGACTAGTCTTATTTGCCACAGATAGGGGGTACCACCCAATAACACAAACATGTCATACGGCTTTTCTCAATCACAAAGATTCAACATATTATGAATATTTATACTTTAAAATATCATAAAAATTCAAATCATAATATAAATAATAATTAAAAATTGTATATGTAAAGATAGTAAATATATTGAATTTGTTATTTATAATAACATTGGGGTTCTCATTTATATTATGTTGTAACATTTAATTGGTGAAACTTGAGATTTCAACTTAGTTCACTAACGTAATGGATTGTGCTATAATATTATTATTAAGTTTACATTCACTCACCTGGATTTCATATGAGTATTACTTCTCTGAGTTGTTACGGACAAGAGCACACATGTAGATTTCAGGTTACACTACGTAGACTTTTATGAAAAGTTAGAGAAAACAAGTTAGGGTTGTTTTCGTATAATTACTATTCATATATACAGTTACTATTTATACAAATATATGATTTTTTTAATATTCTTTTTTGTTGATAGGAATATATATATGTTGTTATCTATACTGTCTTTCACATAGTTACAGAATATGATTGGTTCTATAATTCTTACAAGAAGTACTCAAAGAAAGTAATGTCATATGGAAGTCGATTTTACTATAAAAAGTGTAATGATTACACTTCTTCTGTAGTTCCAATATTTGTAATTTTTAAACGTTTAGCATATGCTATTTCTCAATACTTATAATTATCATTTATCAATCTTCTATTTGTTACGAAATTATAAGTTTGATGTTGAAATGAAGGTCGTCGATAATTCAAGTAGTGCTAAATTCGTTGTTTTTAATTGATAGGTATGCAAATTTTTACAGTGTAGTGCAAAAGAAATTCTAGACTTTGTTTACTTGGTTAGTAGTGACTCTTTCCTTATTGGTTAATTTTTATTTTTTGATCTTTTACAAATTTTATTTTAATTTGAATTTTTTCTATGTTGTATAGAAGTCTGATTGTAATACCCAAGAAAAATAAAATATAAATATTTGTTTACAAACTACTATTACTATTTCAGTATACAATACTATTTACCAGTATAATACTATTTACGTATATGATACTGTTCATTTATACAATCGAAATGTCAAGTACTAGATGTTGTTTGGTCATAAGAGAAAACTAGAAAGAAGTTCGTAGGAGAAACTGACGTTTTATGTGTGAAAATACCCTCAGGGACTAAAGTGAAAGGACTGAATTGAAAAGAAACTTAAAGGTTTAAGGTGAAAGGATATTTTTCCCTTTTAAGTTTCCAATAGTAATAACAGAGGTGTACAGTAACTGTATTATTAGAAATGTCATTTTCATGAATAGTAAATTGAATATTTTATTAGTGCATAGTATCAAATAGTACCCTTGACTTTTGCTATAAATAGGCCCTTCCATTTCACTTCTAAACTCACACCTTCAACTTCTCTTCTTCTCTCCTTAAGTTTCTCTTACTCCAAAGCTAGGCCTCTGAGATTTTGGGCCTTTCCTTTTCAGCTTAGGTAAGGATACTATGCCCTTTCTATGTCTTTCAAATTTTAGAAGTTAATTTCTTAAGTATGCTCTGTGGTTGCGGTTTTGGCCGATCTTCTACATCAGAAAAACTGTCCTTAGCTGTTTATATGTTATTTTGATTCTCTGATTACCGAAATAGAATGTAAACTGTGAAGAATACATGTCTAGGAAAGTTCTGGCTAAGGAAAGACCTGGTTTTTAAGTGTGTCCAGTGTGACCCTCCACTCTTTCCTGGGAACTTACCTGGTGTACTCTTTTACAGATTGTATTCTCTATTTCTGGTATGAATACTACCCGTATGTATGAATAGTAACTGTATGAATAGTAACCATACATATGAATAGTAACCGTACATATAAATAGTATCCATATGTAAAAATAGTATTCATACGTATGAATAGTGACCGTATGTATGAATATTATCCGTATGTATAAATAGTATCTGTATGTATGAATAGTGACCGTGTATATGAATAGTACCATATGTATGAACAGTATCTGTATGAAAACAATCCTAACTTGTTTTCTCTAATCTTTCATGAAAATCTCCGTAGCGGAATACTGAAATTCATCTGTGTACTCTTATCTGTAACGACTTAGAGAAGCGATATTCGTACGGAATCCAGGTGAGTGAAACGACCTCGTTTTAATAGAGTTTTAGCATTACTGGTGATAAAAAGTATGTCGTAGGACACTCCCAAGATTCATAGGGGGAAATTGGATTCAGAATGACGAATCTAAATGAGATAATTAATCCATAAGTATGGATAAAATGAAATAAGTATCTTATGATGATGTGAAGTTTGAATGTTTTCAAAAATGGATTAATTGTTATCTTGATATGTGGTTTATAAATCCATAATATAGTTATATACTATACCTGTTATATGGATGAATATTATATTGAGCTTCTGATTATGATATGAAATGCTATTGATTGTGATTGAGCGAGACAGTACCCCCTCTCACGGCAAGGCGGAAAACCCGGTTGACAGGGTGTCTTGACCAATGAGTGTGGAGACAACGATTCCCTCAGTAGGGATATAGCCCGGATTGGTGATAAATCCGTGAGGCGCCCTAGCTAAGAGGATGAGGTTGTGCGTCATGGTGGAAATATACATAATTGGTGAGCCGGCCTGTGTGCGCTCTCCGGGATATATTGCCATTGACGAGTACTAGTAACGTTTGTTGAATTGGATGAATTTTTATCTTGTATGTAAGAGGATGATGTTGTGCGTAATGGCAGAAATATACATAATTGGTGAGCCGGCCTGTGTGCGCTCTCCGAGATATATTGCCATTGACGAGTACTAGTAACGTTTGTTGAATTGGATAAATTTTTATCTTCTGTCTATTGGTTGAGTATGAGCCTTTGGATATGCTTGCATGACTGGTAATGTATTTGAATTTTATTAATGCGAGGCCGATTCGCTCATTGAGTTTAAAAGCTCACATTGTTTGTACAACCTTTTTGTTCAGATCAGGTTGCCATCGAAGAATATCTGCTAGAGGAGTAGATCACTTTGGACCTTCCCGTTGTCGGGTAGACCTCTCTTCTGTTATAGATTATGTTGCTCTGTAATCGTCTAGGACATCTAGTTCAGGGGTTCCACATTTGGCTTGTATGTCAGTATAATAATGTATTTTAAATTGATAATCTATGATTACATGCAAATCATCTCTATGATTTTCAGATAAGAAAATTTGATATATTTATCGGAAGGCTTACAGTGATGAGAGATTCATCATTGTGCCGGTCATGTGCCCAGAAAACGGGTCGTGACACTGATGATGTCACTCAAACTCCGGAAAAGTTAGATATGTTTTTTGGAAAGAGGTTTTTATTTAGATTTAGTGTTGATTCACGTAATGTTAAAGGTATCGGCTCAGTCTATTTGGTTATTTGCTTAACATATGACACTGACCTGTTAAGTCAATTTGTCCTTGATTTGAAACAAGTCAGTTTTACGATAGATATTTCAATAGCAACAATACAAGTGACTCATGGAAGGTTTATACAATTGGATTATTTTGTTTTTTATATGTGCATTTTGCTTCTTGATTTTATTTTGTTATTCACTAAATTATTCATATCATGTTGTATAGGGATGTAGTTCAAATGTTTCAGAATTTGAAAGGTAAAAACATTTCATGTTCTATTACACCTATGAAAAGTCCTTTTGCTGAAGTCAACAAAGATGATGATGATAATAATTTGAGTGCTTTTCATATGTCTTCTAACATTGAGAAAGTCGTGAAAAATGAAAAAATTGATGAGTATATCAAAGATATTGAGTGAGTCATATATATTGTTCTATGCATTTAAGTATTTTATTCTACTGAATAAAGATCTTGAGTCAACAATATTCTAATCAATAAATTTTATGTGGTACTTGGTTTTTTTATTTTTTTTGTATGAATATAAAGTGCATTTGTAACTCTTTATTATTTTTCATTATTTTTTTCTAAATTAAGTATTTTATTTTTAAATACGCACAATTTAAACTGTATTTTTATTTATTAATCACATTAATAAATAATAATATAAATTAAGATTATTGCTATTGACTTTGGTCACATTAAACCAAGTTAATATAAATTAAGATCATTTTCATGGGAATATATATATATATATATAGATATAATGAAATAGAATTTTGTGTTTCAATATTATGTTTGACATGAAAATAAATGAACTAATATTTTATTTTATTGTTTGGTTAAAATAAGTTATATATAAGCATGAAAATGACTATTTTACTAAATGATTATAATACCTATAAATGCAAAAATGATTAAATAGTAATTTTCTCCCAATAATGAATAAACAATTGTTATGTCTATTTGTAGAAGATATACATGAAAAAAAATAAGATCATTGTATTCCTAAATGTAGATGACATAACATAAATATTGCTATTTCAACAAATCTATAATTATGACATGAATTTTATAATATTCAATAATAAATTGGATATCATAATAGTTTTTAAAGTTTCTTAAAACATAATGATTAAAAAAAACTCTTATTCTTAAAATCAGAAGTCATTCCATTAAATAAATTTCGAATGAGTTTAAAAATTCAAATTCTCACAAAATAAAAGATAGATATTCCAAATAAATAAATATTTAGTTAGCTAAACATGTTAGCCATTTTTCTTCATATTCTCTCATTTTTTCAGCTATTCTATTCTATCAAACCAAATAGAACATGTATAATTTTGTACTTATCCCACCCTTCGCATGATATTCTCATATTACCCTCTATGTTGAAAGGATTCAAATCTTGACAAGGTATCTTAATTTGAAATGTTTCATTCAAATTATTTTAATCCACCTAAACAATTATTTATTAGAGAACTGATATGTGAATTAAAAAAAAGCTTCTTTTTTTGAATTAATTTTGATTTCCTAGTCAAAATAAATTTACTTTCTTACAAATCAATTTTCGAACAAAATTTTCTTCACAATTAATAACTTTGATCATATTACTAAAGGATCTTACAAATTAATTGTTATTATTTATGCTTTTACAGAACTTTAAATTTGCTATCATTAAAAACTTTGATTTTCAAAATAGTTCTTAATAGAATTTGTTAACTGTTAATTATGTGAATTAAAAAACTTACTTTTTTGAATTAATTTTGATTTCTTTTCAAAATAGTTATTAATTTAATAGAAATTAGAGTTATTATTCTATTTTGACCATTGTAGTGTCTTAGAAGTTTTCTTAGTAGATAAACTAAATTTAATTATGAAATTGATATGTGAATTAAAAAACATACTTTTTTAAATTAATTTTGATTTCCTGATCAATAGACTTATTTTCTTACAAATCAATTTTCATACAAAATTTTCACTGATTGATTATCATTGATAATTGATTTATTTAAAAGTATTTATCTAATGACATTTACAAATCAATTCCATAATTAAGTTTAGTGATTTCTATTAAATTAATAAATTAATTTCATAAAAGTATTTACTATTTCAACAGATAAAATTAATAACTTAATATCCGTTGAAATATTACTTATGAGCCCAAAGTATTTACTATTTCTATTAATGTAACTCTCATCTAACATTAAGGAATATATTAATCAATAAAAGTATTTACTATTTCTATTAAATTAATAACTTAATTCCATAACAGCATTGAGGTAGATTATATTTGTAAGTGGTTTAATTCCATAAAAGTATTTATTATTAATTGCGTCTGCATGAGATTAATAATGATTTAGTGATAGAAATCAATTACTATTAATTGCATTTGTTTGAAATTAATTGTCACGACCCGTTTTCTAGGCACATGACCGGCACAATGATGAATATCCCATCACTGTAAGCCTTTCGATAAATTCTACCCATGAGTTAAATTATTAGTCATTGTCTCTATATTATCAAAATAACCATTCCTGAAGAAAATATATCAAATTTTCTTATTTGAAATTCATAGAGATAATTTGCAAATAATGATAGATTCTCAATATAAAATACGTTATTATGCTGACATACAAACCAAATGCCAAACCCCTTACCTAGATGTCCTAGACGATTACAGAGCAACATAATCTATAACAATAGAGGGGCCTACCTGACAGCGGGAGGGTCCAAAGTGATCTACTCTTCTAGCGGATATTCTTCGTTGTCAACCTGATCTGAACAAAAAAATTTGTACAGAGAGTGTGAGCTTTTAAACTCCGTGAGCGAATTGGCCTCGCGTTAATAAAATTCAAATACATCACCAGTCATGCAAGTATACCAGAAGGCTCATACTTAACCAATAGACATAGTTAGAAATTACATACAAGAAGATAAAAATTCATCCAATTCAACAAACGTTACTAGTACTCATCAATGGCAATATATCCCGGAGAGCGCACACAGGTCGGCTCACCAATTTTGTATATTTCCGCCATGACGCACAACCAATTCAACAAACGTTATTAGTACTCATCAATGACAATATATCCCGGAGAGCGCACACAGGCCAGCTCACCAATTCTGTATATTTCCGCCATGACGCACAACCTCATCCTCTTAGTTAGGACGCATCACGGATTTATCACCAATCCGGGCTATATCCCTACTGAGGCAATCGTTGTCTCCACACTCATTGGTCAAGACACCCTTTCAACCGAGTTTTCCGCCTTACCGTGAGAGGGGGTACTATCCCGCTCAATCACAATCAATAGTACAATATTTCATATCATAATCAGAAATACAATATAATATTCATCCATATAACAGGTATAGTATATAACTATATTATAGATTTATAAACCACAAATCAAGATAACCATTAAACTGTTTTTGAAAGATTTAAACTTCACATCATCATAAAATACTTGTTTCGTCTTATCCGTACTTCTGGATTAATTATCTCCTTAAATTCTTCATTCTGAATCTAATTTCCCCCCATGAATCTTGGGAGTGTCCTACGACATACTTTTTATCACCAGTAACGCTAAAACTCTATTAAAACGGGGTCGTTTCACTCACCTGGATTCCGTACGAGTATCACTTCTCTAAGTCGTTACGGACAAGAGTACACAGATAAATTTCAATATTCCGCTACAGAGATTTTCATGAAAGATTAGAGAAAACAAGTTAGGATTGTTTTCATACAGACACTGTTCATACATACGATTACTATTCATACATACGGTCACTATTCATACATACAGTTACTATTCATACGTATGGTTACTATTCATATATACAATCACTATTTATACGTATGGTTACTATTTATACGTACGGATACTATTCATATATACAATTACTATTCATATGTACGAATATTGTTTATACCGGAAATAGAGAATACAATCTGTAAAAGAGTACACCAGGTAAGTTCTCAGGAAAGAGTGAAGGGTGGACACACTTAAAAACCAGGTCTTTCCTTAACCAGAACTTTCCTATCACAGTTTATATCCTATTTCGATAATCAGAGAATCAAAATAATATGTAAGCAGCTAAGAATAATTTTTCTGATGTGGAAGATCAGCCAAAGCCGCAACCACAGAGCATACTTAAGAAAATAACTTCTAAAATTTGAAAGACATAGAAAGTGCATAGTATCCTTACCTAAGCTGAAAAGGAAAGGCCCAAAATCTCAGAGGCCTAGCATTGGAGTAAGAAAAACTTAAGGAGAGAAGAAGAGAAGTTGAAGGTGTGAGTTTAGAAGTGAAATGGAAGGGCCTATTTATAGGAAAAGTCAACGGTACTATTTGTCACTATGCGCTAATAAAATATTTAATTTACTATTTATAAAAATGACATTTCTAATAATGGTGAAAAAATGCGATGACGGCTTAGAATTGTTTCGTTACTATTTAAAACTTAAAGGGAAAAATTGTCATTTTACCTTAAACCTTTAAGTTTCTTTTCAAATCAGTCCTTTCATTTTAGTCCCTGAGGGTATTTTTACACATAAAACGTCATTTTCTCCCAAGAACTTCTTTCTAGTTTTCTCTTATAATCAAACCACATCTAGTACTTGACATTTCGATTGTATAAGTGAACAGTATCGTATATGTAAATAGTATTATATAGGTAAATAGTACCGTATACTATCATAGTAACCATAGTTTGCAAATACGTATGTATATTTTATTTTTCATGGGTATTATATTAATAATGCTTTAGTGATAGAAATCAATTATTTTCACTAATTGATTATTCTGGATAATTAATTTTTATAAAAGTATTTACATAATGATTCACTGATTCAATTAACTCATTCACATTGCATATAAATATTCTAAAATATTTGTCTTTTATACCAACCATTATATATTTTTTGTCAATTAATTATTATCATTGTTGCGAATTACAAAAATATTTTAAAGTTGTAAATTATTGGTACATTACACGGGTTACAATACTAGTTGAGTATATAAATTAGTGCTTGAATGTATTGATTGTTTATGCTAAATGAAGTGAAACAATGTGTAAATTTTTATTAAATTTTAATAAAAAGTAAAAAATTAATAACAGTTTATATATTTATCATCAAATTTTCAATAAAAATATGATAAATAAACATTTTACTGATCATCATATTGGTGGATCTTTTAAAAAATTTCTTCCTATGTGATCTTGAAAGTTAATTAAAAAAATTATATTATATAAGAAATAAATGCAAAATGGGGAAATGAGGTGGTTTTTTCGTTGTCCCCCATGTGCAAGTGCCTTCCGTAGCCTTGCAACTCATAAGTTGACTTGACTTGGTCTACGAAACCTCTTTGCAGTTGCTAGGAGGAAGGGCTAAGGTGATATTTTCAAATGCCATATTTTTGCAACTGTGTGAAAAAAAAAATGTCAAAGCGTGCGAGTACTTCAGTAATTTCACCATTTAACATATTCATTAATTTCGTACATTTTAAATTCTGGATCATTTGGGGAGATGCTATTGTTTAAGAAAAAAATTGTCTAAATACTATCTTTTCAAAAAATTTTAGTTATATATTATCGAATTTGTCATATCAACTGAATTTTTATTTTTTTTTAAAAAAAATTCACCAAGCTTGGCTACACAATTGTTGAGTTGCATTGGATCCGTTTTCTGACATAACTTAGCGTCATAGATGACGAATTACAACATAATATTTTAAAAATGTTTTTTATGTTGATCAAATTAAAAAAAAAGATTTGACAGCTCACGGATAGGGTAGATATTGCGTAGGTGTGAGTGGATAATGAAATATGGATTTGTTTATCTGCCGTACACTCATTTTTATTTTAAATTTTTTAACTAACTCATTTTAAAATTAAATTACAAATGTAACCTACTTTTACTATAGTATTTAGAACATATTTCTGAAGTGTGTCTTGTGTGCAAAATTTTGCACATAAGTCGCACTTTTGAAGAGGGTATTACGTACAAAATTTTTGGTGAAAAATTTTACACACAAATCGCGCTTCTGAAGGGGGTATTATGTACAAAATTTTCTTATCATTTTAAAATAATTTTTTTACATCACTATAATTATTTTAATCAGTGTTATCAGATCCGACATGACTATTGACCCAAACATGCCTTCATATCACAGCATTGACCCAGAGGGGTCGACCAGGGACCCTGTGACCTTGGGTCAAGTCTGGACCTAAGTCATCAGGTCGACCTAGAGAGATCGACAAGGTCACCGGGTCCGGTCCGATCTCGAGTCGTGCTATCGAATCAAGTTGCAAATGACTCGGTTATAAAAAAATAACAATTAAATATTTTTAAAAATTATTTATGAATATTTGTATTTTAATTATTCATAGTTGGGTCGTGTTATCGAACCTAGTTGCAAACGATCTGGACAGGTCTTCGTGTCACCGGACCATCGAATTAATTTTTGACCCGGGGTAAATAAATTAAAAAAATTATATATCACAAATAAATTCAAATATATATATATATATATATGCAAATTACATACTTTAAAGTTTTAAAACTAATGTTATTAGACCTGTATCAGCCAGACGGGTAGACCTAATGACTTAGGTTCTGACTCGGCTCAAGGTCACTGGGTCCTTGGTCGACCCCTCTGGGTCGGTGTTGTGATATGAAGGCTTATCCGGGTCAATGGTCAGCCTGAGTCTGAAAACACTGATTAAAATAATTATAGTGGGGTAAAAAAATTATTTTAAAATGATAAGAAAATTTTGTACAGAATACCCCCTTCAGAAGTGCGACTTGTGTGCAAAATTTTTCACCAAAAATTTTGTACGCAATATCCCTTTCAGAAGTGCGACTTGTGTGCAAAATTTTGTAGATAAGGCGCACTTCAGAAGTACGTTCTCAATGCTACAATAAAAGTAAGTTACATCCGTAATTTAATTTTAAAATGAGTTATTTAAAGAATTTAAAATGAGTTATTTAAAGAATTTAAAATAAAAATGAGCGTACGACAGTTAAAAAATCATGAAATATGCTATCAATAAAGAGGAGAGAGGCATTGTACGTTTACACACTGACACGGAAAGTGATGGGAGAAATTGTTGAGAGAATTGATAACAATTTTAGTTTTTTTATTAATTTTAATTTTTAATTGTTATGTATTTTTTAATTCTTTAATAATTAATTATGTATTTATCTCTTTTAATATATAATAATTAATTTTATTTTTATTTAATTATATAAAATAATTTCTTTATAAAAATTTAATATATAATATTTTTTGACTTTTTTTGGTTATTTAAAATAATTAAATTAAACTATTTAAAAATTATTACTTTTAATCAAAAGTAGTTAATGTCATGTATAATTTTGAATCAATTAATGAATATATTTAATAAACAAATAAACAATATAATTAGAGTTAGTTAACATTATATAATAACAAATAATTATTTGATTTATAGTTAATATGTAAGAAATAAATAAGCAATGTTAATTATAATAATTATTTTTTAAAATATTATATAACTAAATATAAAATGCTAATTATATATTCATAATTATTAATTTTAGGTTAAAATACATCACGACGCTTATTAGGACCTGTGACCAGCACAATAATGACATCCTTCATTACTGTAAACCTTTCTATTGACTCTATCTTTTTTGTTGAATTCAATTGTGCGGAAACGTAAAATCTATAAATTTATTTCAAAATCACATCTATTCACAACAGATAGAAACTTTATTAAAAACATATTTAACGTCATTACTTACATACAGGAAAAGATGTACATAACTTGATAAATATAGATAGACAACCGTAATAACACTATCTACATAAAGTTTATAAAATCCAAATATATAAATTTCTGAAGTAACTTTCTAGGAGTCTCAATGACCACAGAGCCCTTAATACAGACACGAGATCATTGAATCTATCCGGCAATGAGAAGATTCTTTATTCTCACATATCACTTTGCTACTCCTCTAGAGGGAGTTCATTTCTGTAACTGTATCTAAAAGGGAAAAACGTGAAGGTAAGTTTTTGGGGAAAAACTCAGTAAATGTACGATAAACTCAATAATAAGAACAAAATACAAAATCGATCATGATAATAAACTCAACAGAAATCAACAATTTTTTCACAACTAAACAATCAAGTACATATACTGGGTTTTTGGCACTCATCATTTAGGTGGAACCACCTCGGTGAGCTACAGCTCAACCTCCAGTTCTCTTAAGACCTTTTGTGATGCTATAGACTATTCTATTTTATTAGTAGGAACTATGTCTTCCCTATCGTTTCTCGATCCTGACTAGTCTTATTTGCCACAGATGGGGGGTACCACCCAATAACACAAACATGTCATACGGCTTTTCTCAATCACAAAGATTCAACATATTATGAATATTCATACTTTAAAATATCATAAAAAATTCAAATCATAATATAAATAATAATTAAAAATTGAATATGTAAAGATAGTAAATATATTGAATTTTTTATTTATAATCACGTCGTGGTTCTCACTTATATTCTGTTGTAATATTTAATTGGTGAAACTTGAGATTTCAACCTAATTCACTAACGTAATGGATTGTACTATGATCTTATTATTAAGTTTATATTCACTCACCTGGATTTCATACGAGTATTACTTCTCTGAGTTGTTACGGACAAGAGCACACATGTAGATTTCAGGTTCCACTACGTAAACTTTCATATGAAAGGTTAGAGAAAATAAGTTAGGGTTGTTTTCATATAGTTACTATTCATATGTACAGTTAATATTTATACAAATATTATTCATAGAAAGTTATTTTTTTGATGTGGAGGATTGGCTAAAGCCGCAACTACAGAGAAATTGTCTATTTCTCACTTAGAGAAAATACTAAGACTCAAAGAAACTTGCCTCTTCTTTCTCTCTCAATGAACTCTCAAGAAAACACTCTTAAGACAAATAATCCTTCCTCCTATTTATAGGCTCCATCCTCCTTAATGGATGGCTAGGATTACATTTCCCTATTAAGTACCAATGGCTGAGATTAATCTTACTCACTAAGTATCAATGACTAAGATTGCTTCATACCTAATAATTTTCAATGGCTAAGATTACTTCATACCTAATAATTACCAATGGCTATGATCACTTCTCCTAAAGTTTTAAGTTTCATTTCGCTTTTGTCCTTTCATTTTAGTCCCTAAGTTGATTTTCTCACATTGAAAGTCATTTTGATTCCTAATTTCTTTCTAATTTCCTCTTATACTCAAATTACATCTAATACTCGATATTTCAATTTTATTTGTGAACAATACCACATACATAAATAGTGTTATACAAGTTAATAGTATTGTATAATAGAATAATAACTGTAGTTTGTGAACACACATTTATATTTTATTTTTTTCACAGGTATTACAAAATATAATTGAGATCCCTATATTGATAATCTGAAAAAATCAACATTTCACAGAGAATAAAGATTTGGACCAACTAAACATATATTTGTTATCCCCATTGCATTCAAAGTAAGATTTGGATTTTGATGATTGACAAACTAAGTAAAAAGATATATTCCCCTGTGTATCATTGTTCATAGTTTCAGGAATATCTTTCCAAGACAAAAGGAGTTAAAGAGCTTGAAGAAGAAGTTATTTAATTTTGTCTTAGGATTTTGTGTAAAGGTTTTTGAAAGGCAAGAGAAATGTTTTTAAATATTTTAAATGATTTAACCAAGTTGGAAATGCCCTAAAAGAGTTATTGATCCTTAGATGTTTTTAAAGGATTTGAAAAGTTAAGTTCAAAGGAGATTAGTTGACTATTGGACTTGGAGTAGTCGATTGATATCTCTCTATTTGAATTTCAGCTAAGGATGACTTAACTCAATAGCCGACTGATGGCCTTGGATTAGTCTACTGATATCTTTCTATTTAAAATTCAAATTGAGCTCTAGTTTCGAGCTGTTGACTGATACACAAGTCACTGTCGATTGATGGACTCTGGAAAAATTTGAGTTAAGTAACAGAAAGTCATTAGTCGACTAATAGTCTTATATCAGTTGACTGGCACCTCATTAAAGTGCATCAGTCGACTATCGTAGTCCTATTAGTAGATTGTCGGTATAATGACATCAGTTCCTGATGTAGGAGAAGAAGATAATAATGTTGGTGAAGAAGAAGACCAGGGTCAGGACGAACATAAACAAGAAGAAGAGCTAAGCCATCGATGGTCGAAACGAGATATTACATAAGCGTGTTGTGAGATTGGTAGCTATTTCTTTTAGATTGTATCCTACATCGACTATATATCGAAACATTGTTTGGTTTAATTTAGATTTTATTATTCAAACATTTTTATAACAAATTGATCATGTATTAATTTATTTATTTATGCTAAATTAAATATTTAATGATAGATTATTACAGACAAAATTTCAACGAACTATTAGAATTAATATAGTTGTATAAAATTAATAATTATGATATATAATTAGCATTTTATATTTAGTTATATAATTATTTTTAAAAATAATTATTAGAATTAATATTGCTTATTTATTTCTTATATATTAAATATAAATCAAATAATTATTTGTTATTATATAATGTTAACTAACTCTAATTATATTGTTTATTTGTTTATTTAATATATTAATTCATTGATACCTAATTATACATGACATTAACTACTTTTGATTAAAAGTAATAATTTTTGAAATAGTTTAATTTAATTATTTTAAATAACCAAAAAAGTCAAAAAATTATTATATATTAAATTTTTATAAAGAAACTATTATATATAATTAATTAAAATATATAATTGATTATTATATATAAAAAGAGTTAAATATATAATGAATTATTAATGAATTAAAAAAATACATAACAATTAAAAAAATTAAATTAATAAAAAATAAAATTGTTAACAATTCTCACAACAATTTCTCTCATCTCTTTCCGTGTCAGTGTGTGTAAACATACAATGCCTCTCTCCTCTCCATTGATAGCATGTTTCATCATCCACTCATACCTACCCAATATCCACCCTGTCTGATTCGTGAACCGTCAAATTTTTTTATTTGATGAAACTCGGCGTCAGTGACGCCAAGTTTCATAGACAAATATTTTTAAAAAATCATGTTGCAACTCGTGATCTGTGATGCCGAATTGTGTCAGAATATACATCCCAAATGCAACTTGGCATCTGTCACGACCAATTTTCTAGGCACATGACCGGCACAATGATGAATATCCCATCACTGTAAACCTTTCGATAAATTCTTCCCACAAGTAAAATTGTTAGTCATTATCTCTATATTCTCAAAATACCATTCCTTAATAAATACAAAGAAAATACATCAGATTTTCTTAATTAATAATAGATCCTCAGTACAAAACACATTATCATACTGAAATACAAGCCAAATACCAAACCCCTAACCTAGATGTCCTAGACGGTTACAGAGCAACATACTGTATAACAAAAGAAGGGCCTACCTGACAGCGGGAAGGTCCAACGTGATCTACTCCTCTAGCGGATGTACTTCGGCGGCAACCTGATCTGAACAAAAAGTTTGTACAAACAGTGTGAGCTTTTAAACTTAGTGAGCAAATCGGCCTCGCGTTAATAAAATTCAAATACATCACCAGTCATGCAAGCATATCCGAAGGCTCAAGCTCAACCAATATACATAGTTAGAAATTACATACAAGAAAATTTCATCCAATTCAACAAACAATACTAGTACTCGTCAATGGCAATATATCCCAGAGAGCGCACACAGGCCGGCTCACCAATTTTGTATTTTTCCGCCATGACGCACAACCTCATCCTCTTAGCTAGGGCGCCTCACGGATTTATCACCAATCCGGGCTATATCCCTATTGAGGGAATCGTTGTCTCCACACTCATTGGTCAAGACACCCTTTAACCCGGGTTTTCCGCCTTACCGTGAGAGGGGGTACTGTACCGCTCAATCACAATCAATAGTACAACAGTTCATATCATAATCAGAAGCACAATATAATACTCATCCATATAACAGGTATAGTATATAACTATATGATTCAAATTTTATATAATCATGAGATACTTGCTTTGTCTTATCCATACTTCTGGATTAATTATCTCATTATATTCGTCATTCTGAATCCAATTTCCCCCTATGAATCTTGGGAGTGTCCTACGACATACTTTTTATCACCAGTAATGCTAAAACTCTATTAAAACAGGGTCGTTTCACTCACCTGGATTCCGTACGAGTATCACTTCTCTAAATCGTTACGGACAAGAGTACGCAGGTGAATTTCAGTGTTCCGCTACAGAGATTTTCATGAAAGATTACAGAAAATACATTAAGATCGTTTTCGTACAGATACTGTTCATACGTATGGGTATTATTCATACGGTCACTATTCATATATACGGTACTATTCATACGATCACTATTCATACGTACGAGTACTATTCATACCAGAAATACAGAATACAATCTGTAAAAGAGTACACCAGGTAAGTTCCCAGGAAAGAGTGGAGGGTCACACTGGACACACTTAAAAACCAGGTCTTTCCTTAGCCAGAACTTTCCTAGACATGTATTCTCCACAGATTATATTCTATTTCGGTAATCAGAGAATCAAAATAACAGCTAACGACAGTTTTTCTGATGTGGAAGATCGGCCAAAGCCGCAACCACAGAGCATACTTAAGAAAATAACTTCTAAAATTTAAAAGACATAGAAAGGGTATAGTATCCTTACCTAAGTAAAAACGGAAAGGCCCAAAATCTCAGAAGCCTAGCGTCGGAGCAAGAGAAACTTAAGGAGAGAAGAAGAGAAGTTGAAGGTGTGAGTTTAGAAGTGAAATGGAAGGGCTTATTTATAGTAAAAGTCAAAGGTACTATTTGACACTATACGCTAATAAAATATTCAATTTACTATTTATGAAAATGACATTTCTAATAATGTAGTTACTGTACACCTTACGCGTATGATGGAAAATTTTCGTTTATTTACTATTAGAAACTTTAAAGGGAAAACTATCCTTTCACCTTAAACCTTTAAGTTTCTTTTTAATTCAGTCCTTTCAATTTAGTCCCTGAGGGTATTTTTACACATAAAATGTCATTTTCTACTACAAACTTCTTTCTAGTTTTCTCTTATGACCAAACCACATCTAGTATTTGACATTTTGATTGTATAAATGAATAGTACCATATATGTAAATAGTATTATACGGGTGAATAGTACTGTATACTGAAATAGTAACAGTAGTTTGAAAACACGCATTTATATTTTATTTTTCATGGGTATTACAGCATCTGTGTAGCCGAGCTTGATGAATTTAAAAAAATAAAAAATAAAAACCCAGTTGATGTGACAGATTCTGTAGTATATGGCTAAATTTTTTTTGGAAAGATAGTATTTAAAAAATTTTTTTCTTAAATAATAGCATCTCCCCAAATGACTCTAAATTCTAAGGGAGCCTTCTCTTTATGCTAAAAAAAGTTCCAATATTTACATGGAGGATTTTTTTTTTGGGTTCGAATGGGCTAGGCCCAAAATGGATTAAAGACTGAAACGAAATACAACCAGATCATGGCATAAGTAGACGGATAAGTAGACATTCGAAAAGGTTTTTAAAATTGAAACAAGAGAACCCTAGTCGCGCTTCGTCTTCCTATCTAGAGTATCATCTTCCTATCACTATCGCCGTGTTGAAAATGGAAGGCTGCCTCGGCAACCCTATGCCCACCATTTATTCTTTCTTTTTTCCTATCTCCTACATGAAAGTTTTCTTCTTCTTCGTAGAAGTTTTTCCTTTGGGTTCTTTTCGATTGCTCAGCCTCCATTTTCTCTTTTCTAGTTTTCTGACATCATGGAACCTGTTCGGGGGGATGTGCGAAACTCTGGTGGCATTCAGAACCTTGGTGTTACTCTATTTGTCATGTGTGATACTGAGAATCATCTTTCAGCTCCATTTATCGGTCGTATAATACAAACCAGAATCTTCTCAGCGACCAAGTAACTGGTTCTTGGTAGAATATGTGGCTTTACAGATCTTGCTGGATTATGAGGCTGTTTTGTATTTTTTTTTTTGGGTTTACTAGAAGATTAGCTCTAATATAGGGTTTAGAGGCGTGTTGCCCCTGTTTTAGTCTGCTTGATTTAGGGTCGAGAGGTGTGTTGCCTCTGTTTAGTCTTCTTATTTATGTTTTGGTACTGGTTTTTAGGGTATGTTATCCTAAATCATGTATCTTCTCCCATAAATTCGGACTTGTTATGTATTTGAAAGTTTTTAGGTCCTGGTTAATCTTATATAACCCTGATTTAGTGCCATTTTTAATAGAAATGATTTCCATTTTGTCTAAAAAAAAGGTAGACATTCAAAGCTTGCCTAATTGAAAAAACTAGATAAAAAAAAAGAAACAATAAAATGTCGAAGACACCAAAGCAATTCATAAGAAACTTTGACCTCTTGCCCATAACTGTTGTTTCTCTAAAAGGTCAAAAGTCAAGTTAAAATAAGATTTTTTTTAGAACTATCATTATATGTTTTCCTTTTTTCCTTCTCAAATGTGTCTTTTATCTTATAAAATGAAAGATTAATATGCATCAAATTTATTGAGTGTAAAAATAAAATCGTCTCCAGAAATCAAACATTAAGGACCTGTTTAGTACGTAGTAGAGGAAAGAAAAGGAAAGGAAGATAAAAATGGAAAGGAAAAGAGAAAACAAAAAGGAAAGGAAAGGAAAGGAAAAAGGGAAAATTTTGTTTGGTATGAAATTGGAAAGAAATAGAGGAAAAGAAATAAAATTAGAGTAATCTACTACATTACCCTTCCTCTCACTCTCTCTCTCTCTCTCTCTCTCTCTCTCTCTCTCTTTGTCAATGGATGATGAGTATTATAATGACGCAGAGACCGAATAGAAGATGCGTAGAGAAGACAATAATTTAGGACAAGACCGTCCAAGAACCTATTTTCCATCTAGGAATTTCCTTTTCCATCTAAATAACTATGGACAAAAGCTCAGGAAAAGTGCCTCTTTTTTTTCCATTATGGAAAGCTCCACTTAAATTTCCAACTAAACCAAGGAACCCGTGAACAGTGATGGAAGGTAGTGCTCCATTTTGGCTGGTGAGAGCTACCAAAGGGCCCTAACAAGATTTAAATAACTATTGCCACTAGTCTGTTTTTAGTTTTATATATGTTTGACAATTCCAAGATAGGAAAACGACAAAAAATGCGTGTGACACCCAGGGCCGATAAGGGCAGGAAGTGATTGCCGATGCAGAGAAGAAACACGGACAAGGAGTGGCTTCTGGCAGGCTTCTAGGTGAAGAGACACATGAATGAACCAACTTCACATTGGAATAGAGGTATCTTGAGAATGTGCAGTCAAAGGATTCTGAGACTGTGTAGGTATGAGACTGTCAATTGAGGAGGGTTTGAAAGATTTGATAGGTACTATATATACAAATAAGGTGCACCTTCCTCTTCGAAAGCCCATTTCATAAGTACTTCATAGTTAAGCGTGCTTAGCCTAGGATAATTCTGATATGGGTGACCCCATGGAAGTTTTCCCAAGAAGCATACAAGTGAGGACAAAAAATATTGTAAGGACCTACGTTAGCTTGTGGGTAGAACTATAAAAACGAGTTAGCCCAGCCAAAAAAAAAGGGATCGACGAGCCTGGAATCTAATGTCTAGGCTCATCTATGCTAACTCGGGGGCTAAGCTTTTTTTTTAAATTTATATTTAAATAATATAATATTAAAATTATTTTAATAAAAAATACAATAATTTTATACATGTAAAGTATTACTTCTTTAATATTTTTAAATAATTAATAACTTTAATTTTTCATATTTTCTTTTTAAATTAAATATATTATATTTAAAATTGAAATTTCTATATTTATATTCAAAAAATTATAAAAGTTTTCATATCTAAATTTATTATAATTATTGAATATAATGTTATAAAATATAAAAAAGTGATAAAGTGGAGTTATTTATATACTAAATAATATAATATAATTATATAAAAAATAAAAAAAAAGGCCAGCACTAAATTTGGATACGCGTGCTCGCCCAAATGCAAGTGGGTCGAGCTTAGCCTGCGAGCCAAAGTCTGTTTTGACAATGCTACTTGTGGGGGTAGTTGTCAATTTGGAAAGGCAGCCCAGTCGGTATAAAGCAATTGCTAAATTAGTACTAGTATTCATAGAACTATACCAAACTGGTTGGTTTTAACTAGAAAATTGGTGAATCGCTCAGATCTTTAGTTTAGTTTGGACTAGTAAACCGATGAGTATTTAAATCGATTGAATTGATAAAAATGCATGTTCAATCAATTCATCCGATTCATTTTTTTTTTGAATTTTTTGCTATTAGGTTATTTTATTAAAAGTCGATACATGAATTTATTAATACACTTAAATGTAAATTAAAGAATTGTATAATAAATAATCTTGTCCTACAAAAAAGATATTTTTAATAATTTTTTAGGGTAATCCAAGCTGTGAATTTGGATTTGGTTTGGACTTTCAAATTGGATCATTACAAGCCCATTGCCCAACAGTTGCTAAGATAAAACAATTTAAATGTACAGTTGGACTTATGTAACATAACATCCATGCCTAATAGCACTCCCTAACCCTAGTAGAGTAGCATCTCCTCTCTTGCCTAGTAGCAAAGCCACATCAGTACAAGGGTGGAGGCAGCCTTCCACCCACATTTTTCCTTCTATTTTTTTGTTTTTGTTATTTTCTCCTCTCTTCCTGTAAGAGTATTTCCTCTTCTAAAATAGATGAATTTTTCTTTTATTTTGGAAAATTTCCTCCTCTTCTATGTAGGGGGTTTTGTTTTCAAAGATGAGGATACTTTGAGGAAGGCTTCTTTGATGGTTTTTTGTGGAAGAGGCTGACATCTTCGCAGAGGTAGATCTACTTTGATTCTCTAAGCTTTTGCAACAATAGTTTCGCAGGATACCAGAGAAAAAAAGGTGATCTACATGTTGTTAGAAGACCTAGATCTAGGTTTGGGGTGTGTTGCCTCTATTTAGACCAGTTCTAATTTATGGTCTAAAAGTGTGTTGCCTCTTTTATTCTTCTAGTGTTATTATTTTGGTTTCGGTATTACTTTAGGGTGTGTTACCCTAAATTGTGTATCGTTTTCCCATAAGTTCAGGCTTAATATTGTGATAGTTGATCTTTATGGCTATTAAATCTTATATAATCTGGCTTGATGCTATTTTAATGGAAATATTTTCATTTGTCCCAAAAAAAAACATACCATCCATACTATGCACGCAGAAGGCATTTGGTATCCTGTATTTTGACATTGTCATTTAGACTTGTCAAAACCAAAGTTTAGAAAAATAAATCGGTTCTTGAATCGGTTGAGACACCAATTTAAGGGTAAATGATTAAATTGTGATTGAACCGGTGATACTTTAAATATATTAAAATATAAAAATTTATAATTAACATATATGTTAAAGATATTAAAATACTATAATATATAAAATATAATATTAAAATATTCAACGCATGTTATAAATGTATTTATATCAGTTCTTGATTTTTTCTTAACAACTTAATTTTTTTGGAGATTTCTTTAAAATTTTTTTGGAGATTTCTTTAAAATATATAATAATATTCAATAAAAATTAAATCGGTTGGACCGGCTAGTTTTATCGATTCAACACCTATTTTACTAATTTTTTACCAGTTGAACACTCACTGGTTTTTAGGTTCAAACCTAACAAAAAATTTGGTTAATTCATCAATTTTCCGATCAAACTAGCCAATCTAATCCAATTTTATGAATCATGGTCAAAATCGAAGATTCCGACTTATACTAATTCCTATATGAGATTGCTAGTAAAATTAGATTTGAAGTAATATTTAATGTTAATAGGCTCTTTTTTAACTTAAAGAAGCATCTTATTATTATAATCTTATTCCTTTATTACAATAGCTATTATTGCTGCTAGTCTCCCACTGCATAACAAGAGTAGGGTTAGGGTTGTTAATGAAGCTAGAAATGCCTCTGGTTATAGCAATCTAAGTTGGGGCCATAACTAACTCCTAAAAGATCACAGTATCTCTTATAAAAGCCAATCCTATCTTCCACTTGGGAATTTTGACCAATTCCACATTCGAGCCCACCGTTGATGATGTTGGTGATGACGCCGTAGCCTGAAACTCGCCCTGCTGACTTGTCAGTAGCAGAAGGTGTCCACCTGTTGGTGATGACATCGTGGCTTGACGGCTTGTTACCCTGCGGCGTCATCCAAAACCAAATGGCTGTCTTGAATGATATCACGGCGTTTGTCGCTACCAAATCGGGGTTGTTTAGCAAGTCCACTCCGATTGCTCTTCCAGCTTGTTGATAGTTATAGTCGCTGTCCAAAGTCAACAAAAATCATTAAACACGGTCAATTAAGTTGATTATAGTAACAATTATTTATGAATGTTCAATTCATCATTGACATTTCCAAGCTGAGTCGTAAGAGGCTTATTGTTAGAGCCAGATAAGATTCGTACGTCGCCCACTTTTTCACTACTAAGACTTTATGTCTCTTTTGTCAAAGAGAATTTTTTTTTGAAATTTTGACTTATCTAAAATTGTAGAAGCTTCTACTAAATTGTCACCTGAATTAGTATAAGTTTTTGCTGTTAATTATTTTAAAATTTACATATATACAATAAAAAAGTATCCAGGGAGCTCACATTGGCCCAACTTGTTGGGAGAGTTGGATCCAAATTTAGTATCTGTCCTATATTTGTCTTAATTTGACCAATAATATTTTAAATTTAACGGTTAAGATATTAAATAATAATTTTTGTAATTTTTTATTTTTTAAAAATATATTAAAATTTAAATCATTAAATTTAAAATATAACAACTGAGATAAACATAATGCTTATCTTAATACTATGTAAGAGTAGAGGGGAGAGAGAGAGAGAGATTACTGGGTGAGTTGAATGGGGCCACGACCATAGTATCCAGAACTAGCAGTATTAGAGCCTTCCCTAACAAAGCAATATCCCCAAGCATATTTCCCATCCGGTGCCGTAGCCCACCCTCCTGTCGTTTCATGCGACGTTTGCCCGAAGAAAGCCGCAATCTCTCTCTTGCGAGTAGTATCATCCCCAGTGGTACCAAACGCCCCAAACGACCTTGCCGCGTTGATAAACGCATCATAGGTGTAGAACCCGTGCCCCTTGCACGCCGCGTCGTTTCTGTGCTTCAGCATTTGCTCGAACAACGAAGAGCTTATTACACTCCCAACATCTGCGGATGCGTTTAGGAGCACGAGAGCTAAGGTGAAGACAAAGATATCGCTGCCTAACTTCATGCTTGTTGCCTATGTTGTACGACAATCGTTTGAAAGTGTGGTGTGGGATATGAATGAGTATGGATAGGTGTATTTAACTATTTATATAGTACAAGTACGGTGAGGTGATGTGCTTTTTTCTTAAAAGAAAAAAAAAGAAATTATTGATACAATCCAATCTTTAAATATTCAAGTGTCTCAAATTTATTATTTTAATTTTTTTAAAATATTATATTTATTTTAATTTAATAATTTTTATTGTTAAATCAAAAAATTTATTATTTAATCTTTAAATAATTAAATTAAAACAATTATAATCTTTTGAGTACTCGATAATTTATTTTAAAAATTATATATACCTAACTCTTCTAATATTTAATATTTTTTATGAAGTTATATAATTTATTTTTTACCGATGAAGTTAAATATTTACAAAATATGATAAACAATTAAGCAGTGTTAGAAAACAAGTTGAAAGACAGAATTTTGCAATATATTTTAATTGTTAGGAGACTGAACGTAATATTTAAAATGCGAGAGAAGTATGGAATATAATATTGCTAAACTTGAAAAATTATATAAAATAACTCACTTATTTTCTATTGACTTGTTCAAAATGGGCTACTTGACTTTAGATTTCATCATGAGTTTTATTTTTTCCACAAAGTAGGCAGAATTCCAACTCTAAAAAGTCTGGGCTTTACCCACTAAATATAGGTCCAGTAAACTAATAACGTTTTTTGTTTTTTATAAATTGTTATGCTTTTCTTAATTTTAGTTCACGAAAACCATTGAGTGTGGAAATTAGTGCTTGAAAGTATTGATTGCTTATGCTGAATGAAGTGAAACAATGTGTAATCCATTATAACGTTATTTTAATTTTTTTTTATATGCTATAAACACTAGGTAGCAATGATTGATAGAGGTAGTGGTTGTGTTTGGCAAGACAACTTATAACTTGTTTGACTAACTTATAAACTCGTTAAAAATATTCGTTAAACGAGCTTATTTTAGTAATTTATAACTTATTCTGATAAACTACTTTGAGTAACTTATAACTTATAACTTATAGCTTATAGCTTATAGTTTAAAATTTTTTGTTCCTATTTTTTTTTTATTATTTTTTCAAAATACCCATTATGCCATTTACTTTATTATATCCTATTTACTCATATTTTATTATATTTATATTTATGTATAATATATTATACATATATAATAATATATGATAAAAATATATAAATATATATAATATATATAAATAATAAAATATGTAAATATATTTTATTATATATAATAAAATATAATAATATATATAAATATATTATATATGTGAAAATATATTATTCATATATAAAATATAATAAAATATATAAATATATATATTTTTAATGAATTTTATATTTATAATAATTTAAATTAATTTAATTAAAAACAAAAATGATATATTTATTTATATTATTTTAAAATTAAAAATATGTCTTTTTATATCATTTTACACTTTTTAGCTACTTCAAGTTACTTTTACCAAATACTTCTAATTCAAATAAACTAGTTTATAAGCTATAAGCTATTAGCTATAATTTATAAAATAAAAATTAACTTATAAGCTATCAGCTGGTTTATAAGTTATCTACTAACTTATAAGCTAATTTTACCGAACAGAGCCCGTATTTGTTGAACTTGTTGATAAATATCTTTAAAAAAAAATTTTTAGATGACAACATTTATATAAATAAATAATAAATAAAAATTAATCACAGTTTATGTATCTATCACCAAATTTTAAATAAAAATATGATAAATAAATATTTTACTAATCATCACATGGGTGGATCTTTTAAAAAATTTCTTCCTATGTGATCTTGAAAGATAATAAAAAAAATTATATTATATAAGAAATAAATGCAAAATGGGATATGGGGTGGTTTTTTCTTTGTCCCCCATATTCATGTGCCTTCCGTAGACTTATAAGTTGACTTGACTTGGTCTAAGAAACCTCTTTCTAGTTGCTTGGTGGAACCGTGGAAGGGCAAGGGAGATATTTTAGGATGCCATATTTTTACACCTTTGTGTCAAAAAATATCAAAGCGTGCGAGTACTTCAGTAATTTCACCGTTTAACATATTCATTAATTTCGTACATTTTAAATTCTGAGGGAGCCTTCTTTTTATGCCAAAAAAAGAAAAGAGTTCCAATTTTTTCATAGAAGCTTTTTTTTTTGGCGGTTGAGATGGACCAGGCCCAAGGTGTTTTAAAGATTGAAATGGAATACAACCATAGCATGGCACAAGCAAGCAGACGAGTAGACATTCAAAAAAGTTTTTAAATTACAACAAGAGAACCCTAGTTGTGCTTCATCTTCCTCTCCAGAGCATCGTCTTGCTATCTCCACCGCTGCGTTGAAGGTGGAGGCAGCCCTCTGCCCACCATTTCTTTTTGCTTCTTTACCTTTCTCTTATGTGAGAATTTTTCTCTTCTTTGTCGAAGATTTTCTCCCGGATTCTTTCTAGTTATTCCGCAACCATTTTCTCTTTTCTAGTTTTTCGATGCCGTGGAACTTGTTCTGGGAGATGTGCAAAACTTTGCTAGAGTTCGGAACCGTGGTGTTGCTCTATTTGTTATGCGTGATGCCGAGTGTAACGTCTACTAGACTTTTGTAATTTTAGTAAATTGCAATATGAGTGATGTAGGAAAAATGGTGAAACCCTTAGGATTCTTTTAAAAATCTTTGTAAAATACCAATTCTTATAAAAATAGTAAAATTATGGAGCAGTTAAAATAAAAAATTTTAAACTGGATAGAGGAAAATCAGTCGACTGCCAAACAACTATCAGTCGACTAGTCGTCTTCTGTCTAATATGTCTTGAGGTCTCAAAGGCAATTGGTCAACTAATTCAGGGTACAGTCAACTGGTAAGTCCTATATTCCATATTTTCGCTTGTGTCAGTCGACTAATAGCATTTATTAGTCGGTTGGTAACTTATGAACTTCATTTTTTGATTTCTTCACTAGTTAATTATGGAAATATAACATAAATACTCAACACAATCTAGGCTATATCCCAAAACATGGTATCAACCATCTTATTTATAATTCTCTTCTCAACCTAGCGACAAGTATAGAGACATTTACATTAAAACTCATATGTTCTATACTCACAAATCATATCTTACATTCATATATGAAAACATACACAAGTCTTGCAAAGTCCACATAAAAGGATATTTCTACTTGTGGTATGTCACTAATTTACTTCTATCTATCTTGATATCTTATACTAACTCATTCTTTTACATTCTTGCTTTTCTACATAAGTGATTCTCATGCAATCTTTATTTCTCTCTTTTCACTTTAGTCCTTGAAATTGTAATTTAACATATAAAAGTGAAATATAAATGTCTCAATAGCTAGTTTACTGTAAGAAAACATTATAAGAATTATTTCAGTAGTAAAAATAATCTAAATAAATATTTCACACTTCTATGAACATAAACTATCATATAAGCATATGCTTAGAGTATAATCATTCTTGTTATAGTGCACTAACTTTTTTTCATGAAATGTACTTTACATCCCATGAGAAAATGTTCTAGTTTTGTCATCCAATGAGGAATTAAGCTCTACTGTTTATGAGAATCTCTTTCTAAAACATTCATGGAAAGCTTTTATATATATATATATATATATATATATATATATATAAACTGGATATATCATACAAAAGCATGATAAACTCATAAATAACTTGATTTTGTGAAAAATTAGCTACTTTTGATTCTTTATAGAGCTAAATTTTGTGAATTCTCTTCTAATTTCTCTCTTATTCCTCTTGCTTCTCAAATTTCAAACCACTTTTTCTTCTTTTCTCTTTCTAGTTTGAAATTTGCTATTATATCAATTCTCAAACTCTAAAACTTATTTAAACTAGAGGAACTAAGTTTGAAGGCTTACCTTTTATATTTTCTTGCTAAATCCTCAAATAGAAATCTCTTCGTTCTCTCCTTCTTCTTCTGCACATTTTTCTTTCTCTCTTTATCTCTACTTCTACAGAAAATCTAATTTCTCTCTCTTTCTTTTAGATTGTAAGATGAGTATTTAGCAAGATTTTTATGTAGAATGTCTCTTTTACCCCTACTTCCTTATTTCTAAGCTTCATTAGGTAAGTTAGTGGTATTTTAGTCAATTCCACATTAATTTTTCAGCCTTCCACTGACTTATCTTGCACTCTAGAATGCTATCAGTCGACTGATGGCTATTGAATCTAGAATTTTAGTCCTCCAAACTGTCATTAGTCGACTGATCGCCATTAATTAGTTGACTGATTGCAAATATCAGAAATTTAGTTTGATTTTAATTGCTATCAATCAACTGATGGCTGTAAGAAGTCGACTGTTCCAATCAGAACTTAGTTTTTCTTTTATATCTAACTTAATTATCCTGGTTATTATATGTTTTTCTTTTATTGCTTGTTTCTAAGCATATAAAGATATAAATAACTTAATTTTAACATTGCTCAAAGCTTAGATAAGGAAAATATGTGATGTTACATTTCTACCCCCATAAAAGAATTTTGTCCTCAAAATTCAAGTTCTTACCTTAACTGAATAATTCAGGATATCCTTACTTCATGTGGTTCGCCATATCCCATGTACTTCTTCTTGTGTCAAACCTTTTGAGACAATTTTTACTAGAGGAAATTTGCTTATTTCCCAATGATTTGATATGAATATCAACTATTCTATCTGATCTCATCTTGTATGTTATATCATCTTGTAAATGCATACTTTCCTATTCAATAATATGTGTAGAATCTGGGAGGTACTTCCTTAATTTTGACACATGAAAAACATCATGAATATTGTTTAAGTTTGGTGGTAAAACTAGTTTGTAGGTTGTAATACCAAACTTTTCAAGTATTTGGAATGGTCCCATGTATATAGGATTAAGTTTCTTTGCTCTTCACCAATAGTTGTAACTGGGGTGATCTTTGAGGAAAACATGATCATCGAGATCATCGATGTTAAATTCTAAAGGTCTTCTCCTTTTATCTGCATAACTCTTTTATTTACTCTATGTCAAAATAAAACGTTCCCTTATTAGTTATATCTATCTAAACGTTTCTCTGGTCTCATAGTAGCCTTTTCTCCTTTCTCAACCCATCAAAAGGGTAATTTGCATTTTCCCCTATGTATATAGCTTCATAAGAAACCATCTGAATGCTAGATTGGTAATTGTTACTATAAGCAAATTCTACTAATAATATATAGTTGTCCCAGTTACCCTTAAATTCTAATACACACGCCCTCAATATATCTATCAGTTTGAGGGTGATAAGTTGTATTGAATTACTATTTCTATAATTTACTATTGTCTTTCATGTCACGACCCATTTTCTAGGCACATGACCGGCACAATGATGAATATCCCATCACTGTAAGCCTTTCGATAAATTCTTCCCACAAGTAAAATCGTTAGTCATTATCTCTATATTCTCAAAATACCATTCCTTAATAAATACAAAGAAAATACATCAGATTTTCTTAATTAAAAAATAATAGATCCTCAGTACGAAATACATTATCATACTGAAATACAAGTCAAATACCAAACCCCTGACCTAGATGTCCTAGACGGTTACAGAGCAACATACTGTATAACAAAAGAAGGGCCTACCCGACAGCGGGAAGGTCCAACGTGATCTACTCCTCTAGCGGATGTACTTCGGCGGCAACCTGATCTGAACAAAAAGTTTGTACAAACAGTGTGAGCTTTTAAACTCAGTGAGCAAATCGGCCTTGCGTTAATAAAATTCAAATACATCACCAGTCATGCAAGCATATCCGAAGGCTCAAGCTCAACCAATAGACATAGTTAGAAATTACATACAAGAAAAATTCATCCAATTCAACAAACGATACTAGTACTCGTCAATGGCAATATATCCCGGAGAGCGCACACAGGCCGGCTCACCAATTTTGTATTTTTCCGCCATGACGCACAACCTCATCCTCTTAGCTAGGGCGCCTCACGGATTTATCACCAATCCGGGCTATATCCCTACTGAGGGAATCGTTGTCTCCACACTCATTGGTCAAGACACCCTTTAACCCGGGTTTTCCGCCTTGCCGTAAGAGGGGGTACTGTACCGCTCAATCACAATCAATAGTACAACAGTTCATATCATAATCAGAAGCACAATATAATACTCATCCATATAACAGGTATAGTATATAACTATATGATTCAAATTTCATATCATCATGAGATACTTGCTTTGTCTTATCCATTCTTCTGGATTAATTATCTCATTATATTCGTCATTCTGAATCCAATTTCTCCCTATGAATCTTGGGAGTGTCCTACGACATACTTTTTATCACCAGTAATGCTAAAACTCTATTAAAACAGGGTCGTTTCACTCACCTGGATTCCGTACGAGTATCACTTCTCTAAATCGTTACGGACAAGAGTACGCAGGTGAATTTCAGTGTTCCGCTACAGAGATTTTCATGAAAGATTACAGAAAGTACGTTAAGATCATTTTCGTACAGATACTGTTCATACATACGGGTACTATTCATACGGTCACTATTCATACGTACGGTACTATTCATATGGTCACTATTCATACGTACGGGTACTATTCATACCGGAAATACAGAATACAATCTGTAAAAGAGTACACCAGGTAAGTTCCCAGGAAAGAGTGGAGGGTCACACTGGACACACTTAAAAACCAGGTCTTTCCTTAGCCAGAACTTTCCTAGACATGTATTCTCCACAGATTATATTCTATTTCGGTAATCAGAGAATCAAAATAACAGCTAACGACAGTTTTTCTGATGTGGAAGATCGGCCAAAGCCGCAACCACAGAGCATACTTAAGAAAATAACTTCTAAAATTTGAAAGACATAGAAAGGGCATAGTATCCTTACCTAAGCAAAAACGGAAAGGCCCAAAATCTCAGAAGCCTAGCGTCGGAGCAAGAGAAACTTAAGGAGGGAAGAAGAGAAGTTGAAGGTGTGAGTTTAGAAGTGAAATGGAAGGGCCTATTTATAGCAAAAGTCAAGGGTACTATTTGACACTATGCACTAATAAAATATTCAATTTACTATTCATGAAAATGACATTTCTAATAATGCAGTTACTGTGCACCTTACGCGTACGATAGAAAATTTTCGTTTATTTACTATTAGAAACTTTAAAGGGAAAACTATCCTTTCACCTTAAACCTTTAAGTTTCTTTTCAATTCAGTCCTTTCAATTTAGTCCCTGAGGGTATTTTTACACATAAAACGTCATTTTCTCCTACAAACTTCTTTCTAGTTTTCTCTTATAACCAAACCACATCTAGTATTTGACATTTTGATTGTATAAATGAACAGTACCATATACGTAAATAGTAACAGTAGTTTGAAAACACGCATTTATATTTTATTTTTCATGGGTATTACATTATCACCCCCTTTAAGAAATTCGGTCCTCCGAATTTAAATTACCTCAAGTCGTAAAAAGATGGGGATATCTAGAACGCATGTCGGCCTCAGCTTCCCATGTGGCTTCTTCGTGAGTTTGATTCCTCCACAAAACCTTGACGGATGGAATCTCCTTAGATCGGAGTTTCTTTACTTGACTATCGAGGATAGCTACCGGTATCTCCTCGTATGACAAGTTTTCATCTACTAGGATAGAATCATTCTGAGAAGGGTGAAGTATGTGAGAAGGGTCATGAAGGTACTTCCTTAACATGGATACGTGAAAAACAGGGTGAATCCCTTCCAGATCCATAGGTAGGGCAAGCCGATAAGCCACTTTTCCCACTCGTTCTAGAATCTCATAAGGCCCGATGTATCTAGGACTCAACTTTCCTTTCCTTCCAAATCTCAACACACCTTTCATTGGAGAGACCTTAAGGAATACCATATCGCCGACTGAGAACTCCAAATCACGTCGTCTGTGGTCAGCGTATGCCTTTTGTCTACTTTGAGCTGCTCGCATCCTATCTTGTATTGTCTTAACCTTGGTTAGGGCATCCTGGGCCAAGTCAGGTCCTAATGCTTTCGCTTCACCTACCTCGAACCAACCGATCGGAGATCTGCAACGTCTCCCATACAAGGCCTCAAAGGGTGCCATCCCAATAGTGGCCTGGTAGCTGTTGTTATATGCGAACTCTACAAGATACAGATGCTTTTCTCAGCTACCACTGAAATCTAGAATACAAGCTCGTAACATATCCTCTAGCGTCTGAATCGTTCGCTCTGACTGTCCGTCTGTCTGTGGGTGAAAAGCGGTACTAAGGTCCACTCGAGTACCTAATGCCTCTTGAAAACTTCTCCAGAAACGAGAGGTAAATTGAGGACCTCTATCAGAAATGATAGATATAGGTACTCCATGCAACTTTACTATTTCTTTAATATACAATTGTGCCAACGTTACTACACCATAAGTGATTTTGACTGGAATGAAGTGTGCTGATTTGGTTAGTCGGTCAACAATGACCCAAACTGAGTCATAACCTCCTGTGGAGCGAGGTAGACCAACAACAAAGTCCATCGTCACTCGTTCCCATTTCCATTCAGGAATCTCTAATTGTTGTAACGAGCCTCCTGGCTTTAGATGCTCAGCTTTAACCTGTTGACAGGTTAAACAACGAGACACAAATTCTGCTATGTCTTGTTTCATTCCTTTCCACCAGTAGATCTGTTTCAGATCCTGATACATCTTGGTGGCTCCTGGATGTACAGCATATGCAGCACGATGGCCTTCTTCCATGATGTCTCGTCTAAGAGTTCCAACATGTGGTACACACAACCGTTGTTCAAAATGTAAGACTCCTGTATCGTCGAGTGTGAAACTATTCACTTCACCAATCTTCACCTTTTCCATAATTTGGACAAGCTCAGGATCCTCCATTTGAGATATCCGTATCTGGTCAACAAGGGAAGATCTAGCCCTGATATGGGCTAAGAATGATCCTGTCCTTGTAACCTCAAGAGTAGCACCTTTTGCTCTCATCTCTTGTAGTTCTTGGATCAAGGGTCTTTTTGTTACTGCTATATGGGCCAGACTACCCATAGATTTTCGACTCAAGGCATCTGCTACCACGTTTGCTTTGCCTGGGTGGTAAATAATATTGCAATCATAATCTTTTAGTAATTCTACCCATCTCCTCTGCCTCAAGTTTAAGTCCTTTTGGTCGAAAATATATTTTAGACTTTTATGGTCAGTGTAGATTTCGCAAGTTTCTCCGTATAGATAATGTCGCCATATCTTTAAAGCGAAAACTACTGCTGCCATTTCCAGATCATGGGTGGGGTAGTTTTGTTCATGTTTCTTAAGTTGTCTCGATGCATATGCCACTACCTGGCCATGCTGCATGAGAACACATCCCAACCCTACTCTTGATGCATCGCAGTATACTGTAAAACCTCCTGGTCCTGAGGGTAAGACCAATACAGGTGCTGAGATTAACCTTTTCTTGAGTTCTTGGAAGCTTTCTTCACAAGCGTCATCCCATTGGTACTTTACCCCTTTCCTAGTCAGTCGTGTGAGAGGGGCGGCTAACTGGGAAAAATTTTGGATGAAACGACGATAATATCCTGCCAATCCCAAGAAGCTGCGAATCTCCGTGACGGAGGTAGGTCTAGGCCACATTTTGACCGCTTCTACTTTGCTTGGGTCTGCTTGGATGCCATCTTTGGAGATCACATGTCCCAAGAAAGTTACACGATCAATCCAAAACTCGCATTTAGAGAATTTGGCGTACAATTGATGATCCCTCAATGTCTGCAACACAACACGAAGGTGTTGTTCGTGCTCTTCTGAAGTCTTTGAGTACACCAGAATGTCGTCTATGAAGACAATGACAAATTTGTCTAAAAAGGATTTAAAAATCCTATTCATTAAATCCATGAAAGCAGCTGGTGCATTCGTTAATCCAAATGACATCACCAAGAACTCGTAGTGCCCATATCTGGTACAGAAGGCTGTTTTAGACACATCCTCCTCCTTGATCTTGAGTTGGTGATAACCAGACCTCAAGTCAATCTTTGAAAAACACTTGGCTCCTTGAAGTTGATCGAAAAGGTCGTCGATGCGAGGCAACGGGTATTTATTTTTGATAGTTACCTTATTCAGTTGCCTGTAATCTATGCATAGTCTCATCGATCCGTCCTTCTTTTTCACGAACAGAACAGGAGCTCCCCAAGGTGAATAACTTGGCCTTATAAAGCCTTTGTCTAGCAAGTCCTGTAACTGAGTCTTTAACTCTTTTAATTCTGTTGGTGCCATTCTATAAGGGGGTATGGAGATTGGGCGAGTATCTGGTGCTAACTCTATCTGGAACTCAATCTCTCGATCTGGGGGTATACCTGGTAGATCATCTGGGAAGACATCTACAAACTCCTGGACTACTGGAACGTCTTCTACTTTTAGTTCTTCTTTCTTAATATCTTTAACGAATGCCAAGTATCCTTTACAGCCCTTTCGCAATAAACGTTGGGCACACATTAAAGATATAAGATTCCCAGAAATTTCACTCCGTTCACCATGAAATACGAAAGAAGGCTCCCCCGGAATATTAAATTTAACTATCTTATTATAGCAATCCAGGGTGGCATGACAAGATGCCAGCCAATCCATGCCCAAGATGATATCAAAGTCTGTCATATCTAATAGCATTAGGTCTACTGTTGTATTTATTTCTCCGACTCTTACCTTGCAAGCTCGATAGCCTCGTTCTATTAGTAAGGTGCCTCCAGTAGGCGTAGTTACTAAAAACGGACATTCTAATCTAACAACTTCTTGCTTAAAGTTCTTAGCAAAGAATGGTGACACATAGGAATGCGTAGAGCCAGAGTCAAACAAAACATGTGCAAAATTTGATTCAATCAGAAGAGTACCTGCTACCACCGTATTAGACGCCTGAGCATCTTGACGGGTTAAAGCGAATACTCGAGCGTTCCCTCGGCCTGCTGAAGCCTGGCCTCGACCACCTTGTCCTCTGCCAGCACCTCTTCCGATTCCATTGCCTCCTACAGTTACAGGGGATCTGTTGGCAACAGTAGCCTCTGATTGATTAGGGCGTACTGACCCTTGGCCAGATCTCGTGTAGAGTTGGGGGCAATCTCTTTTGATGTGGCCCTGTTGACCACATTGGTAGCAGACCCTAGTGTTGTTGTTGACAAAACAAGCTCCGAAGTGATTTCTTTCACATTTAGAGCACCAGGGCCTTTGTTGACCCCCTGTACCACTTTGTTGACGCTGTGGTGCACTAGCAGTAGAGGCTGCACGTCCAGAACTCTCTCCGTGGTAGCGTGATTTCTCATCTTGTTTCCTCTTTCTTTTGTTATTCCATTTTTCTTTTTGCATATCTCTTTCTTCCATCATACGGGCGATGTCAACGGCTTCTGTGTAAAATGAAAAATCTCGTATTTTCGATCCCACCTTGTCAAATAAAGATTCTCGAAGGCCTTTAATAAACCGTCGGATCTTTTCTTTCTCAGTTAGGACCATGTGAGTAGCATATTCAGATAACTCTATAAACAGATTGTCGTATTCATCGACGGTTCGTGATCCTTGCCGGAGTGCCTCAAACTCATTCATCTTTGCTTCTCGTATACTCTCCGGAATAAATTGTTCTCGAAAAATTCTTTTAAAGTCATTCCACTTAATGGGTGGGGCATTTCTGGCCATGCCCTTCTTCCATGTTCGCCACCAGCGGTCTGCCTTACCTCTTAACTGAAAGGTAACAAGGGTTACTTTTCGAGGTTCAGGGCATTCTAGCGTGTCAAGGATTTTTTCACAGTCATCTAGAAAACGTTGTGGGTCTTCATTAACATCTCCTGCAAAGGTTGGCGGATTCAGCTTCATAAATTCTGAGATTTTGACCTCCGTACCTACCCAATCCTGAGGAGGGGGTGGAGGTGGCATCTGGTCTGTCTCTTGTACTTTTGCAGCATGTACTGATGCCTGTGAGCCATCTTTAGATGACTGTCCCATCAGAAGTTCCTTTAGCCCATTCACCTCGTTCTGCATTGCAGCTAATGCTTCCATCATTACAGTCGCATCGATTTGTGATGGTTCTCCAGCATTTCTTCCAGGGTTTTCAGTGGATATTTCTCTGTTTTGTGCATGGTTATCTTCTGCACGATTAGGCATCTCCAGTCTTGCATTTGCTGACTGAGCAGCTGGAGGGACCAAGGCCCTGCCAGATCTTGTGCGGATTCCAGAAGCGTTTGATTTTCTTGGTGCCATCTAAACTTATTCTACAATTAAGAATAATATATATCGTCACTATTATGCTTCAAGTAAAGACACGAAAGAATTGGATTTTAATCTCTACAGGGCTTTTGGTGGATCTTCATCCTATGGTCGTGCTGCAGTCACGACAATAGGGGAGGGCCCACTAAAGACACCTTACTCTGTAATCACTAGGAGACCTAACAACCTATGCTCTGATACCAACTTTGTCACGACCCATTTTCTAGGCACATGACCGGCACAATGATGAATATCCCATCACTGTAAGCCTTTCGATAAATTCTTCCCACAAGTAAAATCGTTAGTCATTATCTCTATATTCTCAAAATACCATTCCTTAATAAATACAAAGAAAATACATCAGATTTTCTTAATTAAAAAATAATAGATCCTCAGTACGAAATACATTATCATACTGAAATACAAGTCAAATACCAAACCCCTGACCTAGATGTCCTAGACGGTTACAGAGCAACATACTGTATAACAAAAGAAGGGCCTACCCGACAGCGGGAAGGTCCAACGTGATCTACTCCTCTAGCGGATGTACTTCGGCGGCAACCTGATCTGAACAAAAAGTTTGTACAAACAGTGTGAGCTTTTAAACTCAGTGAGCAAATCGGCCTTGCGTTAATAAAATTCAAATACATCACCAGTCATGCAAGCATATCCGAAGGCTCAAGCTCAACCAATAGACATAGTTAGAAATTACATACAAGAAAAATTCATCCAATTCAACAAACGATACTAGTACTCGTCAATGGCAATATATCCCGGAGAGCGCACACAGGCCGGCTCACCAATTTTGTATTTTTCCGCCATGACGCACAACCTCATCCTCTTAGCTAGGGCGCCTCACGGATTTATCACCAATCCGGGCTATATCCCTACTGAGGGAATCGTTGTCTCCACACTCATTGGTCAAGACACCCTTTAACCCGGGTTTTCCGCCTTGCCGTAAGAGGGGGTACTGTACCGCTCAATCACAATCAATAGTACAACAGTTCATATCATAATCAGAAGCACAATATAATACTCATCCATATAACAGGTATAGTATATAACTATATGATTCAAATTTCATATCATCATGAGATACTTGCTTTGTCTTATCCATTCTTCTGGATTAATTATCTCATTATATTCGTCATTCTGAATCCAATTTCTCCCTATGAATCTTGGGAGTGTCCTACGACATACTTTTTATCACCAGTAATGCTAAAACTCTATTAAAACAGGGTCGTTTCACTCACCTGGATTCCGTACGAGTATCACTTCTCTAAATCGTTACGGACAAGAGTACGCAGGTGAATTTCAGTGTTCCGCTACAGAGATTTTCATGAAAGATTACAGAAAGTACGTTAAGATCATTTTCGTACAGATACTGTTCATACATACGGGTACTATTCATACGGTCACTATTCATACGTACGGTACTATTCATATGGTCACTATTCATACGTACGGGTACTATTCATACCGGAAATACAGAATACAATCTGTAAAAGAGTACACCAGGTAAGTTCCCAGGAAAGAGTGGAGGGTCACACTGGACACACTTAAAAACCAGGTCTTTCCTTAGCCAGAACTTTCCTAGACATGTATTCTCCACAGATTATATTCTATTTCGGTAATCAGAGAATCAAAATAACAGCTAACGACAGTTTTTCTGATGTGGAAGATCGGCCAAAGCCGCAACCACAGAGCATACTTAAGAAAATAACTTCTAAAATTTGAAAGACATAGAAAGGGCATAGTATCCTTACCTAAGCAAAAACGGAAAGGCCCAAAATCTCAGAAGCCTAGCGTCGGAGCAAGAGAAACTTAAGGAGGGAAGAAGAGAAGTTGAAGGTGTGAGTTTAGAAGTGAAATGGAAGGGCCTATTTATAGCAAAAGTCAAGGGTACTATTTGACACTATGCACTAATAAAATATTCAATTTACTATTCATGAAAATGACATTTCTAATAATGCAGTTACTGTGCACCTTACGCGTACGATAGAAAATTTTCGTTTATTTACTATTAGAAACTTTAAAGGGAAAACTATCCTTTCACCTTAAACCTTTAAGTTTCTTTTCAATTCAGTCCTTTCAATTTAGTCCCTGAGGGTATTTTTACACATAAAACGTCATTTTCTCCTACAAACTTCTTTCTAGTTTTCTCTTATAACCAAACCACATCTAGTATTTGACATTTTGATTGTATAAATGAACAGTACCATATACGTAAATAGTAACAGTAGTTTGAAAACACGCATTTATATTTTATTTTTCATGGGTATTACATTTCACTTCCCCAAGTATTTGCATAACTTGTGAATAAATATCTCTCTTGGTCTATCCATCATATTTCTTAGCCTTAAAATGGTACATATGCCTTCCTGTACTTCCTCTAACAATGTCCTTCTCAAGGTATAAATTTCATAAGTTAATCTCATCTAAATCAAGATCCTCAATCTAGCTGGGTATATATCTCATTATCTTCATATATTTTTAGTCATAAAATAATTCTTCATTTCCAGCATCAAAATATGAAATTCCAAATATATTATCTTTTCATGATTGCAAGGTAATCTATAACATAATTTCTCAATTTGGTACATGTTTCATTCAACCATTTGGCAAACTATTCAAATTGAATTGCATCACTTATCTCTATATATAATTTCTTGGAAGATAAGCCCCCAAGCTCCATGGAAAAAAATTTCCCAAAGCTAGAGTGATGCAAAAACCATGGAAGACAAACTTCCAAGCTTTATGAGAATAAATTTTATAGCTCTACACCAAAGGTTCATTCTAACAAAATAAACTACAAGCCAAGCAATATCATGGAATTTCTCATAATCACATTATGCAAAAATCATGTTTTTTATGCTAAAAATGGATCTTTCTTTCATGATCTAAGAATATCGCGTTTGCAATCTATACAATATATACACTGTCTCCTATCTTGTTCTGAGGTAAGATTCAAGTAATTGTGGGATGGGTGACCCCATGGGAAGTTTTTCTAGGGAGCATGCAAATGAGGACAAAACATGTTGTAAGGACCCGTATTGGCTTGTGGGTGGTAGCACTGTCAAAATAGGCCGACTCGACCAAAGACAAGATCGATGAGCATAGAATCTAATGTCTAGACCCATCTATACTAGCCCGCGGGCCAAGCTTTTTTTTAAAAAAAATATATTTAAATAGTATAATATTAAAATTATGTTAGTAAAAGTTCAATAATTTTATATTGAAATATAATTTATACATGTAAAATGTTACTTCTTTAATTTTTAAATAATTGATAACTTTAATTTTTCATATTTTCTTTTTAAATTAACTATATTATATTTAAATTTAAAAATTGTATATTTATTTTTAAAAAATTATAAAAGTTTTCATATGCAGATTCATTATAATTATTGAATATAATGTTATAAAATATAAAAATGTGATAAAGAGGGGTTATCTATATACTAAATAATATAATATAATTATATAAAAAAATTTAAAATAAAAAAAAAAGCGACCCCACCTGTTTAGGCTCTTTTTTTTAATGGGCCTAAATTTGGATATCCAAGCCCATCCAAATGTGAGCAAGTCAGGCTTGTTTTGATAATGCTACTTATGGAGGCAGTCATCAATATGAAAAAGCAGCTTGTTCATTACAAAGTGGATGCTAAATTAATACCAATGTTCAGAGAATCATACCAAACTGGCAATTCAACCAAAAAATTGGTGAACCAATTAGATCTTCGGATCGGTTTAGACCAGTGAACCAGTGAGTGTTTAAACTGATCGAACTGGTAAAAAACGGCTTGTTCAACTAGTTTAGCCAATTCAATATTTTTTTTGAATTTTTTGCTATCAGGCTATTTTTTTAAAATTCGATACATGAATTTATTAATACATAATGTAAATTAAAGAATCGTATAATAAATAATCTTGTCCTATAAAAAAGATATTTTAAATAATTTTTTAGGGTGATCTAGGCTATGAATTTGGATTCGGTTAGGACTTTCAAATTGGATCATTAAAAGCCTATTGCCCAAAAGTTGCGAAGAAAAAAAATTTCAAAGTAATGTTTGACTTATGTAACATAACATCTATACTATGCAACACAAGAGGCATTTGGTATATCGTATTTTGACATTGTCATTTACACTTGTCAAAACAAGGGCTTGTTTGGTACTTGTGATTGTAGCATGACAAAAGAAGGACTTCATCATTTTTTTCCAGTTCTATTCCTTAATATGACATTAGCTACAGAACATGGAAAATGAAGAAGGAAAACCAGGCTAGAAAATTAGGGGTTTTTCCATGAAATTTTCCATCAAAATTTTGATGGAAAACCAGTTGAAATTACAAATCTGCCCTAAGTGCAGAGGAGACGAGATAAGATGCTTGTTCATCTATGCTTTTCTTTTTGGGTATCGGTCTCTCTATTCCCTTAGTCGCGAGTAATCTCGACACTTCGCTTTTGGGTTTTTCTTCTTTCCGTCTTCACATCTTGCTTTTGGAACATTGAGAGAGGAAAGCAGGATTAGGAACACAGAGGAAGTGATAGAGAGTTTGGTAGGGATAGACTTCATGGTGGTGGACTCTTGCTAGAAGGACTTCTCGAGAGTGCTGAGGCTGGCCAGATTGAGCAGCAAGGGGGCGGTGCTGGTGGGCAAGACCACCAACTTGAGGAGCACTTGCAGTTTCAAATTGTCATGACCCATTTTCTGGGCATATGATCGGCACAATGATGAATTTTTCATCATTGTAAGCATTTTGATAAATTCTATCCACAGGTTAAATTATTAGTTATTATCTCTATGTTATCAAAATAATCATTCCTTAATAAATACGAAGAAAATATATCAAATTTCATTATTTGAAATACATAGAGATGATTTGCATATAATAATAGATTCTCGTTATGAAATATATTATTATACTGAAATACAAGCCAAATATACCAAAATCCTGACCTAGATGTCTTATACGATTACAAAGTAATATAATCTACAACAAAAGAGGGGCATACACGGCAGCGAGAATGTCCGAAATGATCTACTCTTCTAGCAGATATTCTTCTCTGGTAACCTGATCTGAACAAAAAGATTTCACAAAGAGTGTGAGCTTTAAAACTCAATAAGCGAATCTGCCTCACGTTAATAAAATTCAAATACATCACCAGTCATGCAAGTATACCCGAAGGCTCAAGCTCAACCAATAGCATAGTTAAAAATTACATATTAGAAGATATAAATTCATCCAATTCAACCAACAGTACTAGTACTCATCAATGGCAATATATCCCAGAGAGCATATATGAGTTGGCTCACCAAATTTATTTATTTCTGCCATGACGCACAATCTCATCCTCTCAGCTTAGATGCCTCACGGATCTCTTACCAACCCGGGCTATATCCCTACTGAGAGAATCGTTGTCTCTATAATCGTTGGTCAAGACACCCTTTAGACTGGGTTTTTCACCTTACCGTGAGAGGGAGTACTGTCCTGCTCAATCACAATCAATAGTACAATTTTTTTTATCGTAATCAGAAGTACAATGTAATGTTTATTTATACAACAAATATCGTATATAACTATATTATAAGTTCATAAATCACCAATCAAGATAACAATTAAGTTATTTTTTGGAAAGATTCAAACTTCACATCACCATGAAATACTTGTTTCGTCTTATCCATACTTCTGGATTAATTTTGAATTATCTCCTTAGATTCACCACTCTGAATCCAGTTTACCCCTATAAATCTTGAGAGTGTCCTACGATATACTTTTTATCACTAATGATGCTAAAACCCTATTAAAACGGAGTCGTTTCACTCACTTGGATTCCGTACGAGTATAACTTTTTTAAGTCGTTATGGACAAGAGTACACAGGTGAATTTCAATGTTTTACTATGGAGATTTTCATGAAAGATTAAAGAAAACAAGTTAGGGTTGTTTTCATATAGATACTGTTTATACATACAGTTACTATTTATATGTATGGTTACTATTTATACATATGGTTACTATTCATACGTATGGACACTATTTATACCAGAAATAGATAATACAATCTGTAAAAGAGTACACCAGGTAAGTTACTAGGAAAAAGTGGAGGGTTGCAATGGACACACTTAAGTACCAAGTTTTTCTTAGCCAGAACTTTCCTAAATATGTATTCTTTACAGTTTATATTCTATTTTAGTAATTAGAGAATCAAAATAACATATAGACAGCTAATGACAGTTATTTTGATATGAAATATCAACCAAAGCTGCAACTCAAGAGCATACTTAAAAAAATAACTTCTAAAATTTGAAAGATATAGAAAGGTCATAGTATCCTTACCTAAGCTGAAGAGGAAAGACCTAAAATCTCATAGGCCTAGCGTTGGAGCAAGAAAACTTAAGAAGAGAAGAAGAAACGTTGAATGTGTGAGTTTAGAAGTGAAATAGAAGGACCTATTTATAGGAAAAATTAAGGGTATTATTTGACACTATGCGTTAATAAAATATTCAATTTACTATTCATAAAAATGGCATTTCTAATAAAATAATTCAATTTGCGACTTTACTATTGAGAACTTAAAGGAAAAACTATCTTTTTACCTTAAACTTTTAAGTTTCTTTTCAATTTAGTCATTTCATTTTAGTCCATGAAGGTATTTTTTCATATAAAAATCATTTTCTTCTACGAACTTTTCTCTAGTTTTCTCTTATGACCAAACTACATCTAGTACTCGACATTTCAATTGTATATGTGAATAATATCGTATACATGAATAGTATTATATAGGTGAATAGTACCGTATATTCGAATAATAACTGTAGATTGCAAACACACATTTATATTTTATTTTTCATGGGTATTACACAAATGATGTATCACACATAAAAATTCTAATTTTTTCTCTCTGCTTTCCTAATTGAGACGAGAGAAGATATATTGAGAAAGGAGAGAAGGATTAAGATGGTTTTTTTTTTTTTCAAAAAATTATAATTTAAGGGGTAATTTAGTAAATTAATCTCATTCATTTTCATCATTTTTTCTTCATTTTTTTCCATTACATACCAAACACATTTTTTTCTATCTTTACTTTCCCTTTTCCTTTCTATCTTTCCTTTCATTTCCTTCCCATTTCTATCCTGCATATTAAACGAGCCCTAAAGGTTCAAAAAATTGGACTCGTCATTAAATCAGTTGAGACACCAGTTTAAGGGTCAATGATCGAACTGTGGTTAAACCGATGATATTTAAAATATATTAAAATATAAAAATATATAGTTAACATATATGTTACAAATACTAAAATATTATAATATTAAAATATTAAACACGTTATAAATATATATTTATACAAGTCTTAGATTTTTTCTTAATAACTTAATTTTTTTTTGGAGATTTCTTTAAAATATATAATAATATTTAAAAAAAATAAATCAGTTGAACCGACTAATTTTAACGGTTTTATCAATTCAAGACCGATTCAACTGATTTTTTTACCAGTTTAAACATTCACCGATTCTCAAGTTGAAACCAATTTACCGATCAAACCAGCCAATCTAGTTTGATTTCTTGAACCATGATCAAAAGCAAGGATTTTGACTTATACTAATTCGCCTATCTCAGATTGCTAGTAAAATTAGATTTGAAGTAATATTTAACATGAATAGGCTCCTTTTTAACATAAGAACAATAATTTTAAAACCAGACCAAACCAATGACAGGCACGGTGTCCGATCCAGTTATGGTAAAAAATTGTTTTGCTTTCGAATTGGTAAGGAACCGATTCAACTTGTTCCAGTCCGACAAAATTTGTGGAACCTATCGGGTGATTGATTCCACCGGTTGCAAGCATTTTATAGTGAAAAAAAATTTTCAATTGCCATCTTCTGTCGCCAGAGGAAGAAGAAGGAGGAAAGTCGTTCTCCCATGGATGGGTTTGGTACTCTGAAAAAAATGGAGAGAGAGAGATGGAGAAGAATAGAAGATAGAGAGTAGAGACGCATCACAACTTGAGAAGGGAAAGAGGAAGATAGAGATGGAGAGAGAGAGAGAGGCTGAAGAGATGATATTGATTAAGAGTAAATGACTAATAGCGTTGCAAAATGTATTTCAAATTTCTTTTTCCCATACTCTCCAACAAAAAGCTGCTCCCCTGCTCTCACGCTCATTCTCTCTCTTTCACTTCCTCTTCCACTTAATTATTATCTTTTATAATTATAAATATACATATATATATATATATATATATATATATATTTTAAAATAAAAAATAAGAGCATAATTTTAAAATATTATAAAAATAAAAAATTATTTATTTAAAAATATATAAATAGATGGAAAAATGAGTGGATAAATTTAATAAAGATAAAAAGGGGTTCTTTTTCTCATAAATTATGTAATTATGTAAATTATTTTAATATTTTTAATTATATATTTTATGTTTTAATTATCACCAGTTCAACTGCGATTCGATTACATTCTGATCATTAGTTTTTGAACCGATGTCTCGACCTGTTCAATGACCAATCCAGTTTTTAAAACATTGCTTAAAAAGCATCTTATTATTACAATCTTATTCCTTTATTACAATAGCTATTATTCCTGCTAGTGTCCTACTACATAGCAATAGTAGGGTTAGGGTTGTTAATTAATGAAGCTAGAAATGCCCCTGGCTATAGCAATCCAAGTTGGACCCATAACCAACTCCGAAAATATCACAGTATCTCTTATAAAAGCCAATCCTGTCTTCCACTCGGGAATCTTGACCATGCCCACATTCGAGCCCACCATTGATGATGTTGGTGATGACACCATAGCCTGGGACTCGCCCTGCTGACTTGTCCGCAGCTGAAGGTGTCCACCTATTGGTGATGACGTCATGGCTTGACGGCTTGTTACCCTGCGACGTCATCCAGAACCATATGGCCGTCTTGAATGATATCACAGGGTCCGTTGCTACTAGATCGGGGTTGTTTAACAAGTCCACTCCGATTACTTTTCCAGCTTGTTGATAGTTATAGTCGCTGCCAAAAGTTACCAAAAATCATCAAATACAGTCAACTTGATTATAGTAATTAACAATTGTTTATAAATGTTCAATTCATCATTTACAATTCTGAGCTAAGTCATAGACGGTAAGATTCTTTCGCCCTTTTTTTCACTCTCATGTCTCTTTTCTCAAAGAGAATTTTTTTTCAAATTTTGACTTATCTAAAATTGCAGAAGCTTCAGCTATACTGTCACCTTAATTAGAGTAATATTTTTTTTAAACAAAAGTTTTTGCAGTTAATTATTTTAAAATTTACATATATTCAATAATAAAAAAATATCTTACAGAACAAACCAATCCAAGAAAATTTTCATAATCTAAATAATAATTGAGTAATTACACAATTTGTTCTTAAATGATACACATTTTATTGTTTAGTATTTAAAATTGTAAAAGTTTAACAAATTCGTCTCTATAAATTATAAATTTAGTAATAATTAACTCAATAATAGCGAATACATAAAATTTAAAAATTAAATTATATAAAAAATTAAAATTTTAAAAACTAAACAATTGACTGTATATTTGTAAGAATTAAATTATTAATATAGTAAATAAAAAAAACCAAGCTTTCCATGGCATTGCTTCACACAAAATTAACAACAAAACATAAAAGTACGTGTTTCTTTGATATTTATATATGTCCTACGAAATTAGAGTTAAAAAGAGAGGCCTCTAGATCCCCTACTGACCAACACTTCGTTTAGTCAGTTGGAGTCGTCCGATAGAAATAGAACTCACATGAGCTCAACCTTTAGGGGGAGAGAGAGAGAGAGAAAGAGAGAGAGAGAGAGAGACAGAGATTACTGGGTGAGTTGAATGGGGCCACGACCATAGTAGCCAGAACTAGCAGTATTAGAGCCTTCCCTAACAAAGCAATATCCCCAAGCATATTTCCCATCCGGTGCCGTAGCCCACCCTCCTGTCGTTTCATGCGACGTTTGCCCGAAGAAAGCCGCAATCTCTCTCTTGCGAGTAGTATCATCCCCAGTGGTACCAAACGCCCCAAACGACCTTGCCGCGTTGATAAACGCATCATAGGTGTAGAACCCGTGCCCCTTGCACGCCGCGTCGTTTCTGTGCTTCAGCATTTGCTCGAACAACGAAGAGCTTATTACACTCCCAACATCACCGCCGCCCCCGCCTGAGGGAGTGGGCGTCGGGGTGGCGTCGCCGCCTCCAGACTTGCATTGGCTCTGGCAGTTCTTTGCAGGTGAACAGTAATCGTCGGTGGAGCCGCACCAGCCGAATTGGCTACAACAGAGGCCGTTTGGGCAAACCGCACCGCCCGCTTGTTTTCCACATTGTTCTGCGGATGCGTTTAGGAGCACGAGAGCTAAGGTGAAGATAAAGATATTGATGCCTAACTTCATTCTTGTTGGCTATGTCGTACGACAGGCGTTTGAAAGTATGGTGTGAGATATGAACGACTATGGATAGGTATATTTATATTGTACAAGTACGGTGCAGTGATATGCTTTTTTCTTATTAAAAAAAGGAAATTATTGATATTAGTGAAAGGATGTAATTATCTCAATTTATTTTTTAAAATATTCAAATATCTTAAATAGCTTATTTTAATTTTAAAAATATTATATTTGTCTTAATTTAATTTTTTATTAAATTTTAAATTTTTATTTTTAAAAATTATTTTAATAAATAAAATGATTAAATTAAAATAAATACAATTTTTTAAGGATTATATTGAAATATTTGATCTTCAATGACTAAATTATAACAATTATAATTTTTTGGGGATCAACTCAATAATTTATTTTAAAAAATATGTATACCAAACTCTTCTAACATTTAATATATTTTATGAAGTTATGTAATTTACTTTTTACCAGTGAAGTTAATTTTGTGCAAGATATTATAATTTTATTTTTAACATAATAATAAAAACAATTAAGCAGTGTTATTTATGAAATAAGCAGTCCGTTCATAGAAAATAAGTTGAAAGAGAGGATTTTGCAATATATTTTAATTGTTAGGGGACTGAACGCAACATTTAAAATGGGAAGAGAAGTATGGAATATAATTTTGCTAAACTTAAAAAAAATATAAAATAACTCACTTTTTTTTTTCTATTGACTCATTCAAAACGGGCTGCTTGACTTCAGATTTCATTTTGAATATTCTTTTTGGTCATTGATTTCATCTTGAATTAATTCCAAAATGTAGGCGGAATTTCGGCCCTAAAAATAGTCTGGGCTTTGCCCACTAAATATAGGTCCACTAAACTAATGACTTTTTTGTTTTGTTTTTCCTAAATTGTTATGCTTTTCTTAATTTTAGTTCACGAAAACCATTGGGTGTACAAATTAATGCTTGAAAGTATTGATTGTTTATGCTAAATGAAGTGAAACAATGTTTAATCCATTATGATGTTAATTTAATATTTTTCTGTATATGCTATAAGTACTTGACAGCAATGGTTGATAGCGATGGTGTTTGTTGAACTCGTTGATAAATGCCTTTCCAAAAAAAGAAAATTTCAGGCGAAGTTATTTATATAAATAAATAAAAAATAAAAAATTTAATCACAATTCATGTATTTATTATCAAAATTTTCAATAAAAATATGATAAATAAATATTTTACTTATCATCGTATGAGTGAATCTTTTCTTCCTATGTGTTCTTGAAAGATAATTAAAAAAAATCTATTATATAAGAAATAAATGCAAGTATGCAACACAGGTATATATGGTGTATTTTTTTTTTTAAGATTTTAAAAATTAGACTAATCATTGAACTTGCATAAATATTAATTCAAGACTTAATGATCGGATTGTAATTAAACTGATGATATTTTAAAAATATTAAAAAAATAAAATATATAATTAAAAATATTAAATTATTATACATAATTACGTATCATAAATATAAATCTTTAAATTTAATTAAAAATAATATTTAATATTTAATTACAAAATATTTTTAACAAAACAATTACAATAAAATAAGACAACTAATAAAAAATATTTTCACTTCGTACCCATCGTCACCGCAATCTCAAGTAACAACTCACCAATGATATTTGAATTGCTCATATATCATTTATGTTTCACACCTATTACTAGCTACCTATGTTACATTACAATGCGGTGGAAGTCATGCTAAGTCATTTAAGCCTCTTGTGTAAGTTATCATTACATCCTTCGCATTATTCAACTCTCTTTATTGTTGGGCAAAAAGTATATGGCTCGTGGGTCAAATTAGAACAGCCAATAGTAATTTAGGATTGAATAGTTTATGTTCGTTTATAGATAAGATCTAAACGGGCTAGTTTATTTTTTAATTTTTTAGAAAAAATATATTATTTAATAAAAATAATTTTATTTTATTATATTTTTATATTTTATAATTATTTATTCAATAAATATAATAAATTTAAATATACAATTTTTTTAAAAATAAATATAAAATTTTTAAATTTAAATATAATATATTTAATTTTGAAAGAAAATATGAAAAATTAAAGTTATTAGTTATTTAAAATATTAAAGAAATAATGTTTTATATGTATAAATTTTATTTTAATAAAAAATTACTAAATTTTTTACTAAAAAATTTAAAATTATATTATTTTAATAAAAATAAAAAAAATTTAAAAAAATAGTGGCTCGCGGGCAAAGGCGGTGTGGGTTTAGGTTGAGTAAAGAAGCCCGATTCAATTATAGTTCAATCACAATTCAACTATTAATTATTAAATCGATACCTCAACCGATTCAATAATTTGTCTGATTTTCTAAACTTTAATTAGAGCATGTTTGGATTAGCGGTAAACAATAGTAAACGCACGTCTCAGGCCATAAACTCGTGTTGCACGAAAATAGTAATTTGTTTGATTAGGCGTTCTGCACAGATGAGAGAATTGATTCTTACCTCGAAAAGTGAAAGCAGAGTAGTGCCAGGGAGTAGCTTATTCAGTGAATCGATTAGGAATTTGAAGCATCTCTAGATCGCTTTTTCTCAACTACCCTCTTTTGTCTTTATTGCATTCTCGCTGCTCATCTTCTCCACTCTCAGCTTAAAATTCAAAAACTCAAGAACCGTATCCTCTTCATTTGAGCTCTCCAGTTTCCAGCCGATAGGCATTGCAGAAGCTGTGTTCATCGAAGCATCCGTATGTTCTCCTCCAAGCATCTTCTCCTCTAGTAAGTTTTCCCTATCTCTTCTGTCCATCACCATTTGACATTCATTGTTTTCTAAACCTAGCAAAACAATGAGTTTTTCTCAAAATCAAATCACTTTTCGACTTGCTGTGTCCTCCTTTGTTTTGTGTCGTCGTTACTGTTCCACGACGCAGAGCTGCTACTGTAGCCAGAGAGGTGCGTCCGGCACCGAGAATGGCCAGTCACACCTATTTGATGTCTCCTTTGTCTCCTGTATGCCGGGAATGGCCAATCGCATCTGTAATGTTACCGTGCTCTGTTTTCATTCATGCAATTGATCATGCCTCATTCGCATTATTGTAGCTTCAAAATGGTTTATGCCTTCTTCTTTTTTTTCTAATTAGTTAATATATAATTAGTTAACAATTTTGAATAATATATATTTAGTTAATAATTTTAGTTAGTCTATAATTAGTCAATAATTAATTAGTTAATATATAATTAGTTAATGACCAATTAGTTAATATATAATTATTTAATGACCAATTAATTAATATATAATTAGTTAATATATAATTAATTAATTTGTAATTAGTTAGTGACCATTTAGTTAATATATAATTATTTTGCTTAACTCTAAGAGTGATTACTTAGTTAATGACCACTTAGTTAATATATACATATATATATATATATATATATATATATATATATATATATATATATATTGTCACGCCTCTAACTTACGCACGTGACCGGCACGATAGATGAGCTTTTACCTCACCACCGTAAGCCTAATTCCGTACCAATTTGATATATATAAAAATGCTATCTCATGAAAGAGAGTACAATAAATATTTCAAATATATCCATTTATTCATTAATAAATGATATTCTCAACGAGCATTGTTCGTCCAAGATTTACCTACCCAAATTACAGAGCTACTACTATAATACTTTTGATAAAGTTTTACATAATAACAAATATTTACCCCCGATCAATGGGGTTGAGGACTCGAACGATTAGCTGGTTGTGCGTCTACTTCTTCTTGAGAATCTGTGAGGGGAGGAATGGCATGAGTATATTTTACTCAGTGAGGAAATATATTATTCTATCACAAACATAAGAAACAATCATATAAAATCACAAAACATATCATATAGTTCCAAATTAAATTCCCAGACATTTTTCGGGTCCAATCCACATAAGGTGGTCGTTGTCCCACGGCCCCTGCCGCATCCTCCCTTATTACTGCTTTCATAAATGCCTCCCTTATTTCACCCCTATATTTTCAATACTCTTTGTATTGGAACAAATTTTTGTTTAACATGATTTGCCACCCTTATTATCTCCTGCTCCTCCCTTTTTCCTCCCACACAGGGACTCGTCCCCGTAACATTCTCCATCAATCACAAACATAACAATAATTCAACCTTACACACAATACTACCCATGTATGTGATGTTGTTCACATATATAGTATATGACACTCTTCATAAATATGGCATTGTTCACATGTACGTACAATACCATTCACAAATATGGTACGATACTATTCATGACTATGTCACTATTTATATATACGTATGATACTATTCATAAATACGGTACTGTTCATAAGTACGGTATAATACTATTCACAAATACGGTATGATAGTATTCATAAATATGTCACTGTTCATATGTACGTATGATATTGTACAGTGTGATACTATTCATAAATATAGCACTGTTCATATATACTATATAATACTATTTACGGTATGGTACTATTTATATATGCGATAATCAGAAATAATTTTCAAGTAGCTGAGGATAATTCCTTTTTGATGTGGAGGATCGGCTAAGGCCGCAACCACAGAGCATACTAAGAACTTATCACACAGGTATTTGTAAAAATATAGTACCCTCACAGTATCTTAGTAATCAATAAATAATTCTTAAACAATCGAGGTTAGTTCCTTTCTGATATGGAAGATCAGCTAAGGCCGCAACCACAGAGCATACTAAGAATTTAACCTCTAAATTATTATAAGAATTTAAAAGAGCATAGTAGAATATTCCCTCACCTCGAATCCAAGCTATAAAGGATGACTTTTATAATAACTCAGAATCTTAACACCAGAATCAGAAGAATTAGAGGAGAGGAGAGAATAGAATCTGAAGGTGTGTGTTTAGAAGTGAAATGGAAGGGCCTATTTATAGGAGAAGTTATGGTACTATTTGCTACTATTCCATCTACCATTCTCCTATACTATTTCATCTACCAGTTTCACTTACCAGTTTTCATCTACCATTCTCTTATACTATTTCATCTACCAGTTTCACTTACCAGTTTTCATCTACCGTTCTCATATACTATTACATCTACCAGTCTCACTTTCAGCTATACATTCTAAATTCCACTTTTGAATTGTATTTTACTTAATAGGATAAATTCCATAACGTACCATTCATTATATCTCACAATTTATTCAATTTATAATTGAAAATTCATATTTTCAACATCATACACAGCCAAGATAAAATTTACGTAAAAATTTAAGTAGACATAATTTTTTTTTGACGGGTATTACATTCTACCCCCCTTAAAAGAATTCGGTCCTCCGAATTCAAAAACTTACTTTACAATTCGAAGAGGTATGGATATTTTGTCCACATTTCATCTTCTGTTTTCCATGTGGCTTCCTCTTGAGAATGATTTCTCCACAGAACTTTGACAATGGGAATTTCCTTGGTGCGAAGTTTCTTGACCTGTCTATCGAGAATGGTTACTGGCACCCCTTCATAAACAAGAGTTTTATCAAACTGCACGTCTTGTGGCTGGATGACGTGAGAGGGGTCAGAAAGATACTTACGTAACATCGATACATGAAATACTTGGGTGTATTCCCTCTAGGTCCGAAGGTAAAGCTAGGCGATATGCCATGTTACACACTCTAGTGCCCAGAGCTTTATGAAAAGTTCTCCAGAATCGAGAGGTGAACTAGGGTCCTCGATCTGATATGATGGATACTAGTATGCCATGAAGCTTCACTATCTCCTTTATATATAGTCGACTAAGTTTTGCTACACTGTAGGTGGTATGAACAGGAAGAAAATGTGCCGACTTAGTAAGTCGATCCACAATAACCCATATAGAGTCGTACCCATTTGAAGATCGGGGCAAACCTACCACAAAGTCCATAGTAATCCTTTCCCATTTCCACTCAGGAATCTCAAGCCTCTGCATCAACCCAAGTGGTCTCTGATGTTCAGATTTGACTTGCTGACATGTCAAGCATCGAGCGACAAAGTCAGTCACATCTCGCTTCATGCCTTCCCACCAATAAACTTGTTTCAAGTCCTGATACATTTTGTTGGCACCAGAATGAACAACATATGGCGCACCGTGAGCCTCTTGTAAAATCTCCCGCTTCAAGGGTGCAATGTTCGGAATACATAATCTTCCGTTAAACCATAATACACCTTCTGCGTCTACTGAAAAACCCGGTATTAAACTTCCCTTCGCCTTGTCTCTAGTTTTAACCATTTCAGCATCATTCTCCAATGTTGTCTTCACCCTTTCTACAAGGGAGGATTTAGCTGTCAAGTGAGCCAAGAAAGCACCTGACTTAGTAATCTCAAAGAATACCCCACTAGCCTCTAACTCTTGTAATTCCTGAATCAAGGACCTCTTTACTGTGGTAATGTGAGCTAGACTCCCCATTGACTTCCGACTGAGGGCATCCGCTACCATATTTGCCTTTCCTGGATGGTAGAGAATGGCACAGTCATAGTCCTTCAGGAGTTCCATCCATCTCCGTTGCCTTAAGTCGAGATCTTTTTGATCAAATATATATTTAAGACTCTTATGATCCGTGAAGATCTCACATGTCTCCCCATACAAGTAATGCCTCCAAATCTTTAGAGCAAATACTACAGTTGCCATTTCTAGATCATGAGTGGGGTAGTTGAGTTCATACTTCTTAAGCTATCGAGAACCATAAGTAATGATCCTACCGTGTTGCATTAATACACATCCTAATCCTACCTTCGAAGCGTCAAAATATACAGTTGTTGGTCTAGGCCACTGCTTTACTGCCTCGATTTTACTTGGATCTACATGAATACCTTCTTGGGAGATTATATGCCCCAAAAATGTTACTTAACTTATCCAAAATTCACATTTTGAGAACTTAGCATATAATTGATGTACCCTCAAAGTCTGCAGTACTATTCTCAAATGTTCTGTATGATCCTCAATACTTTTAGAATAAACTAGAATGACATCAATTCTTGGTAAAGGATATTTATTCTTTACCGTGACTTTGTTTAACTGTCGGTAATCTATGCACAGTTTTAAAGAGCCATCTTTCTTTCTTACAAAGAGTACTGGGGCACCCCAAGGTGAAAAACTTGGGTGAATAAACCCCTTATCCAGCAGGTCTTGTAATTGCTCTTTAAGCTCTTTCAACTCTGCGGGTGCCATACGGTAAAGAGGAATTGAAATTGGTCGAGTGCCCGAAACCAATTTAGTATTAAATTCAATATCCCTTTCTGGTGGTAAACCAGGTAGATTTTCCAGAAATATATCTGAGAATTCACTAACCACTGGTATTTGTTCAAGACTTCGTTCCTCCTTGTCTGTATCTTTAACAAATGCCAGAAATCCATGACAACCTTTTCGTAACATACGTCGAGCGGTTATCATAGATATTATGTTACAGGAAACCTTGCTTTGGTCTCCCTGAAATATGAAATTATTTCCACCCAATATACTAAATGAAATAGTTTTGTCATGACAATTCAATGTAGCATGGCATGAGGATAACCAGTCCATGTCTAAAATTATATCGAAGTCTGTCATACTAAGAAGCATGAGATCTACCTCCGTTTCCATGTCCTTAATAGTTACCTTACAAGAACGATATCCAGATCTGACTACTAGGGTTTCCCCTATTGGTGTAGCTACCAGAAATGGTTCGTCCAGTATAACTGGTTTAGACTTGAACCTCTTGGCAAATAGAGGTGACACATACGAGTGGGTAGAACCAGGGTCAAACAACACACATGCCTTATGAGAATACATAAGAAGAGTACTTGTGACTACTGCATTGGAGGCCTGTGCATCTTGTCGAGTAAGAGCATAGACACGTGTCTGCCCTCTTTTCTTAAAATTGTTACTTTTTGTTTTATGCCCATATTTGACCATCCGTACAGCTTCAACCACCGCTTCATATGACGGGTAAACATTGATTTGTGGGGATATCAAACTATAAATCGCCTAATTCGACGCTTGTCATTTGGTACCATATGGGGTGCATAGCGAGCAAGGCGAACAAACTTAGTATTGTATTCTTCAATGGACATCTCCGGGCCTTGAGTTAGTCGCTCAAATTCTTGCTCTCGAGCCATCTGAAGGGTTTCTAGAAGAAACCGTTCTGTAAAAGTCTTCCTAAATTCTCCCCAGGTGACTGTCGAGGCTCCTATGGGTCGGCCTGCCAGCCATGTTTCCCATCAATCACTAGCATCATTTCGAAACTGGAAAGCGGCCATTTCAATCATACTATCAGCAGACCATCCTAAAATTGAATGATATAAGAATTCTTGAGGGTCCTTATCCTCTAACCCTGAAAAAGTAGGCGGTTGTAATTTGAGAAACTCTGAAACCTTATTAGTTGTAGGTTGAATAGTCGTAGGGACCGATATTATCGGAGGACTCGTTTCAACATTCTACTTAGCTACCACAACCGTTATAGCCTGTATGGCATCTTGGAAACCAGTCGCCATCGTTTCTATGGTGACTTGCATACTTGAGATGAAAGCCATAAGTTGTACATTATCTGGTTGGGGAGATGCTCCTTCCCTTACATGGGGTATTTTTACTGGTTTCTGCATATCGTAAGTGCCTTTGTCATGCTCAGGATTTCCTTCCTTTTCTCGACCCTTCCCTTGGTCCCGAGTAGTTAACATTTGAGGAAGAGATGAGGCTTCCTCCGAGGTCTCACGTTCTCTTTCTTGTATCTCGTGTTGCGAAAAAGGCATTTCGAATCTACAATTTTTTTGACTTTTAATGGCGTTCTAAAGAACAACAATTTAGGAAAGAAAATGTGACATGACATCCCTATAGGTCCTTTGGTGGAGTCTTTTACTATTACTATACCCGGGCTCATAGTAATAGAAAAGATTCCACTAAGGATACCTTGCTCTGTAATTAGTAGGAGACCTAATCCCAAACCTCTGATACCAACTTTGTCACGCCTCTAACTTACGCACGTGACCGGCACGATAGATGAGCTTTTACCTCACCACCGTAAGCCTAATTCCGTACCAATTTGATATATATAAAAATGCTATCTCATGAAAGAGAGTACAATAAATATTTCAAATATATCCATTTATTCATTAATAAATGATATTCTCAACGAGCATTGTTCGTCCAAGATTTACCTACCCAAATTACAGAGCTACTACTATAATACTTTTGATAAAGTTTTACATAATAACAAATATTTACCCCCGATCAATGGGGTTGAGGACTCGAACGATTAGCTGGTTGTGCGTCTACTTCTTCTTGAGAATCTGTGAGGGGAGGAATGGCATGAGTATATTTTACTCAGTGAGGAAATATATTATTCTATCACAAACATAAGAAACAATCATATAAAATCACAAAACATATCATATAGTTCCAAATTAAATTCCCAGACATTTTTCGGGTCCAATCCACATAAGGTGGTCGTTGTCCCACGGCCCCTGCCGCATCCTCCCTTATTACTGCTTTCATAAATGCCTCCCTTATTTCACCCCTATATTTTCAATACTCTTTGTATTGGAACAAATTTTTGTTTAACATGATTTGCCACCCTTATTATCTCCTGCTCCTCCCTTTTTCCTCCCACACAGGGACTCGTCCCCGTAACATTCTCCATCAATCACAAACATAACAATAATTCAACCTTACACACAATACTACCCATGTATGTGATGTTGTTCACATATATAGTATATGACACTCTTCATAAATATGGCATTGTTCACATGTACGTACAATACCATTCACAAATATGGTACGATACTATTCATGACTATGTCACTATTTATATATACGTATGATACTATTCATAAATACGGTACTGTTCATAAGTACGGTATAATACTATTCACAAATACGGTATGATAGTATTCATAAATATGTCACTGTTCATATGTACGTATGATATTGTACAGTGTGATACTATTCATAAATATAGCACTGTTCATATGTACTGTATAATACTATTTACGGTATGGTACTATTTATATATGCGATAATCAGAAATAATTTTCAAGTAGCTGAGGATAATTCCTTTTTGATGTGGAGGATCGGCTAAGGCCGCAACCACAGAGCATACTAAGAACTTATCACACAGGTATTTGTAAAAATATAGTACCCTCACAGTATCTTAGTAATCAATAAATAATTCTTAAACAATCGAGGTTAGTTCCTTTCTGATATGGAAGATCAGCTAAGGCCGCAACCACAGAGCATACTAAGAATTTAACCTCTAAATTATTATAAGAATTTAAAAGAGCATAGTAGAATATTCCCTCACCTCGAATCCAAGCTATAAAGGATGACTTTTATAATAACTCAGAATCTTAACACCAGAATCAGAAGAATTAGAGGAGAGGAGAGAATAGAATCTGAAGGTGTGTGTTTAGAAGTGAAATGGAAGGGCCTATTTATAGGAGAAGTTATGGTACTATTTGCTACTATTCCATCTACCATTCTCCTATACTATTTCATCTACCAGTTTCACTTACCAGTTTTCATCTACCATTCTCTTATACTATTTCATCTACCAGTTTCACTTACCAGTTTTCATCTACCGTTCTCATATACTATTACATCTACCAGTCTCACTTTCAGCTATACATTCTAAATTCCACTTTTGAATTGTATTTTACTTAATAGGATAAATTCCATAACATACCATTCATTATATCTCACAATTTATTCAATTTATAATTGAAAATTCATATTTTCAACATCATACACAGCCAAGATAAAATTTACGTAAAAATTTAAGTAGACATAATTTTTTTTTTGACGGGTATTACATATATATATATATATATATATATATACAATGTTATTTAGACAATATACATATATTTATCTTAACCTTTGGTAGCTACTAGAAAATGAGTTAACTCTTATAGTTGTATATGTGATTACTAGACATGAGTTCCCGAAAGAAGCAAGCCATTGTAGATTCTACTTCAAGTGATAAAGTAAAGACTAATTGGGATGCAAAGACAACTGAATATTTTGTTAGAGCTTGCCTAGAACAATTGTACAAAGGAGAGCATAATGAAACTAGTTTTACCAAAAGGGGGTGGAAAAGTGTTTTAGCTAAGTTCAACGACCAAAGTGGAAGGAATTATATTAGATCCTAGTTGAAAAACAAATTTGATAGTTTAAGAAAAGAGTGGCAAGCATGGTATAAACTGTTTGCACATGAAACCAGATTAGGGTGGGACAATATCAAGAATACCATTGATGCTCTCGATGAGTGGTGGGAGATAAAATAATTGGTATGTTTCAAATTAAAAATGATTAAGTTATAGAGTTTTTTCCCCCAATGTATTGTGTTCTGATGACAATTTTGAATAATATACAAGAAAATCCTTAGTATGGCAAGTTTAGGCACAAAGGCCTACCATTTGCCTATGAGCTAACCTCATTATTTAAGGACATGGTAGCCACTGGGGAGTATGCTTAGGCACCATCATCAGGGGTACTGCCTACTGGGTTTAACTGTCACATCCAAAAATTGAACATGTGAAAAGATACTACTTTTAAGAAAAACCTCAGTGGTATCTCGAAATCCTGGACAATCTTAATATCCACAACTACTTATTTAATAAAATTCTCAAATATGAGTTATTCACATATATTCTATGAGGTCTTACATTCAACCTCTATTGTTCATTCCACACGACATAATTTATATTCATCTGATAAACAAATATAGGCATACATAATCTGATGTTTTTATCTCATCACAAGCCTAGGAGACCTATAGAAAGTACAGAGCGTTCCTAGTATCCATATTAATAAGTACTGGTATCCCACCAGACAGAAATAGAGAATAATTTTCAAGGGGTTTCTAATCTTCAAACGGATACTCTTCTTCCTTGTTTTCTGTATCTGAAAAGATAATCATAGGGATTGTGAGTTTATTTAAAAACTCAGTAAGTAAATAACTGTACTATATAAAATATCAAAAGTACAAATATCACATTTACTCATATAATTAATTGTCTTATACATCGAGTAGTATGAGACTCTAACCCTTTCAAACTCGTGAATAAGATTTCATAGATATATATCAAGTAGTATGGGACTCTAACCCTTTCAAACTCGTGAATAAGATTTCATAGATACACACCGAGTAGTATGGGACTCTAATCCTTTCAAACTCGTATTTATGATTTCATCTATTTACACCAAGTAGTATGAGACTCTAACCCTTTCAAACTCGTGTATAGTTTTTCATCGTTATGCACTGAGTAGTATGAGACTTTAACCCTTTCAAACTCATGTATTAAATTCCGTAGATCTTTACTCATTAATAAGATAGTGAGAATTTATCACATAGTATAATTGCCATGAAATAAAATAATTTCTACATACTCTTATTCCTTTGAATTTCTGTAAAAAAAATATACCGATCATCATATACTCTCATAAAAAAAATTGATTGCTTAATATCCAAATAATATTGTAAATGAGACTTATATTGTACTTTGACTAGTAATATCAAATTAGCTTAGCAAGGTTATTCACTTACCTTGATATTTGTCCAAGTTTACCTTGTTCCACACTAGAATTTGTGTAGGAAAATTTCATAGTAAAATATATTACAAGGAAACATAAGAAAGGAAACAAAATCACGAAAATATGCAAAATTTTCTGATTACTACAGTAACGGTTCGCTACAGTGACGGTTCGCTATAGTGACGGTTCGCTATAGTGACTGTTTGCTACAGTGACGGTTCGCTACAGTACTGTTGACTGCTACAGTACCGTTGACTGCCGACACTACAGTACTCGAAAAATTTTTCCAAATTTTCTGGTTGCTACAGTAAATTCGAGTTTTGCAGAAACTTTCCCCAGAAAATTTCGTCCTTTCCTTTCTTGTTTCAAAATCAGAATCTCAACTCTCTTAACCGACTATAACTCAATCCTAACTCAAAAATAACCTCTAAAACAACTAAGATTCATGAATTATCATCAAAATCTTCACGAACAAAACCTTCTCTAATCTTCCATATAAACTTAGATTTAAGGAAAATAATGAGATTAAAGCTTACCTTTGATCCTTACAAGGCTTTTGAACCGAACAAATGATCAAAACTCTGAAGATCAAGGAAAAGATTTGAGAAGAGGATGAAGAAATGAGAGAAAACAAATTCACTGTTCACTTCTCAGCCTTTGCTTCTGCGTGAATAATGGGAGGATACTATTGAAGTTATATTTTAAAGATTTCTAATGGGTTATTGAATAACCCATGGGTATCTATAACCCAACATCCAAACCCATCCAGTCAATTTACAATTAATGGACTAATTGACCATTCTTAAACCACTTTTCCATGAATTTCACCATTCTAAGAATATATCCCACATGGTGCAAATATTCAGTCCAGTCATTTAACTCAATTTTCATAAATAATATTCAAAGAGAACAATTAAATATGAAAATTAAAAATGACCCAAAATAAATAACTAAAGTAACGTTGTAAAATTCTAAAATACTCTCAAGCGAATTATATTCCGAAATTAACGGGTATTACATTAACGATGATGATGGGTATCACCCATCTTTGGACAATATTGCTATGGACTTAGAGGAAGGTTCGGAGGATAGTGAAGAAGATCTCAGTGGTGGAGTAACAAATGAGATGAGAAATATCAACTTAAATACATCTCAGGGCACCATAAGCCAGAGGAGTGAGGATAAGAGGAAGAGGGCTAGTTGTAGTGAACAAAGAGGCAAAGCTAAACTGTCTGCTGCTTATAAGATAGCGGATGCAGTGTGTCATGGCAAATACATGTCGCTCATGCCATGCTAACGCCTCTGGTGTCTCTATTGGTAAAGTTATAACTGAACTTGTCAATATACCTGAAATTGCTAATGATCTAGAACTTCATACCAAATATATTAATTTACTTATAAATAAGAAAACAATGGAGGCATTTGTGGTGTTGAGGAAGGCAAATGCTAATGATCAGTTAGTGGATTGGCTTTGACGTACATCATCCAGCCCATAGAATTAGCCGAAAGACTAGTTTAGTATTATGTTTGATTCATTAGTAGTTGTGTGTCAAGTTGTATTTTATCATTTATGTCTTTTTATGTCGAGAAATATTCGAATTATGTCATTGGATATCATTTTCTATGAATGTTAATTTTTATGTTGTCTTTTCATGTTGTATTTCATCATTCATAAATTATGTTGTATTTCATGTTGTATGTCTATTGATTTTTATTTTTAATAGGTATAAATAGATGATCGTGAAATAGACATGGATGAAATAGCAAGTTATATCATCGATGACGATGATATGAAAGAATATGTTGCTACAACTGTGCTAATTTGTCAATATACAACCACTTATTTATGTAAACAACCATGTAGAACAAGTGGGCAAACTGGTCATGCATGTGTTCTAAAAATAATAAATGGGCATCCTATTCGTTGCCATGAGATGTTTCGCATGGAGAAACATGTATTCCATAAGTTATGTCTAGAATTAAATGAATATGGTCTAAAAGGCACCACACGAATGGGAATTCAAGAGATGGTTGCAATGTTTCTACACATGGTTGGCCATGGAGTGGGAAACAAACTGTTATAAGAAAGGTTCCAGCATTCAGGAGAAACTATTAGTAGATATATTCATTCGGTCTTAGCTGCTTGCTTGAAATTATTTTTCAAATATATTAGGCCACAAGATCATACATTTCGTGAGATCCCGTTAAAAATATGAAATGATCAACGATACTGGCCATTTTTCTAGGATGCCATAGGAACTATTGATGGAACTCATGTTCACTGTGTGGTCAACGCTAGTGAGCAACCAAGATTTATCGAAAGAAAAGGAGTTACAACACAAAACATAATGGCTGCATGTGATTGGGATATGTGTTCCACCTTCGCTTTGTCAGGATGGGAAGGCCCCGCCCATGACGCTTGTGTTTTCCAACATGCTCTGACGACGCCTGAGATGAATTTTCCACACTCACCTCTAGGTATATCATTTATCATAATTGTAAATTGATTACACTTTTAGATGAGGCATTGTTTGATAATTATTTTATAATTTTTGTAGGTAAATATTATTTGGTGGATGATGGCTATCCAACACCAGTTGAATATATCGGTCCATACAAGTGTGAGCGTTATCACATACCTGATTTTAAACATTCATTTAGATTTCAAAACAAAAATGAGATATTTAATTATTACCATTCAAGTTTGACGACCACTATTGAAAGAACTTTTGGAGTATGGAAGAACAGGTTTGCATTTTTGAAAAATATGCCTAAGGTTAAACTTAGAACACAAATTCAGTTGGTCAGTGCAACAATGACTATTCATAATTTTATCAGAAGAAACACTAATACAGGTATTGAATTCAACCGTTCAGAAGAAGAAAATGTGCTAGGTGAAGAGAATGCTAACAATGATAAATTAGATTTCTTGCGATCCCTAAACCTAGCATCTTCATTAGAAATGGATCATATTCAAGACGCTATTCGTGATCAACTTGTGAAACATATACATAATAAATGACAATTATCTGTACTTTATTCAGATCATGTACTTCTATTTAAATTTTAATTTAATTGCTTGCCTGAATTATTTTTTATGTAAGTTTGATGATCTTATTTTGTTTAATTCCAAGAGTGATCTTTAAATAATTATTAAAAATAGTTAAAACTAATTTGGATATAAATAAATTTATTTTATTACAACATTCATAAATTTTAATATTTTGGTGCCAATAGTCAAATAAAATAAAACAATATAAAATTCATATCCTTTATAGTAATTACACATTCAAAAGTGCTTCTGCTAACCAATATCCAAACGAAATTCATTTTCCAAAATCACTTTTCTGATAACAGTTTCTAAACATAAATCACGTTTATGAAAAATCAATTCTGCTCAAACATAAGTTTACCCAACGAATTTTCAAATACACACTTAATATTGAACCTTTCGTGGTTGTCACAGCACTTCCCCTCCCACTCTATGTGGCCTCTTTCCTAGTAAAACTATTAAATTAATTAGGTATGACTATAATCTTTTTTTTTTGGCTGGTGAAAGAGACTCAATTGAGCTTACAACAGCCCACTCTTACATCTAACCTGACCCAAACTCTTCATGTCTCTTTGTAACCATAGCTTCACCCCTTTTGGAGGTTCAGCCATCAAATGCAAGCCATCTTCTTCCTCTATTGCCATCATCGCGAGCTAGTTTGTAACCCCGTTAGCTTCCCTGAGACAGTGGCCCAGTAACGTATCCCAATCTTGGCGCATCATCTCCTGAGCTCTTAGGACCATCGGAAATAGAGGATGCTCCATCGAACAGCCCTTACGGACGATGCTGACTGCCATCTTTGAATCTGACTCCAAACTGATACGGTGGATCCCTAGCTCCCAAGCAAGTTCCAGCCCCTTTAAGATGCTCTAAAGCTCTGTCGTGAGACAATCCATAGATCTGATATTCTCCTAAAACCCAACAATCTTGTTTCCTCTTGAGTCTCGAAACACCCCCCACAGCCTGCAGACCTACCACCATCTCTGTTCGACCCATCAATGTTGCTCTTGGTCCATCCCTCTGCCATAAGAGTCCAAGCAACAATTGCCTCTCGTATGACCATATCAGAGAAGATAAGTGCTTTTTTACTACCTTCGAATTCCTTTGCTGCAATTAAGATACTCCAGTAGAGATTAGGATTATCATAAATTTCATTTTTGAAAATCAAGGTATTAGACAAAGCTAAATTCTTTGAATAGATTCCCTGAAGGTAAGCTTTTAGTTCAAGCCCTCAATCTTCCCCATTTCCCTACTATTATTATACCTAAACCACTCAATAGTGTCACCTTTGAAAAGACCTAGCCAAAAATTGGGTTTGACTAACATTTTCCACATATCCTTAATTGCAGGGCAGTCTCTTAGAGCATAAATCATTGTCTCCTCTGCACTTCTACAACATTCACATACTGGGTCAGAGGTAAAATTCCTTTTCACTCTTGTTTATTAGTAAGAATTTTATTATGGGTGCATAGCCACATGAATGTCCTGGTCCTTTGATTTCCAAGCAAGTTCCATATATATTTCCAATGATTCCCCATACTATTATGTTCCTCTTTTGAAATCTGCTTGTAGGCGGACTTCACAGTGAAGTCCACCTCTTTAGGGTGATTCCACACTATAGAGTCCTCTATGCTTCCTCTTTTTCTAGGTATAAATTAATAATCCAATCACATACATCCTTTAGAAGTAATTGGTTTAATTCCACCAAAATCCATTCCCCATTTGGTAGAAAAAAAAATACTCAGAGTCCTATTAATATATGAATCACCAATAGGTCCTGTAGCTATATCCCTTAGATACATGCCTTTTTTACACCAGCAGTCATTCCAGAAACTAATTCTTTGGCCATTTCCAATTTTCCAAGAGACACCATCCTTCACTTTTTCCCAAATCTTGCAAATACCCTGCCAAAGGTTTGAATTATGGTTCTTATGCGTGATTCTCGGAATGGTATCGTCACCACATCTATATTTATTTCTCAAGGTACGAGCCCATAAGGAGTTTTTTTTTTGTTGATCAAACCCCATCCCACCTTCATCAAGAGGGCTTGGTTCATGAATTTCACCTTCTTTAGACCCAATCCGCCATTAATCTTTTGTTTACAGAGGTCATCCCATGCAATGAGGTGAGTACCCTTCCTATCATCTCTGGAATCCCAAATGAAATCCCTAGCAATCTTGTCGATACTCTCACAAATGCTATTAGGAAGGATATTAGTTTACATGTAATACATTGGCACGGTATTTAGGACATCTTTCGTAAGTTATAATTCTTCCAGCGATTGAGAGCCACTTACTAAGATAGCTTCTCAGCTTGTCTTTTAGGAATTGCTAGGTGCTTCTGCTCACCTTATTGTGGTACAGTGGAATGCCCAAGTATTTACCAAGATCTAATATCAAAGTAAAGCCCAATTCCTGACTCAACTCTGCAGCCACATTAAAGTGCACGTTCCAAGAGCAATACATGTAAGTTTTTTCCTCGTTGACCTTTCTCCTTGAAGTTTTGCAAAATAGATCTAGACAAGTCTGTATGGTCTTCACTTGTTGCAAATCTGCTTTTGCGAACAAGATTAGATTGTCAGCAAAAAATAAATGACTAAGATTAGGTCCTTTTTTATTAAGTTTTATAGCCTTCTATTTTTTGATAGATATAGCATACTCAATTATGTGAGCAAGTCTTTCATACAGAGAACAAAAGGTAGGGAGAGAGAGGATGCCCCGGACGGATCCCTCTAGAAATAGAGAATTCCTCCGTAAAATCCCCATTCCATTTTATTCTCATCGGGCACATAGGTACACACCTCATGATGACATTTGTCATCTTATTTAAAATACCGATATCCTTAATAGTGTTAGCTAAAAACTCCCAATTGAGGTGATCATAGGCTGTTTCCAAGTCCACCTTGATCACCATGAAACCCTTCTTGCCTTTTTTATTCACTATAGAGTGAATCACCTCTTGAGCAATAATGACATTATCAGAACTATGACGACCTGGGACAAAGCTGCACTGAGTAGGAGAAATAATATCATTTAAGAGTGGCTTAAGTCTGTTTGCAATCACTTTCATAATAATTTTATATATCACATCTTGATCCACTGTTGTCTAATCTCCTCTAAATAGCAGCATCTGGTCTTGTACTAACCATGTGCATTATTGTTCTCCTTTGATTACTGTTGTTCTTGTTGCGGTAATTATTCTTTACTATCATCCAATTGCTAAACACCCCATCTTGGATGTCTTGTGGTTCTCTATTACCCTCTACATCTTCTAATATAATACATGCTGGACTTTTATTGCTCTCCTCCCTCTCGATTTCACTGATTTTAGCGTTTCTTTATGTTGGGTAAGCTTTCTTGTGATGGCCGTATCTACCACACATGAAACAAATTAAATTCAGACCTTCATATTCAATATTGTGAACTCTATTCCGAATTTTGGTTCTAGGAACTAATTTCTTTTCGAGATTGATTTCAACACTAATCCTTGCGAACCTTCCCCTTTCCGTTGTATTTAATTCACCACCATACTGATTTTCTTTAATGGTATGACCATCAACTTTTAAGGTCTTACCAACTTTATTGCCAATTTTCAGTAAGAAATGTTTGTCATAATATTCCATAGGGAGGTCAGGGACACGAATCCAAGCTGAAATTTTTTTTATGGACTCTTCAAATGGCCCAAATTCGGGTTTCCGCTTCCGTATGGTTAAATAATGACCGAGAATCATCCACGGCCCCTCATACATAACCCGTTCATAATCCATTGGCTCATAAAATTGGACTAAAAAAAATTCATTTTGAAGATCAATTAATTCATAATTTCCAGCCAAGTTCCATAACTTCTGTAGTCTACCATAGAGAAACCTGTAACCAATTCTTCTTCCCAATAATTTGATAATTATGGCCTTCCTCCAGGGCCTGCAGAGATTCTGTCTTTCCTCCACAGAAATTTGTATGGAGGGGCATAGCGGGTCTGTACTATCATTTTCTTGTCCCTGTATTTCATTATCTGAGTCTTTATCAACCTCCCAGATATCCTCCTCTTCACTGCTGTATCTGTCGCCCCTCCCATTGACCCCCAACAGCATATGTTCGTAAGATATATTGTCCTTTGTCCTGTTCCCATTCTGATTTTTCTGAGTTTCTTTTTCCATATTCGCATCTGCCATGAGAATTTCGTTCTGTTCCCCTGTCCTAATTTCATTCCTTTGTTCCTCTATATCATTGTAATTCATCTTAACCTTCTTCGTGCTTCTCACCCTCTGGTCTTCCTCATCTTCACGAAGTCCCTCCTCTCTATTCTCCATCAACGCTTGTGGTTCCAAGAAAAGGAATCTTGGAGAGACGTGTTGTGGAAATTCGGGCTATTTTCTACCAATAATAAAATTAACAATACCCGACAAAATAGCCTACCATATAGGAGGCAAATATAAAGCAGATAAATAAAGAGCAGAAATTAAATAATGAGAACACCAGAAATTAACGAGGTTCGGCTAATTTTGCCTACGTCCTCGGACACTACCAAAATATATTTATAAGAGAGAGAGAAGAGAAAACTAAGCCTTAGAAGAGATATTAGGCTTTAGTTTTGGGGTGTGAAAATACATAGGAGAGCTTCCCTTTTATAGCCAAAGGAAGCCCCCCACTTCACTAATCCACTCAATGTGGGACTAAGAATAGGAGGCACTATTCACAAGACGCTCTCGAAAATTTTTAATACATCGTTATTTCATAAAAAAGTTGTATCTTTTAATAACTAAATAATTTTTATGACTATATTCTTTTAACTTACAATTCGAATATAATAATACATTTAAAAGAAAATACGGTTGGAATCAACTGAGAAAATCAAATTGTGACAACAAAATGCTTTGGGTTCAGTTTTTGTATTAATAATTCTGTGTTAACATATAAATATATATGCATTGTTATCGAGAACTGAAGAAAGAAGTAATATAGTTAGAATTTGGGCAGTTATATTGGTTGTTAGTTAGTAGTATTTTCTGTCTTCTGTTGTAGGGTGGGACCAAAGAGTTTAGAATAAAAGGAAGGATGAGAGCTGTACAACATGTATGCGAAACATCATTTGTAAACAGTTCAGTTCGTGTATTTTTCCCGTTTCAGTAAAGCAATCAGTTTTTCTACACATATGTCACAGCTTTAAAAATTTGATTTAGTTTTGAAAAGAGATAATGAGATATAAACAACCCACTTTATTATCTGAAAGTTTATGGAATTATGTTACGTTGAGAAGAATGAAGAGGAAGAGAAGATAACTGAAATTTTAAATTAGATAGTTTTTTATTTATATTTGAATATAACAATTTTCTAAAATATCTTTCAATTGAAGAGAATAGGTAAGAAATATAGAAATAAATATTAATTTGAATTAAAATAAAAAAAATGTCTAGATTAAAATTCACTTATCTTTTATGCCTTTTTCTATATTAATTTTCCTAAATCGAAATATCTTTTTAATGAAAAAAAATTGTAAATCACCTCTCGTTAACTAGATATTAGTATAGTTTATTTATTCTCTTCGTCTTAAAAGTGTTATCAGTTTGATCACTTTGATTAACTGATTCGTTGGAAAAGAAAAAATTTTATTCAATTAATCTGATCATTTTATATAACCAATCCAATTCCAATGTGATTATAATCAGGTTAAATTGAATTGTATGGTTGGTTTTTTCAAGTGTTAAAAAAACTTTAAAATTGACATTAATTTTTTTTCCAAATCACAACAATGAAAATAGACATTTTCAATAATAAAATTCACACTTTTCAACAATATCATAACATCAATCCATCATAGTTTCATGATTAAACACAAGTGATCATAATATAATACATCAAAACAAATAACACTATAGTAACAAGTTGACAACATTAAATTAACATAAGTCCATTTATTAAAAATGTGTTAACCTATGGTGTTTTAAGTGTTTTATTAAAAATAAAAAAATATATTAAATATATAGTACATATAAAATATAATATAATGTATTATGTAATATATATTATATTAATAACCATCTAATAATCGATTCGATTAAATCAGTTTTGACAAAAATTTATCCAATCAATTTAATTATTTAATTAAGTTTTAGTTAAATTGAATTGGATTGATTCGGTTGTGTGCTTATCATTCCCTTTGTCATCTCTCAAAATAAAACATCTAAAGCTATTAGGAACTAAATGATATTCATTATAATCCTGATGCCAATGCATGCTCATAAGGTTAATAGTGTATTTGGTTTGCAATAAATAGTAGGAATGGAAAGGAGAGAGGAAAATAAAAAAGAAAAGACAATGGAAAAGAGAAAAAAAATTAAAATAAAAAAACTGTTTAGTATGAGATAGAAAAATGAATAGAAAAAGAAATAATTTGGTATGTATTTTTTAATAAAGTAATTTTACCATAATACCCTCACTGGACCTTAAAAAAAAAAAATTAATGCATCATGTTCTCCATCCCTATCGCCTCTGTTCTCTGTCATCATCCTCAGTTGCCCACCATGTTGTCCTTTCCTCTCACACTCTCCATCGTCCCCGCACCTACCGTCCCCTATTCACCTTCCTCCCGAACACCAATGGTAGCACGAACACGCAGCATAATGAATGGCATTTCAGTCAATTGCAATTGCTTTTTATCTAGTCTCAACGTTTTCCATTGCTTTTCAGGAGGAAAATATGTATAATTAAAAATGGAAAATAGTGACTAGAATGGAAATACGCCTTTCCTCCCTTAATGTCAACCAAACGCATTAAAGAAATTGTTGCTGTGAAAGAAGCTCTCCTTTTTTGGTTTCAGTGGCCAATCAAATGGACTATAAGTGATCTGCACTTGCATTTGCCCCCCTTCTATGACATTTTTTGAGAAAATAATTTGGATCTTCTGTTTGTTTGATTTTTGTCCTGAAATATGACAAAAAGAGCTAAGAAATAAGAATATTAAACAATAGAATTGAGCTTGGGCTATAAAAGCTTCTTCGAATAGAATAATGTCATTCGCAAACATCAGATGTAATAGTGTCAAATAGACCAACTAATTCGTTTAGGTTTAAACAGACTTGGCCTAGTTAACAAATGGGCCACTTTGTGAAGCCTATAACTGCTTGCATGTGCTCACAAGCCTAAAGAGATAACTCTCAGACCACTTTTTTTTTAATTTAATTTGACTTGTTAAATAGTAATTTTTTTGTATAAAAACTTTTATAATTTGTATAATTATTAATTTAAAAATTAAAAATTAAAATATAACATATATCTACAAAATTATATTATTATAAATTTTTGGCCAATTAAAAAATTATTAATAAATCAAACAAAAGTATTAGAAAATTATCTCTCTCTCTCTATATATATATAAAGTTTTTTAAAGCCATTTTATCCATGGCTTTGTTTCTCACTTAGTGTCCCTTTATGACATATCTAGGTCTCTATTTATTTTATTTTTGAAGGTTTTAATGTGAATTCAAAATTTTTTTATTTTATACAAAATAATAGATGAGTATAATTTTGAAAAAAATTACACTTACTAATCTTCATCTTTGTCTAAAATTGTCATAATTTTTTAAATTTTAAATGAAGTAATTAATCTTTTATTTATTAGTCATTTGTTATTTAAATAAAAAATATAACTATGCATTAAAAAAAATAAAGGAGCCCATGGACAAATGGACGAATGTTGTTTAGTTTTTTTTTTTGAAAAAAAGTGCCCAATTTTAAAAGCCCAATCTCGCGGGCTCAGGCACATTTTGCGAACTAATTAAACAGGAGATGCGAGGTCCACTCCTTCTAGTGCTCTTACAGGCTCCACTACTTATTTTCCATTGCATCTTTAATTAAGTGAGTCAAATTTTCTAGACACATAATTACAAAAATATAGGATGACAAAGGGTCTTCTTGGTGGATTCTTCTTGTCATGTTGAACAAATCTGTTTTATCTCCATTCTGGATAATTCTAAATGCAGTAGGAGTAATATACTCCATAATCACTTTCCTTAGACTTTCTAGAATAAGCATTTCCTCGAGAACTTAATTTCTCAATAAAACAACACCTTAGCCTCTCATAGACTTTTTCTAGATCAAGTTTAATGGCCATTAAACCCCTTCCACATTTCATTTTTTTCTTTTTTTCATCGTGTGAAGTTACTCTTCTGTGATTATGATGTTGTCCTGGATATTTATCCCAAGGATGAAATTGGTGTTTTGACAATACACTTGGCGATACTCTTATATATAATGTTACATAACGCTATGGTTCTGTCTGAAGTGTGTAACATGTTCAGGGTCTGGGACATGTTGCTTAGGGATAAGAACTAACAAAGTCTCGTTGATGTTTCTGATGTTGAAACTTCCTTGAAAGGCTTTTTTACAAACTACACTAAAACTTTCCTTCACCACATCCCAGTTTTTTTGAAAGATGGATCTCTGCATCAGTGAACGAGTAGGCAAGACTTGCATAATCACCATCATTAAAACGCTTAGAACTGCACTTAGGCTTGATATATTCTGTACTCGCATTATCTTCTTGAAACAAACCTTTAAAATAGTTAATCACCATGCTTTTAATTTCTTCAGGGTCAATCCAACCGTTACTGTTATCTTTCAGCACTTATATTCTATTCCTCCTTTTTGAGACAATTTTAATGTGATAATACTGCGTGTTACAATCTAAGTCTTGCAACCATTGACCCTTTGATTTTTGGAACCTTAATAGTTCCTACTGGAAAAGGGTCTAAATTAAGTTGTTGTCGTAGATCTTTCTCGAGATTTTCCAAGGATTGTGCCTTTACTGTGACGATCTTTGAATACCATGGAGCCTAGCCATAATCCTCTTTTTCCACATTATTTTACCACTGCAAGTCATGATTCCAACTAGCTTTTCAACATTCTTAAAGTATGTACAGTGTTAAACGTCACTTGAGTTCTTATTTTGAATTCTACAGTGTCATATTAGCTTAAACAACTCCCTATCACTTTAAGCAACTCTCCACTACAATAGTAAACTTTTTAAAAATCCATAAATGAGTCTCACAATCAACTTTCTACTACTTAGCATTTATTACTTTGCACTAATATTTATTATGAATTGATTATTTTATTATTACTTTTTGTATAAAAACTACTTTTTATATAAGAACTATTCTTACACGTGGCAACCAACGGAATAAACTATAGTAGTGAATCGAAATAAAAATCGATTCTTAAATTTAAAAACTTTTTAATAGCCATCATTGTAGATGCCCTTAATGAGCCATCTATGCAATCTCAAATCTGAAACTGGGTCATCCTGGTTGAGGTTGAGGAGTAAATGGCGGTGGTCAGAATAGTACCTTAGTAAAACTCTAATCCATGCTTCCTCAAAACAGACTCACCGAGATTCATAGCAAATTAAGTTATCTAGTTTTTCAAATAATCTTTCATAATTATTCAAAACTGGACCCCTCCAAGAACATCACACATTCCATTGTTATTGCTCCAATCTGCAAGGAGCTGGATCTTCTGCTTTGGAGCCGTTGGATTGGACATGTGTGAGGCTATCTTTTTTTTTTTTTTTCAAAACATTACCTAATAATATGCTTGTCTTTGAAAGACAAGCAAAAAATCTATACTTATTCGCAAGGACCATCTCTTGCTGAGATTAATTGGAGTGAAACAAGCTTATTGAAGTCCCCAATTAAGGCCCAAAGCCTTTGATTGTGAAAACTGATCTTAGTTAGGTTTAGGAAGTTTAGGCTGAAGGCTTCCATCAACATTAACAATGTCGTCTGACTCCAACTAGTCTATTCCCATATATAACATCTTCATTATTATTGTTGTTGTGTTGGGCTTATGATTAGTCTTCATTTGGCCCATACTCGTGGAGTAATCATTTCTGGTTCTTGTGTTTTCCTCAAGTTTTGACGTAACACCATATGGGCTTCGTATTGAGCCTATTCCCCTCAAGTTAGGATTATTTTGTTTCAGGCCTTCCACCTGACCTGTGTACATCATTTGGGTTCTGTGTTGCGTATGTTCCCTTCCCTTTAACGTGACTCACCAACACCTGTAAGGGATTCTTTGGGTTAGCAAAGTGTTTGTACCAATTTCTACTCCATAGCTGGTCTGTTGTGTACAAAGCTTTTGCTCACCAATTTTCTAATTAAATAAAATAATTAATAATAGAACATGAACAACCTAATACAGCCAAAATTAATGCATATAATTTCCTCTTAAGACTTCAAGCAATATATATATATATATATATATATATATATATGAAGCTAGTGTTGGGGAAGCTGGTGTTGCCTCTTAACATCTTTCATCTTTTACAATATAAATTGGTCTAATATTTTAATTTTCTTTCTAATTTCATTACCTCAACATAAATTATTCAAAATTTTTCTTCTACTATATATAAAAGGTGAAGGAAGTTGAATATATATAACAAAAAAGGAAGAAGAGATGAGTTGATTCGAGTTGAACAAATTGAAATTTTTAAATCTGTTATCCAAACTAATTAATGGTCAGTTGCTGAAAAAAATCAAGTTAATTCATCAATCCAATCCAACTCAATCTAATCTTATGGATTTGTTTGAATTGAACAAGTTTATAAGTTAATTCGAACTAATACACACATATAGCAGTTCCTCCATACAACATTTTTTTTTTTGCTTCATTTTTGAATTTAAAATATTTATGTTCTTTTTTATTTTCAATTTTAAAAATTTTTGTAAATAATAAATTAATGCATCTCTATAACTCACCATCAAATTCTATTAAATGTTATGACCATGGATTTAAATGTTAAATAAACACCGACTTTTCTCACTCATACTAGAATCATATAGATAGTTATAAGATTTGTCTGAAAAAAGAAAGGAGGTGGTGAAAGAGACAAATGGCGGCAAAGAGAAATCAGGTGGAATCCCGAAACTGTATGCAACCGACTTCTAATACCTATATGTATATCAAGTGGTGTGTGTGGCAGGTGTAAGGGATGTGAGTGAGTGTGAGAAATACAAGCGACGTGAAGAACTTGTGTGGGTGAGAAAAGAGAGAGTGACGTGGTGAGTGAGCTTGGGAAGGGTGAAGATAATCATTATGTAATGTGGGTGATGTGGAGATAAAAGCAGCGTTCAACAAAATAATTTATATTTTATAAATTAATTTATAAATTATTTGACTAATTTATAAATTTAATTAAAAATATTTGATAAATAAATTTATTTTAATAATTTATAACTTATTATGTTGAGTAATTTATAGTTTAAAATTTTTTATTTCTATTTTATCCTAATTATTTTTTTTAAAATATCTATTATGCTCCTTACTTTATTATATCTCATTTACTCACTTTTTATTATATTTATATTTATATATAATATATTATAAATATATAATATTATATATATAATAATATATGATAAAAATATATAAATATATATACATATATAAAATAAAATATGTAAATATATTTTATTATATATAATAAAATATAATATATAAATATACATAAATATATTATACATGTGAAAATATATTATTCATGTATAAAATATAATAAAATATATAAATATATATTTTTAATGAATTTCATATCTATAATAATTTAAATTAATTTAATTAAAAATAAAAATAATATATTTATTTATATTATTTTGAAATTAAAAAATACATACTCTTTTATGTCATTTTACACTTTTCATCTACTTTAATAACTACTTTTACCAACAATTATAATTCAATAAGTTAGCTTATAAGCCATCAGCTATAAGCTATGAGCTAAAAATTAGCTTATAAGTTAGCTGTTAATTTTGCCGAACAAAGTCATAGTAAGTGGTGAGAAAAAGAGAAAAAGTCAAAAAATATGTGTAATATTTATATTTGGAAATTAATAAAATAAAAAATTACTTTACATTAAAAATTAGATTGGAAATCAGTCTGATCTGATCAGCTCTAAAAATTGGTAAAGTCAAAAACTGATGAACTGATTTTTGTAAAAAAAAAAAGAATCTATTATTTACAAAATATAATTATTTTTCACACTATATAAAATTTTTATCTCACAAAAAAATTATGCAAAGGAGATCGTTAAAAAGTTCAAGATGAAGAATGCAAGCTGATCAACACACCAACATAGTGTGAGATGAAGTTATCCGAGCATGAAGAAGGTGAAAACGTGAATCCAACATATTTTAAAAGCTTGGCTGGGAGTTTGTACTACCTAATTTGCACAAAACCTAACATTCTTTATGTCATTGGATTGATTAGTCGCTACATAGAAAATCCAACAACTATGCATTTGAAGGCTACCAAAAGAATTCTTTGATATCTCTATGGTACATTAAATTTTGGCTTATTCTATTCTTTTCCTGATGATTATTACAAGCTTATTGAATATAGTGATAGTGCTTGGGGTGGAGACATTAATTATCATAAAAGCACTATACCATTTTCATGTTTTTCATGGGAAAAACTGTTTTTTCATGGATGTCAAAGAAACAATTAATTGTTACTCTATTTACTTGTGAAGCTAAATATGTAGCTGTTACGTCATGTGTATGTCATGCAGTGTGGTTAGGAAACATGTTGGAGGAGTTAAATGTAATGGCTCCCTTTTATTTCTTAGTTGAATAGTTTCTTTATGAAAAAGATATGAAATTCTGGGGTTAATTAAAATATAACCTTATTGAATAAATTATATTTCTTTAATAAATTCTTGAGTTGTAAGTTATTTGTCTCTTTCTATTTTATTTTCAATAACTTGACCATATGGAATACTGTTTTGGCCCTTGTAGCAACTAACAGTCGACTTCTTGAAATTGGCTAATCGACTATTGAATGTACTAAAACTTATTCTCTATTTTTAGGAATTGTTGGCCGACTGATTTTATGGTATCGGTTTACTGGTAACTCTTGGATAGGCTAATTTTGAGTATTCCAGAACTAGTTAGTCGACTGCTTGTATTCAATCGGTCGACTGACAATTTTGCAATTTGTATGCTTCTGCTGCGCAACTCTAATAAACTTACTAAACATCATATATTTCATGTAGACTCTATCATGTAACTAGAATACATAATGTTTTATTTGAAATTCACTTGCTTGTTACTACAATATGTATATAACATCTTAAACATATTACAAAAATGTGAATACAAAACTTGAACTACTTTACTACTTCATGCATATCATTCACAGTACCAAAGCATTTCCTTTGTCTTTATCTCCTGAAATGATTAATTTCTAAAAGTGAGACATGATGTATCTCAGTAGCTAGTTAAGTTTAATAAAAACATACATATAAAGATCATTTCAACTATAAAAGCATTAAAACAAGTAAATCAAACATCCATGACTTATCTTAATAAAATTCTTATTCATAACTTTAGACTTTATATGACTTACTTTATCTTTATTCTTAATCTAGCAGAGGGCTTCTTCTTGTTCTTTTATATGAAACAAGCTTATTTTCTTTTCTTATTCTCTTCTATGGAATAAGTCTCTTATATATCTTATATTTTTACTGTGGAATAAGATTCTCTTCTTATTCTCTTATGTTGAATAAGACTATGTTCTCTTGTTTTCTTTTGTGGAACAAGTCTTTCTATTTTATTATTATTCTCTTATATGGAATAAGAGTCTTTTCCTTATACTCTTATGTGGTATAAGGCTCTCTGTTCTTTTCTTATTCTCTTCTATGGAATAAGAGCCTCTCCTTGCTTTATACTATGAAGCAAGTCTCATTTCCTTTATTCTCTTTAGTGGAATAAGGTCTGCTCTTCTCTTATCCTTTTCTTTGGAATAAGAGTCTTACCTTATACTCTATTGTAGTATAAGATTCTCTTCTTGTTTTCTACTATGAAACAAGTCTCTTTCTTCTTATTTTCTACTAAGGAATAAGAATCTACTGATCATATTATCTTTTTTAATTCTCCTTGTCTTCTTCTATGAGACAAGTCTTTTCTAACCTTCTCTATTTTCTTCTATGAAATAGACTTGGCTTACTTCTTTTTTATTATGTCTTCTTCTAGGAGACTAGTTCTTGCTAAAAGTCCTGCTATATGCTTCTATCTCTAGTTATTTCTATTTCTAGAGAATTAAAAACTAATTATAAATATCATTTTCTACTAAGAGATAAACTCTTCTTTTAGATGACTAGTTCTTAATAAATACTTCTATCTTCTAATATGAGATAGGATCTTGCTTATTAGTCTTTATATTCATATATGTTTTACGAGTCTCTCTTAGCTCTAATTTTCTACTATGAAAGTAAGAGCTAATAACTTTAAACATGTAGAATATTTGAAAATACTTAAGCTAAGTATACTTTCATATAATAAAACTAGAAATACTTAAATCTCTTCATACAAATTAATCTCATGGATAGAATTAACAAATAGAAGTGTTCTAGCACATGGATGAATATTAATAGCCTGAAAAAACACTTTAAAAACATGCTTTTATGAAAGAACTAGCTACCTTGTATGTAGAATCAAGCTATAAACCTGATTTCTCAACTCTAATCTTCTTCTTCTTGTCTCTTTTCTTGATTGCCTTCCCTTTCTCTCTCTTTTTCTCTTTCTTCTGCCCTGTTTTCGTCTCTCTCTACTTTCTGTTTCTTCTTCTTTTCTCTCACAGAACACACATATATACTCATTTAGGGCCTTTGGGAAATTACCTCTTTACCCTTAACTTTATTTCTCATGTATTTCTGACTTGTTAGGGTTATTTTGGTAATTTTTCAATATCAATTACACCGACTTTGTCGTACTCCAGAATGCTATCAGTCGACTAGTAGTTACTGAATCTAGAATTTCAGCCTTATAAAATGTAATAAGTCTATCAATCTTTCTCCATTAGTCGACTGATTGCAGATAACAGAAGTTTAATCTATTTTAACTCTTATAAGTCGACTGATAGCTGTAGAAAGTCTACTATTCCACTCAGAACTCAATTTTTCTCCTATATCTAACTTAATTATCCTAGTTATTTTATGTCTTTCTCTAATTACTTGTTTCTAGGCACCTAAAGACATAAATAACTAAATTCTAACATTACTCAAAGTTTTAATAAAGAAAATATGGAATGTTACATTAAACATGATACAAGAAGGGGCAACCAAGATTTATGTCGATAACAAATCAACCATTGCCTTAACAAAGAACCTTGTTCTTCATGATCGAAGCAAATGCATTGATACGCGCTACCATTTCATAAAGGGAATGCATCGCAAAAAATAATGTACAAGTAGAATATGTGAAGTCACAAGATCAAATTGCCAACATATTGACAAAGCCACTCAACCATCAAGATTCTATCAAAATGAAAAACATGCTTGGAATAGTAAATCAAGTTTAAGGGTGGTGTTGAAAGTTAAGCTTGATTTATGACTCAATATTTTGTAGTTTTTGTAATGAGTCATGATCTAAAATTTAGGCCCATTACATCTAAAGCTCATTGTCTAGAGTATCTAGGATAAGTCTAATTATCTAGATTTTTTTTGGAGTATCCTATTAATATAGAACTAGGTGATAGTTGAAACGATGCTTTTAATGTAAGACTAGAACCTCTACATAAGACCTATAAATGTCTCCTATTTTTGTACCAAGTCAAGAATTTCAAAAATAATAAGATCTCTATTTTCTACCTCTTGTTAAACCTCATTCTTTCAACAAAGTGTTTATCATTAAATCTCATCAAATTTCATAGCTCACTATCAATTGTAACTATGAAAATCTATCATTTTAGTCCATAGTCATTCTTGGGGTTTTGAGATTTAGCTTCACAATCTCGCTATTGTTACTCTGCGATTATTCTCATTTTTAATTAAATTTAATAAAATATTTTAGTACATTAAAATAATTGCGCGAAGCGCGAGAAAGTTTCCAATTTATATCATAATTTTATAAGTACTGGATTAACAATTCTCTAAGCTTTTATATCCACGTTTGGCTAGTGGAATCCCTCTTCTAGGATTATATTACCCCACATCGTGACTCCAACAGATATATTGTGGCATTATCAATTGCGATTTTATGTATTGAATAAGCCCACATAAAATTCTTCTTCCTTAAACTTGCAATTTTATATACGAGTCTTGTCTCTATGACAAAAGGTCAAAAGAGTTAAAAGAATAACTGAGTAGTGGGGAGTATATGTGCATTTTGGCGTTTTATTAATTGATAAGCAATTTGAAAAACAAATGATATGTGTGAAAATTTAATTAGTTTATTAGCTAGCTAGCTACATAGTGAACTGTTTATTATACATAATATATTTTAGCATCGAGTTATGATCCAGTTATATATACATAGATATTAAAGTAGCTTATTGGGACAACAAACAAAAATGAATATGTAAAGTCAAAAAAGGTCATCTAAGGGTGGGACGTGTAAGTAATTTTATAAACAATTTGAAAGTTTAAATATTTGCTTCTATATGTAAAAAAAAAATAAAATCATACATTTCTTATGAGTCACGATTCTTTGATGTAGGAAGGATTGTACGTCACCTAACGTGAAGACCAATCAAATTGTGACTCGTGACACCACATTTTAAAATTAAAAACATCTGACTTTCACAGAGTAGATTCGACCCTAGAGGGAGTAGTTAGGAAAACGCTTTTGTCATCCAACTAAACACTTATTCTTACTCTATATTCTTAACATTTAATGTATAAAAATATTCTATTATTATATACAAAACTCAAAACAATATACACAAATCACAAATTTTACAATAGAAGAATATGCTATTATTTTATACAACTTATTTTAAATTACATAAAAATTTAAAAATTTTAATGACAAATCTTATAATATAAATTTAATTATTATTAAAAATATATTATACATATTAAAATTATTTTTATAATATTTTAATTTAACTGATTCGACCATTGTCTGATATTTTAATATTTTAATATTTTACAAATATTAAAAATTTTAATATATAATTAAATATTTAAATATACTCTTTCTAAGTCACAAAGTCGAATTCACTCTGTGAAAGTCAAATATTTTTAATTTTAAAATATATGCCACGTGTCATGATTTTAGAATCCTCTCTATGTCATAGGATCCCCATATGGTTGAACATTGATGTGAAGGGATTGCAACTTGAAGCAAGTAATGCCAAGGGCAGCCAAGACTTAGAGTGTGGATGAAAATGAATGGACTGAAAAAAATAAGGAGTGAAAGTTACGGTACAATTAATATATACTTGATTACTGGAAGGATCAAGGATAGACCATAAATGGAGAGCATTGCAATATGAAAACGAGAAGAATTGCAATATCAATTAAAGACCTCAAACAAGATAATTTTCGGTTCTGTCTCTCTGTCACTCTCTCTCTTTGTTACTTTCTCCTTAATAATCCTGTGGGACCCACAAGAGGCGGAAAATGAAAACGATAGAAAATTCTTCAAGAATTGAAGACATAGACAGAAGAAGAGTCTAAGAACAGAAACGAACAATAAAGAAACGCTCTGTTATCCGTTTTAATATTATCAGACGAAAAAATAAGATCTTATCAATCTTTTCCATTCTATATCTTTTTCATTTTTTGGTTATTAAAACTCATTATCATTAAATTAGAAAGTAAATATGGGCATATGGCAATATATTTATTCACAAATTAATTTGATACATTATTAATGATATGCAGAGAACAACATATGGACAAATAAATATCACGTTTTTAAGGAAAATACCTTTTTTGGATGTTTCATCTTAAACGGATTGGGCTCCCCTCTCTAAACAGTCTCTGATCGTTCATGAACTTACACAGTACGTAGCATTAGTATCAATCATGATTAATTCGTCCATCTCTGTGCTTCTTCTCTCTTTTTTCCATACATTGACTTTTTATTAAATGTAACATAATTATATATAGGTCAACTCTTGAATAAAAACAATTAATAAGATCTATGAGAGGAACTAAATTAGACTTTCTATACAAAGCTGTACTTCTAAAAGATATTCATATTATTTTATTATATATTGAGAATGATTGATAGATGAAATCCAAAACCATACTATACGTCTCAATATATATCTAGAAGGTAAACGCAGGGAGAGTCAATGGTTTAACGACATATATTTATTTTGTCTTTTGTAACAAGAATTCTATATCAAATGCTGAGTTGGAGACCACGTCCATTGTCATTGCTCGCATTTACAACCCACCGTTCTTCTCAATATTTTTTCAAAATATATTTTCCTCATCTATGACTTCAATTGTTAATTGCAATATGTTTTCTCTTTGTATATATCAACAAAGTATTTTACATCCTAAATTAAGTAAATAATTAACATAATTAATTTTTTGCAATGTGCACCATGCTTTTTATTTTGAATGTTAATTCTTACAGTCTCTACATATGTGCAAGCAAAGAGTTGCATCTTAATTTTTTTTTTTCAAAGGAACATATCAACACACTATTATGCCTGCGTGACATCTTGGATTAAACAAGATATCATGCATGTTGAAATAAAAACATCGCTGTCTTGTGATCCCAAGAATGATTTCCTCTAATTAAGTTGTTTGACCGTATAATTACAATATTAATTGGTAGTATTACTTCGTAAAAAATAAAGATAAAATTATTATATTTCGTCCATTTAATTTTGATTCAAATTTCAATTTTATTCTAATTTCTTGGTATCAATTTTAATTTGTCCTATATCATTTTAATTAGTTTTCATTTTGTTCTTAAACCTAAAACTCTCTAAGTATTGTACATGTCAATGACAACTCATTTGACTAGAAACATTCACATTACATAGACGCTTAAAATGAAAAAAAATTGTCATTCATTATTTATTTTTTCCATTTCAAGTTCAGAAGGAGATATTGGAGGGAGAATTTTACCATTTTAAGTGTATATCTAAGGGATGTGCCTAGCTAGATGAATTGATGTTGACAAGTAATAGAGGTAGCCAACTTTTGCCATTAACAATTTATATATAGTGTTGTGTTTATGAACAAAATTGAACTAATTAAAAAAATATGAGACAAAATAAACATTCAAAAAGCTCGAAATTGAACTTGGGTTAAAGTTTAGATACAAAAATTGCATTTTTGAAAAAAAAAATCGTTTAATTATTTTTGGCTAAGATCAATGCAGTTGTCATAAGGGTGAGACTTCCTTCCTATGCATAAGAGCCTCCTATGGATATGAGGGAAAAGGAGTCGTTAGATCTTAATCCAACGACTCTCATTCATCCAGTTTTTTTATTATTTTTTTAAAAAAATTAAAAAATTTGTAATTATCATTTTATATTTATTATTATGTTTACAATTATTATTAGATTAGTTGATACTTGCAAAAATTTTATTTAAAAAAGAAAAAAATACTGAATAAATGAAAACTGTTGGATCAAACTGATACAATGGTTCCCAAGTTCCCTCCTACTCATAAAAGACTCCTATGCATAGGAGGGAAGCCTCACCCATTGTCACAATTAATAGGGATGGAAGAATTCAAGAAAAAGATATTAATTAAATAGGAAATTTTGAAAAGGATCAAAACAAGAACATATATTTTTTTTAAAAAAAATGTTTATTATAAGTTCTCTCACAAAGATACTAATACATGTGAAGAAATTTTATTGAAAGATCAAAATATCCTGAGTAGAACTATAAATCACTATCTGATAGCCATCACATATGAAAAAACATGTGGTTAGATTGCCTGCTTGTCCCTGAAGGACAAACTAGCTGCTTGTCATATATCAGTCGTAAGATCTAAAAAAAATGTTTATTATAAGTTCTCTCACAAAGATACTAATACATGTGAAGAAATTTTATTGAAAGATCAAAACATCTTGAGTAGAACTATAAATCACTATCTGATAGCCATCACATATGAAAAAACATGTGGTTGGATTGCCTGCTTGTCCCTGAAGGACAAACTAGCTGCTTGTCATATATTAGTCGTAAGATCTAAAAAAATGTTTATTATAAGTTCTCTCACAAAGATACTAATACATGTGAAGAAATTTTATTGAAAGATCAAAATATCCTGAGTAGAACTATAAATCACTATCTGATAGCCATCACATATGAAAAAACATGTGGTTAGATTGCCTGCTTGTCCCTGAAGGACAAACTAGCTGCTTGTCATATATCAGTCGTAAGATCTAAAAAAAATGTTTATTATAAGTTCTCTCACAAAGATACTAATACATGTGAAGAAATTTTATTGAAAGATCAAAACATCTTGAGTAGAACTATAAATCACTATCTGATAGCCATCACATATGAAAAAACATGTGGTTGGATTGCCTGCTTGTCCCTGAAGGACAAACTAGCTGCTTGTCATATATTAGTCGTAAGATCTAAAAAAAATGTTTATTATAAGTTCTCTCACAAAGATACTAATACATGTGAAGAAATTTTATTGAAAGATCAAAATATCCTGAGTAGAACTATAAATTACTATCTGATAGCCATCACATATGAAAAAACATGTGGTTGGATTGCCTGCTTGTCCCTGAAGGACAAACTAGCTGCTTGTCATATATCAGTCATAAGATCTAAAAAAAATGTTTATTATAAGTTCTCTCACAAAGATACTAATACATGTGAAGAAATTTTATTGAAAGATCAAAATATCCTAAGTAGAACTATAAATCACTATCTGATAGCCATCACATATGAAAAAACATGTGGTTAGATTGCCTGCTTGTCCCTGAAGGACAAACTAGCTGCTTGTCATATATTAGTCGTAAGATCTAAAAAAATGTTTATTATAAGTTCTCTCACAAAGATACTAATACATGTGAAGAAATTTTATTGAAAGATCAAAATATCCTGAATGGAACTATAAATCACTATCTGATAGCCATCACATATGAAAAAACCTGTGGTTGGATTGCTTGCTTGTCCCTGAAGGACAAACTAGCTACTTGTCAAATATCAGTCGTAAGATCTGCAAATATGATGGCTCACAATCTTTTTTCGTTTTGTTTCAAGATGCCCAGCGACCTAAATACAAGAGAAAATTTTAGAAAGGCCCAATCCTTCATATAATCTTTTAGAAAGACTTAGAGTGACACGTGTACCGAACCATTTGCCCCCTTCATTTGACCTAAGAACCGACCTTGTTCCCCCTCCCTTTTCAGAATCACCTCCACTCTTCTTCTCCATCACTGTCACTCTCATTCTTCTTCGTCGGTGTGAATAGTGCCTCCTATTCTTAGTCCCACATTGAGTGGATTAGTGAAGTAGGGGGCTTCCTTTGGCTATAAAAGGGAAGCTCTCCTATGTGTTTCCTCACCCCAAAACTAAAGCCTAATATCTCTTCTAAGGCTTAGTTTTCTCTTCTCTCTCTTATAAATATATTTTGGTAGTGTCCGAGGACGTAGGCAAAATTAGCCGAATCTCGTTAATTTCTGGTGTTCTCTTTATTTAATTTCTGCTCTTTATTTATCTGCTTTATATTTGCCTCCTATATGGTAGGCTATTTTGTCGGGTATTGTTAATTTTATTATTGGTGGAAAATAGCCCGAATTTCCACAACAATTGGTATCAGAGCCCAGGTTGCGAAAAACTCTTGAAATTTTAGTATACTCTTGTGGTTGCAGTTTTAACTGATCTTCCACAATCAGAAAAATTTTTTTGAGAATTCATTTGAAATTTTTTTTTGGGAGAAATTATTAGTAATATATTGTCTAATTGAAGTGCATGTCTAGGAAAGGTCTGGCTAAGGAAAGACTTGGTTTTTAAGTGTGTCCGTTGTGACCCTCCTCTCTTTCCTGGGAACTTTCCTGGTGCATTTTTTTTTGGACTAGAGTATTACTAGTAATTTTCATATTTGGAAGTTAAAATGGCAGATAATAAGGAGCAGAGAACCACTGTTTCCACCACAACGTCGTCAGCTTCTTCGTCGTCATTTTTGACGAGAATTGCTGCACCAAATCCAAGATTAGCGGTGGAGATTTTTGATGGTACAGGTCATTTCGGCATGTGGCAAGGTGAAGTTCTAGACGCTCTTTTCCAGCAAGGTCTAGATATTGCTATTGAAGAGGAGAAACCAGATGAGATTGATGAAAAAGAATGGAAGACCATCAACCGGTTAGCATGTGGTACTATTCGATCATGTCTTTCCAGAGAGCAGAAGTATTCGTTCGCAAAGGAAACTTCTGCTAGTACGTTGTGGAAGGCATTGGAGGACAAATTCCTGAAGAAGAGCGGCCACAACAAGCTCTATATGAAGAAGAAATTGTTCCGGTTTAGTTATAAACTCGGTACCACCATGAACGATCATATTACTGCTTTTAGTAAGGCAGTAGCTGATTTGATGAATGTTGATGAGACTTTCACAGATGAGGATCTGGCCCTGATGTTGCTGTTTTCTCTTCCTGACGAGTACGCATTTATAGAAGCTATGTTACTTCATGGGAAAGAGAAAGTTTCCCTCAGTGAAGTGTGCAGTACTCTATACAGTCATGAATTGAGAAAGAAGGATCGAGAGGAAAGCAAGCAAGCAGAGGTGGTTGCAGAAGCGCTAGTGGCACGAGGCAGACCACAAGGCCAGAAGAAAGGAAGAAGAGGGAGATCGAAGTCAAAAGGCAGACCGAGCAAAGACGAATGTGCCTTTTGCAGAGAGAAGGGGCATTGGAAGAAGGATTGTCTAAAATTGAAAAATAAGGGCAAAGATGATAGAAGCAAACCTCCATCAGAAGCAAATGTAGCTGAATTTAATGATGAAGATTCAGATCTTTCACTGGTTGGTACAACATCAACAAGGCGATCTGACAAATGGATGTTTGACTCAGCTTGTAACCAACATATTTGTCATATTCGGGAATGGTTCACTGAATTTGAAGAAGTAGCTGGTGGTGTTATTTACATGGGAAATGACACATATTGCGAATCAACTGGTATTGGTTCAATCTACTTAAAGAACCATGATGGATCGACTAAAGTTCTAACAGAAGTTAGATATGTACCAGACATGAAGAGGAACCTCATCTCTTTGGGAGTCTTGGAATCCAAAGGATTAGCAGTGACGATACGAGATGGAGTTCTAAAAGTCATTTCTGGAGCTTTAGTGATGTTGAAAGGTACCCGAAAGAATAGTTTATATTACTACGACGGTAATACAATTGTTGGGACAGCTGCAGTTGCTACTCTCAATGATGATGGGTCAGATGCAACTAGGTTGTGGCACATGCGGTTAGGGCATGCAGGTGAAAAATCCTTACAAATTTTGGCGAAACGAGGATTGTTGAAAGGTGCACAAACCTGTAAGATGGATTTCTGAGAACATTGCGTGATGGGGAAACAGAAGAGAGTGAAATTTGGCACCGCAATCCATGATACCAAGGGTATTTTGGATTATGTTCACTTTGATGTATGGGGACCTTCCAAGACAGCTTCTTTGGGAGGTAAACATTATTATGTTACTTTTGTTGACGACTTCTCTCGACGAGTGTGGGTGTACACTATGAAGTCAAAGGATGAAGTGTTAGATTGTTTCCGTAAGTGGAAAAAGATGATAGAAACTCAAACTGGCAAAAAGATCAAATGACTCAGAACAGACAACGGTGGTGAATACCAGAGTGATCCGTTTGACAAGGTTTGTCAGGATGAAGGCATTGTTCGACACTTCACAGTTAGAAATACACCACAGCAGAACGGGGTGGCCGAACGCATGAACCGAACATTGCTGGAGAAAGTTTGGTGTATGCTGTCCAATGCTGGGTTGGGCAGACAATATTGGGCTGAGGCAGTGAGATATGCAAGTCACCTTGTTAATCGTTTGCCATCAACTGCTATTGGTGGCAAAACACCTCTGGAGGCTTGGTCTGGAAAACCTGTTACTGACTATGATTCGTTACGTGTGTTTGGTTCCGCTGCATACTATCACGTTAAAGAATCAAAATTAGATCCGAGAGCAAAGAAGGCGCTCTTTATGGGGATCACTACTGGTGTGAAAGGATACCGTCTATGGTGTCTAGAAACACAGAAGATAATCTTTAGCAGGGATGTTACCTTTGATGAATCTGCCATGTTGAAAAAGGTAACAAAAGATGATAGTCAACAGATCAATGGTGCACCACAGCAGGTGGAGGAAACTCCAAAGCAGGTGGAGTTTGAAAGTAGAAGAATTAACCCAGCAATCAGTAATGAAGGTGATGAAACTCCTATGGCATAAGAGGGGTTAGAAGAAGAGGAGGTTCCAACCCAAGAACCTCCACAGCAACAAGAACCAATTGCATTACAAAGGCCACAACGAGTAAGACATAAGCTTGCTCGATTCGATGATATGGTGGCTTATGCATCTATAATTGTCAATGATGAAATTCCTACCACCTACCAAGAAGCAGTACAAAGTTCAGAAGATGAAAGGTGGAGGAATGCTATGATTGAGGAAATGCAGTCTCTTCAGAAGAATAAGACATGGAAGCTAGCAAGTCTACCGAAGGGAAAGAAGGCAATTGGATGCAAATGGGTATATGCAAATAAAGATGGATTTCCTGACAAGAATAACATTCGTTACAAGGCGAGATTGGTGGCTAAAGGCTACGCTCAGATGGAGGGAATTGACTATAATGAAATTTTTTCTCCAGTGGTGAAACATTCCTCCATTAGAATCATATTGGCCTTGGTAGCTCAGTTAGATTTGGAACTAGTTCAACTTGATGTAAAAACTGCGTTTTTACATGGAGACTTGGAGGAGGAAATCTATATGACTCAGCCAGAAGGGTTTAAGGTTGCTGGTAAAGAAAATTTGGTTTGTAAACTTGAAAAATCCTTGTACGGATTGAAGCAATCACCAAGACAGTGATACAAGCGATTTGACAAGTTTATGATGAGGCAAAAGTACACAAGGAGCAAATACGACCATTGTGTGTATTTGCGCAAGCTACAAGATGGATCGTTTATCTATCTTCTCCTATATGTTGATGATATGCTTATAGCTTCAAGAAATCAAGGAGAGATTGAGAAGTTAAAGGCACAGTTGAAGCAAGAGTTTGAAATGAAAGATCTAGGAGAAGCTAAGAAGATTCTCAGCATGGAGATAAGCATAAACAGAAAATTGGGACAACTTTGTCTGACTCAGAAACAATATCTGAGAAAGGTACTGAAACGTTTTGGCATGAATGATAAGACAAAACCTGTAAGTACCCCGCTTGCTCCTCATTTGAAGCTTAGTGCTAATTTATCTCCAAAGAATGATGCTGAACGAGAATATATGTCGAAAGTTCTGTATGCAAATACGGTTGGTAGCTTGATGTATGCTATGGTGTGTACAAGGCCTGACATTTCACAGGCAGTTGGGGTTGTGAGCAGGTACATGCATGATCCTGGAAAAGGACATTGGCAAGCTGTCAAATGGATTCTGCGGTATATTCTGAACACCGTGGATGTTGGTTTAATGTTTGATCGGGATGTAAAAGCGGGTCATTGTGTAGTTGGATATTGTGATTCTGACTATGCTGGTGATTTGGACAAACGTCGATCAACTACCGGTTATGTGTTTACCCTTGCAAAGGCACCGGTCAGTTGGAAGTCTACTTTACAGTCAACAGTTGCTTTGTCTACCACAGAGGCAGAGTATATGGCAGTTACAGAGGCTGTTAAAGAGGCTATTTGGCTTCAAGGTTTGCTGAAAGATTTGGGTGTTGGTCAGAAGCACATCAAAGTGCATTGTGACAGTCAGAGTGCTATTTGTTTAGCAAAGAATCAAGTCTATCATGCACGAACGAAGCATATAGATGTCCGATATCATTTTGTAAGGGAAATTCTTGAAGAAGGAGAATTACTACTTCAGAAGATCCACACAGCTGAAAATCCTGCAGACATGATGACTAAAGTTGTGACATCAATCAAGTTTCAACATTGCTTGGACTTGATTAATATTGTGAAGATTTGAAGATGAATAGCGCCTTAGGCGCATTTGAAGACACTACTTTTTGAAAATTTTTAAGCGAGAGTTTTTGTATTGGGACTTGAAATTCGGCAAGGTGGAGATTTGTGAATAGTGCCTCCTATTCTTAGTCCCACATTGAGTGGATTAGTGAAGTGGGGGGCTTCCTTTGGCTATAAAAGGGAAGCTCTTCTATGTGTTTCCTCACCCCAAAACTAAAGCCTAATATCTCTTCTAAGGCTTAGTTTTCTCTTCTCTCTCTTATAAATATATTTTGGTAGTGTCCGAGGACTTAGACAAAATTAGCCGAACCTCATTAATTTATGGTGTTCTCTTTATTTAATTTCTGCTCTTTATTTATCTGCTTTATATTTGCCTCCTATATGGTAGGCTATTTTGTCGGGTATTGTTAATTTTATTATTGGTGGAAAATAGCCCGAATTTCCACAACAGTCGGAACCCTGCCTTGCCAACTCAGACCAGAACTCGCCGAAGCCCAGACTCCACTCCAACTGCTATTTCGACCTCACCCATGAGTTCTTCCTTCAGCTACAGAGCTTGGTTAGCTCGACTCGCTCGAAGATAGCAGAAGCCATGGGCGAAGCGAACTGATGGTGAGGTGCACATATCAGAAATGTAAGTACTCTTGGGTGAGCTTCAAAGTTTCAACGGGGTCCAATTCCAATCCAAGATGTAAAAATTTGGGACTGGAAATTCGAAGGGGGTAAAATGGAGAATATGGTGGTTACAAGCTAAAGTTTTGGACAATTGTAACTTTTTATCTTTGCTTGAAGGGGAAGTCTGGACTCCAGCGAGTTCTACTCCAAGTTGGCAAGGCAAAGAAGAAGAAGAAGAAGAAGAAGAAGAAGAAGAGTCGAAGTGATTCTGAAAAGGGAGGAGGGACCAGGTTGGTCGGGTCACATGATGGGGCAAATGGTCCAGTACATGTCACTGAAAGATAATATGAGAGATTGGAGCTTTTTTAAAATTTTCTCTTTCATTTGGGTCCCTAGGTGTCTTGAAACCCAAAAAAAAAAAAAAATAGCTATCGAATCATATCCAACGGCTAATATGCAACAAGCATTCAAGCAGTCAATATGCAACAAGCATTCAAGCAGTCAATCCAAACGCAAAAAACATATCTAAATTATGGTCCCTATAATAAAACTAACAAGTATTAAAAGTGCATGTTATAAATATATAAACAATCAGAAAAAAATTAAAATACGTATCCTAAAAGGAGGATACATATCTTGTTTTTAATCAGATGCAAATTAATCATATAGATATCGTTGCGCATGTACATGAATGTGCAAGCTAATAGCCTAATACTGCCATAAGCAATTCATCGGGATCAAAAATTACTGCTCAGAGGTGATGGATGACTCCATGAAATCCAATTGCGTCCTTATCTTGAAGTCTCTCGCACCCTGGACACGCTACACCTATAAAATTGTATGCTTCTTTATTTTTGGTAAAGAAAAAAGACATCGATTTCAAATTATGTGGATCTGACTAGGAGTTCACCTATGTATTAATTCTAATATAAAAACTTTAACATTAGAGTTAGAGATGGTAATTTTCCCAATTAGTTTAAATTATATATTGCTATATTTTTAATTCATGCAATTGGCTCCGTGTGTGTACATATATTAATGTGAATTTATAAGATTATATTGTTTTAAGTTTATATTTAACCTTAAAAATATTTTTTTACATAAGCATCTGACATCCCAGAGACCAAAAAATGAAAGAAGTTTGTCTCCGCAATTAAAAAAAAAGGACTCAGATTAGAAAGGCCATTTGTCCCACCACTTTTATTTTATGCGTAATTATCACACGTTTCGAAACTTTTGTATATATATTATATATAGAGGTGTTTAAATTTCTATTAGATAAAAATTAATTAATATTTTTAGATATAAAATAGAAATTATTTAATGTAATCTATACAATTATAGAAAATAATTTTAATATAATTGACCATAATAAATATTGATTTTATTAAATTTACAAATATAAATGTTTCATTTATATTTATAGATTTGATGGGATTTGAGATTATATTAAAATTAATTCTTTACAAAAGATATTACTTTTTCCTTAATTTGCATAAATTGAATTAAATAGTTTCTATTTCTTTCCAAAGATATTTATTACTTCTTCAATCAATAAAAATTAAACAGGCGCATCTAGAAAATACATATGCTTATATGTGTTCATGATCATTACTTTTGTGTATATTGACTCAATTTTAGAACCAATCAAAATTTATATCAATCGTTTGATCATGATAATAAATAATACTTATAAAAAATATATACTACAAATTAGTTCTAATATTAAAGTGAATTGATACCATTTCGTGTGTAAGTGCAGAGTCACTCACCTACCTTACAATATATATATGTATATGTTTATGTTTTGAGTGGTGGCATAGACGAAGGTAATTAATAGTAATTAAAGAAGCATGAGAGAAGCACAGTGCTCTGCAAATTACGTGCCTTTGTCACCTATTCCTTTCTTAGAAAGAGCAGCCACCGTATACGGTGATAAGGTCTCCGTCGTCTACGGCGACGTCAGATTTTGTTGGAAGCAAACTCATCAAAGATGTCTCAAGCTCGCCTCTGCTTTGTTCAACTTGAGGATTTCCCACCCAGATTTGGTATGTTTAATTAGCTTTCATATCTATCTGCTATATATGTGTGTGTGTGTGTGTGTGTGTGTGTCATTACTTTTAATGCATGAGTATATTCGTGTTGCCTTAATGATATTGATTTCGTTCATATTCACCAAGCCAAAGCTTTCATTCATATACATGTAGTGACATAGAGCATCGAATTGATAGATTTTAAATTTGAAATGTGATTGGCAATATTAATAGTACTGTACTAAGCCCTATTTTAGTTTAGGGTTTATTTGGCGGTTAGAACGTAACATAGAGATCAGAGACAGAGCTCCATTTTGTAGATCATATGATTCCTGCTCTTGTTTTGAATTCACGAACGTGGATAACTTCAATATATCTTTCATTCTTTTAGCAGAATGTATACTGTACTATTAATGATCATAAAAAACACGTTTCTGAACTGAAATGCACAGTATTAACATTCGTGTAATTTTCTCGGGAAAGAAGATTTGTTTATAACTTCTAAAAAGATTTGGCAGTGCCATTTCATTTGTCATTTTCAGATGCCAAATGATGAATGAAGGGAACCTTACTGTATAAGGCATTGAAATAGCGAAGCCGTACCAAACACGTTGGGAACATGTTTCTGATTTTTCTGAAGAGTACTTCTCCATTTCCACTACTCTATAATTGAGGTCTCCTTGACATCTTTTAATTACGGATTTGACCCCTTCCTTTGGCCGGAATCTCCAGCAAACTGAAGAGGATTCTAAATAATTTTAATAAAAAAATTAATCAATTAATTTTTTATCTATTAGATCTAAATAATTTTAATAAAAAAATTAATCAATTAATTTTTTATCTATTAGATCTAAATAATTTTAACAAAAAAAAAATAATCAATTAATTTTTTCACCCGTTAAATCTAACCCCTCCAACACTCTAGTTACTGAAGAAGAGTCAAGTCCTTTAATTACATTAGTCTATACCATAGTTTACGCCAATCAAAACTAGCACACCATCAATTGGGAGTCAATCCTGTACATACATACACACACACACACACACACATATATATATATATATATATATGTTTTTTGTTTAGTACGATAAATTACCATTTCACATATATGAACCCTTTTTTTTTGTTCTTACGTATATCGAATTTTAAAAATTATTAATGAACAATATAACTACATTAAAATAATTATATTTTTTTTCTTACTGAATTCAGGAGGAGTAATTATGCAATAAATTAAAAATGAATTGGTATATATATATATATATATATAACATGGATGTATAAAAATGGTTTATCCCTGAAATTTTTCGTCGGTCCACTCCGAAGTCAGGTGCGCGTAACGCGTTACCCTTTTGCACATGTCACTTACATTACATGCGTGGGCTCTCATCAAGAAAATAATTAAAGATGGCTTTGGCAATTCAATATTCGAAGCAAATATTATATGTAGACCCACTTCACAAAGTCGTTCCCAAAGATAAAAATAAATAAAAGACTCATTAATAGTCAATACATATCCCGTTTAGGTAAACTACTCATATATAATCTCATAATTAAGCACTTTACATATATATATATATGTGCTTTGTTTTTGTTTAAAGATATATAGGATGTATTCATCACCACTATGGGTGTTTTTAAAAGAATTTATTTTGAGTTTATTTAGACTTATTTTATGGCATAAGCGCTTATGAACGTATTTGAGAGAATTTATAAAAATAACTTATGATATATGTCTATAAGTTGTTTTTAGTTTATTTTCATAAGCGCTCCATAATAGTTTATAGAAACAGCTTATATAAAATTTATGTAAAGTTTACCCTCATAAACTCTTTAATTGTAAAAATAATTATATATAAGCGCTTATTATAATAACAGAAGCAGATTCTCTTCTATGCTTAAAAAGTATATCAGGTTTCTACTTCAATAAAGATCATTGGATATGCATTTAATGATCTATGTTTTCCTTCTGTTTTTAATTTTTTTAATTTTTAAAATTGTATTGAATATTTATCAATTTGATAATCATTAACCAAGATCGAATATTCAGTGAAATTTTAAAAAAAAAAAGTAAAAAATTCAAGAAAAATATAAACTATTAAATGTAATGAATTCAATAGTCTACATTAGAATAGGAGGGAATCCGCTTCCTCGTATAAGCGTTTAATTAAACTATTTATCCAAATATACCCTATATCTTAGAAGGTGCCTAAGAGACATCATTGTCAATATTATTCGAATAATGATCGAATTGACACCATAGGCAAACTATTCATACATAATCTCATAATTAAGCGCTTTACATATATATATGCGCGTTTTGTTTTTGTTTAAAGATATATATGATGTATTCATCACCACAATATCTTAGAAAGTGCCTGACAGACATCATGTTCAAGCATATATAAAGTTTTCTTTGTCAGTATTATTCGAATAATGATCGAACTCGGCCTGGTAATACTAGATAAATATAATTGGAACAGAGATGGAATAAAATATTTTCATTGTTGAAGATCAAAACTCTTAAAAAAAATTTATCTTCAGATGAGATGGCCATAACCATATTAGTCCCTTGTGATTGGACAATTTGCAAATGCGTTAGCTAATGTGAACACCATCTAAATCACCATACCGAAATAATAATATAATGGTTTTTGAACTTTAGGGTTTTGGTACATGATAGAGAAGAGGAAGAAAATAGAGTGGGAGTGAAGATAGTGTTCTTATCTTCCTACATGATAGAGTATTTTATCCAAAAGCTCCTTAATAAAGACAATAATTTTGATTTTGATCATTTTATTTTGCTGAATTAGACCTTATTACCCAATTGTAAAAGAAATCTTACAATAATTCGTACTGTGTATAATTAAAACAAAAATGATACAATTAAAAATCTACCACCTACCCATTGTTACATACTATTTGTGATTATTGCCCAAGCACTATAGGTTTTTTATTGTCGCCATACTATAGTCATAATCCTCCTTCAAAAAAACAAAACCAAAAAAAAACCAAAAAACAGAAGGACTTAACTCCTTTTATTACTATAACTATGCAATAACACACACTTTAACTATCAAAATCCATTTGACATTATTTGAAGACAATATCTTATGTAATGGGTAAGATCTTAGTCATACATACTAGCTAGTGCTTATGTTGTCATCACTGTTTGTACACGTTCAAGAAAAAACAAATAATATTCAAAGGCATGAAAAAGCATGATTCTACATTACTCTGTCTTTCAACCAACCATTACTTGACAGCTCACACTTCTTTTTTCCCTTCTTTTGATATATACGATGTCACTGTCTTCATATTCATTAACCACCATTCAATTACTACGTGACCTCCCCACTAGATACCACCACCACCTTATTATATCTTATGATGTTTCACATGCTTCTTCTTGTTCTTATCATCCCATAAGTCTGAATCCACCTCCACTGTTGCCGACATTGTTACAGTACCTTTTGTTCTCCAACCACTGTTGTCATTATTTTTTGCTGCTACAATTAAGAATCTTGATTTACTGAAATACTGATATATTTTGATGATGATATATTTGGATTTGCTATATTATTAGTCTAGTATCAGCACTATGGTTAAGACTGAGAAGTGAGAATATTCTTTCATGAGTAGGTTGCAGCTTTGGCACCAAATATTCCAGAGCTCTATGAGCTGCATTTTGCTGTTCCTATGGCAGGGGCAGTTCTTTCTGCACTTAACCCCAAATTAGATGTGACGACATTGGCTGTGATACTGGAACAATTAGAGGCTAAACTAATCTTTTTGGACTACCAGTTTGTTGAAGTTGCTCTTAAAGCGTTTGAATCAATGTCCCAAAGAAAATGCAAGCCACCCCTCATTATTCTCATACCAGATTATACTCAAAAAACGTCTTCCTCTGTTAAGAATCTCCCCTCAGATACCCTGAACTTCAATGAACTGCTAGCAAAAGGACAAGCAGAATTTGAGACTGTAGTACCAAGCAATGAATGTAACCCTATATCAGTGAATTATACATCAGGCTCCACAGGGACTCCTAAAGGAGCTGTATACAGTCACAGAGGTGCCTATCTTAATGCACTGGCGGCAATCTCTCGTTTTGACATGAAACAAATGTCTGTGTTTCTATGGACAGTGGACATGTTTCGCTGCAATGGGTGGTGCCTCCCTTGGGCCATGGCTGCTCTTGGTGCCACCAATGTCTGTCTCAGAAATGTCTCATCAAAAGCAATATTTGATTTAATCCACCTTCACAAGGTGACTCATCTATGTGGTCCACCCACCCTTTTGAACATAATTGCAGATGCACCACCCTGTGACCATAGACCTACGCCCTTGGGTGTGAATGTGAATATCACTGTTGCTGGTGTGCTACCTCCCTTTCAAGTTCTCTGCAAGGTGGAAGAACTTGGATTTAGTGTTAATCTTGGATATGGTATGACAGAGGCTATGGGTCCTGTGTTGGTAAGACCTTGGAAACCCAACTCAGAAAATGAACTCACAAAACAGCCTTGCTATAGTGACCCATGGCTTGATGTGAAAGATCCAGAGACTATGAAGAGTACTCCTTGTGATGGGAAGACCATTGGTGAGATAATGTTCAGAGGCAACATTTTGATGGTGGGGTACCTCAAGAATCCACAAGTAACTGAGGAAGCTTTCAGGGATGGATGGTACAGAACAGGTGACCTTGGAATGAAGCTAGAGGATGGTGGTGTACGAATGAAGGATAGGGCAGAGGATATGATATATTCAGAGGGGGAGGCTGTGAGCTCACTTGAGGTAGAGGCAGTGTTGCTGAGTCACCCTAAGGTTCTGAATGCTGCAGTTGTTGGGAAATGTGATGATCATTTGGTGGAGTCTCCTTTTGCAGTTGTGAAATTGAAGGAAGGTTGTGATGGAGCAACTGTGGAAGATATTGTTAAATTTTGTGAAGCCACGTTGGAGGCTCATAAGGTTCCTAAGAGTGTGGTTTTTGGGGATTTACCTGTGAACTCAACTGGGAAGGTGCAGAAGTTTCTCATCAGAGAGAAGATCAAATGCAATGGATCATGCGCCTTCATGAATTAAGATGCGCTTTAAAACAGCAAAAAATAATGAGTTAGGAAGGACTACAAGTTTACAAATAAGAATGATGGAGAATGAGAAAAGAGTAATCAAGATGATATTGTCAAATGATGGAAAACCAGTGAAGAACTATTCTGGAAACGATGGAAAACTACCATTAAAAAAACCTATGCTAGGCATAATAAGGTTCTAGGGACTAGACCTTAAATATTGTTTTGTATTTGGTATTTAGCTACCCATGCATCTTAGCCTACAATTTGACATATTGCTATTTAGCTGCATGTGCATTTATTGTCTTAGCCTACAATCTTTAACATTTAGTTTATGCATTTAATGAATTTAGCTAGAGTTTTATTTCTTTTATTGTGGAGATCCTCTATAAAATGATCCTTAATATATGTGTAATCAGACTTGAGTGAACGGAATCAGAATATTTCCCTATCTCCCTCATTCTCTGCTTCTCCCTCCTTTCTTTCTACATCTCCCTCCTTTCTTCTCTATTTCTCCCTCATTTCTTGTTGTTATCCCTCCTCTATTTTTCTGTTCTACATCAAAGAATGTATTGTATCCAGAGATTCATTTCTACTTACATTACTTAAAACTAGACACTGCTGTTATTTATGTGTCATGTTAGTAGTTCTTAAATCTTGTGTTGATGAGAGGGCATGAATTCAAATTTTGAATGGTTGTTTTGGTATGTCATAAAAAAATGACTGTTTTAGGAGCCATAGAAAGAGGCAAATGGTGATGTGGCCTTGCCAATATTGCAGCTTCAAGGAGGTGATACAGAGTGGTTTCTACCTCAACAAAACTTATATTCTCTTCCCTCGTGATTACGTGCATGTTTGAAAAACTAGTAGGAAGTTTCAAAATCAAGGTTTTACAACAACTTATGATGTTTGGTTCAGAGTTTAAAATTAAGGTTTTGCAAAATTAGTTCTATCCAAATTTTAGTTTACCACAAAACAATTTCAATTTGCTTCTATCTGAACCTTAGTTTGCCCAAAATCTAATAGCCCGTTTGGTTTACTATTTTCCATTGGAAAGGGACGAAATTGTAGCCTACAAGCTTTCTTCCTCCATTTGGTTGGCAAAGTCTAATGGAAAGAAAGCTTTCCGTTGAGGAAAAAACGTATTTCATTTTCTCTTTGTCCTTTCCCTCACTTCTCTTATGGAAAACGTATGAAGTTACAATCTTGCCCTTTTTCTAAATACTACTTCTTTTCCTTGCTTTTGCTGCCTTTTGTCTCCGTTGTTGTGGAAGAACACATAACATCAACAATGATGCCTTTCTCCCTCCTCCATTGATGGCAAATCCACTAAATCAGAGTCTTCTTCCTTCTCTACCAACGCCAACAACTCTTCAGTTGAAGCCACCATTACTGGCACATTTTCTGTCTAAGCCAGAGTTGATCGAAGGTCCTTGGTTGTTGCGGGAATGAACTTTACAAGATAGGCCGAAGCTTTTTTTTTTAAAAAAAAAAAGATAGTTAGGGATAAATTTGTAAAATTACTTCTAAATCTCCTTTTAAAAAAATCATATTTCTTTTCTTTTCTTTTTTTATCTAATATATATCAAACAAACTTTTTTTCATTGTCTTTTTTCTTTTCTCATTCTCTTTTTTTTTTCTTTTTATTCCTATTTTATCCCGCAAACTAAACACATTGTGAGTTTCTTCAACTATTTTCTAAACAAATACTCTGCTCTTCAAACTGTCATTAATTTCTGCACACTCATCAAAGTGTTTCACTTTCAGATTCCCCACTATGAAGCCACCCATTCTTTGAAAGCTCCCTCTGTTGCTTTCAAGTCTCTGAGATAGATATCCACAAATGAATGTCTCTCCTCTAAACACCATTTTGATATAAACTGGAACACTTTCCATGGTGTCAGGAACTCAGGATCTTTTGTTTCAACTGCGTCTAAACTCACATGAAGCATTCTTTGTCAAACTTTCATCTTAAAATTAATAATAAGTCTTTAAAATTTCACTTTTTTTAAGTTTGATTCTTTTCCGATAACGCTAATTTATCTACTATATCAGCCTCTTCACATATTAAAACTTGTATTTCTTAGATGCACTTTTTTAAATTTTAATATATGGCCTTTCAGTTTATAATTAAAAATTTGATGTCACAAATAAATTAATATGACCAGGAGAAAATTAGACCAAAAAAATATTATTTGTTGGAGGCTTCCTTCATTTTTTTTAAAATATAAATTTCTCTTCTTTAGATGCATTGTGCTTTTATTTAATTTTATATTTTTATCTAATAGTCTATCATAGTCTGTCCGTGTGCATAACTGTTTCCTTTAGAGGCAAAAATATTTTGTTTCTACTCACACAATAGATGAACTTTGTGTTTGCAAACAGCAAACGATTTAATACATGTATTTTCTTTTTTATTTTTTAGAAGTAGAGAAAAAAAACTGAAGTATAAATAAATATTATTAAAAGTGAAAAAAAAGGCATAAAAATAACACAAATTAAAATATTACAAGTATTCTATCTTTTCAAGAAAAATCACACAACTTGGGTTAACAAAAGATAATTAAATAAAAATCAACTTAGCAAATATTAAAAAGTAAGACCGTAATTTTTTTAAAAAAATTTAGGAACTTATTAATTTTTTTAAATTAACTAAGAAGGAACTCACACACTGATATACGGACTCACTGTACTACAATGTTGAATGAAAGAAGAAAGGAATCGTGTGGAAAGGAAGGAACCGCAGATAGAGCAATGGAAGGGAGCGGAAGAAAATTGTGAGCTCCGTCGCCGCCTAGCCCGCCGCGTCGGTGAGTTTCCTGTCACGGTAAGTGAGTCGTCTACCTCCGCCTGTCCACCGCATTACGTAATGCCATGAGGTAGCATTCTCTTTTCTTTGAAGAAAACTTACATCTTTGCTCTAGTTTTCTTCAATCAAAACATAAGGAGTAACTTAATATTTTTCTGCAGCTTAGCATCACATTATTAGGGTACAAAAATTTCTCAAACAAGGGAAGATCAACTGATGATCTGCCTTTATCCGTTAATTGTGCTGAGGAATAATAAATATAGGAGTAAATTAGGTAGGGAAGGATTAAGAATTGACAAAAAAGAATGCATTTTATTTAAAAATTCATTTTCAGTTATAGTACTGAAAAGTAGGCACTGCTGTTTTTTATATTTTGTAATATTTTCTATTTCTAAATCATGGTTATTTTAAATACTAAACTTTAATGAGCATTTAGATACTCGTTAAAATGTTTATGGTGTATTACTTAGCTTTTCAGTACTGCAAGAATATTAGGATATTTTTCACTATAGCTATAGGATCAATTATTTTTAGCCTTCAAATTCTATTCACTCTCTACTTCTGACGCATCAATTCAATTCTTGAAAGATACTTCTGTTGTGTTGAATGTTTTAATTTTGATGCAGTGAATTTGTATTAGCACACTAGGATTGCCTAATCCTAACTACTGACCTGATGATTTCTAAGGACCAAGGGTGAAGGAAGGATAATTTGCTTAGAAATAACAAAAGCAAGTACTTATCCAACCCAACAAATCAACCATTGGGTAAATGGCATGACTGAGGCAAATAACTATGGAACAAGTCAACAAATTAATTCACAAAATAGAATTTCAAGGTTGCCTTTGAAAAGTCAATTCCGTTACCAGCCTTTGGCCCTTCAGCGCCATTGATGGAGACAGATTACGTTGGGAGATTGGATATCATGCTCTGGTTTCATTCCTTCTACAATGCTTCAATCCTGTTTGATGATATTACAGAAAGAGCCTCTCCCATGTGTTAAAAAACATCACTATAAAGCTGAATGGTTCTCCGCTTATTTGCTACTGTATTTGGTCAAGAAAGGCTGCCCAAGGCCTTTGCTGTCTCCCTCAGAATATACTTCTGTATCTTCCCTGTTGAAGTTTTTGGTATATCATCAAAAATGACTGTTTTAGGAGTCATGTAATGAGGCAAATGATTCCTGCAAAAGTTTATTATTTCTTGAGCATCTCCATCATACCCCTCTTTCAGTTTCACAAATGCACAAGGTGTTTGACCCCAATGATCATCTGGCCTAGCAACAACTGCAGCTTCAAGAACTGCTGGATGGCTATACAAAACTGTTTCTACCTCAACTGAGCTAATATTCTCTCCCCCTGAGATTATTATGTCCTTCAATCTGTCCTTGATTTCTATATACCCATCGGAGTGTTTCACTCCTAGATCCCCACTATGAAACCACCCATCTTGGAAAGCTTCTTCTGTCGCTTTCAAATCTCTGAGATATCCACTCATCACTGTGTTTCCTCTAAACATTACCTCACCCATTGTTTTGCCATCAGCTGGGACACTTTCCATAGTGTCCGGATCTTTTATGTCAATTGCCTCCAAACACACATGGGGCATTCCTTGTCTGGCTTTCATCTTATATTTTTCTTCATGAGGCAGAGAATCCCACTCAGGTCTCCATGCACAAGAAGTCCCAGGACCATATGTTTCTGTGAGGCCATAGAGGTGAGAAACACTAAAACCAATCTCCTCCATCCTGGATAGGATCTGTGGAGGTGGTGGAGAACCACCTGTCATCACCACAACCTTGTCGGTAAGTGGCTTTCTATCAGTCAATGCAGAGTTCACAATCATGTTTAAAACTGTAGGAGCTCCTCCCATGTGTGTCACCTTATGCTTAGTCACATTCTCAAAGATGTCCTTTGGAGAGACTTTCCTGAGGCACACATTGGTCCCACACTGTGCTGCCATTCCCCAAGGTAGACACCACCCATTGCAGTGAAACATAGGCACAGTCCAGAGGTAAACAGGCATAAAGCCCATGCCAAAGAGGAGAACAGTAGCTAGAGAGTTCAAATAGGCACCTCTGTGACTATAAACTACCCCTTTTGGCCTAGATGTTGTGCCAGAGGTGTAATTCACACTTATAGGATCAAATTCACTGTATGGTCTCACAATCTCAAACTCACTGTTCCCAGTGGCTACTAGCTTCTCGTATTCATAGCCAATTGAAGCAGTGTCAATGGTAGATGGGCAATCAGAATCATTGATTAGAACTAAAGTGGGTAAGTTTCTTACTCTTTTGCCTAGTAGGTTCAGTGCTTCCTTTGCAACTTCAAATAATTGGTAGTCTACAAAAAGGATCTTCGCCTGTGAATGTTCCAGCAGGACTGATACCATAGTTTTGTCAAGACGGGAATTAAGGGTGGAAAGAATTGCTCCAGCCATTGGTACTGCAAAATGCACCTCATACATTGCAGGGACATTAGGGGCTAGGGTAGCAACCTGTTTGAACAAAAAATACAAAATTGTATTTAACAGACCCGTTAGAAAATAAATAAGCATCATCCTAGTAATGGGCAAAGGAAAATTACTCACTACCAATCCAATTAAAAGATGAAATAGAGCCTTAGAACTTGACGAGAAAACCCAGAATCTTAATCATAAATAGACAATTAATTTGATTCAGTTACTGAAGATGTTGCTATATTTTTAATAGACTACAAAAATGAAAACATATTGATCAGAACAAGAGATATAACAAGGGTCACAGTGAGTGGACTTGCCACATCCCCCCGGGAAATCCCTAACTGGGTGAGAGCAGAAGCTAGTCTTAAACAACGATGATGAGTTTGACCCCAGTTGTACTTGGAAGAACCGTAGAGAACAGAGGTTGTATGAGTGGAAACTTTTGCTGCTCTCTCCAAGAAGCTTATAGGAGACAGAGGAACAAAATTTGCAGAGCAACGAAGCAGGCCTTCCATTGATTTCCATAATTCAGAATCGAAGTTTCGGACAAGGTTAGAGTATTTACGCAAATTAGGAGGTGAAATAACGGGATTTGCTCTGAAATATCTGAAGTGACTGCTGGCCCATGACAGCTTCTTGAAGTAGTGGTTCATGGTAGGGGCTAACCAGAAACCAGAGCGAAGGATCGGAAGCTATGAAAACTGGGTGAATCAATCTCAAAAGCGTGTTTAACATTTGCGTATGACTGTGTTATTGTTACTGATATAAGCATGGCTAGGTGGCTGATAGTGATAGCAATAGACAGGTAGGGTGATTACAGAAGAATTTGTGTGGATAACATGGATTTGGATCCTGCTCAAAACATGAGTCATTCATTTTATATTAAAAAGTCCAAATCAAAAACAAAATAATTAAACGAAAAAAATTTAAATTTTATGAAATATTTTTATCCTTTAACCTAAACCGTCTAATTTAATATAAAAAATATAATTTTTATGCTATCACCAAAATATGAAAAAATCTAAATTCCAATAGCTTCTGCCATAGCACGTAACTAAAACTATTTTGGAAGTCTCTTTATGATATGCACAATAAATACTTCTTTCATTTAAGTTGTATAGATTTACTATATTTATTTAAATATAGCCATCACATGGCTTTTGATTTCCTATATTTGTTTTTGGTCCCATGACAATTCAGGCCCTAAATTTGAAACAGACACTGTCCCTACTCCCTATCCTTTTTGTACGTACGTGACAATAAAAAAACGTTGTTATTGATATTATAATAGTTCATTAATGGTGGTCCTTTTAAACTTGGGATCGATTACAAATAGTTTTTAAAATTTTAAAAATGCTAATTAATTTTGGAAACTCTTATACTTTAATAAAAAGTTGTTTATTTAGTTTTTTTAACGTTATTAACTTATTTGTTGTCTCAAACTTTATGTCAATTGAAGAAGTATTGTTTAAAATGTTGTAGTTCATGGATACTCATTTTGACATCAAGGATTTTGATGTAGCAACTAAGTTAGAACTTTTAAAAGAAAATTAGATAGAAAGACCTATGTGTGTGAATCTGAAAGTTTTCAAATTTAATTGTTAAATTTGAAGTTTCATGGAATTACCTGCAAATGATCAAAAAGTTAAGAAAAAAAATTGTAATTTTCTTTTAATTAAAAGCAGGGCATGTTTGGTTCTATATTTCTAATTAAAAGCAAGGCACCTTTTTCAATCCCTAAAGCTTGACGGTAGTTTTAACTTTTAATTTTGTCTTACATGCTTTTTTCTATGTCACTTTTATCTTACATATTTATAAAAATCCTCAATGTTTTTCTAATTGGTAAAAACATACAAATTGTTAACAATTGGTTAACTTATCAAACATATTACTATTAGAAGATTCAAATTTAGATATTTGACCTAGTATTTTACCTAATAAATTTAAAAGAGAATTTTTTTTGTATTTATTAACACTAACTTTTTTTCTCAAGAGGTTATTAGGCCAAATATTAAGCTAGATATTTACATTGGTAAATGTAATATTCAATTTTGCATTCTTTAATGGTCATTTGTTCAAATAATCAGTTAATTGCGTTAACCTAGCATTAGCAATCTGGAAAACATTGAAAATTTTATAAAAATTAAAACTGACCGAAACTTTAGGAACAAAAAAAATAAACATTTGTCAAAAATTAAAAAAAATCATTTGAACATATTTTTTTTCGGCAGGCAAGTGCTTGTATGATGTCGTAACGAGTGACTGTAAATTGTGTCGCATGTCAGTGATCACAGAGGTGGGGCGGGTGTACTGTCATGTTTCTCTGCATGCGTGCGCAGCGTTGGGTGTACATGCACACACGTATTAGTGTCAGGTTGTGCCGTGTTGAGTGGAGTGTTCACGGTACATCAACGAGTCTACGCTGTATCTCTTTCAAAACCAGAACTATCAGCACCAATTTCTCGAGAAATCGAAAAAATACAAATTGGATAAAATATCAAAGTTCAAAAAATCAAACCAATTATTAAATAGATAAAGATATTGATTCAAAAATTAATAGTTAGATTATTTTGAACCGTAATTAAATTAATTTATTTTAAAATATTAAAAAATTATATACATAATTAAAGATTATAAATATAAATCTATAGTAAGAATTTATTTTTATTTTAAATATTATATATATTTATATTATAAAATTCAAAACACATTTTTAAATATAAAAACAACTTTTCTTTTGAAAATACGCAACTTTGGAAAGGATGTCTAACGTATAAGTAAAAAAGTTAAACAAAAAACTAATTTTATTATTTTTACAATCGATGATAAGGAATGTCATGTGATATTACTTCTCTTCCATATCTACCTGACTCTCCCTCACCTATCTTATTCCTATCCTTCAGACTGTCACATACTCTAAACAAGAGCTCTTTTCCATGCTTTCTGTCACACACTCTAAACAAGAGCTCTTTTCCATGCTTTCTGTCACACACTCGAGACATGAACCATTCATCTTTGCCATGCTTTACATTACAGTATTCTCTCTAGCTTGGCATTCTGAGGGAGTTTCTTATTTTTATCTTCTCCATGCTTTCTCTTCAGATTTCTCTTCTCCATGGTTATGATTTCATATTTCTCTTTGGCTCGTCATTCTTCATACGAGGAAGAAGAAGAATAGGTCGAAAAAGAATCGGTTGAAGAAGATGAACTAATCTGAACCTTCTCTTCCTCTTTCTTCTTCTAATATATTTTTTTATTCTACTGGCCCGTAGACCTTCTTCTTCTTCTTTTATTTTTTTTCAATAAGATTTCTATAGCAGAAGCATCGGCAAACCATGAGATTCGATCGATTTTTCTCAAGTCTTCAATTTTTGAGCGGTTTGATCCATTTTTAATTTTCTGACATGTTTCAAATTAAATAATTGGTCGATTCATCGATTTTTTTAATTATGTAAAATATTCACGTACGAATTTGCTACTCCTCCAAACGTAGCCGTTGAATTGTTTTGATCCAATAACCAGCGTGTGCGGACGAGCTTCTTATTGTGGTCGTTAGATCGATTTGATCCAACAACCACAATCTCATAATACAATTTTTTTTTGGTCAAAACACTCTAGTCAATCAACAGTGCCATGTGTCTGACCTACCCGTCCCAATTGTTTGACCCGCGAGACCCACAAACCCGGCCAGCACGCTTTCTTCCTCACCGTCACCTTCTTCTACAGCTTTTCTTCCATATTCTATTCCTCTGCAAATCAGAATTTCACATGTCCACACATCTCCGGTGGAACACGTGGCCACATCCGGCGAGCTTCCTGCACTAATAGTAGTTCCAGAAGCCATCCAAGCAAACGACACATTGGGTTTTGGGTTCGGTGCTGTTGGTGACTCGAAAGTAGGGAAGCTTCTTGATGTAACGAGGCGCGATCCTGTTGGAGGAAGGTCCAAGTTGGGCGGTGGGGTGAGAGCAAAGGCGACGAAGGATGCCACTGGTGACGCAAAGGTGGAGGAGGATGAAGACAGCAAAGCCAAGGAAGAGAAAGAAGAGAGAGGTGAGAAGGGTCATGATGATGGCCTTACGGAAGAGGGAAAGGAGCTTGGGGCTGGGCTTAGGATGAGGATGGGTTTGGTCATGGCGGGGAATTGGAGACATGGAATTGACGGTGGAGGATTAACGATGAAGGATGAAGAATTAATGGGTTGAATTTAAAGAAGGCATGAAAGTGGGATTGGATTAGGGATCAAAGAGAGAGATAAGAAGGGTGAATGGATTATGGAAGAAGAACTGCAGAAGACGGTGATAGCACGGCGAGGAAGAAAGCGTGCTGGCCGGGTCAAGTTCGTGGGTCTCGCAGGTCAAACGATTGGGGCGGGGTGGGTCGACACATGGCATCTGTTGATTGGTTGGAGTGTTTTCACCCAAAAAAAAATATTGCGTTACACAATCATGGCCGTTAAATCAAAGCAATCTGATGGCCAAAATGAAAAGCTCTGATCCAACGACCAATGTGCGTGGACGAGCAGCAAATGCTCCTCCTTGTGGAGGAGCAGCAAATCCCAACGCAAAATACTCGGACTAGTAAGGTTAGATTCTTGCAGCAAATAGCAACAGAGACAAGCAAAGAAAAGCCAGGAGAAGAAAAGGTCCAAGGCCAGAATCAGGAGAGGAAAGGAGTGAGAGCTAAAATCATTCTCTCTAGAAAATCTTCCCAAAAAAATGTCACATCAAATTCTCTGTTGACTTAAGATTATTGAGGACCAAAAATTGATTATTTTAACTCAAGGTTGCAAAACAATGATGAATTTAGTTAGTAAATAAATTATAAGGCTGACTTCATTTTGGGAGATCAGCAACTAAATGAATCAATCCAAGGCAGCTATAACTGCATCAACAATCTCTTGGGTGGTGCTTGAACCTCCAAGGTCCTTTGTGCGGTACTTTCCCTCTAGAATGACTCCTTTAACTGCAGTTTCCAATCGATCAGCAAAGGCAGGAAACTGGAGATGTCTAAGCATCATGGCAGATGAGAGAAGTAGTGCCACTGGGTTTGCTGTCTTTTGTTCCATTAACTTCTCATTACCAACATTCCCTGCTGAAGCACCTTGCTCAAACACCGCAAAATCAGCCCCAACATTACCTGCAAACATGACACCCATAATATATGATTATCAAATAGTTAAGTTAAATATAGAGGACAATCTATTTCAGTAACCATTTCAACAGAAAGGCCCACTAATCCTCCAACCCTCAACCAAAAAGGAGAGAGAGAGAGAGATAAACAAAATAAACGAACAGCCCTAAATAATTTCCAATTCAACAACTTCACTCTGCCGCTACTTCTGCTTCCACTACCATTAACAATGTCATTACCCCATAATGACTGCCGCTGCCTCCATTACCAAGTCCATGTGTTCAATACAGAAACATGAACTTGCCGTTTGACTAGTAAACTATCAAACAGACAAACAGCTTAATTCAGTCAAACAATGAACTTTTCAGTCCTCCATGCGTAAAATTGTTCCCCGTAACAATGGTCTCTAAGTAAGAACTAAGTGAATGACAAGCACACAGTAAAGTCTGAACCTAGACAGACATGTTCTGATCATAAGTCAATAATCAGATACCACTATAGTGAACATGAGTGAGGCAGCACTTAGAAAGCAAAACGGCAAGATTTACAAACTAGAGCTCTACAATTTTGTATTCTAGTGACATACCTCCTGGCATAACTCCTGTGCCTCCAGCAATACCTGCTGCTGTATTCGCAACTAGATTTCCATAAAGATTGGGAGTTACCTAGCAAGTGTAAACATTATACATTAATTTCAAATATTCTATTTGATCTTAAAACCAAAGAAAAATTTATGGGAAAAAAGACCATTGAGTTGCAAGAGAGAACCATCAGGTCTGTCAACAACTTCTTGCAATGATTCTCACTAAGACCAATACAAATAGAAAGGCAAAATTTATCTATCACTTCAAAATTTATCTCAGCAGATTAGAAGGCAGCAGCAACTGACTTAACACCAAACCATACTTTCTCAATTAAGAGTATCTCTAGGTGACTTTGGAAGCATGTCCTATGCATGTATCTTGCACTTATAGTAATCATAGGCAACTAAGCCATTTCATTCGTCTGTTTAATGCTTCATTTTACTTTTTGGGATGTGCAGGGGTAATTGAAGTTTTGGTGAACAGTGGGAGGCAGATTGATGCTGTTAACTTCGCTTTTGCTTTTGAACTTACAGAACTCTCCTTTGCCTTCACTAAAATCTTACTTGAAGGATGCTAGAAAAGCAAAAAGCCAATAAACAAAACAAAACACACAGAGACTAATTGTAGATTCACATACCATGACGTCAAATTGCTCAGGCTTTGAAACAAGTTGCATGCAGCAGTTATCCACAATAATTTCGTTATATTTGATTCCGGGATAATTTGTGGCAACCTCTCGACAAGATTCCAAAAACAAACCATCTGCAAGCTTCATAATGTTTGCTTTGTGCACAGCAGTCACCATCTTTCTGTTATTTAGGTAAGCATACTCAAAAGCATATCTAGCAATGCGCTCCGAACAGAACTTTGTTATTACCTACCAAAAGATTAGTATGAGGCACAAAGATATCTTGCAACATCAAGATACTAACTCTATCATATACATTAAAGATTACAGGCAAACGTAAAAATCTACAGAGATATCATAGGAAAAAAGAACTAAACCACTAAATGAGTTCTCTAAAATCAGACAATATCTAGATTGCATTGTCTATACATAAAGCAAATACAATTTAAAAGCCAGAAGAAGCATAACTTGTGCTACAGCATACACCCAACTCATACAGAATTTTAAAAAATAAAAAGGACATAAATATATGTAATGATGTACCGTTCTTAACTAACACAATTATGGCAATCTTTCCTTTTTTATTAGTAATATCTTCAACAAGTGATTGGCAAAGAACATAATACATATAAGCGGCCACTGACTGCGATATAGGTTGTAGTCTAATGTAACTATTTCAATCAGAATTTTCATAAATCTGTCTTGAATCTCGAGATCAGATTTCTCCCATTGTTTTTTGAAAGCCACATCAATGCTAATATAGGCACGTGAAACTTTTTCAACATCACACCCTCAATCATTTTTGGAAGTTATAGAGTCAATTCAAAGGGACTAAAATCTTCAACAAAAATCCCCTTCATAAATCAATAAAATTTCCTTCACGGCAAAAAGGTAATTAGTTCTTAGCAACCTATGAAGACCGAATCACTGATAATATGCGTGAAGAATTAGAAGCGAATCTGTATCAGTTTTTCCTATCCAATCTTAAGGCTTTGATATATAGGTTAATTTGATAGTCGTTATCTTCTAGACAGGTAAATAATAACTGAGGACGATTCAACCGAAAAAACTTCGGCTTGTATCAAATGTCTAACAGCAAGAGAACTTGGAATTCAAATATTTTATTATGCAGTAGTCACTCATTAATCAATGCAGAATCTAATAAGGAGAGAAGACAGAGAATCTGAAATTTAGTAATCAATTAAACTAATATTTGAGCTACCCTATACTCGAAGGTGCATATTCACAATTCTACACCAGTAAATCAATTAAAAAATGTATCAACGAATCAAAACAATTTACTAACAACGTGCAACTCCTAGATAAGAATGAATTTATACACCAAAGAAAAATACATTAGGAGCCGCGCAGGGAGAAGAGCACGCGCACCAGATTTATCAGAATATATACAGAAAGTACCTTAAGGCTTTCGACGACGCCTGGAACGACCTCGTGTTCCAAACCGGCATACTCTCCTTCGGTGTTCTCTCTAATCACGACAATATCAACATTCTCATGCTTCGTGGGCAACCCAGGAAGATTAAAACAATTCACAAGCGAAGCGTATAGATCAAGCTCTCTCCTGAGCTGCATATTCAACGAGCTCACACCACCGCCCACAGGCGTAGCCAAACCACCCTTCAAGCACACTTTATTCTTCTTTATCGAATCGATCACCTCCTGCGGTACGCTCTTCATGTCCCCGCGCACTTCATATTTCTCGAAGTACACAGGCGCGTGCATCGCCCCCATCACCTGCTCGACGGCACCGGTGACCAGAGGCCCTATTCCGTCTCCTGGTATAAGTGTGACAGCGCGTGGAGCTCCATCTCCAGGCCGGGGCATGTACGTCACAGACCGATTGGGGTTGAATCTGGAGCATGAGGGAAGGATACTTGGAGCCTCCAACGATTGTGATACCTTGAAGAGGCGTTTAAGAAGCGGTCCGGATCTTCTCGCCATTGATCGGAGCCGTAAGAGGGTAGCTTGCTAGGGTATTGAAATTTCAGAGTGGCCTCTTGGTGATCCGAGTAGCCATGAAAAAGCCACGCAAAAACGGGGGCATAAAGTAGCGAAATTGTTGTAAGAGATGAAGGGGCTGTTTGATTCGACTGCGTTTAGGAAAGAATTTGGATCCAATGACTACCGTACAGCGTTTTCTTTTTTAAAAAAAAATTATAAATACTAAATTATTGTAAGCCCAATAATAAATTTAAAATAATAATTATAAATTATTTTATAAAAAAATTAGATAATTAAATTCAACGGCCTCTTAAATATTTTTTAAAAAAATTTCTTTAGTTTTCTTCTTTGGGTTCAAATGAAACTACTATGTCACATAGGAGTGTCTAAAATCAAACACAAATAACAAAGTGAAATCAAATTAAATTAAATCTATCAAAATCAAGAATGAAAATCTAAACTGATTTTTAAAATATAAATTTCAATCAATTTAATTTAATTGTCAGTTTAATTTAGTTTAATTAAAATTACACTGAATTGAACCAAATTTATATTAAAAAATTATTTTTTTATATATAATATTATATTTATCAAATCTCACTTATAAATAAATAAATGAATCTCATTAATTATTTTATTATTTTACAAATTCTGTTTTTAAAATTTGAATCTATGTGTCATAGTTGTTTCTTTACAAATACTAAAAAAAATTATAATATTAAACTGTTTATAATACTAAAAATTAGAATTTGACCAATTTTAACATTTGATATATGATTTCAAAAATAAGTATATGTTTGTTTATAATATTATAATATTACAAAAGAAAAAAAAAGTAAACAAAACTACAAAAAAAATAAGCCAAACCATTTAACAAAAATCAATTAAAATGTTCAAAAATTAAAATTAAATAAGTCCATAATTTTATAACATTAATAAGTGCAGTTTAATTTAATTTATGCTTAAAAATTAAATGAAATTGAATCTATAAATACTTTTAACTGCTTATGGTACACTTTTTTTTTTGGATTCAACTACACCTGCAATAATATCACTGTATCAGCGTAAAAAGTCCGCGAGCGGGCCTTGCCGAAATAACCAAGGAATAGACTGGTCACAAGCCAAGACACTGAGAGTGTATTCTTGTTTTTTTTTTTTTTTTTTGTCTTTTGGGGGGTGGGGGGTGGGGTGTGTGTCTAAGTTGAAAGTATATTCCAATTCCAATTCCAACTCGTATTGCAAGCATCCCAAATAGCCGAATCCTGATAATTAAAGCCCGTGTACCTTCTACCGAAAGAGAAAAAGCTGATCACACCGAAAGGTAGTTGGTTACGATAATCACTACTTAAATATTTTTGACCAAAAAAAACTATTTGAATTTGAAAAAAAAACTACTTAATTTTTTGAGATTTCATGCTTTTGGAAAAAAAAATCATTCATTTTATTTGATGAAAAATTATTCTTAATAAAAAAAATTCCATCATGAATACTAGGGTTGTCGACTTGTCATGACATCACTCATCATTATTATCGCATTTAGTACATACCGTAAGGCTGAGAGAATGATTAAAAAAAATTAAAAAAATTATTTAAATTGTTCTCTCCAAAAACATTAAATTTATTTTTAACAAATAAATATCTAATTTTTATTTATAATCCTTTTTTTTATTGCGTACTAAACATATCTAAGATTAAAAGTATCAAATGCCACGACCTCATGCAGCATCATTATAGGTTTAGAAATCCCTCTCCTTTAGTGCTGCTGGCCTCTTTGCGTCAAGACTCAAGGGCAGCAGTCCCTCGTTTTCTTTTCGTTTACTTGTTTGTTTTTTTCTTGTTTTCTCAAGAAATCTTTTTTTTCTTAAATAGTTATATTTTTTTTTATAAAAGATGATTGCTTTTCGATAGAGTCTTTTCTCCTAAATATAATTTGTACTCACGATTTCCAATTATGCATAACTTTATCTAGGTCATGCTTTGGTGACCATTACTTTCAAGATCGTCCCAAAAAAGAAGAGAAGAATAAAATATGTTCGTTGTTTCACTCTTGTAAATGAACAATGACGATAATATTACATAGTTTAGTGTCGCTATTTTTCCAAGGTGTTATCTTGATTTTTGTGTGTTATTTTTAATTAGAAGTTGAAGCCTAGTCTATAAAAGATTTTTTTTTCTTTAACTTGTAATATTATTCTTTGTATTTGTTTTGTTACAAGAGGCTCAAACATTAACCCCTGAACTCATAATACCAAGTTCCATATCATATAAGCTATAAGCTTAGAGTATATTCTTTGTATTTTTGTCTTGGTGTAATTATAATAATATTTCGTTTGTCCAAAGAATATTCACAGCAACGTTATCACTATTAATTTTTAATTTTTAATCGTCTCCTTCTTAGGGCATTGCCAACTCACCAGAACTTTACTCCTCCTAGCAAGTTTTCCGTTTTCCCATGAATTCTCTCATTTCACAGCCTTATCCGCGGATCCGGATTTGTTACCTTTATAGTTAGAATGCCTTTTCTTTTAGCAACGGCAAAAAATAGTTGCTGAAAGTATTTTTATTAATATTCAGCAACAATTTTTTTCGCTATTAAAAAGAAAGGCATTGCCTTTCAAGGCAGCAAATCCGGATCTTTATCCCACTATTACATTGCGTAATCCCAATAAAGAATAACGGCAGGCTTCAGGGTTAGAAATACTTGGAAAGGATATGCAACTGATTTGCTTTAATATTGAAACTATTTATTCTTGACGTAAACTATTTAATTGTGGGTCAAACGGTTGTCATTAAGTCACATAAAAGAATAAAATTTTATCGTCAATCATCCAATTAACAATAAAAATAGAATATTACCACTCCATCTCCATAACATTTTGGAGCCCATGAAACCATGGCCACAACTCAAATACTTGCATATTAAAATATCTCCAATGACAATTTTTAAAAGATTTTTAAAAAATAAAAACTCGTTCTTAGCGAGTTTTACTAGTAGAATGTGCTAGTATGAATGCCATATGTAAGAACTATTCTTATATAAAAATTATTCTTATATAATAATTGGTTATTAGAGCATCTCTAATGATAATTTTAAAAATATTCTTAAAAATAAAAATTTGTTTTTAGTGTTTTACCATTTGAGTGTATCAACGTGACTGTCACATATAAAAATCATTCTTATATAAAAATTGTTTCTTACATCAAAAATAGTGAATAGTTGTGAGACCTATTGTTGGAGTATAAAGATGTTGAATAACTTGTGAGACCCATTTGTGAGTTCTTTAGAGTTGCACAATTGAAGTTGATAGTTGTTTAAAGTAGTGGAGAGTTACTTAAAACAAAGAGTGATAATATAATATTATAAGATTCAAAATAAACAATTCACTAAAGTTACACAATGAGAGATACTTTTAGGATTATTATACAATCGCACAATCCTAAGTTACTAAGATATTAACACATTGCCTTTATTATATTCAATTATATAAAAGGTGAGTCTATAAAAAGCTCCACACCTTTTAAGAATGATGTTGAATATTTATACTTTTGAATCATCTCAAGATTTGTATATATATTAATAAAAATATAATTACATAGATATCAAAATAATTCAAAAATAAAAGCACTCAATATCTTAAGACAAAAAGAGAACAAACTTAAACCAAAAAAGAAGTAACTTTGACAAAAAGAAACAAAGTGACTTCTCTTATTTAAACCCACTGACAAATTTTTAAATACGTTTTTGCACTCTCAAATTACTTCTCAAATTGCTTATTGCTTTAGACATAGGGGTCTCTAACCCCTTATCTATTCATCAAAAAAAAAAAAAATCTCACCAAGCTGTCACGTTGTAAAAGAACTATCTCTGATCATCAGCTTAACTGGGTTAATTAGACACCCAGCTTTCGAGGTGCCACGCCAAGAAATCAACTTCACATGGAAAATAGAACAGATAATGTGGAGGACAACAACCTTTTTGTTATTGTCAAAAAAACATGCTTTTTGTTACGTGGACACTTCGCATGTCCTTGCTAATAGTTCTACCATGTCCGACCAACCAAGTGTGTATTTAAAAAATAGTTAAAAAATTTAAGTTTAGATAAATTATAAATTATATAATTAATTTAAAAAAATTTAAGTTTAGATAAATTATGAATTACAAAAATAACAATATATAACTTTTACTGAAACTATAATTTGAAGACAAAATTATGTTAATATAAAATAATTTAAACATATTATTTTACATTAAAATTATGTTAATATAGTACAAAATTTAAATTATAATTTATAAAAATCTACCATAAAACCAAACACATCACAAGTCAAGAGGCGTATACTAGTTTTGAACCAGCCGGATGCCAGATTTTTCCAGAGTGAGCTTTTTTTCCTTTTAGGAAGTAAGATAGAACTGAAGCATAGCATTGTTTGGTTTAACTTTTGAATACTTTAATAGTTTGTTTTGATTTTAATATGTGAATTTAGCTAGGTACAAAATTAATTATTTAATTTGATGTTTATCTCTCATCTCAAAACTATATATATTTTTTCTTTGTCAGATATTTGTTTATGTGAAGCGGTATTTTCTAAATGTTAATGATCTCTTCCTTTTTTGAAGCTTTAACTATCTCCAGCATCATCTTTCTACTATATAACAAAATTATTGGGGGAATAACATGTAATTAACCGAAGAAAATTAAATATTCAAAGTAAAAAGAATAATTAACTTAATTGACAAGAAAAAAAATACTATCTTTCTTTAATAATTTATATTTTATTTTATTTTTATCACGCAAAGGAGAACCCTTAAGATTTCTAAAAGAAGAAGTTAATAACAAAAATAACTTCGACACTTTTCCAGCTGGCCACAAGCCCCAAATTATTTCATGGTTAGGGATTTAGATTTTTTTTTTTAATATTCTTTGTATTTAAGACAACCACAGTTAAAATAATAAAAATCTCTTAAAATTAATACTAGAAGATAGATACAACGAGTACATATTAAACATTGTTCAGATTTCCATCTCCTTCAAACACACAAGAAACTAAGCATCCTTAAAGTCATGGAACGAGACTGTGTAAGTACTATTGTTGATGGTGAATAAATGATGAATGATAATTTTCCACAGGTGACTCCTCATCAGATTCATGATCCGATCTGAAAAAGTCAAGAACATGCTTCAAAACTCCCCCGCACCATAAAAAAAAAAAAGACGAAACATTCCCTTTTGAATGATTATTGTTTCTCAATGATGGGCTCTGAATCTGATGAATGATTGTTTTCTTGTACGATGGTCTTCTTTTTATATCAATGAATGTCTCTGGCCGCATACAAGGCCACATACAATCTCATCATCTCCCTCTGTAAAAAGCACAAAAGGATGTAAGTCCATACACACAAATAAAATAAAATAATAAAGCAGCCAATTTGTTGTCATACGATCATTAAAATGAATTGCTTCAACTCTAAGGATAGTACTAGAAAGCTTAACACTTTACTAACCATAGCGCTCGAAAGAAAATCCCATGCCACTAAAATTATTCAAGTTAAGCTGTTAGACCAGGAAGCTAGAGAACTAGAGTTGTGGGGTCTATGGAATGGTTCCAAAATTATGTTAATCATGTTATTCAATACCTGGTCAAAATACAAAGGTTTTTTATTATTTATTTAAGAAATTTTATAATCTTCTTTAATTTTAATTTCCTTAAATTTTTTATTTTATATAACATAACTATTTTTTTAATTTTTTATCTAAACATTTATTATTACCTGACTATGGAGAAGATATCGAGTACTTGAATATTTGTAATTATTTGCTTTTTTTTTGTTACATGGATATTCTTTTTAAATAATTCAAATGTATGTGTAAAATATTTATAAATCAGAAAAAAAAAATAGTAAAAAATATTATAATTATTTAAGTCATATTACTTATTCAGAGCCAAGTTAGCACAGCTCTCTTTACAAGCCTTTGCCAAGATTCTCGTGTTTGTTTGTTTTTTTTTTTGGATTAAAAAAATAATTTTTTTTATTCAAATGCAAAGTCTAATAATAACACTTTCAATAGTTTATTAAAAATTAAATCTCATACTAAATAAATATTTATATATTTATTAAATTAAAAGACTATTGATCTCTTAACTTATATTTTTGAAATAAAATTTTGCCATGATCACCATTAACATAATAAGATAATCGTAATTATTCAGGCTGCAATATCACTATCCCATAAATAACAAATAAAAAAACAAAAAACAATGAAAGTGTGATCAAACAACTTTTGACATATCAAGAAAGGCATATTAGAAAGAAGTTTTCATCAAAGCTCCCATATAATGATTGGATGTGTCAATTAAACTTTTTGGGCCGTTATATTAATATGAAATATGGACTTCTCCAAAGCAACATACTAGTGATTACTTTGCAAATTAGAGCACCCTCTTATAATTCTATTACAGCCAACATCAATGAATTAAAATTGTTGGTCCTTGATAATTAATTGCAGGGATATTTATCGAAAGTAATTAATGTTTTGTCCAATTAAAGAAGTGTTGACATTCTGGAATGCTATTGCTAATTGAGGTATTACCCAATGAAGATACATACATGAAAATAATCAAAAGCAAATCTCCAAATACACAAGGAATATAATATAATCTGGAATCTGGTGAACCGCCCCCTGTCCCATTTTGTGTCAATTTTCTTCTTCTGTTGAACTTTTCTCATTCCTATTTTCTCCTTAGCCAAAAACAACAAAAAGCAGATGCATTTCTCTGGCTCTCATTTTCATGACTCACTGTTTTATTCAAAAGAATATAGCAATCAATTACGGTCACTGTCTGCAAATCTTACTTGGATGGTCAGAGTTTAACGCTGGTGTTCTCTTTTTCGCCATTTGCACTTTCCCTCCTTTATCTTTTTAGTATTTAGTCCTACTATTTAACAATTTGACAAATTTTAAAAGAATGTGAAATTAAAAGCCTACCCTTGCTTTCGTAAGTGCCTAAGCGGAGGCTCGTCCTGAACCATTCTTAATGGCAACACTTGGTTTCTCTTTCATTATGTGCTTGTTCGTGGACATTCTTGCCCTCGTATCTTTCTTCAATCACCGTTGTATGTACCTTTTTCTCGCCAACAAGCATCAGTAACGGCTGCAAACGGGGATTAAATCCTCTAACATTAAATTTTTTAAATATTTGTGATATTATATTTTAATTGTTGGGTCGTGTAAAATAGATAGTATCTGTGTAATGTGTTATAGAGAGTGATATAGATATGCAAAGTACCGTCTATTTTATACAATTTAACAATCAAAATGTAATGTCAGTAATGTTAATGCTAATATCAGTATCCAATTCGCTGCAAACTAAGCACAATCCGTAGGACCACTTGCAATTCCAACCGCACCAGCACCACATGTCCTCTTCTTTCTCTTCTCTCACCACTGCCATTTCCCTCCATCTCATCTCTCACTGCAATCTCTTATAAATGACAGTTTCTTATCTCTTTTCACCTTAGTTTTTTTATTTTTCTCTCTCTCTCTCTCTTTCTGTATCTCTCTATTTGCTCGCATGGCTTGTGTGAGCGACGAGAGCTGGGTTTCTCTGCCCGCAATGGTATCCAGGCGTTTACGTCTCGGAGGGCAGGAGCTATCAGACAAGGAAGATGAATCCATGAACTACGACTTGATGCCTTCGGCGTATCGTTTGGAGAGATTTTTTCCCGTTTATGCTATGGGAATTCCCAACCCAGATTCTGACTCTGTCTTGGCATCCCGGGTGGTTAATTCAGATGGGGCTGATCCAATTTGGGACGCCGTGAAAGAAGAAGCTAAGTTGGAGGTACGCGAAAAATTGGACTCTTGCGTTTGCTTGTTCTTTCTGCTTTGTTTCCGTACTATGGTTCCTCTGTTACATAGCGGCCATTGAAATTTGGTTTTGAAATCTGAGGATTTGCGCGTAGGTTTCTCTATGTGCTTCCATTGGGTTTTAAGGGTTTACCTATTATCTAATCCGGAAAAGAAGCGCGTTACGTCTGAGCCTTCAATGGATCACCCACAAGAGGGTGCGATTTTATGGCGTTTAATCTATAAGTTACATCGAACAATTTAATAAATATACAAATAGCTTCGGGTCTTCTAAGCACTTATGTGAACAGCCGTGGTGTTAAGGGGAGACTAACATATGTACGAGTTGTTTGGAATACGTTTTCTTTTCTATTTTGTCAGATGTGTTTGCTTATGTACTAGCGAAGCAGATGTTAACTCGAGTGTATTTGACGAGGGGTGTCGGCATTGTTGATAATTCTTCTTGACGGCTTAGTTTGAATAAATGGGAAATTCACAAATTCGCTGTCACTGCATTGTTATTTGGATGCTTCATTTTGCATATTTAGTGAGTGTTGGAGCATCCATGTCTTTTATACATCCTGATACATATATATTTACCGTGCAGGCAGAAAAGGAGCCAATTCTAAGTAGCTTTTTGTATGCCAGTATTTTATCTCATGATTGCTTGGAGCAAGCCTTGGCCTTTGTTCTTGCCAATCGTCTCCAAAATCCTACTCTTTTAGCAACTCAGCTGACGGATATATTTTGTGATGTAATGATGCATAATAAAGGTATCCAGCGATCAATCCGCCTGGATGTGCAGGTATTTTGTTTTATCATATTTTGTTTTCACGTTTTCAAGCATCTGAGTGTATCATGATCTAATTTGATCCTTGTGTGGTAACATTCCCTCTACAGGCATTTAAAGACAGGGATCCTGCGTGTTTATCATATTGCTCAGCGCTTTTGTATATGAAGGTGAATATTTTGCTTTTAATATAAGATTCTAGCTCTATACAGAAGTCCTTATAGACCTTATGGTTCTGTTGCACATTTGTTGGCTTTAATTTAAATAGTATAGACACTACAAGATGCCACTTGATTGAATGAAAGTAATCTTACATTGCGACTTGTATCACTAGCCAACTAATTTTTTTTTCCCCCAAAAATGAAGTTTCAACCCTTCTGTAATTTAACTAAATATCTGGAATGAGAGCGCTGTTAGCTTCTTTTTCAGCATCGTCAGATGGTACTATCATTTGCTTTCCATTCAATATAATGAACTTGATTGACTATTTAGCATTTGATTGACTATTATCTGTTTTGATGGAATATTTAGCATATATCAGTCAAATGTTTTGTGCTTTGTCCCTGTCATGTCCTGTTTATTCATAGGACTTGCTCTTGACCTTTGATGCTACGCTCTAATAGGGTTACCATTCTCTGCAAGCTCATCGTGTAGCCCACACATTGTGGGGCCAAGGACGCAAAGTCTTGGCCTCTGCTTTGCAAAGCCGAGTTAGTGAGGTAGTTTTCCATTTGAATGAAATTGGTAGATCTCACATAAGGCCATTTTATATTTCTGTTTCTGATCCAAAATGCCAATTTTTTTTGCTGCAGGTTTTTGGAGTTGACATACATCCTGGTATGTTAATTTCATTTTAGCATATATTCAATAATTTCAACAAGAACAATTTGACATAATGACATTCTTAAACGTAGTGGGAGAATATGTCTAGTGGAATATTTGCTATGAATTTTGAATGAACCATTAAAAAAATCATGTCGATATTGTCTGGTGCCAATTAATTTTTCTGAACAAAAGAGATATGTTAGGAAGCAGAGTTTTGTTCTTGGAACGATATGAAGAATGGACATATATCCTCTGCTGTTTAGTTAGACAGCTGACTACTTGAGTTCTCTCTTAAAGGATGCTTGTTCTATTCAAGATATTGAAAACACTTTGGATATTATTATCATTGAAATTTACCTATTTCTGGTTTTTCTATATAGCTGCGAAAATTGGGGAGGGAATTTTATTAGATCATGGGACAGGCGTGGTTATTGGTGAAACTGCTATTGTTGGAAACAGAGTTTCATTGATGCACGTGAGTGTGTTTCTTTCTTCATTTATCTGATAATTATTTGGTAGGAGAATAATTTTAGGTAATTCTTTTTTATATTTCTATTATCCATACTAAATAAGCATTTATATAATTTCATGAATTTTGTCAAAATTTCACATGTTGACAGAAGAGAAAAGAGTTATTAGTTTGTTGAGCAGTAGAAAATTATTTGAAATATGTTCTTCCCAAAAGTTATATATTATCTCGTATCTACAAAAATGGCATAATAACACAATATTCATTGTGCTCACTTCATTTCATATTTCATTTCACAGGGTGTAACTTTAGGAGGCTCAGGGAAGGAAACAGGTGATCGCCATCCCAAAATAGGTGAAGGTGCACTAATTGGAGCCAGTGCAGCTATACTTGGGAATATAAGAATTGGTGAGGGTGCAATGATAGCTGCTGGCTCTCTTGTGTTAAAAGAGGTCCCTCCCCACAGGTAAAAACTGATTATCTCTTAACAATGTTTGGTTCTTGCAGTTGGCAGCTTTGGCTGATTTGTTTTGTAATAAAAAGTTATTTTAATTTTTTTTTTTTCCTTTTTGAAGCATGGTGGCAGGAATACCAGCAACTGTTATTGGACATCTACATGAGCATGACCCATCTTTAACCATGAAACATGGTAAGTAACCCCTTTGCTTTCTATCTATTTCTCCCTCCTCCCTCCCTGTTTTCTTCTTCTTCTTCTTTCTATTTCTCCCCTTTTCCCTATTGGTTCTACATCAAGTGGCATCAGAGCTAAGCTCCTGTCCGCACCACCATCATCTGAAGGATCATGAAGTAGCCATTGAGTCTCAGGAAACTCACCAACATCACTGTTCTCGCTGGTTATGCCACATCTGATCACTGAACTCAAAAAGTAACCATATCACTGCCCCCAAGTAGGCCTAACCCTGAATTCTCCCACTAGAAACCACTACTTGCATCCTGTTGTTTTTAGACATATTTTTCTGTTGGCAAGCCCCTGGTAGTGTTTATGTGTTTTGGGGTGAAATATCCTGCTTGGGATAAATTTAGGGTTTGCTAAAGTAATTTATTTTGGACATACAAAGCGGCCACTCACAAGAACTTAAAGCTTTGAAACTTGCCCAGGGCAACACCATGGACACTTTTGAAGAGAGGGCTTAAAAATATGGTGGACAATGATTATTTAAACCGAAATGCAGAAAGGACTTTTAGGTGCCATAACCTTGTTAGCTCAACAACCTAATGGTAAGACAAAAACAGATTACTTGTCAACCAACTCCTTGTAGGTCTTCCTAATGATCGTACAAGTACATTTGAAGCTAGTGTCCATTTCCCTAGGACACCTCCAATTGGTTCTCATGATAACCTCACTAGTGAGCAAGATAAATTATGAAATTTAGAGTTGATCATTTAATTCTTGAATTTGGACAAGAGAGTTCATATAATGACCCTTGACTGAGTGATAGGAAAATAAAAATTGTAGGTGCCAGAACTCAGGAAACTACTCTCAATGTGAAGCCCTGTCCTATTATTGTTGAACATACCCTTCTATTAATCATCTTGACCATTATTACTATTGTGGCTAGGATAACTTGTGCACAGAATATCAAGATCATCCTCAGTTTCCTTCCAAATTTTAACAAGAAAATAATTTTCAAGATTTCAAAGTAATAGAGGAAATTGTCGTGGAAAAGCCTAGTGATGTAATAGTAGTATAAATGATGATTTTGAATCATTGCAACGGTGGATTTTGAATAGCATTCAGAATGTGAAGGAACCTGAGGATTCTGAAGACCATTCAGAAGAAAATTTATTATGTGGGAAATATTAAAACTTTAATCTTTCAAGTACTGGAGATAATGCTATTTTGAAAAATGACAAGGTTGAGGAAGTTAAACCTCAAGTTGCAGAAGTTCATTTTCAAGTTTAACCAACTAAGTTCCATATTGAATTTTTAATCTTCTTTTTTTTTTTTTTTTTTTGGGGTTAGTGCCCATTGTTGCTTCAAATTGAACTTCTCTATTGCTTCCGCACTTAAAAACTCAAGGGTAAATTTTCTCCAACCAGAGGAGTAATACTCTTTGTTTACTAGTTTCCTCTATTGTTTAAAGCATGTGTTTTGTTGTTTCTTTTATAAACCATTGGTTATAGACGTCTAAGAGAGCTTAGTGACAGGACCAAATATTGGTAGTGGTTTTCTCCCTCCCCTCTCCCCCGTTTCTTCTATTTCTCTCTTTCTGTCCCCAATTCCTCTGTTAGTTCTACATCAAAGAGGCTTAACTTTGAGGAATTCCTCTCTCTCTCTCTCTGTCACACACACACACACACACACACCCCAACACACATGCACTCACTCGTTTGTGTGTCATTCACTGAATCACTGGACCAATATGATATGATGAGGGATAGTGTGGAGCAGTAACTAAGTTGCTTGGGCTAAAAGGTATAATATATTTAAAATTGGATCCTAATATTATCATGCATCCACTAAAAGCAAATAGTAAATTCAAATACCCTGCTTTGGTTGCCTTTGTGCTCTACAATTTCTTCTATGCTCAAAAAAACTTTCTAAGGGGAATTGTTGGATAACACTTTTTCATTGTAGACCTGTTTATTATATCTCACGTGTCATTATTATTCTTGTGCTTATGCAGATGCTACAAAAGATTTTTTCAGGCACATAGCTGTTAACTTCAGAGATGGAAAATCTACTGGTTAGCATTCTTCACTGCCTTTTCCTGGTCTTCAGAAAAGTTTTTATAGGACTAGAAGATTTCAATGTTTATGAATTATTAATCCCCACCAGTCGCCAGTATTCTTGGCATTTTTTTTTTCCATTTTCCAAATCTTTATCCACCAAGCCCTTGATTATCTTTGTTGAATCTGTTAAAAATTTTCAGGAGCTCAGGATGCAGATAGAAATGATGTGAGCACTTGAGCAGTTCGGTAGCATAATTCTCATTTGTCGACTCAAATGCCAGTTCATTGCCTTCGAAGGGAGGATCATACTATTGAATTTGGCTTGTTATATACAAGAATAAATTAAAGTTTTAATGTAGATCTCTGTTGTCATTAGTTATTGATAGTATTATCAGTGTACTTTATGCTGCTGATATACCGAGGTTCTTGCACCAGTTGAGCGAATATCTGTGGGGTGGACTCTCAGAAAATGCCTCTTTTTCTCTGCTATAAATTTTTTGAAGAATGATACCCAGTTTATCAATTCAATAAAAAATTTCAGTCATTTTGAAAGCAACTGTTTCTCTTCAAGGTCTTGAGTGGTAGACAGACATTTTCTGTTGAATTTGGAAATCTTTTATTGCACAAGAGAACAATTTTGTTCTCGTGTTTGATGGTGGCAGATAAGTTCTTGAGTTCTTCAGTAAATCAGCGGAGTGTCTATTTTGAACCTTGATCTGTTAATAAGTATAAGCACTTTGATGCTTGAAGTTTAAGATTTCTTCCACAGGATTTTGCCTTTCCCTGATCTGACCCCGAGTAACAACAGGGCACTTCTAGGTGCAAGAGTCTTTTAACAAATATATGACACTTTCTGCTCCAAGCATGCTGAAGTTAAAATATATTCGTTTATGTTATCCTCCATTCCCCTCTTCTGGATTTGAAGCTTTCATGTGGCCTAGTACGTTCAGTAGGAAAAATAAGAGAAAATTTACCAAGAGAGGTAGATACTTAAGTGGTAAATGGCTACTATATCTATGAAAGTTAATTAGCAATGATTATGCAATTATACACTTTGGAATTCAGGGGGAACTATTCCTGGAAGAAAACATATAAATAAAAGTTTATTAGTGTGGTTCATTTTATTTTTTTTTTTCCTATGTAAAATAAGAATAAGTTGATGGCAAATTATGAATTTGTAACATTTAGTTTGTCTGTTAATAACAGTTCATTTGGGCACTAATTTTTAAAATGTATCATTAAAAGAGAAAATTCAAGAAAAGGGTTTAAAGCTAAAAGAAGTTCGATTATTCTAGACCATAAGCAGATAAGCTAGAAGTGAAATGTAAAAAGAAAATACGTTGGATGTGTCATACTGTTAAATCTTTCCTACGAGAGCAGAGTTTTAATAAAATAAATAAATAAATGTCAGTTTGGGCATTATAGTTAATCATTTACTTAGTTTAAACTGGTGGAGTTTGACAGATAATTTTCAATTTGTAGTTAACAGCCAATTATCAGTGTCAGTCTAATTTTTGTTCGAGTATAATTTTCTATTTTCAAGAGTTTAAAAATAGTTGTTTGAAAGTATATATTTAAGAAAGCTTTCGTTTTTCACAAAAATAAAATTATTTCTAAAATAGAGACTGAATAATTTCTGAGCAAACATAGTATTTTTGTATTTCATGTTTATTTTAAATTCTATTTTGGTCTTATATGTTTAAAAACTTTTATATTAATACTCTATGTTTTAAAATCTGGCTTTTTTATTCCTTCTTTATTAGAATTATTTGTCCATATAATAAACTTTATACATCATTTTCTAACGTTCAAATGTTAACATGACTTATCTATATAGATTCGGGTTTGCTTTTGTGTGTTGAAAAATCTAGTTCTTTTTAGTTACGATTATAATTGTAACTATTTTTTGTAATACTTTTAGCCACGATTATAATCATGGTTAAAAATTATAAAACCGTTGTTAAAACGAGCTGGACTCTCCAGCACACATGAGCAGATCCATGTCCTATCTACATAATTGCTGATTAGATAATAGTATTCTATATAGAATTCTCAAAATGCCCTTATTTACATTAGTGAGTGCAATGCCCTATCTAAGAGACTATATATAATATACAAATATTCAGTTAATAATAAATCTTGTCAACATTTGAAGGATGACACATCAAACTCCATTACATAAACTAAGTATAAAATGCACAACCCCTAAACTAAAAGTATGTACATTTTATCTTTCTAAACTTTAAAATTTAACAAAAGACTTCCTCAGTCTTTCAAATTGGTACAAAATACCCTCAAATCTTTAACTTTAACCATCACATCAGCAAAGACATGCAAAAGATAAAAAACCTATGTGGACAAGGGCATTTTTGTAAAACAAGGCAACGTAATAATATCTTCTTCTTGAACAACAAAACAAGTGCTAAGAATACCGTTTCTTTCTCTTTCTATCTCCTTCCATCTCCAAAACCTGCTTCATGCTGGAGGAGAAGAAACAGTCACCTAAAGCGGCATGGGCGGAGCCAGGGGGGACCAGGTGGGCCCCCCTAAAATTTTAATTTTTTTTCTTATATATATGTAAATTTTTCATGGTTGGCCCTCCCAAAAAATTACCGAGGATATTTTGAAAATTCAAAATTTACATACACTTAAAAAATATAATAATATAACTAATGACAATATGTCATTAATTAAACAATAATTTACTTCAATAATTTTAAGTCTTTAAGAATTATAAAATTAAAAAAAAAACTTATACAATACAAATTTTGTATAAATTTTAGAAAATAGCAAAGTAAAATAAAGTGTCAAACACTCAAACTTCTACATTAATATACTAGAATTAAAATAAAATAAAGAAAGATTGACAATTATCATTATCTTCAATCTTTTTTAGATTATTTTCATTTTTGCATTTTGTTTGCTTCACTTGATATTCACTTTATCTATTTTTAAAGATTGTTTTCCTCTTTTTGTTATTTAAAGTTTTTCAACTCGTTTTCTATTTTGTCTTATCTTGATTAATTACTTCATTTTATTATTCTTATCAAATCATAGAAAGACATTTTTTACCTAATAAGTAATGAAAAGTTAGTCAATAATTAAATTAATCATATTATTTTAAAAAATATGTTCTCATTTATGAATGTTGTACATCAATAACGCCCATTCGTAGCAACATAAGTCATGACAATTATTAATTTATATAATTTAAATATCATATGTAGTCTAAATAATATAAATATTTTAGATAATCATAAAATTAAACAAAATTAAGTATTTTATTTTATAAGCTTGGCCCTTCTAATAGAAAATTTCTCCCTCCTCACCAAGATAGCAGCAAGGTCATCATGGACCACTCTCAACAACTTCAACACCTACAACTCTCCTAGCCTCCCCACAGTCATTGAATAGTCAATGGCTATGGGTCCGACATGAAAAGGCCAAAGAACTTCCTTAGCTCCACCTAGTGGCTATGGGTCCCACGTGGGAAGGCTGAGGAACCTGTTTAGCTTGGCACTAAGGAGGGGAGCATAATCCTACAGACGCATTCTTGGCAGAAGCAGTGCCATAAACTCCAGCTTATGTAGCCAAGTTGACAGCAATTCTTGACAAACTTCAACTTGTCTTAGAATCTTAGAATCATGAAAATAAAACTAGACATTATGATGTAACTGACAGAAAAAGAAAGCAAACAAATCTAGAACAATTCTAGAGATCGAAGCGGGAGCAATATTTTAAAAAATTTTCTTTTTGCTTTCTTTCACCTAGGATCACTTTGTAAATTATATTAGAATCATAAGAAGGGATTAGAGTGACTTACTGTAATATCCCAAGAATTTTTATGAATATTTAAAGTCTGATTTGAAGTTTAGTGAAAAATTTAATTATATGGAAAATTTTCTTTTTGAATTAGTGAAGAAAATGTGGAAATAGAAATTTTTATTTTTAATTTAGGAAATTTTTACAAATTCTCAAGGACATGTGGGGAAGAGAAAGGCATGGCGCCCAGGCGCCACGTGGGGCGCCTAGGCGCCGGGCATGGGTGGCGCCCAGGCGCCAGGTGTGTCGGAAAACCTTAGCTCATTTTCAATCGGCCATAACTTCTTCATCCGGACTCCGTTTTGGGCAAACTTTATATCGTTGGAAAGTTCTTTGAGTCTAGTTTCCAATGGTATAAGTTTCATTTAGATATTCATTACCGATTAGGAGTTATGACTTAAGATGTGAGTAAAGGTCGAGAGTAGTGGTAGGAAATTTCTCTATTTCGTAACCCTAATGTTTTTGTCTGGTTACAATAGGAATGGTCAAGGTGCAAAGTGGGAGTGCCGAGAGCGTGAAATCCAGGTGAGTGGGTTAATACTTGCTATGATTAAATATCTGTTATTGACTTTTTGCATCATAGTGGAAATATGTTGTATATCCAAGTTTGAAGAGGATGATGTGGAACGATGAGGCATAAACAATTGTGGAACGTGTCTGGTAATGTATATAATTATATTTTCTTATTTTCCCATGAATGGAGGTTATATAATGGATTGTGAATGGCATGTGAACTGAGTTGAATAATTGTTCTATATTATGGGTTATGTTGTATACATGCTATGTTGCTGGAACCACATTTATTATGTTGTGGCTTGAATTGTAAATGACTGAGTTGTGTATGTGGCTCAAGATTATGATTGAGGATGTTTTTATATATGATTGTGATTGTGTTTGACTGGAAAGGAAAGGCATGGTGGTGCACCCCATGGAGAAATTTATGTGAAGTTATAAGGGTGGAGATTATAAATGGAGCGATAAGGGTGGATGCGGCAGGGGCCGCGGGCAACGATCCAGAGGTATTCTGGACGACCCGGTTGGTACGGGAAATTTGTGTGAAATTGATTTCACCGATTGTTGTTGTGAACTTTTGAATTATGTTGAAATGTATTTGATTTATTTGGATATTGTCGTGAAGTACTACGAATAATATCATATCATATGATGATTGATTTACGTATGATTGCTGCATGTTATCATTATGATGTATGATATTTTTTTGTCATAATGTTGTGTTATCTACTCACTGGGCACGTGGTTTGCTCATACCCCTCTTATTGATATTTTTTTTCAGAGTTGACAGCTGAAGGTAAATATCGGAACAAGGAATTATGGATCCTTAGTCCATGATTACCTTTTCATTTGTTCAGGATAAAGGTATAATAGTTAAGTTTTATTCTAAGTTGTATAAATCTAGAAATCTCTGTAATCGGGTAGGTTCATTCACTGATGTAATGTGAGTAATTGTAGTATGTATAAAGAACTCGTTTTGGTTGCATGAAAAAGAATTGTATGATTTTTAAGAGAAAGATAGGCTTACGGAGGTGAAATGAAATTCACTTTCCGTGCCGGTCACGTGCTCAAATTTTGGGACGTGACAAGTTGGTATCAGAGCTTTGGGATTAGGTCTCCTACCGATTACAGAGTAAGGTAACCTTAGTGGGATCTCCTCTATCGTGGTGAACCCGGGCACGACTATAGAGAGATGGCTCCACTGAAGGTCCTGTAGGATGTTTTCATTTCCTTTTCCTCCAAGACTTGTCTTTTCTTATGAATTATGTTTTTAGTTTTAGTTTTAGAGAGTTATGGCTATACTTTTGAACTCGGTAAGGGAAAGGTTATTATTTGTTTTGATTCCGTTGCTGTCGGATCAAATTGTATGTATGGGGCTTTATATGTTAAATTCATGATTGATTTTGTGTGACTGATTTATTTTATCTTTCTTAATTTTATTATTACTATTTTTGGAGTACCATCCCATAAAAGAAACCACTGGCATTAAAAGCAGAAGGATTACATTGCAAAAAAAAAAAACAATTACTCATGCATGAGTAATCTAAAAGCGAGGTGGTCTCGGATTAGGAGGGTTGTACTGTATCATCACCCCTCGACCATTCCTTGGAGCGAGAGACAGAGCAATATCGCGGAGGGTAGTGTAAATCCCATTCATACAATCAACACTTCTTTGTTGTTGATTGCAGAAGCACTGGGTAGACCAATAGAAGAACCTGTCTATTCTTGAAGTCATTTCTGCATGATTGCGTTTAGTTAACTTCTCTAGGTTTTCTATCATCTTTTTCAGATTTTTGACCTCCTGCTCTAGACAGGCGATTTTGTCCTCCGAGGTATGGCCCGTGCTAGTCTCCTCAGCTTCCTCGATCTTCTTCATTTTCTTCTCCTTCTGCTTCTCTGGAGACCCCTCAAAAGGTCTTTTGCCCTTGTCTTTGCCCAAAAGATCATTTTAATCTTTCTTTTGAATTCAAAAACACAATTCTTTATGATTCACGAAAGCAACATAAGTGCCTTATCTATAAGTGTATCCACACTAAGGCAAAACCAATAGAGTTCTAGAGATCAAGTCCCTAAGTTGAGAGAACTCCTTTAGGGACTATTTAGTTCAACGGAAGAGAGGGGAAGGGAGAGATTTTAATGGAGGGAAAAGGAAGAAAGGGAAGGGGAAGGGAAACAAAATTTCTTTGTTTGATTTAGTTTGAGGGGAGGGGAAGGGAGGAGAGGAGAGGGAAAATAAACATTCTTTTATTTAGTTTGTAAAGAGATAAGAGGGAAAATAAAATAAAATGACTATTATAGCCCTTTGATTGTATGACCAACAAAATATGATAAATTTATTATCACTTATATTCAAATAAGTTAGCTCATTTATTATGGTGAAATAATATAACATTATAACACGTTCAATTTAATTCATCTAAAAAGCATCTCAAATATATAATGTGTTTTAAAAATTATATAAAATTTTAATTTTATTCTTACCGTAATAAGAAAATAAGCTAAATAATTTTATTGTTAGAAGAAAAAAATAATTAAGTAAAATTTAACTAACTGATTAAAATTCTTTTTTGGTCCCCCACGTATGTCCTTTTTTTAATCTGGTCCTTCATAGTTTTTTATTCTCAATTTGGTCTCTTACATATTGATATATTATCAATTCAGTCCCTCAAAAAAAATTTATATTCTCAATTTGGTCCATCATAGATTAATATGTTATCAATTTAATTTTTTTTATGGCTATAACTTTTGATGGTAACAACTTTTGATGAAGGGACTAAATTGATGACATATAAATCTATAAGGGACCAAATTGAAAATAAAAATATGTGAGGGACTAAATTAATAACATATCAACATATTAAAAATGAAAATCTACGAGCGACTAAATTGATAATATAACAATCTATAAGGAATCAAATTGATAATAAAAATTTGTAAGTGATTAACTCGAGAAAAAAGACATCTGTAAAAGACTAAAATAATATTTTGATCCTTATTAATTTACTCAGTTTATTATTATTATGATTATTTTTTTGGTTACCCTTTATTATTTAATTATACATATAATAATAATAATAATAATAATAATAATAATAATAATAATAGTAAAACTTTTATATAGTCAAAATATGTTAATAATATATTATTTAAGAAGCAAAATAAAATAAGTTAAAAGGCAATTTTGGTATTAAAAAAAAATCATTGAGGGCATTTATGTATTTTATATTATTACAATTTTTTCCCTCCAAATCCCCCCACTTTTGGAGGGAAAGAAAACAAGAGGGGGATGGATTTTTCACTTACATTTTTCCTCTCATCCCCTCCAACTAATTGAAATAAACAAGGTCAAATTAAAAAAAAAAAATCTCTCCCTTCCCCTCCATTCCCCTCAAACTAAACAATATGTTAGGTTTCTGAGAAGGAGAGTGGAGGCTAGAGAATGCTACACTTAATCTTATTAGGTTTTAGCCAAATTACCAATTTGCCCTTTTGCACTTAAGTCTCTCTTGTTTTGCCTCATATTGTTTGTGACCCCTTAACTTCATATTATATTTGTAGTGGGAATGTAACTCTTTTTCTTTTATAATTAAACCAGTTGAGTAATTTAATTAGAACTTCTTCTAATTCATGAATTACAATTAAGTAATTCTCTTTCCCACAAATAATGTGTAACGTCCTCCCTTATTCTTAATTTAACTACTATTCTTTTAGAACCAAAATGTATAAATACCATAGTTAATTTTTTTTAAAACTTGATCATAAACTCATTCTTATTAATAATCCACTTTCTTGCTTTCTTTTATATTAAAAGAATCATTGAACTAATTACAATATTTTTCTTGTATTTACAGAAGCTAGGGTCGACTGTTAAGTATGCTAGATTTTAAATTTAGTCTAGGAGTTGCCAGTTGACTGATTTTAGGGTACCAGTCTATTGGTAACTCTCTGGTAAGTGAAAATATTGAGATTTCAAGACTAGTCAGTCAACTGGTAAATACTAACCAATCGACTAGCAGTTTTGCAAGTAGCATACTTCTGCTACATCTATTCTGATATCTTAAAATAAAACCTCACACTTTTATATATGTTTAATACACAATATCTTAAGATACATAATCTTACAACTTTAATCTACAAACATAACCATTTACATAAAAATTGATACATAACTTTAACTACTTTTCTATGTCAAACTCATATCATTAATGCTTTTCCTCTGCCCCTTTCTCTTGAAATGATCAATTTCTAAAAGTGAGGTACAAAGCATCTCAGTAGCTAATTATTTTCATTGAAAACATTTACACAAGAGGATCATTTCAGCCATAAAAGTAGTAAATAAACAAGTGAATCATTTATCCATGGCTTTTTACTTACTCTTTTTATTTTCAACTATGGAATAAGATTATAAGACACACATATCTTTCATTATTTTTATTCTCAACTGTGGAACAAGACTTACTTTATTTTCTTTCTCTTATTCTTGCTCTTGCTTTCATTCTTATCCTTATTCTCTTTTGTGGAATAAGGTCATCTTTCTTTATTCATGTTTCTATTCTTATTCTCTACTATGGAGCAAGCTCTCTTCTTGTTCTCTATTATAGAACAATATTTACTTCCCTTATTCTCTACTGTAGAATAATGTTTACTTTCTTTATTCTCTACTGTGGAATAAAGAATCTGTTGTTTATATAGTTCTTTTTAAGTTTTCTTGTCTTTTACTATGAGACAAGCTTTTTCTAACTTTTAGTCATACTATTCTTTCAGAATTTCTTGTCGTCTACTATGAGACAAATTTTTCTTCTAGCTTTCATGTCTTCTACTATTTTCGTATCTTCTACTTTGAAATATGAGCAAGCTTTTCTACTAAAAATAAAGAAAAACTATACTTTAAAATTACCCTAGCACATGGAAGAATAACAAATCACAGGAAACATACTTTTAAAATATGTTTTTATGAAAAAAAAATAGCTACCTTGTATGTAGAACAAGCTTTAATAAGAATTTCCAGCCTTTACTCCATTCTTCCTCTTGTTTCACATTTTCTTTCTCTCTCTCTCTAGTTCTTTGCTCTGTTTTTTGTCCTTCTCTCTCTTCTTTCTATTTTTCTCTGTTTTTCTCTCCTTTTTCACCGTGTGGACACATATATACATAGCTAAACCCTCTATCAAATTACTAATTTTACCCATATTATCCACTGAGTGTGTCTGATCAGTTGGGGTTAATTTGGTAATTTTTCCAATTGGTTTTTTTTTAAATCACTTATCATCAACTTTGGCTTGTTTTGTAGGCTAGCGATTGACTGTCCGATATCAAGCAATCCACTGCTTGCCCTCTGTTTAACATTTTTTGTAATTTTCCAATATGTCGATTAGCGGTTGGCCACCTCCTTTTTGTTTTAAATTTGTTCTTATTTTCTGATGCTACTAGTCGATCGCTTTATCTATACCAGTCAATTGCTTGCATTAGACTTATTTTTTTGCGTCTAAACCTATTAGTCGACTGTTAGCTCTCTAGCAGTCAACTATCAACCCACTGATCTGATTTTTCTTGTTCTTATTTATCTTTTCTTAGTCCAATTTCTTAAGGACTTTTATAATTTCGTTTTACTTCAACTTTTCTAAATCTTAAGGGAATAAAAATTTGAGATGTTACATAATGAGTGACATCTATCAATATATCATGATGTACAATCACATTCCTCTGTTATGTGATGCTTTTCCATGAACTTGATTGGGTATATATAACATATCAAACCCAAAGTTCATGACATGCATGATTTTTGGATGATGACTAAGATGAGGAAATTAGAAAACTACCTTTTCTAATTTCTCTTCCTCTTGCTATGGCCATAGACTTTGTCTAGTCACATTTTAATACCCTTGGTATTACAGTGTAATTAAAAATGAGTAAGATTGTGAGGGTGAAAATTTTATGGTGAGTTAAAAGCACAAGTTAGAAAGACAAGGGGTCCTAAAACTCATTAAGGAATAAGGCATGCCTCATGTCAAGTAAAAGTTTCATCGAAGAATAGAAAATACAAGTGGTAGGTGTAGGAAAAACATTTAAGGACTGAAGTGAATAAATGTGAAATTTGTGATTTTAATAAAAATTAGATGTGATGACGGGTATTATTGAAGAAGTGTAGTTGGATACCCTAATTGTGAGCCAAAGGTTATCTTAATTTTCTTGAAGGATCCTAATTGAATTTGTTTTACTGAAAGGGATCAAATTGAAAAGAATATTATAGGCCCTACTCACACGAAATTAAATATACCTCATGTAATACCCCAAGATTTTTTATAAATATTTAATGTTCTTTTAGGAGCTTGTTGGCAAACTTTTATGAGAATATTATTATTATTATTATTATTATTATTATTTATTATTAATATTATTATATTTATATTTATTATTAATCATAATAATAATAATAGTATTATTTTTATTTATTAAGGACTTATTTGAAAATTTTATTATGTTGTGTGGAACAATTGAATTTTTGTGGAAAAGTAAAAGGAAATAAAATAAATTACAAGGACCTAAGTGAATTAAAATTTGTAAGAAGAGTGGTCTTATATATTTTAAGCAATGAAAGACCATTATGCCCCATGGATAATTTTGCTCGGTTGAATTTGGTTTCTAGGAGAAACTAAGACAAAACACTTTTGGCCCTTCATTTTTGGCACACATAGAAAGGGAGGAGAAAAGGGGAGACAAAGTGGGAAAAAAAAAGGAAAGGAAAGAGAGAAAGATAGGAGGCCATGAGAAAAAAAGATGAGAGAATAGAAGCGACACGGGTGAGAGGAAGAGAGTGAAACTCTACCACACCGGAGAGCCTTCTTCCCACTTCATCTTCCTCCTCCTTTGACTCTTCTATTGCAAAAAAATGCAAGGATGGGCTGGAGCACAGAGGAACTGTGAAGGAGTAGCCATTAACATACCTAGGCCTTTGATGAGTTCCTTGACATTTATCCTCTGATTTGAAGTGTAGAATTTTAGCTTCAAATCGAGGTGAGAGATCCTACCTTAACTTGTTTGCTTATTTTATGTATATATTAAGAGTGTACTATATATATATATATATATATATATATATATATATATATATATATATATATGTAATATGAAATTAATGCATACATGTTATATATTGAAATGTACAAGTGTGATACTATTATAAACTTTTTCTTATGCAAATAGTTACTTATGTGTGTATAATGTGATTGTGTTTGACCTTGAAAAAAACGAAAATGAAGTTTATGGGATCTCATAGGATGAAATAAGGTTGAATTACAAATTTGTTCCTTTGAGGACAGAGATGAAATAAGAGTGGAATAAAATCACTGTGGTCATGTGGTATTGAATATGATATTTGTCCCTTTAAGGGCAGGATGAAATAAGGTTGGATTACAGATTTGTCCCTTTAAGAGCAGGGTAAAATAAAGGAGGATGCGGCTTGGGCAATGGTCACTTTATATGGATGGGACCTAAAAATGTCTAGGAACTTAAATTGGAATTGTGTGAATTGTTTGAAATGTGATTTAGCTTGATTTGGAATGTATCTGTTAATAATTGCAAGTTGACTTTATGTGTGTATCTTAATAAATATCTTGTACACCAAAACATAAGTGATTGTACTATTAGATCAAATATGTATATCTGCATTTATATTTATACCTATATTATGTGTGAATGTTGTAGGATTCTCTCAAGTAAAGTTGTCTTCAGTTGCATGTATAAGGTTCGAATCTTAGCAACCATAATCTGTACAAAAAATGTCGTGCCAAAAATTATCCTAGATCTCCATCCCATCGTTCGGGGTATGGTAATTTGTAAATTATTGATTATGTTGTCTAGATGCTCTGTAATCAGGTAGGTAATATTAGGATAATATATTTGGATATATATGTGTGGTACCTTAAGAATGTTTGAGCAAACATCAATGACGAATATTCTTAAATACTTATTTAAGATGAATGAAATGTAATTTTTCTTTTCTTCCAAGAAACTTTGTATTATGTGCAGAAATTATTTATATATAAAACTAATATATTTTGTGGGAATCGATAGTTGAGTCAGGCTTATAGAAGTGAGGTGGAATTCACTTTCCATGCTAGTCACGTGTTCAGATTTTGGGGCTACCCCTCTCATTTTCTGATATCTCTTACGTGGCTCTCTCTCTCTTTGTCCATAAGCTTCCTATCTTTTCTCTCTTCTGCAGATCGTGGTCGGCCATGGGTGGAGGAAGATGGAGAAATAAGGTAAGTGAAATTCTCCTCCCTCTCTTCGCTTCTCCTTATTCTTCTTTCATTCCTTGAGCAAGAACAAACCCTAGGCTAGAGAAATTGGGCGAAAAGTTGCATTGTGTTGTCATTGATCAATAGGGATTTTATTTTTTCATGGTTTACTTTTGAAAATGTGTTTTCCATAAGCCCTAGGGGAATGATGTTCTTGGTTGGAGGAAGATGAGTATAGGAGGATGACATTCTTGAAGAAAAATTGAAAGAAATCCTTGTAATAATGAAAAATGATGATTCAAACACCTTTTCTTGTTTTTAACTTGAGGTCTTTTGTGCCAAAGTGATCACAGAACTTTAGGGATGATAACCCATGATGAAATTTAAGAGCAAAAGGTGATTTTTGGCACTGAAGGCGCTAGAATAGTAGTTGATGTGCGAAGTTCTGCAACTTGGCGCCAAAGGCACCAAGTCATAGAGAGTTTATGGGCAGGCGCCTTAGGCTGAAAGGTGGTTTTTTTAACTTTTTCTCTTGTATCTCTAATCCTTAGGTTCCAAATGATGTCTTGGATCATCTTTGGACTTTTAGAGGCTTGCAAGGCTAATTTGAAAGGGGAGAAACCATCTAAGGAAATTAAGCAAAGGTGAGGGAGCTTACTCTTTTGGATTTTATTGTTCTAGAGTCATATGTTTAGAGTTAATTAATGTAACTATGTGAAGATTCTTGAGATGCATGATATGTTAGCACTTTAATTGTTCTCATTTAAGTAAAGTACAATGTTGGCTTGGAATAACAAGTATAAGTAAGGATAGGAATCATGGACATTGCATAAGTAAATGACCCTATATGATGAATATGGGTGGTATTTAATCGTAGCATAAAATGGATAGGCCCGAGAGAGGATTTTTATCTTACCTTGGATGTATTTTCAAAATATATTGACAACTTTATCAACTTATGTATAGGGTTTTAAACCCCTCATGTGTGTTTATAGAATGGAAGTATGCATTTGTCTAAAAAGAAAGTGATTGTTTGATGAATGTGGGTACGTGTACGTTGATATAATAAATGTGATTAAGATTCTGCTATGAAATAATTATGTGTGCTAATATATATGTTGCGTATGGTGAAGTACACATGCTTGATATGTGTATATGTATATATATATATATATATATATATATTCATACCAAAGTGATACAAGAATAACTTGAGGGATGTGTGTATATATATACTTCTTTGCCTTTCTTTCAATTGTTGCAAAAAGGGAAATGTGTATACATATACATTTGTACACTCCTATGAGGTATCGAGTTGTAATACCCACCAATTTTGGAGTATAATATGTTTGAGAGTATTCTGAAATTTTACAGCGTTATTTTGGTTGTTTATTTTAATCATTTTAATTTTCATATTTAATTGTTCTCTTTGAATATTATTTATAGAAATTGAATTAAATGACTAGACTAGGTATTCTTACGTTGTGTGATGTATTTCTACGAATAGTGAATTTGTGGAAAAAGGGACTGAATTTAATTAATTGGAGAATTAATGGGTATGGATACCCATTGGGTTATCCAATTAACCCACCTCACCACTTTAAGTCTTAAGCTCTCTCTCCTTTTTCATTACATGTTCTCAGCGACATAAGGCAACGAGGAGCTCTCTCAAACCCTCAAATTTCCTTTCCAATTCTTCCTTTGATTTGGTGTTTTTCTAGAAATTGTTCAGTTCAAAAGTCTTGTAAAGATCAAAAGTAAGCTTTAATCTCATTATTTTTCTTAAATTTTAGTTTATGTGGAAGATTAGAGGATATTTTGTTCTTGAAGATTTTGATAAAAATTTATGGATTTGAGTTGTTTTGGAGATTTTTGAGTTAGGATTGAGTTATGGTAGGTTAAGAGTGATGAAATTCTGGTTTAGAAACAAAAAATTAAAGGATGAGAATTTTTGGTGAATTTTCTGCAAAATTTGAATTTACTATAACAACCAGAAATCTGGAAATTTTTCGAGTTTAGTATAGCAGTTATTATAATGTTGACAGTCAACGGTACTATAGCAGTCAACATACTGTAGCGAATCGTTACTGTAGCAATCAAAAATTTTTGCATATTTTCATGATTTTGTTTCCTTCTTATGTTTTTTTGTGATATCTTTTACTAGAAAATTTTCTTACACAAATTCTAGTGAGGAACAAGGTAAGTTTGAACAAATATCAAGGTAATTAGATGACCTTGCTAAACTAAATTATTACAATCAATTAATGCATAATATAAGTCTCATTTGCTATTTGGAACGTTGGATATATATTCATTTTTGTTAAAGATGATTATTAGATTACCTTAACTCTTGAAAAAATTCAAGAGGACATTGATGTATGTTTAAGATGAGGACTGATGTGATAGTGATTATATCTTATATTACTTTGTTATTGAGTATATATCTCTATTTGTTGTTGCATGGAAGTTGATGGTTAAATTCTCAAGAAATCTGATACAAGGTTGGGACCCGGGATTTAATTGGGTCAGAAGGATTCCTAAAATAAGGAAATAAAGAACGAGGAGGGTTTGGATGCCCTCTCTCTTATTCGCGAGAAGTATGTCGGACACGGGCTTATTTCTCCTTTTGGCTTTCAAAAAAAAGAAGCTCGCGAAGAGTACATTGGATAGAAGGAAAATGGAACTTTAATTGAATTTTAAGCATAGAAGATTTAGGGCTTAATCTCCTAAGAAATTCGATGCTAGAATATAACCAAATATAATGCATAGATGGTTGAGGGCTTGATCATCCAAGAAACCTGATGCAAGTTATAGCTTATATAAAGATGTATGGTATATGAAATTAAATTATGGCTTAGCTATATTAGCAAATGAGGTATTTGTACTTGAGATATTTTATGTTGCATAGTCATTTACTTATTGAGTTTTTAAATAAACTTACATTGTATGTGATTTTTTTTTCAGATACAGTAGGAGAGGAAGAAGAACATCCTTCTGAGGATCAGAAGCTTTGGAGTTATCCTATAATTCTATCTGGTGGGGTGTTAGTAATAAACTTGTAAAAGTTTAGGGAACACTCTGTAATCCTTATAGTTATCCTAGGCTTGTGATGTTTATAATGTATCAGTTATGTTTGGTTGTATTTTATCATTCTGACAATTATAATTCCGTTGTTTGAAATTTGGAATGAAGCTTAAACGTTAAACTTTTTAGAATGTAAGTACGTAATTTATGTTTAAGTAAATATTGAACTGTATAGTTATGGATATTAGACTTGTTCAGGAAGATTTTGGATTACCAGAGAGGCTTATCCTTAGAATTTGTATGATTTCCACATGCTCATTTTTGGGATGTGACACAAGTTGTCACGACCCATTTTTTAGGCACATGACCGGCACAATGATGAATCTCTCATCACTGCAAGCCCATCGATAAATTCTACCCGTGAGTTTAAATTATCTATGTTATCAAAATAACAATTCCTTAATAAATATGAAGAAAATATATCAAATTTTCTTATTTGAAAATCATAGAGATGATTTGCATGTAATAATAGATTATCAATTTAAAATACATTATTATACTGACATACAAGCCAAATGCCAAACCTCTGACCTAGATGTTCTAGACGATTACAGAGCAACATAATCTACAATAATAGAGGGGCCTACCCGACAGCGGGAATGTCCAAAGTGATCTACTCTTCTAGCGGATATTCTTCATCGGCAACCTTATCTGAACAAAAAGGTTTCACAGAGAGTGTGAGCTTTTAAGCTCCGTGAGCGAATCGGCCTCGCGTTAATAAAATTCAAATACATTACCAGTCATGCAAGTATATACGAAGGCTCATACTCAACCAATAGACATAGTTAGAAATTACATACAAGAAGATAAAAATTCATCCAATTCAACAAACGTTACTAGTACTCATCAATGGCAATATATCCCAGAGAGCGCACACAGGCCAGCTCATCAATTCTGTATATTTCTGCCATGACGCACAACCTCATCCTCTTAGCTAGGGCGCCTCACGGATTTATCACCAATCCGGGCTATATCCCTACTGAGGGAATCGTTGTCTCCACACTCATTGGTCAAGACACCCTTTAAACCGGGTTTTTCGCCTTGCCGTGAGAGGGGGTACTGTCCCGCTCAATCACAATCAATAGTACAATATTTCATATCATAATAAGAAGCACAATATAATATTCATCCATATAACAGGTATAGTATATAACTATATTATAGATTTATAAACCACAAATCAAGATAACAATTAAACTGTTTTTGAAAAGATTCAAACTTCACATCATCATGAGATACTTGCTTCGTCTTATCCATACTTCTGGATTAATTATCTCATTAGATTTGTCATTCTGAATCCAATTTCCCCCTATGAATCTTGGAAGTGTCCTACGACATACTTTTTATCACCAGTAATGCTAAAACTCTATTAAAACGGGGTTGTTTCACTCACCTGGATTCCGTACGAGTATCACTTCTCTAAGTCGTTATGAACAAGAGTACACAGATGAATTTCAGTATTCCGCTACAGGGATTTTCATGAAAGATTAGATAAAACAAGTTAGGATTGTTTTCATACAGACATTGTTCATACATACAGTTACTGTTCATACAAACGGTCACTGTTCATACGTACGGTCACTATTTATACATACAGACACTATTCATACATATAGATACTATTCGTATATACGGTCACTATTCATACGTATGAATATTATTTATACGTACAGATATTGTTCATACATACAGATACTGTTCATACATATGACACTATTCATATATACGGTCACTATTCATATATACGAAAACTGTTTATACCAGAAATAGAGAATACGATCTGTAAAAGAGTACATCAGGTAAGTTCCCAAGAAAGAGTGGAGGGTCACAATGGACACACTTAAAAACCAGGTCTTTCCTTAGCCAGAACTTTCCTAGACATGTATTTTTCACAGTTTACATTCTATTTTAGTAATCAGGGAATCAAAATAATATGTAAGCAGCTAAGGACAGTTTTTCTGATGTGGAAGATCAGCCAAAGCCGCAACCACAGAGCATACTTAAGAAAATAACTTCTAAAATTTGAAAGACATAGAAAATGCATAGTATTCTTACTTAAGCTGAAAAGGAAAGGCCCAAAATCTCAGAGGCCTAGCATTGGAGCAAGAGAAACTTAAGGAGAGAAGAAGAAAAGTTGAAAGTGTGAGTTTAGAAGTGAAATGAAAGAGCCTATTTATAGGAAACGCAAATGGTACTATTTGTCACTATGCACTAATAAAATATTTAATTTACTATTTATGAAAATGACATTTCTAATAAAATATTTCCAAAACGGTTACTATTGGAATTTAAAGGAAAAACTATCCTTTCACCTTAAACATTTAAGTTTCTTTTCAATTTAGTCCTTTCACTTTAGTCCCTGAGGGTATTTTCACACATAAAACGTCATTTTCTCCTACGAACTTCTTTCTAGTTTTCTCTAATGATCAAACCACATCTAGTACTTAACATTTCGATTGTATAAGTGAACAGTATCATATACGTAAATAGTATTATATAGGTGAACAGTACCATATACTAGCATAGTAACCATAGTTTGCAAATACGCATATATATTTTATTTTTCATGGGTATTACACAAGTGGTGCAAGGTATGCATATATATATATGGATGTGTTAACTACATATTTCTACTAAAAGAGTATGTGCATACACATAATCTCTCACACATACTAGAACTTACTAATGTGTGTGGGTATGGATATATGTATATATGTATATATATTAAAATAGAGATGCACACACTCCTTATCATTATGATTGTAGTGGGAATAATGCTTAAAAGTTGTTGTGAGTGTATTGTCAGAAAAATGGGTACATAGATGACATGTTATATGTCTAAATATATGGAATAAGCAAATATGATATGTATAGATAATGTACGTTGTGTAGATTGGGAATTAGTGAATGAATGTTGCAATGATATAGCATGTCTCTTGTGGACAGAATGTGGAATATATCATGAGTCTCTATATTCATAGTACATAACAAATGATGATATTATATGAATTGTGAATGAATGAGATTACTTATGATTGTGATTGAGATATGGTTGGGCTTCGATATCCTTGGTCTCATGTTGCTGCATGCATAGGGCTAGTGCATTGTGGTTGTTGAGTTAATGGGGAATCGATTGGCTTCTGACCCAGGTGTATATATATTGTTAAAGTTGACTTGAAATATCATTTAATGTTCTCCTTGCTTTTGACTGAATAAGTATAAGACATGATGTATGGAACCTACCAAGAGTTACTATATTTATATAAAATAAATGAATTTGCATTGAATCCAACTATTCATCCATGGTACTGTATTTTGCATGTCTTGTATTTTCATGTATGGATAGGTTTTATAGTGAGTCTCGTGGTTTGGACTCACCTCCTCATAGTTTCAGGTATGGCAAATTTCATTATCCAAAGGCATGTATTTTTGAAGACCTTCCCTTTGTCCGGGGTGTGGTATCATTGTAGGTGGTTTCTTCTAATTATGTTTGTAGTTCAAAAACTCTAGAAAGGCATTGTAATTGGGTAGGTTATGTTGCGTCTTGTAAATGAATTTATGAGAAATATTATGAATGGATTATTTGAGAATAGTATAATGAATATGAAATTATGAATTTATGAAATGTTTTACTAAGTTATAAAAGAGATTGAGTTGTAAAAGTTAGGCTTGTAGAGGTGTGACTAAGACACTATCCGCACCGGTCATGATTTCAATTTGGGGGTCGTGACACACATCCTTATCAAATGAAGCATCTCTTTCTTTTACTTAGAGTAATAGATCCCTTGACTAATGCACTCACAAATCTTCATTCATGTAACATTATAGCTAATAACTAGATTTAGTTTGATTCATCATTAGAACAAATGCCCAATAGCATTAAAACATAATATACAACATGCATGAGATATCAATGGTCACTTAGGTTAAAGGAGAATTGTACTAAATTGTAATACCCGTTAATTTCAGAATATAATTCGCTTAAGGGTATTTTAGAATTCTACAACGTTACTTTAGTTATTTATTTTGGTCATTTTTAATTTTCATATTTAATTGTTCTCTTTGAATATTATTTATGAAAAGTGAGTTAAATGACTGGACTAAATATTTGCACAATGAGGGATATATTCTAAGAATGGTGAAATTCATGGAAAAGTGGTTGCAGAATGGTCAATTAATCCATTTATTGTAAATTGACTGGATGGGTTTGGATGTTGGGTTATGGATACCCATGGGTTATTGAATAACCCATTAGAAATATTTAATATAAAGTTTCAATAGTAACCTCATTTTTTTCACTCAGCCGAAGGAAGCAGAAAAGATTTCTTTCTCAGTTCTTCATTTTCTTCTCAAATCCTTTCCTTGATCTTCAGAAGTTCGATTATTTGTTCGGTTCAAAAGCTTTGTAAGGATCAAAGGTAAGCTTTAATCCGATTATTTTCCTTAAATTTCAGTTTATGTAGAAGATCAGAGGAGGTTTTGTTCTTGAAGATTTTGATGATAATTCATGAATCTCAGTTGTTTTAGAAGTTATATTTGAGTTATAATCAGTTAAAGGAGTTGAAATTCTGGTTTTGAAACAAGAAAGGGAAAGGATGAAATTGTTAGAATTTCTGCAAAAACCGAGTTACTGTAGCGACCAGGGATTTCGAAACAAAATCTGAAAAATTTTCTTCGGGTTACTGTAGCAGTACTGTAGTGTCGGCAGCCAACGGTACTGTAGCAGTCAACGTTACTGTAGCGAACCGGTACTGTAGTGAACCGTTACTGTAGCGAACCGACACTGTAGCAAATCGTTACTGTAGCAAACCGTACTGTAGCAACCCGTTACTGTAGCAGTCAGAAAATTTTACGTATTTTCGTGATTTTGTTTCCTTTCTTATGATTCCTTGTAATATATTTTACTAGGAAATTTTACATAGAAATATCAGACTATGTGTGTCTATATTTGCTTATCAGACTATGTATGTCTATATTTGCTTATCAGATGAATATAATTCTGTAGTGTGGAATGAATGATTAAGGTTGAATGTAAAACCTTACAGAATATATGTATATAACGTATGTTTGAGAATTATATCAAATGAGTAGTATCTTTTCACATACTCAATTTTTGGGATGTGACATAAATTAACTAACAATAGCTATTGACATGTTAGTGAAAAAACTCCATTAGCTATTCTTAGTGGATCAGTTTAGTACACTCATACTTTTTATGAGCACCACATGTCAACCTTAGTGTCACCTACATAAATGACGTAGGGATATATGTTCCCCATATGAATGAACATGTGTAGCCATATGCCAATTTTACTAGATTATAACTGTCCTCTATTATAATCTTTATTAGGAACAATTTTAGATTCAAGTTTCAATGTAAATATGAGTTCCTTTAGGATGATCAAATCGTCACTCATATTCAATATATCTTAATCTAAGGACAATATCATGTTAACATTATTGATATAATACCAAAAGATTATTGATGATAAAATGATAATTGTCCGTGATTGGATTTAGAGCATTTACACTAACAATAACCTCGTATCTAAATCAAGTATGAACAACTAAGCACAAAGCAATCCACTAACAAGCCAAAAAAAGCATCTTTGGTTTCATTTTATATGATTATTTACTTTTTTATGATTCAATAATGTTTATATATTTGTTTCTTCGATGCAAATAGGATAGGGCATGAGAAATCTAATCCAAAGAAATGGTCCATTGTTGTGGAGATGAGTACAGCCTCAGAGCGGGTTTGGTAGAGCTAATTAAGGAAAAGGAAAGTTGGATGGAAGGCAATCTTTCTTGCGTTTGGTAGGCAGGAAATGAGGTTGCATGTTTTCCTCTCACTGAAAATTGATTTTTTCTTCTATGTCATTGATTGTATGACACATTCCATCCCAAAGTCGAAGGAAAGCTCGACATTCCTGAGAAAGGTTGTACTTTGACCAATTTGCCCTTTGCTAAAGCATACCAACACCTCTACCCTCAATGGTTGTCCCTCGGCTAGTTCAGCCCTTCATCAGCAGCACCATCGTCTACTACTGGTTAGTTTGTCGAAAGTCGAAGATAGTGAACTGAAAAGAGAAGTTTGAGTCTTCTTCAATCCTATCCTCTCTAAGTTTTTTTCTCTTTCGAGTGTATTATTTGACTTTCAATCTTAGGAAACTTCGAGGCTAAGAGTGATTTTGGATAAAACGGAACTCATTATTAATCAAAATGCGCAAATACTTGCAATATGATCCGAGGAAAAATAGATGAAACGACTTCAGATGTTTTAGCAGTATACCTTGTTTTGCCTCTTTTGGTTGGTAAGTCGATGTATGCTTTTTTTTAGATCCCTTGATAAGTTTCAAAGTTTCTTTAAGGACTTTTTCTTTTTTCGTTTTCTATCTCAGTTTTTCTTTTGGGACCTTTGTTGCATTTAGCCAATGTAGTATATCAATTTTTTCTTAACATAATTTGTCTTGAACTTTTTAGCCATTATTAAAAAAAAAAATCTTCTTCAAAGTCTTTTGCCAGAAGTAATCGGTCATCAAACTCTTCTTCAAGGTCCTTTGAGTTTGTTTCCAGCAAATAGCAATGCAAAATTGAAAATTTTCAAATTGTTTCTTTTGTTTTTTTTTTAATTTGTAGTTTTTCTGGTTGCTAGAAGGGAAGCAAATTTGATGATACAGCAAATAGTGGAAGATGATATACAAATATGATGAATGTCATATGAGACCTGTTTGTTCCTTTTTTTTTTTTCCCCTAAATTTTATGAGATATTTTATAAGAAAAGTTATTTTTTGTAATTTCATTTTAACCCCTTTCCATTCATTTTATTTTTTTTCATGTCATGCTAAATATATATTTAATCATTTTTTTTATTTTTCCTTTTCTTTTCTCTTAAAAATCTTTGGTGTGTACTTAACTACCCCTTAGTCTTCCCATAGCAAAGGTAGTACCACTAATTCCAAGATTCGTTATAATTTCAACGTTGCCGCTGTGGCCGGCAGTTTCTTCTCATCCACCATAAAGCCGGATTTGGAGATGGAAGAATAGTAGAATACAGAAAGAGAAAGGAAAGGTCTACTTCAGTTATTGTTCTGTTTCACGAAGAAGATATTGTGTTGTCTTGTTTTACAAAAATGCACTTGTCCACATAGGATGTAATGGTGGCAGTTAAAGTTAATGATTTGACTAACAAAGGTTTTTCGGCAGTTTAAAAATTAGAGGGCATCTTTTGTTAAGTTTTAAAATTGAGGGAATAAAATGTACATATTTCTAAATTCAAGAAAGTTTTGTGTACTTTACCATATACTAATAATTCTATAAAAAAGGATTAGAAATTTCGAATAGTAAAATTTTGAAACTTAATATAAAACTTTTGAAAACTAAAATAAAATTTAAATAAATATAGAGGATTAAAAAGACCATTTGCCTAATTTTTTAGATATTATCTATTTCTGTTTCAAAAATTAATAAAATAAATGAGTATAGTATGATGACATTATAAAGATAGTTTTAAAATTATTTTCAAAATTAATCGATAAAAGATTTTTATTTTTCTTATATTTTAAATAGTTTTAAAATGTTTTTACACTTGTTTTTTGAAGGACAAGCAAAGTGAAAATAATCAGTGGATCATGTAAAAAAGGCGATTACTCAAAAAAATAAATTGCAATTTCGGTGCTGGAATCTGGATCCAATTCCAAGTCGATCTGTCATCTTTGCAAGAAATGCGCAGGCACTGGGACTGGGACGTTAAGAAACGGCAGCGTTTCTCCTCTTCTTCCCCTTCCTTGGTTGCCTGAGATCCAATCCTCCACCGGCGATCTCACCTCCTCCGCCACTTCCCCACGCTTCACTCTCCTTGCAATAGAGTCTCCACGTTTGAATCGACTGATTACCGCTCAATTGGTAAATCCTTCTGGTTTGGTTGCCCAGCTTCCCCGCACTTTGGCTGTAGAATTACAAGGTACTGTGAGTTGTGGAGCTTTCAATCTTCAATGTTCCTCCTAATTTACAATGTTACTGGGTGCGATTTGATTCCAAATTCTATAGCATCAGCACGTATTCAAGAAGGCAATAAAATGGTGCGCTGTTGACATGTTTCTGATGAAACTGAGCGCTGTTTTGGGTTATCTCAAGGATAGTAGTCGATCATATAGCGCATAAATTTATTGTGATGAATAATCGAGTCATTGCCAGGGGTTATTACTGCAAATATTTTCGGAACAATTCAAAGTTACGAATTGTCACGTGAACTCAGGATGTTAGGGAATTATAAATTTTCAATTTGGTGTTCTAGCCGATTTTAAACGAAAGAAAATGATAATTTCAAATCAAAACTGACACCTTATACTGGATCATGCTTTTTTACTGGCTTTTAATTACTAATTAGTGACCACTGATAACCTTTTTTTTTTTTTTTGATAATCCACTGATAACTTCAAATATGCAGTTTATGAAGTAATTTTATATGTTCTTTACGAAATTAGTTGGTTGCATTGGTTTGCTTGGTTGCTATACTGTATTCCCCATGGCCTTTTAATATTTAGGATACAAAGACACTTGGATTATGAACGAATGCCTATCCCAGCCCCCATTTTGTTGGAACAGTAAGTTAATGGCTGTCAAATTGCAGGATATGTGGGTAGGGTAAATTTGTTGAAACTAGCAACCAATGGCAACAAGTGAAGGTGATGTTGGTGGAATTATAGAAAGTCATGAAGGAGACTCTTTTAAACCTGAGGAGCAGTTCTTAGACACGAATCATTACAAGCACAGAAACAATGGAAATCTTGTTTTGGAAAATGGCTTATCTGATGGCAATCGGTGTCCACCTGATACTCATGATGAGCTTCTACAAATGGTCTTTGAACTTGGATTTCAGAATGAATTCTTGAAGTGCCAGTTTGAGGGCTTTAGCAATCTAAACAGTGTACATAGTTACTCTAGTCTGGAAAAAAAAGTTTGTGGACCAGAAGGAGGGGAGTCTGACATTGTTGAAGGACTACAGGGAAGGATACAAGCTTTGAATAAAGAGCTTCTGGATGAAAAACAAACAAGAAGTGCAGCTGAAGAGGCTCTGAAGCATCTTCAAATGCAATACTCAGATGCAGATGCAAAAGCCCGTGAGCTCTCTGAAAAGCTTGCAGAAGGTATGATTTTGTTTGTGTTTGTGTGTGAAAGTCATGCAGCAATCATAATTGAGTAAATTTGACTTACATTAAAAATTATGCTACCATTTATATGGCTACGTCTTTGGCAGCCGCTTCCACATCTGCATTGCACTTCTAAAACTGATTCTTACAGCTGTGTATTGGCCACAGATGTTGCCTCATTGAAGTTTCTCATCTCAGAATGATATACATTTGAAAAAAAATGCTTTGTAATTGTTGCTATCATATAGGAATAACGAAAATTAGTTTCTCTCTAGAGTGATTTAGCTTTAGTGGTTTAATTGTATAAATTCATTGTATACCTGATTTTTGTAGCTGAAAAGAAGTCGGATCAAGAAATAAAAGATCGTGAAGAGAAGTATACTGAACTCGATACAAAGTTTAATAGGCTTCACAAACGAGCAAAACAACGCATTCAGGAGATTCAAAAGGTGAATTGTTGCTTTCTTTTCTGGTTTTTGAACATTGCTGATATTTTCTGTTTTTCCTGGCTATTTTTTTTTTCAACTGAAATTTTATAATGAAAATGGCCTTCAAATGATGATCCTTTCCCTTTATAATTCATAATTCATGTGTACTGGCATTATGAATATATGTGATTGTTTAAATATTCATCTTGAAATAAATTAATCATCCCTAATTTTGTGCTTCAACAAAAGAATTTCCTGGAGAATTTCATCCATATTAATGTAAGAATCTGAATTCATATTTTTTGCTGGGAAACCTCATACATAGGAAAAAGATGATCTTGAGATCCGATTCCGAGAGGTGAATGAAAAGGCAGAGCAAGCATTATCTCAACAGTTTGCATTACAACAAGATTTGGAGCGCACAAGGCAGCAAGCAAATGAGGCATTGAAAGCAATGGATGGGGATAGGCAACAACTTAGAAGTGCAAATAACAAGTAATACCACTATATTCCTCTTCATTTTGATGATTAATGAGTACATTAACTTGTTGGATACTTATGTGTTTCTAGGTGTGTGGTGGGAGAAGCTATGTTTTCATTCATTTTGAAATGTGGGATTGATTTGTCTAATGCTAAACATTAGTTATCTTTGGAAACCTTTTGGATCTTTTTTTATGGTTATTTGTGCTGCACGGGTAAAAGCTTTTATAGCTGGCTAAACTTTTTTTTTTTTTTCCTTTCAGTTCTGAAAGGGGAGAATTCTATTTTTTTGACTTTTTGAAAGAGAAAGATGGGAAGTGGGTTAGTATGTATTAGTTATACCCTGGCACATTATGTGTTTTAAAAAAAAATTCTCCCCCTCTCCAATAAAACGTCATTTTTTTTTTCTTTCTTGAAAAATTTTGGAACAAAGTATTGTTACCTTGATATAACAGAGTGGACCCTGTAGGAACATTTGATAGCATTCTTTGGGTGAAATGATCATAAATTATCTCCCTGAATGTCATTATCAAAATATGCCTCTAGTGGAATAAAATATTTTCAGAGGGTTAATAGTTTATAGAAATAATGAAAGATTTGTAATCTTGTATGTCATTTATTTATAATAAATGTAATAATCTGTGTCATCCAGACTTCGAGATACCATTGAGGATTTGCGACGTTCATTACAACCAAAAGAGAGTGCCCTTGAGGCATTGCAACAGTCACTTTCAGAAAAGGAACAGGTACAAATAGCCTATTGATAACTGGTGAAAAGGTTTATTTGATTTGGGTCTCCTTTATGTTTTGTTTGATTTTTTTAGATCAAATCTCTACTCTCTTCCTTACAATGTTGTTTTGGTGGACTGACGGTTTCACATTGTAATTAGGAAAGATTAAGAGAATAATAAAACTCACAAGCTGTGTTAATTAATTTTTTCACTCTTTGAAATCTTAGTGAAGTGATTATATAGAAATGGATATGTAGCATAGGCTAACTAATTTCTGGACAAAATTATTTATATGGTTTATATCCATACATGACATTGATATATTCTTCAAGATCCACTGCCACTGATGTAAAACACAGTCAATCTCACACTGTTGAATAGCTTTTTGGGGTTTAGTTTTCCACAAAACCAATAGGTGGATTTAAAGTTGTCATAGTGCATATATTTTTATACAAAAAAAAAATATTTTTATTCATCTTTATACCTTAACATAAAAGTAAAACATACTTTTTCTACATTAATGAATATCAATTATTTGATTAAATATTAAATGTTCAATTTTATAGAATTTGGCATGGAAAATAAGTGGGAGAAATACTTATATTTCAAAGGTTGCTGATGAAAATCACATCTATAAGAAGTTATTGGTTGAATAGAATTTTAGCAAATTGATGCATTTGCTTTGTGTGACTTAGTTCAAGAGACACATAACTAATTCTATGATCACCACTGAAATCGTCCAATCTTGATTGACTCATTGGAACCTGATTATGATATCTGAGTTACAGCTTCTGATAAGTTGTTCTTATTGCTTTAAATATAGTGAATCTGTTGTCTCTCTGCTTGATCCAAATTTTGAAACAATTTGTATGATTTATTCTTTCTTTTTTTTTTCTGACTGTTCTGATATTTTAATTGTGTTCTATGCTGTAATTTTTCTCTGCACTGACAATTGTGTCAAGTAACTACATTCCTGTCATTTTGGAGTTATATCTATTAATATGGTTACAACTCTGTTCTTTGATGAGAACTTAGATGATAGAAAATATGAGAGGTTTGCTTCAAGCAGCTGATGAGAAAAGGCAAGCTGCACTGACTGAGCTTTCAGCTAAACATCAAAAGGTACAAGTGCATTAGGTTTCTCAAATCTTTCTCCTTTGTTCTAGCATTATTGACCTTTCATGTCATACTCTGCACTGTGTTTCACATTTAGTTGTGCTTTTGCCTCAATTTGGTGTTTGTTTTCATCAGAATATAGAGAGTTTGGAAGCTCAACTTAACGATGCCATATCTGACAGAAGCAAGGCGGCTGAAACTATATCTTCACTGCAGGTGAGTTTTACGATTATGACCTTTTTCCACTCAACATGGTTTAAGAAAACTTGTAAGATGCTGCAGAGTGGTAAATACTATTTATGTTGCATAGTTTCTGATGAAGTTGGTGATAGGTACTATGGGGTTGGGGTTAAAAGGGTAATTTTAGAGGGTCAGTTGGTTAGAGAAAAAGACAAATAAAAGGGCTGAGGTGTCAAGGGAGTTCAGTATATATTGACTGGGGGGCTGGCAGTGTGAGGCACAAAGAATCTTTTTATCGTGAGTGTGTATAGGAGCATTCTTGCTCTGGTAGAGGAGCACTGTGCTCTGGTAGGAGACCTTAGGGCCTCTGGTAGTTCTATTGCTGATTTCCATTTTTATCTGTACTGCAACTTGCTGTTAGCTAATAGAATCTGAGTTTATCATTAAATCCATCTTTGGTCTCTATCAGTTGGAGATTTGCATCTGCATATAACTGTGATTGCATCATCATCATTATTTTTTTTTTTTGGGGGGGGGGGGGATGGGGTGTTGCTGGGGCATTGATGTCCATTTCTTTGTTGCATTTTTATGAAGAGATTGCAAGGGCTTGTTAACCAATTGTTTTTTTGTGGAATTGGGGTTGAAGACTGAGCCAATTAAAATTTGACCTAGGTTCAGGCTTTTGAAAGTGTTAGAAGTGTTAGGCCTTGAATGAAACTGATGTAGAGAACTCTATTTTCTACCCATTTCTTTTTCACCCTAGCCCTTTCTTGTAGTATGATAATTAGGCTACTTATAGATTGTTTTCAACAATGCTGGGCAATTTTTTCTTTTTTAATTTACTTCTTCAGGCATCACTTTTTCTCTCTCTGGGATGCTAAAATTGTAAGTTGCCTTGGTATTTTCTTGGTGTACCACCTGCAAGTTGTTAGGATCTTTAGTCTTACTCATTTTCTTCTAATTGTAAGGATAGAGCTTTATCTTTTGACACCAGAATAGGCAAATATATGTATATGTATAAAAGTAAGTGATTTCAACTCGTACTTGTCTATTTAATCTTTTCATATTTCAAAGAGTGCAGGTTAGGGTTTGCGGCCCTTCAAATCTCTAGTAGAGGTTGAACTTAGTTGATGGTTGGTTGCTTAAATGACAATTCAATTTCTTGACCACATGGATTCTAGTCTGAATTACGCTTTTTGTGTTTTAACAGAACTGAATAGCTAGCATTTGTGGGGTATCCTTACGCTTTAAATGTATATACACTTTAAGCTATGCTTTTTAAACATCTTAATATGGTTATTATAATTGTTGTAAATGGGCATGTCTTAGTAATGACGCCTGGATACCTCTGGTGCTGGATAGTAGAATATGTTGTTCTGTTGATTAATTGAGAGATACCAACTGTTATGGACTTGCAAACTTTTTACTGATTGAGAATATTTTGTGTGGCACCGTTTCCAGCACATGAAGACAGATCCTTGATTCTTTGCATAATACTTGAGGTAGAAGGCAAAGAGTTTCTATTTTGTCTAAGAAAAACTTTGATGCACTGCTCAATGGGTTTCTAAGACATTTGGTATATATATAGTGTGCATATAAAATGTGTTTTTCCTTACTTGCACATTTAACTGACATTTTCTGTCTTTCTGAATGTTGGTTTGAGAGTCCATGGATCCATTTTGTCAGTAACAAATTGATTGAACTGTCTTATTGTCCTATAAGCATTGAAATAAATTGCAGTGTTTTCTGATAGAAATAATGTCAAGTGTTTTCTAGATTGGTTACTTGGTGCTGATCATTTCATATACGTTATTATGTGTTCCTATATATAGTAGAAACTTCCAACTGATGACCTATACTATCCTTAATCCAACCCCAGGTGCTACTTGCAGAGAAAGAGTCTAAAATTGCAGAGATGGAGGCAGCATCAACTGGGGAAGCAGCACGACTTAGAGCAGTTGTTGAAAGTGTGAAAGGGGAGCTTTCTCACTTGAGGCAGGAGCACGTATGGCTCTAATTTTTGGAATGTGTAATATCGTTGTGCTAGAGCTATATTACCTTAGTGTCCTTCCCCAGCCCTCTCTGGAAGCAAGAGTATTCTTTGTGCTATTTTGTATTCCTAATCTTTTTCTCCACCTACTCTACCCACTAATTATTATGTTTTAGGCTGATAAACTTACTCTGGCTTCTTGAATTGGTGGGCATCTCATTCATTTAGAAGTAATCATGTTTAACCTAACTGCAAATGATGCATCCTTCTCGCCTCTCATGTGTTCAAGAAGAAGAATGATTGCCTTTACATGTTTGTGTTCAGCAATCTATTAAGAATTTGCTTATACAATCAGGAATGGAACTTTCCATTATGCATTGACTTGTCCGAAGTTTGATAACTGAATTGCATGTCTCATAAGTGAACTAAAACACTTTGTTAAATTTCATTATGTTTTTATCTTGCTGAGGATGGTCTTACTTTTTGAACTTTTTCCCATCTGCTATGCATGCTTTGAAAAAAGAAAGAGTGAATTAGCCTGCCTTGTGGTTGTGGTGCCTTTTGCTGGAGTTGGCTTTTGCCTTGGTGATTAATAAGCTAATAGAAAGTTGAAATATATGTGAATGTGCAGTTCTTATTGTTACCACATAATTTTTTTTCTTTTTTTTTTTTTCTTGGTTATATGATTACATCAATATCAAGGCATGATTTGTTTTCAGGCAAAAGAAAAGGAAACCTGGGAGGCCGCATCTCAGGAACTTAAAGTGAAACTTGATATTGCAGAGAGCAACTGCATACGTGCTGAAATTGAAGTAGCAAAAATGAGAAGTACATAATTATTCTCTTATGAGCTTTCTAATAATTATTTTTCAGGAGGATATTTATGCTTTTGTGATGGCCAGGTCAGTTGGAATCAGAAGTGTCTGCACAAACCAGGATTCTCAATATGAGGGATGCAGAATTGTTGGCTACCAAGGAAGAGGTTCTAATTTATCTTTCCTTACTAACTAGCTTGTAGAAAAGTAAACAGAGAAGAAGCTGAATTGATTTATAGCTTGTGCTTTGTACTTTAAGAGGGCTATACGATTTTTATGTGTATGTATAGAGTTGAGTAGAAATTAGGTACGTTTTTTGTTAGATAGAGAAACCAATTCCTCTCCTTCCCCTCTGCCCCCCAGGTGAATTTACACTGTCTCTGATTGGACACTGTTCATGGATATATATCATGAACTCCATCCTTATTCTTATGTGCTTATAGAGTAGTCCCATGGACACATTATATGCATTGGTTACTTGATACAACACTGCATTTCTGCTCCTTAATGCGGTGTTGTGTGCCTTTTCAAATCTTCTGAAATATTTTCAGTTATCTAATGCCTTTCTCATTTTGTAAATTCAGATCAGCCGCCTTGAGAATGAATTTTCTTCCTACAAGGTTCGTGCTCATTCACTTCTTCAGAAGAAGGAAGCAGAACTGGCTGCAGCTAAAGACTCTGAGCAACTTAAAGCTCTTGAGGAAGCTTTAAAAGTAAATGCTTATGACAGTCCTAATGAAAGAAATTGTGTGATTAATTTAAATATATATTTAAGTTAATTATTAATTGAAATCTTAATTCTCACAGGAGGCTGAGAATGAAATATTATCAGTAACTGCAGAAAAGGATAAAGTTCTTCAAGATCTTCAAGATGCCCTGGGAAATCATGCAAAAGAAATAAAAGACAGGTGTGATTACTATTGACTAATTCTAATGGGCTTCTTTACCTGATACTTTTCTATGGACATTACACAGATGACAAGCATCTAAAATGGAAGCAAAAGATGAATGATAACTAAAGCTGTGGGAAACCTTGCTTTCTCTGATTGATTGTTTATGGTTTGGGGGCAATATTTGGATACAGCGTAGAAGTTAACTTTTCTGCTTTGAAGTGCAGAGCAGTTATGATTTCTATTTTATGTATTTCAGAGACTCAGCCCTTAAAAATGTCAAGGAGCAAATAAGGAGCTTAGAAATAAAACTTAATTCTGCTAATGCTCAACACCTCAAAGAGAAAGAAGCATGGGCACAAAGCCTTCAAAATGTTGAAGAAATGTGGAGAAGTAATGATTGTGTCATTTTCACCTTATGTTTTCGTTTTCCTTATATATATGAGGTGACTCTAGAAAGTTTACTTGAATTAATTTTTTCAGCTAAATATGAGGCAATGAAGGCTGAAACTGAGGGATCCTCGGCACATGATGTACAACTACGAAAGGAGCTTGAAGAGCTCAAAAAACAGTACAAAAAATTGAAGGTAGTTTGCAATTTGTTTGATTATTGGACTTTTTCCTTTTCTTTCAGTTAGTTGTTTGTTCCTTATTTTCTTGTGCTTATTAAATCTATAATTTGTAGGAAGAGCATGATTCCTTTCGTAATCTTGCTGATAGAATGATTGAGGAGAAAGACAATGAAATATCTAGACTTTTAGATGATAACAATCATTATCAGTCCCATCAATCTAGCCCATTCGTATGTTCTTCTCTTTATTTGCTTTTTTAGTATCTTGAGATATTGGTCTAATACTTTATATATGCTCTTACATATTTATTTTAAATGTTGCAAATGATCTTAGGTGGATCGATATGATTATTATGACACAGGTAATAATTTATTTATAGGATGATAGTACTTTTCTAACTAGAAGGGTTTCTGTGATACTTCATCTTCCTGCGAACTGTTATCAGAATCTATTTAGTTATGGGTGATTTGCTGACAATTCTTTATGAAACTATTATGTCCAGCGTTTCATAAAGGGGATTTACAGAGTTTAAGTCCCACGTCTGAAGAACAGCAAATTCTGGTATTAAATTCTTTCTCAATTTTCAACCTGATCAATTTACTGTGTAATATAGTTTAGTAGTTTTTATTTTTAGTATGGCAGCATGTAAGGCTTCAGACAAACTATCCAAACCCCGTAGTGTGGTATTATATAAAAAATAATCTATTTGGAAAGTTCTGTATGTAGTAATTCAATCAGGTTTGAGAGAGAAGATTCAGCAACTGATGTGGTATACCTTGTCAAAAGAACAGAATAGGTGGGGTGGGGCACTGGCTTCTCATTTTTTTTTTTTTGGGGGGGGGGGGTTGTATTTGGTGGATGATATGAGGAGTGGAAGAGAGATATTGTCAAAGAGTAGTGAGAATTATACTTTTCCTGGCATGAGTGTGAGCTCTTGAATGAACAAATTTTAATTTGGTATCCTTGTTTATATACTTCATTGGCATTATATAAAACCATTTATTTTGAATTCTCTTGCAGCTATTTAGTACATTGTATAAGGACCCATTCTTGCATTTTTGTTTTATATGTCATAATTACAGCTTCTGGCTAGACAACAAGCCCAAAGAGAGGAAGAGCTGGCACGATCACAGCGGCATATCTTGGCTCTTCAAGTATGTCATGCCCCATTTCGAATAGTCATTTTTTTTTTTAATCAGTGGAAAACTTTAATATTGCCTTTAAATACAGGAAGAAATTGAGGAACTTGAACGCGAAAATCGTCTCCATAGTCAACAGGTATAATAAGAATGTTTGAATTTCTGAAAATCTCAATTGTGTGCTTTTGTGGAAGGATGAGAAATATGGCAATATAAGGCCAATAATCATTATTTATTTCTAGGGTTTTGTTTCCTAGGATTATTTGACTACGTTCCCTGAAAACCTAATTTATAATGGGATCTTACACTCTGCATGGGTTGGTTTGAAAAAGGGAAAATACTATGGACTTAAAGGCTTAAGAGGATGGTCTAAGAGTGGGGTGGGATGCTTCGTGCATCTGAATAATTTATTGAATATTAATAGGATGGGGTGGGTTAGGATGGTTTGGAAGCCATCCTGATCCATCCCATACCCCAATTTTCAGACCAACTCAAATTGGGTGGGTGGCTTAGATTCTATATAATTTTTCATTTTCATTTTCTAACCCTCTCCACTTGCCTACTTTTTTCTAAAAGGCTAACATCATGAAGGTCATAGAGGGGATTTTACCCATTAAACCCACCACTCCATTACTAACATTGTAACATTCAGTCATTGGAGAGTAGGATACCATCTATTTTTTCATTAACTTCCAATCAATGGAGTGGGTTGTCTCCATCACCCCACCTCATAAATGACCAACTCACCTCACTCTTTAAAACTCCCCATCAAACCCTTAAGTGTTAAGGACAGACCAGAGGGCCAACGATGCTGCTAAAGGCAGTATCCAGATGCGCAGCCTAGAATTCATAGTTTGTGAAGTCGGACCTGATTTTAAGGACTTAAGATTTTGTGTTGATGGTTTTCAATATTAGCAACTAATGATGTATGTGGAAGTCTAGATTTTGCGCTGATGGTTTTCAATCTTAGCAACTAATGATTTATGTGGAAAAGTCTATGGCGTTTCATTGTTCTATTGAATGCAGAGACAAACAGGCCTATCCTAGCAGCTAGTTATTACCTTTTTAATGGGTTCATGGTATTCATAGTGTATCATATCCTATGTTCTTAAATGTCCATCATATCCATGTAAATGTTATGTTGTACCTGTATGGCTTTATTGTCTTCTGTGTTTGTACTTTATAAAATAGGCGACTCTTACTACTATTAAAATTTTCTTCTTTTTCTTATGAATTTCCAAATATCATGACTGTAGGAAGCAATTTTAAAGGCTGAGTTTCGTAACATGGAAAGAACAAATAAAAGGGAAGGAGTAGATATGACCTATTTGAAAAATGTTATATTAAAGCTTCTCGAGACAGGTATATATATTTTAAAGACGGGATTTTTTTTGCTGGTCTTTTTATCATTTCAAATTGAGTGTGATAAACAGGATAAATTGGCGTGTAACAGGTGAAGTGGAGGCACTATTACCAGTTATTGCCATGCTGCTTCAGTTTAGTCCAGAAGAGGTAATATTATATCTAATGTTCTGCTCTCCATTCCCAGAGATTTCATTTGGTAAGGGTAGGGCCGTAGGAGATACACAAAAGGGAAAATTAAACTTAATGACTATATGAGCATGATACTTATGCTCAAGAACCCATTAATCATAAGTGTGGTTAATTAATTCAAATATTGGTTAATGGTTGTTTGAATTAATTAATCACATAGGTAGTTCATTGATCATACGTGTACAATTATTAATTGCACTCTATACAGTACAATATACATTGTACATTTGACTCCTTTTTACCTCTCAAAAATAAAGCTCGAGTGTTTTCATTAGCAGTTGGTTCAGGATACTATCTTGCATTGCAAAAATCATGTGGCTAAGGCTGTGCCTCCATGAGATACTTTGTAGGCTCACAATGAGACATTACACTAAAACTGTAGTAATAGCAGACACTGAGTTTGTTTCTCAGGAATAAGTTCAAATACCATGCATCATGCATAGAAAGATATTGTTCATGTAATTGCCTGGCCTGGGCGGCCAGCCAATGGGTAGATTTATTTTCCACTCATGCTATTACGTTCATCAGAACTGATATTTTTTTGGAAGAGCCAAAATCTTTTCATTTATTTTACTGTGTGGTGGTATCTGTTAGTGCCTAATAAAGTAAGAAAGTCATACAGTTTCCGTTAACCAAAAGTTCAGTTATGTTGATGAAAGAATAGAAAACAACTCTGCAATTGAAATGCAACTGCAGGTGCTGAAGTGTCAACTGGCATATCGCAGCTCAACAGATGTTCCACCGACTCCAGGAAGTGAGGGTTCAGGATCTGGCCTGTCTCTTTTCTCAAGATTCTCGTTTTCATAGGCATAAGTGGGAGTGCGAGAGATATTCCTTTTTGTTGCCGTAAGAATGTCTGCTTCTGCCATCCAGCTGCGGAGTATCGGTTTACGCTACTTGCTGTTCCAGAGAAGGCAGGCTTGACTCTGTAAATTGGTTTTTTTTTTCGATACAGCCAGCAATTCTTTTATAGTGTTTGGAAATTGGATGCTGTAATTGTAAAGAAACATTGAGGATATAATATACATAAAATATCCTAACAGGGAGGAGGAACTTGCAGGGTTAAGTCTGTTATCATGCTGAGGGAGCAACAATATAATTTACTTTTTACCATTGAGTCAAGTCGAAAAGCTTAATTAGAAAACTATTTCTTGGTATTAATCATCAATATGGCAATACCAAAGAATGAGAATTTTCCGTGCGATTTCATGTATACGCATGGATATGTAAGAAAATTTTTCTAGCCCTTTTGTATTTCTTGTCTGGTGGTGGACAATAAATGGTGTTAGTCGCATAATGATTGGCTGGCCGCAACTGATTATTATTATAGGTGGGTTAATCTTGTATCATGTTGTCACAGAACTTGAACACTGTTTAGATATTTTAAGCACTCTATTCCCTTCAGATGCATGTATTAAAACATCATTAATGAAGAATTCTGCAAACATCATATGGTAAACATGATGTTATATTTTTTTTCTCTCCTTATTGTGGTTTAGATCCGGATATGTCGTAGTAGTTATTTCATTGTCAAGATCATTCACCGGCGACCAAAATTTAAAACTAATCCAACTTCCCATACAAAATTATAAGAAATTTGATTTCCGGAGGTTAAATGAGGCTAAGAGAACATTAGATGTTGAAACATCAAATCTTTGTGAATGATCGTTATAATCGCTTACGTCCACTCACGACTATGAAAGTTCCCAAAAGAATAAAAAACTTATCACTTTTCAAGTATAGAGAAAATTGAGATTTTCTAAATTAAAACCCAAATTTTTCTTATTTAAATTATAGTAATTCAATTAGGCTGTCATTAGCAAAGCAGTAAGCTTAACATTTGCTCACTTAGGTGGGTACTATCTGACCCAATTGGGCTTTCGTACAAGGAAGAAGATTTTTGTACAGAGTGAAATGGGTCTCAACCTCTTTTACTTTATTGAGTTACATCCACTAATACAATTCACCCCGTACAAACTTGCAGCAGAGTATATATATATTTATGACTCGAACAGAAACTACTACAGTTTCCCCTAAGCGGAAATTCAAATCATCCCAGAAATGGTAAAGTAAAACAAAAGTACTGAAAAATATGACACTAAAAAGAAAGGAATTAAAAAAAAAAGAAAAAGGGCAACCATATAAGAAAAGCCAGAAACTTGACATCATATAAGATGGTACTCTAAGCATGCCTGGCCTGGAAATCCTTCATGAACGCCACCAACTTCTCAACCCCAGCCAAAGGCATGGCATTGTAAATGGAAGCTCTCATACCACCCACAGACCTGTGTCCCTTAAGCTGAACCATCTTTTCCTTCGCTGCCTCCTTAATAAACTCAGCCTCCAATTCTGACTTCTCCAGTGTAAATGGCACATTCATCAACGACCTCACGGACTTCTCAACTGGGCATCTATAGAATCCATTACTTGCATCAATGGCATTGTAGAGAATCTCAGCCTTCTTCTTGTTCTTCTTCTCAATCTCTTTCAGACCCCCTTGCTCCAGCAGATCTTCAAAGACCAATCCACACATGTAAATGCCATAACAAGGAGGAGTGTTGTACAATGAATTGTTCTCAGCATGAATCTTGTAATCAAGCATCACTGGAGTCACATCCTGAGCATTCCCAATCAGATCTTTCCTGACAATCACAATAGTAACACCAGATGGCCCCACATTCTTCTGCGCTCCAGCATAGATCACCCCAAATTTGGACACATCCACTGGCTTCGAACAGAAGTTTGAAGACATATCTGCAACCAAAATGCCATTTGGATTCCTGGGGGTGGGGTAATCCTTGAACTCAACCCCATGAATCGTTTCATTCGCGCATATATGCAAATACCTGGCATGCGGATTCTGCTCCAAACCATCAAAAGATGGAATCCTTGTGTACTTCTCAGATTTCCCAGACCAAATCACATTGGGTTTGCAGAACTTCTGAGCCTCCTTAAACGCCTTGTCGCTCCACGAACCAGTGACCACATAGTCCACCGGATCATCCGGCTTGCAAAGGTTCAATGGAACCGCCGCGAACTGGGTGGTGGCGCCGCCTTGCAAGAACATAACAGCATATTCCGGCGGGATCTCCAAAAGAGCACGTAGATCTGCTTCGGCCTTCTGGATTATGGAGAGAAATTCCTTGCCTCTGTGGCTCATTTCCATCACGCTCATGCCGCATCCGCGCCAGTCGTAGAGCTCCGACTGAGCCCTCAGGAGGACGTTCTCCGGCAACGTCGCGGGTCCGGCGGCGAAGTTGAAGACCCGATCTTGGGATTGGGTCTGACCCGGAACACGATCCTCGACTTGGGTCGCGGTTGGGGAGGCGCATTTGATGGAAATAGATTTGAATGGGGTATTGTGGATGGTGCGAACAGAGGTAACAGGAAAAGCATTGTTGTGGGAGGTGGGGTTCTTGAGGAGGTGATTAGGGTTGTTGAGAAGATAAGCGTGTGACGAAGTTGCCATTGACATGGTGCTCAAGCTTTCAAATAACTCAGACACACAGGGAGAAAGGGGGAAAAGTTAGGGCGAAGTTGGCGTTTGGTGAAAATTCCAAACAAAGAAAGGCAGAGATATAAAGCCGCCTTTGGAGAGTTGTTGACACAGAAATGTCGCAATCGAATCCACCACCATAGCAATTTCCGAAAAAAACAGACGGCCAGTAGGGTTGGTGGAGTTGAGTTAAACGACGCCGCAAGAGTACTCCCAAATCGAGAGACGGAACCAGTGAGCCTCCTCATTTCCTGGGGAGATGGTTCAAATTTTGTTAAGTAAATTATTAATTTATTTCTTAAAGTATTATAATTATCTAAATTTAGTATTTGAAGGTTTCAATTTAATTTATAATTTTTTTTATTTTAATCTTTTTATCTATTAAAGGGACTTTTAGAATAAAAATGTTGAAATTTAACAATAAAATATTTTATAATTTAATAAAAATAATTAAATTAAAATAAATATTTTTTTAAAATTTAAATCGAGACAAACCATATATTAAGAATAAACTTATAATATTCCATGGACTTCTATCAATAATTTACTCTATTTTATACTTATAATATTTCATGGACTTCTATCAATAATTTACTTTATTTTATTTTGTCCAACTAGATTGACCCTTTGACTTCCAATATATAAAATTTGTCTGATGAATTTGATGGAAAAAAATATGTGTGTAAGTTTTTTTTAATTGTTTGTGTAAGTTTAATTAATATATATGTGTTCCTACAATAAGAGATTTAGGTAATATCCGTATTGAAAGGATGTTAATATAGTTCATTAAATGCTCCTCCTGTCCCTTTTTATCCCCCAAAAAAAAAATTAGTATATCTCTGGATTTTTGCCCCTTTTTCTTTTCCCTTTGGCAATCACCATATTTTTTTCTTTTTTTTTTTTTTTAGCTCCGCCAGTAGTCATACTTCATAATTAATTTCCTGCACAGATCGTTGAAACGACGTGCCGTAGAAATCCAATGGCCCTCCAATATAATAATATCGCTGCGTTTTTGGCTAAACCAATTGCGTTAAGCCGTCAACTACAAGTTTCTTGAACAAGGTGCGGTTCATTGTGTATGTACTATATTCGCTAGGTTCTTCACTGCCTTTAAAATGAAAAAGGAAAATAATAGCATATTTGCTTTGCAGTGGTGTTGTGTAATGATATAATGGATAAAGAAATAAGAAAAATGATAAGAATTTGGCCTTAAAAAATATTAACCTTTCCTTCTTTTTTCAAGTTATGGTATTTTAGTAAAATACTCAATTTTTATTCTTTTTTTTATTTTTTTATACCAAACATACCTTAAGATTGTTGGTAACTTCATGCAATCTTCTAATAATTAAGACTGTTAATAGTGGACTTGATTAATTAAGTCCACTTTTGTCTTGAAAATATAGTGGGTTGGATTTAGGGTTTAGAGTTAATACTTCAATAATTCATATTAAAAAAGATGAATTGATAATTCAATAATTCATAAAAAGCTCTTGAAGTTGATGGGCTGGAAGGGATCAATCTTATTAAATTTTATTTATTTCTTTAAATTTTAGTTTATTTATTTAGAAGTTTAGTTTTATTTTTTAAAATTTTATAATTTTAATATCTAGTTTTACTCATTCTTTTTTTGACAAATCTAATTTTAATCTCTTTTTTGTTAGAAAGGATTTCCATTAAGATTATACCAAGCTAGAGATTATAGAAGATACCACAGGATTTAAAAGATAAAACATTTACAAGATTAAACATGAACTTCTGAAAAAATATACACAACAAAAAAAATGTAGCCTAAAACATTTACAGCATCACCTATCCAAAGAGGTAACACATCTCTCCCCTTCTTCCTATATTTGGAAGAACATGTTAGAACAAGTCTTCAAAGAAGATTTAAAATTCCTTTCTAAATTTGAAGATGTGAGCCGTAAATTTTAAAGAAACACTCTAATCTTCAACCATGACAACCTTATTTTAAAAGAAGAAGACTTTCACAAAGAAAATTTCTTATATATAAGAAGAAAAAAAACTCCTGAGACAAAATAAAAAAAAATACATTAAAAAACTAAGAAAGGAAGGAGGAAGGTTCTTCTATTCTAATCCCTAGCCGAAGTTTTTTTAGATATTAGGTATTAACTAATTTTAATCATTCAGAGTGATTAAAAGATGCATTTAAAAAAGAAAGATTGGTTTAAAAGATAGCCTAATTTTATTTTTGGTCAAATATAACTTAATTCAGAGTTCTCAATAAATTAGGCTCAACTAAAATTTTTAATTCATAATACAAATTTAACCCAACTCAATTTAATTTATATTTATTATTAGCTTTGTTGGACTTAAGTTAAGTCAGACAAGTTATTGAAAACGCTATAAATAATGTACTTTAGGTCCTCTTTCATAGTAGCAAGAGAGATTGGAAAGAGGAGAGGGCAGCATCTCTTAAACTAATTTGATTTGAAGATGAGGAAGATGAGAGATTTCTCTAAAGCTATTTTTGAATTTTTTCATAGTGGTGTATGAAAGTGAATACAAAGTGTATGTCTATGTAGTTGGGAGAAGTATGAATTCTCTTCCTCTTAAACCACTTAGAATGGCGACTGTAATGAGAGGAAACAATCAAAAAAAGGCCTGCGGATCCTCTGCTCAGAATAAAAGAAGTGGTGTCTGCTTTGAGTTTTAGCAACGGTTTTAACTGTTGCTAAAACTTTCAGCAACAGTTTTTTTGTTGCTGAAAGTTTTAGCAACAGTTAAAACCGTTACTAAAACTCAAAGCAGACAAATTCTAAACAAAACATCCGGATCCCAAAAAAAGACCGTGCTTCTATATCTTTTAACAATGTATTTGTTAATTTAATCTCTCTCTCTCTCTCTCTCTCTCTCCTCCCCCCCCAAAAAGTATTGCACCCTTTAAAATTATTAAGGTGTAATTATAATATTAATTTAATTAGATTTTACTCCTCAACCACAAGATTATAAACCTCCTTAATACCCCAAGCAAAATGAAGATAAAAACAAATTCAGTAATAAATCTGAATGACGCAAGTGCTCTTATTGCGTTAAACAAGGGTTATTGTCTCAAGCCTCCATTGTTATTCAAGCCACTTTTAACAAATCTCCGCCTTGAGTTGAATTTTATCAAACCCCAAAAAAAAAGTGAACTTTTTTAAACTGCCTTCTATAATGTGCCCAGTTGAGCAAAGCAACTCACATATTGCAAATACTAAATTAAGTCCAAGCAATGCTTGAACTTGCAGTAATTAGTCAAGGAGGAGGAGGGATTTAAAATATAGCTTGAGAACCAAAAAAGAAAATGGTCAACAACCAAGTCTATAATCATCATCAAATTTATTGACTGTCATTAGTGAACTGCAATACACAGAATCTAAAATGGTCAATGATAGTGAAACTGTTCTCTATCAACAATTAGTCAAGGAGAAGGAGGGATTTAAAATAAAGCTTGAGAACCAAAAAAAGAAAAACTATGAAACCATAGATTCTAAATTGATCAACAACCACGTCCATAAATCATCATCAAATTTATTGACTGTCATTAGTGAACTGCAATACACAGAATCTAAAATGGTCAATGATAGTGAAACTGTTCTCTATCAACAAGTCCTTTTATTTTGTTCAATAAGAACAAGAAGAATACAGTTTTGAATGGGTAAAAGGATGTTGAATCAGAGCATAAAAGAAAATGAAATAAGTATAAAAAGGAGGGAACCAAGTACTTGACACTTCAGATCTCCTAAAGGTACATTTCCCATCCCCCAGAGCAATCAAAGTTGCTCTTATGTGATTTTCTTAACCGAATCAACCACCAATCAAAGTCATGTATTGTTGTTAGTAACTATACATGGTCTGCTACAACTGGTTCTCCAGAAGAAAACTTGCTGGTTCACTTTTTGCAATATAGCCAAACTTAGATGAGCAGTACTTCCTATATACTGCCGTAAGCTTCCCTGTCCCGGCCTTTTTGTGGAACTCGACCATCATTCTTGAGCAAACTCTGCAAATCATGTAGAAGAAGAAGAGGATAATCAAAATAGGCTAAGCAGGACACGAAACATTGAGTTGAAAATGAGTAAATGTGCCTACAATAGCTGATCTTCTGAGTAGCTTGTATGCCATTCACATGTCTTGCTCCATTGTTTGAAGCCATAGGTAGTACATTGAGCTGCATAGACTGCAGCTGCAGCTAGCATTGATGGTGGGAACTTTAGCATCTCGTATTCCACAAGAGATAGCTCTATCATGAAGAAAGCTAGTACCTCAAGCTGTCCAATGGTGAGGAACAGAGCAAAGAGGTTAGAAACTATGATAATGTTTATTTATGAATAGGAATATAGCATACTTAGGACATGAATAAATAGAGTTCTTTTAAGTGTTTAATGAAAATATGGCATGTGAACATTGTTTACAACTCGGTACTACTACACTTTTGACTCTTTGAAAACTTTCACATGTCATACTTTATTGAGCAAACTTAAACTTATCCAAACACCTAAGAACTATACTTAAACTGCATACTTAATAGATATATTCGGCAGAAAAATGTGTACTAACTTTCTTATCTGCTTCAGCTGCCTTTAGGAATCTTCTCATAAAAACATATGGTGTTGGAATTGACATGTTAAACTGCAATGTATTGAGAATCAACTTCTCCTGCAATGTTTGACAAGAAAATCTTAAGTGCTCGTGGAATCAAGTGGTTCTATGAATGTAAAAAGCTAAGGATGTCATTAAAAATTACCATTTCCAGAACTTCTTTCCTAGTGTATGCTTTGTCGGATATGAGGATCAAATCCCCTACTATAGGTACAGAAACTTCCTCATACTTGCATGCCAGAAGCATGGCAACAAGGCCAACCAACTGAAGTTTCTTTCTTACCATGTTTTTCTTCGCCAAAAACCTATCTATGACATTAATGGTAAGAAATAGAGTCTCATGCATGAGGTCAAATTTATCGTGTACCTGAAAGATCAAAACAAGCTTATTGTTATTTAGGCATAGACATAATTAAAACAAAAACGACTGTAACTATATTTGAACCATGCCAACTATCCATTTTAGGCATAGTAGTCATTTGGAAACATTTAATATACCTCAATAAGCCAGTCAATCAGTATGGACCTCATCCTTTCATTAATGTCATCTTGTTGTGCCATATAATTTGGTGAGACACAACTAATACTCTGCATGTAAATGTGATGTTAGTTTTCAAAACTTTAAGAAAGTAGTAGTGGATTCTGCTTTGATTATCAGTAAGTAATGACTGTTAAACTTTAAGACACAACTATTACAAACGTTTCCAAAGTCCAAAGTGACTTCTAGCAAACAAGGTTAAGCTCTACGAAATGTATTAATGCTTGGAAGTTATGACTGTTAAATAGTGCAAAAAGATGATAGTAGATGGTATATTTTAATTATCCAAACAAAAGACTCAGATCTCCATAATTTAATTCTAGCAAACAAACAGGTTAAGTTCTCCATATCTGATATATGATATTAGCACTAGTGCTAATTCACTGCTAACACAAACTTACATTACATGATCAATTTAACAAGCAAGTTTTAAAAGAAAAGCAAATGAATATAACAGATATGCAAAAAAAAAAAAGTGTTTAACGTGTCAAAAGATATCAACTCTGCTGAAAATGAGGCTGCATATATAATCAACTTGGTGTGTAATAGCTTATTATAGCTCACAATTTGTATGCTGAATTGCTGATACCACAAAATTATGCTAATGAGCTTACATAATCAACTTTGCTTGCTGAATCACACAATTAATGCTCCTAGGGAATATATAGACTACTATGTGCACTAAATTGTCATGATTTGAACTAGAAAGCAAATAAGTGTGTGTGCTAGAGCATGCAAGTTTAAAAGAATATAGCACTATCAAATATCAATTAAAAGGCAGGACATGGTTATGCATTGCAGATCAAAGTGATCAAACTTCATTTGACAAAGCATTTCCATGTACCTCCATTTTCCTGTAGAAGTCATAAAGTTCTCCAATATAATCTACAGCCGCAAGAGGATTATTGGCATCACCAGAATCAATGTCCAACATAGGCTCTTCTGCTATATCTTCCATCTCAACTTCCTCCTAACAGATTTAAGGGTAAAAATTATCTTGTCAGTAGAAAAATTAAAAGTCTGAAATGGGAATAAAAAATATAGAGACAAAAAGGAATACCATCTGATCCACTTCACTGTCCACCGGTTCTGTTTGCTCCAATGACATCGGCTCTGGCTGATCTGTGAGTGACTTGAGCTCATCATCAACGAATATAGCTTCTCCAAATTCATTCCAGTTTGAATTTGAGGTGTTGGACTTCTTAATTTCCTGTTTAAAAAGACCCCACCACTCGAAGATTTAGCTCAAAATAGAGATGTTACCGGCAATTTTTACCCAGAGAGAGAGAGGGTACCTCTGTGCGAGATTGCTGTGTGCTGGCGATCTGTGCAGCAAACCTCCTGAAATATAAGCAAATCAGAATTTGAAAAAAACTTCCCACGTCTTTCCTACTTACCAAACAAGAAAAAGAAAGCTGAAATTCACACAAACGTCCAGATCCCGACCTGGTGATCGGTCGATGCACTGGATTCGCCTGCTTCTTTTCACAAATTTCATGTTTACTGAATGGGCAAATGAAAAAACCGAAGATTAACTTCAAAGCTCAAATTAAAACCCAAAAAAAAAAAAAATCAGAAGCCAAGGTTAGGAAGCTCATATTAGTTTTCAAAATTAAGGAAGTTTGAGAAAATTACTCTGACAGTCCTCTCTTGTTAACGACGCAAGGGTAGGCTGCATTCTCCACTAGACTCTGATTAATGACGCTCAATGCTCTTCTGTTGCTCCCAAACTTTCTGATCCCCATTTCTTAAACAAAAAAATGAAAAAACAAAAGAGTCAAAACCCATTTCAAATCTTCAAGCTTTTCGCATTGAATCGCAGAAAGAGTTTTTACCTTGGAAATTTGTGTGTCTGATTAGGGTAGGATTGTTCTGATCGGAAGTAACCATTTTGGATTTCGTTTAATAAACCGAACAACCTCAATAATCTCACCCAGAAACCCTACCCCCAAATCGATCCTAGAACATCTAAAGCTTCCTCCTACCCCCACACACACTCACTCACTCACTTCACTCTCTCCTCTGCTCCTGCCCGAAACGGTGGGTATTTGTCTGTGAAGACCACAAAAAAGAAAAAACCCTCTTTTATTTCAAACTCAACGGCTAGTGATTGGTGACCGTTGGATCATGAATCTTTCAAAACCACTTTTTACGTTTGTCTTGACAACGGTAATAAGAGTTGGCATTGTCATGTGAAGGACACAGCAACGTCTCATTTCAAATTAAGTTTTTTTGTTTTGTTTTTTTAATTTCTTTCTTTTTAAATTATCAATCCAAATCCAATGATTGGTCCCTTCATGGAAAGTCAAATGCGCTCCTCTGCACTTTCCCACATTTCATTCTTTTTTTCCTTTTTATGGTATTATTCTCTTTCTTTCTTTGAAACTTCGTGGAAAAAATGTAAAAAGTTTATCATACAAATGGTAGGGTTCTCTAAATGCATCTGTGTGAGGAATTAAATCCAAAACCATAACTCAATTAGATTTTGCTGTCCTTTGATAAATTAAGAAACTGGGCCTCCATTTATGGTAGTTGAGTGATTATTATTACATGAAGGTTTTGTCATAAATATTCAAGTTTGAAACATTACTGCTTGTGTAACGAATAAAATATTTATTACGGTTGTCTTTTTTTTCTTACATAGTAATTCAAATTATTATTAAACCTAAATTAACTTTTGATTAATTATTCAAACCTCTGCTTATTAAACCGTTTTGTTTCGTAACTTCAATTATAGATATGATCGTCTTCCATATACACGTTTTTTAATTGCCAAAGCCTTCCTAATTCTTACAACCTTTTCTTCATTTGTTTTTCCTTTCTTTCTTTCAAACATTTCTGTCCTTTTTTACATTTTTCTATATATCCTTTTTAATTTACTTAGTTAGAAAAAATTAAATAGCGATTCTTTCTTAAGCATAGAGAAAAAATTAAATAGCGATTCTTTCTTAAGCATAGAATTTAATTTATTCGTGGTTTATTTAAATACCACCAACATTTTGTATGTATTATATCAATATTATATTTAAAGGCATTTATTTATTTAATAACAAAAGAGAGAATTGAGTTAGTTGAAATTAAATTGCGATTTCTTTCTTAACCGTAGAATTTAATTTATTCGTGGTTTATTTAAATACCACCAACATTTTGTATGTATTCTATCAATATTATATTTAAAAAAATTATTTACTTATAAAAAAAAAAGAGAATTGAGATAGTTTGACAAGTGACAAAATTCATGGTTCATAGAATCAGACAAAACTGGTTGGTTTGATAAAAAAATCGGTGAATTAGTTTGATTTCTAGTCTGATTTGAATTTGGAAACCGATAAATGTTTAAACTAGCAAAATCGGTCAATGCAATTAGTTCTTTTTTTTTAAAATTTTTCAATTTTTTGAATTTTTTTGAATTTTTATTGAATATTATTTATATATTTTTAAGAAATCTCAAAAATTTAAACTATTAGAAGAAAATTTAATACTGATATATATATATATATATAAAACATGCTTTGAGTATTTTAATATTATATATTATATATTTTAATATATGTAATATATATATTAATTATATATTTTAATATATTTTAAATTTCATTGATTTAATGCGATCAATTGACCTTTAAATTAATATCTCAATCAGTTTAATAATCACTTCGATTTTTTCAATCTTAATAAAATCTTCGGTCCAATAATGTAAATTCAATTATTTATTTTGAGTTTTTTTTTTGCCATTACTTTTTTGAGCCTTTTATTTAATTTTCCTATAGCCTTAAAACATGGATACACTCAAATTGTAATATTTCTCTTCTTCTTTTCATCTTATTCCTTAGTGTACCATTTTCTCGTATGCTGTGAAAATCATTTGGTTGGCCAGAAATAGGAAAAATTTTTCAAATGAAAGCTTTGATATTATAAATCTTTCAAACCAGATAAAAACTAGAGCCGCTGAATTTTGGTTTTGTTGCTGATCAGAAAATTATTAATGACTTTCTGTCAATTGCAAATTCTCAAATTATTGTAAATTGCTAGAAAAAGTCTAACTCTGATTGGTTTAAGATTAATGTTGACGAATCTATAAAGGACAACCTCATTGCTGCTAGGAAAACTATCAGAACTGACAACGGACAATGGTTCTAGGGCTACACAAAATTCATTTGTTATGAAAACACTAAAATGGTAGAAGTATGGGCTTTACAGATTAGTCTACATCAGGCAGTCCTCTTAAACATAAAAAAAAATAGAAATAGAAATAGAAATAGATTGTAAAATTGTTCATGATATGTTTTTGGGTAATATAAATCATATTCACGCTCTTGCTATTATTGTAGAAAATTGCAAGCTTAATCTTTTAAAAACTACAAAGTTTGCAAAATTTCTAGATCTCAAAACATGTGTGCTGACCTTTTGGCTAAGGAAGGTAGAGAAAAAAGGCTTCCTATGAGCACTTACAACGCTGCTCCTCCTTTTGTTAATAATCGTTATGTTTGGGATCTTTACACTAGAAATCATTAGGAGCTTGTTTTGTTTTTACTGCTGTTTTTTGTTTTAGCGCCTCTTGGTCATAGCATGAAAGTGCTACGTTTGTAAGCTTGAACTCTTTTTAATTCTCCATTAATACATTTTTCATTTTCACCAAAAAATAGAAAGGTATTCAACGTCGTCATCACTTTCATTCAATGGTAAAACTACATAGCAAAAAGACCATAAATGCAAAACATTAATAGAGTTTCTAAGTGAAGAATAGAGAGAATTGAAAATAAATAAATAAAAATCTTCCTCAGTTTTTTTACTGCAACGATGAAGTATCTATTGATTAGGAGTGTCTAAAATTATCAAAAATTGACTAAAACAAAAAAAATCAAATTGGTTTTTAAAATGTAAATTTTAATTAATTTAATTCAGTTGTTGGTTTGGTTCGCTTAAAACTGAATCAAATTTATATAAAAAAATTATATTTTAGATATATAATTATATATATAATATTATATTTACAAGTTTTTAAATAAATAAATGAATCTCATATTTTTGTTAATTATTTTATCATATTACAAATTTTGTCTTCAAAATTTGAATCTATGTGTTTTAATTGTGCAGAAAATAAAAAATTATAATATTAAGCAATTTATAATACTAAAAGTAAGCATTTCACCATTTTTTGTTTTAACATTTGATATATTAATTTCAAAGACAAGTATATATTTGCTTATAATATTATGTTATTGTAAAAAAAAATATGTAAACAAAATTATCAAAAATGAAACCAAATCGCCCAACAAAAATCAAATTAAATTGCCAAAAAATTAAAACTAAATAAGGCTATAATTTTATAAAATTAATAAACTTAATTCGATTTTGAGTCTAAATTAATAAACCGAATCTGTAAACACTCTTACTACTTACAAACATTTCTAAATAAACTAGATGCGTTAGTGAATAGTTGCGAGGTTAACAACAATATTATAGTAATGTTAATTGGGTTAAAATTTTACTGACTAAAATTTTAAGTTTAAATTTTCTAAATAAAAAATGAACATTTTAAAATGTTTTATAGCCTTATAATTTAATTGAACCAAATTAATTTGAACTGAGTGAGTTTTCCATCATTTTAAAAGAAGAAAAAAATATCAACAATACTATATTTTTAATGTGTTACATCATTATTAGGAGTGTCATAAGTTTAAATTTGCTCTTTCTCAAATCAGTTCATAGCTACTGTTTCGGAAGTCACTATGATTACAAATCATTTTGTAAAATTGTGTTGTGAAAATATCTTTTCAAAGACTTTGTATTTTAAAAGAGAAAAATAAATTTTACATTACTTGAAACGGAAAAGGCCTTTATATACTAATATGTGATAGTAGGCTAATAAAAGGGAGAAGTGGTGAGCTCATGCATTTACAATCTCAAGACAGTGTAGAGAAATCATTTGATTTGCCCTCTGTGCGTACAAAAAATAGATTGGGCTTAGTTTTTCTCTCCAGAAATAATATTTTTATTTATTTATTAGCTTACATGAATAGATGTATATTTAATAATTACGAAATTGACTTGGTCAATGATAGGAAATTAAGGATATCAAAGACGAAAATTTTCCGTCCCAGTTTCCATTCCTGAACCGTCCTTGATTTGGATTTGGAATGGTGAAAAGTTTAAAAAATCAAAGACGTATTTTAGGTTGAAATAATTTCATTTCAATATGATTTCAGTCTCTAATTTTTAATTCAGCATTTTTCTTTTAAAATTAAATGATTAGGGACGCATTTTCTGAGATAGATGATTCCACCTCATAAATATTTTTATTTGAAATAACGTCGTATATGTTTTAGAGACAGATTTTCTGTCTCATAAATCTATCTCTAATCCAAATGACATCGCATCCTTAACCTAAAACCCCCTCAACAAAGATGCGCACACACACACACACCCCCCCCTCAATCTTGTACGCAGCCTTCGCAACCCCATATCCTCTGTCCACTCATTGACGACGATTCCCTAACCACCAGTGGCCATTTCTAGTCAGCTTTGCGTCTCTATTTCGAGGTAGGTGTAGAAATTGGACACCGCCCATCATTTTTTGCGTGCATCTTGAACCTTAGCCCATCCAATTCTCTTATGATTTACGTGTGTGAATGTGTTTGTTTGGTTTAGGGTTTAGGTTTTTTTTCCTGCAACTTTTCCTTCAATTCTCTTGTCTAAATGGTTTATGTGTATTTTTGTTTTTTGCAATATCTCCTCCAAGTTCCTTTTTGTCACGTCCCAAAATTTGAGCACGTGACCGGCACGGAAAGTGAATTTCATTTCACCTCCGTAAGCCTATCTTTCTCTTAATCATCATACAATTCTATTTCATGCAACCAAACCGAATTCTCTATACATACTACAATCATTCACATTACATCACTGAATGAACCTACCCGATTACAGAGATTTCTAGATTTATACAACTTAAAATAAGACTTAACTATTATACCTTTATCCTGAACAAATGAAAAGGTAATCATGGACTAAGGATCCATAATTCCTTGTTCCGATATTTACCTTCAGCTGTCAACTCTGAAAAAAATATCAATAAGAGGGGTATGAGCAAACCACGTGCCCAGTGAGTAGATAGCACACTATGACAAAAAAATATCATACATCATAATGATAACATACAGCAATCATACGTAAATCGATCATCATATGATATGATATTATTCGTAGTACTTCACGACAATATCCAAATAAATCAAATACATTTCAACATAATTCAAAAGTTCACAACAACAATCGGTGAAATCAATTTCACACAAATTTCCCGTACCAACCGGGTCGTCCAGAATACCTCTGGATCGTTGCCCGCGGCCCCCGCCGCATCCACCCTTATCTCTCCATTTATAATCTCCACCCTTATAACTTCACATAAATTTCTCCATGGGGTGCACCACCATGCCTTTCCTTTCCAGTCAAACACAATCACAATCATATATAAAAACATCCTCAATCATTTACAATTCAAGCCACAACATAATCAATGTGGTTCCAGCAACATAGCATGTATACAACATAACCTATAATATAGAACAATTATTCAACTCAGTTCACATGCCATTCACAATCCATCATATAACCTCCATTCATGGGAAAATAAAAAAATATAATTATATACATTACCAGACACGTTCCACAATTGTTTATGTCTCATCGTTCCACATCATCCTCTTCAAACTTGGATATACAACATATTTCCACTATGATGCAAAAAGTCAATAACAGATATTTAATCATAGCAAGTATTAACCCACTCACCTGGATTTCACACTCTCGGCACTCCCACTTTGCACCTTGACCATTCCTATTGTAACCAGACAAAAACCATCAGGGTTACGAAATAGAGAAATTTCCTACCACTACTCTCGACCTTCACTTACTTCTCGAATCATAACTCCTAACTGGTAATAAATATTCAAATGAAACTTATACCATTGGAAACTAGACTTAAAGAGCTTTCCAACGATATAAAGTTTGCCCAAAACGGAGTTCGGATGAAGAAGTTATGGCCGATTGAAAAATAAACTAAAATTTTCCGGTACACCTGGCGCCTGGGCGCCACCTATGGCGCTTGGGCGCCACCCATGCCCGGCGCCTAGGCGCCCCACGTGGCGCCTGGGCGCCATATTAAAATAAAAATTTCTATTCCCACATTTTCTTCACTAATTCAAAAATAAAATTTTTCACATAATTAAATTTTTCACTAAACTTCAAATCAGACTTTAAATATTCATAAAAATTCTTGGGATATTACACTTTTCTAGGGTTTCTGCTGTTGTGAGGAAGAATTTTTTGAGCGTTTCCTTGGCTTGTGGGAAAAAAATTCTACACATTTGTGAGTAATCCTTATCAGAAGGCATCCAACAATAAGGTCAGAAATTGAAATCCCTCGTTTTGTGCATATTAAATTGTTGACTAATTGTTGAAGGGTGCCATGAGTTCTACCTTGAGCTTTTCTTTGATGGGTTGGTCTGTCTTGAATTTGGGTTGGAATTAAATGAATCTATTAGCTTAGGTGAGGGGAACTAAGAAGAATAGAAGTTAAGGTAACTCGAGCAGAGAGACAAAGAGAAACAAGGGTTCATGTTTTCTTTTCATGATTAAAATCTAATTGAAATTTGTGGGAGTGAAATTCAAGTTTTAGGAGTTAAATCTCTTGTTGGAAACTGCAGCTTGAAAAAACTAAAACCAAGTATTTTGATCCTTTTAGAATTTTGATTGATGGGTTGATTTAAGATTCTTTAAAGCATAATTTATGATTTGAAATCTGAAATCTTTGAGTAAATTTTTCAAGTTTTATTGCTTAAGTATGGGTTTGCGAGTTGTTAATCTTGTTCTAATGAAAACCCAATGACCAATGGATTGATTTTGGGGCTGCAAATACTATTAATTAAGAAACAAATCAAATTTTAGCTTCGTGAGTATATTGAGTTATTTGTCTTTCTAATGATCTTTTTCAGTTTTGTATAAAACTCACTTTGACTTGTGAGGTTTATATGGATGTTTAACAGGAAGAGTACATGCCGTTGAGATCCTTGTAGGCATCCGCAATTGGTATGGGTGCCGAAGCTAGGGATGATGAGGCCGATGACACGGCGTTATGGCTATAAGCGATGGGAGGGAAGAACAAGAAGTGTTGCATCTTTGGCATGGGGTCTAAGGCACGTTAGATCAGTTCATTGAGTCACCTCTCTATTGATCCTTTCGATCTCCATCCTAACTTCGAGGAGGAGTTGCAACACTGCATGGAACTCATGTTTGAGCAGTTGAAGACTCAGCAGGATCGACTCAGCAATATTGAGAAAGCACTTACCACAACGACCCAACGGTTACAGGAACAATCTAAGCTAATACAGAGTCATCCTCTATACTGGATGACATGCAGTGCATGATAGACTACTACATCGAGTTCATAGATAGACACGTGGGACCTGTAACTAATGATGATGAGACCCAAGCCCCAGATCATCCCTTAGACTAGGTTTTATGTTTACTAGACATTTATTATGTTTGTTTAATTTATTTGCTATAGTTATCATGTAATTAAATAGTTCATTTTTCTTTATATAAAACAATTTTTTTTCATATGTGCTTGAACATAATTGCTGGATTGTTGTTTTAGATTGCTACACTTCTAAGTACACATTCACAAGTTTTCCAAACAGACTAGGTTTTTTATATAAATAAAAAAAAAGCTACTGAAAAATTAGATGCGGAACTTAGGACAGATTAATCTATCTCTAATTAGAGATAGAATTAGGGACGAAATTTTGTCCCTAATTAGAGAAGGAAATAAGCATCCCAGATGCCGTCCCAAAACAGAGACGGATTCGTTTGCCCTAAAGTCCGTCTTTGATCAAAGACAAATTTTTGGGCAAATAAATTTGTCTCTGACTGAAACAGAAACTGAGATGGAATATTTTGTCTCAAAACTGAGACAGAATATTCCATCCCCAAATTAAAATGGAATATTTTGTCTCTAAATAGAAATGGTATTAGGGATGAAAATTGTGTACTGTCAGATTTGATATGGACATTTATCTATCTCAAATACCTAAATTTTATCTGAGACAGATTTCATTTTGTGAGACGGAAATATTCAGCCCAGAAATCTAAGACAGAACGTTTAGACGTCTTGGAGACAGAACTAAATCCGTCTCTAATTCCACCTCTAATACATCAAGGATGAAATTTTCTTAAATTAGAGACGAAGAATTCTGTCTCTAATATCTTTTTTTTTGTAGTAAACACAAAAATTGTACAGATGGAATACACCAATTCATGTGGATGCAACGAGTGGTGGGCTCATAGCACCATTCATATACCCAGACCTTGAGTAGCACTTCAAGTTACCAGTAGTGAAGAGCATCAATGTGAGTGGCCACTGAAGGAATTAACAGGATTAATTTTCTAATCCTAGATCGGTGTAGGTACAATCTAAAGCATATTAATTAACAGAACACAAAAGGGATGAACAGAACATGTACCTGGCATAATAGCGCTGTCCATCTCGAACAGTAGAACAGAGGGAATTTTTCTTAGGGTTGTGTGAGAGTGGTACTACTCTCTGTCTGATAAGTTCTGTCTAGGGTTAGACTGATTAATGGGATGTCAGTCTATTTAATATCAGACGAGAGCAGGGACTTCTCAACAGGCTATGTGATTGGCCCAACCCATCACGGGCCACTCACAATATAAAAGTCCAATTATAATATTCATATATTAAATGCTATATATTAGAATAATATAGTTAATATAATAATGATATTTAATAATTGATTAATGCTAATCCAAAATAGGATATATATTATATTAAATTTCAACAATTCTCCCACTTGGATAGCAATAGTCAATTATTAAAATACAATAATCATTAAGGCTAAAATACCAACTATATTTATAGTACATGTCAATAAACATAAGCTTTAACGATGCAGAAATAGTATCCGATAGGGAAGTAAATCATACAAAGTAAAAGCCCATATTTCATATAAAGAATAATGAATATGGATAAACATAATTAATTAAAAGAAATATGCAATCCAAGAATAGTCCAAGCATCTGAAAATGCTAAAAGAGATATGATAACAAAAGTGACGTCATCTCATACATATCTCATAAGAATAACAATTGAGTAAATGTAAAATTTCAGACTTCCACTAACCCAAAACATCAAAAGACTTAATTAATCCCATATGGGTTACATGATTCTGAAAAGCTTTAACAGTTAAGCCTTTAGTTAGTGGATCCGCCAACATGTATTCTGTAGCGAGATGTTCAATACGAGTCTGAAACTCCAGAATTTTCTCTCTAACAAACAGATATTTGATATCAAAGTGCTTTGATCGAGAAGAGCTTCTGTTGTTTTGAGAGAAATGAACAGCAGCAGTGTTGTCGCAGTATATCACAAGTGGCCTAGAAATGCTTTCAACAATGTGAAAACCAGAGATTAAGTTTTTCAGCCACACGGCTTGAGAAGTAGCCTCATAGCAAGCGACATACTCTGCCTCCATGGTAGAAGTAGCTGTAAGAGTCTGTTTAACACTCTTCCAAGAAATAGCTCCTTCTGCCATCATAAAAATAGAGCCGGAAGTAGACTTACGGTCGTCAGGGCAACCTGCAAAATCAGAATCAGAATAACCGATGACCTGAAGTTGATCAGACTTCTTGTAGGTCAACATGTAATCCTTGGTTCCCTACAAATATCTCATGACCTTCTTCACGGCTTTCCAATGACCCAAACCTGGGTTGCTCAAGTATCTCCCTAAAGCATTAACTACAAAAGCGATATCGGGACGAGTACAAACTTGAGCATACATTAAACTGCCAACAGCGGAAGCATATGGGACCTTTCTCATTTCAGATATCTCTGAATCATTTTGAGGACATTGAGATTTAGATAGTTTGTCACCTTTCTGAACAGGTGCAGTACATGGGGAGCAAGAATGCATGTTAAACTGCTTGAGGATCTTTTCAATATATCCTCTCTGAGACAATCCAAGAATGCCACGTGACCTATCACGGTAAATCTGGATGCCTAGAACAACTGAAGCATCACCAAGGTCTTTCATATCAAAGTGGCTATTTAACATCAATTTTGTCTCAGTCAAAAGGTTAACACAACTGCTTGCAAGCAGAATATCGTCGACATATAAAACAAGAATTATAAAATTGCTCCCACTAGTCTTCAAATAAATGCACTGATCCGAAGCATTTTCCTTGAAGCCAAGAGAAGTGACAACACGATCAAATTTCAAGTACCATTGCCTGGATGCCTGCTTTAGTCCATAAATGGACTTTTTAAGTTTGCAAACCAAATGCTCTTTACCTGGCTCAATGAAACCATCAGCCTGAACCATGTAGACATCCTCGGCTAGATCTCCATTCAGAAAGGTTGTCTTTACGTCCATCTGGTGAAGTTCTAAATCAAAGTGAGCTACTAAAGCCATAACAACCCGAAAAGCATCTTTCGTAGAAACTGGTGAGAATGTCTCTTTATAATCTACTAGTCTAGCTTTATACCTCTCAACTTTTCCATCTGGACTACGCTTGGTCTTAAAGACCCATTTGCACCCAATCGGTTTGCAACCATCTGGCAATTCTACAAGATCCCAAACACCATTATGAGACATGGAAGCTAATTCATCATGCATGGCATTCAGCCAATCAGAAGCATGAGAACTAGAGATAGCCTCCTGGAAAGTGATAGGATCATCATCATTATGGAGACCAAACTCATGCTCCTGAAGATACACCACATAATCAACTGGTATAGAAGGCTTGCGTACTCTCTGAGATCTTCTTAATAGAGGTGCTTCTGCAATGTCATTTGGCGGTGCCACTGCATCTTGCGGTGCAATTACGCCTGTTTCAGTAGTATCATCAATTTCCTGTTCAATAACAGGTGGTACCACTACATCATATCCTCCTTGAAGTGTCTGATCATCATCATGAGCGACTGGAACCACAATATTCATGGGAAGTAAAACAGGCGACGCTGGAGCTGTGGTCCGATCTTCCTTGAGAGTGATTGGTCGTGGTGTATGACTCCCACTATCCAAATCATCCTCAAAGAATATCGCTCTGTCAGACTCAATAACTCGCGTAGAATGAGAAGGGCAATAGAATCTACAACCTCTAGAGCCTACGCAGTAGCCGATGAAGAAACCACTAATAGTTTTAAGATCAAGCTTCTTCAATTGAGGATTATAGGGTCTAACCTCTGCTTTACAACCCCACACGTGAAAGTGTTTCAAACTCGGCTTCCTTCCACTCATCAGTTCGTAGGGAGTTTTCGGCAAAGATTTGCTAGGTACCTGATTAAGGATGTACACAGCTGTCTTTAAGGCATCTCCCCAAAGAAAAACTGGTAATGATGTATGACTCATCATGCATCTTACCATATCCATGAGTGTTCGATTACGTCTCTTTGCAACTCCATTCTGCTCAGGAGTACCAGGCATAGTGTATTGAGCTTCAATCCCATATTCATCGAGAAATTTGGCGAATGGTCCTGGATTTCTTCCAGTCTCACTGTATCTGTCATAATACTCACCTCCTCTGTCGGACCTCACGCATTTAATCTTCTTTCCAGTCTTTAATTCAATAGCAGCCTTGAAAGATCTGAAGGCATCCAAGGAACTGGATTTTTCTTGGAGAAGATCTATCCAACCAAATCTCGAGAAGTCGTCTATGAAGGTAATGAAATACCTATATCCACCCATAGCAGTGGGTGTAATAGGTCCACATATGTCTGTGTGAATCAACTGCAACACATCATCACACCTATTTGCTCCTTTCTTCCTAGTCTTGGCAGTGAGCTTGCCTTTTATGCAATCGATGCAAGCGTCAAAATCAGAGAAATTGAGATCATGAAGAATGCCTTCCTTAATCAGTCTTTCAATCCGGGGTCTAGAAATGTGCCCTAAGCGTCTATGCCACAGCATAGAAGAACTTTCATCAGTCCTGTTACGCTTATTTCCAACAACAAAGTTAACAGACATATTGTTCAAATTCAGCATGTAAAGCCCATCACATAATACTCCTGAACCGACAGTAACAGAATTAAAACGAATAAAAACTTTTCCATTACTGAATTCAAAAGTGTAGCCATATTTATCCAAAGCTGAAATTGAAATCAAATTCCTTCTCATAGAAGGTACATAAACAGCGTCTTTTAACAATAAAGTATGTCCAGAAGGTAAAAGCAATGTAACTACTCCTATTTCTTCCACCGACACTCTAGCTCCATCTCCCACAATGATATTGGATTCAGCATCACTTGGCTTCCTCAGGCTTGTGAACCCCTGTAAAGAATTCACAACATGAATGGTTGCACCTGAGTCAAACCACCAAGTATTGGGAGCAACATCAATCATATTTGATTCATAACAAGCCAAAGCTAGGAGTGTACCTTGCTTGTCAAGTTTCCTCTTGAGAGTATAACAATCATCCACCTTATGGCCATACTTCTTGTAATACTTGCAGTTTCCTTTGAAAAAATTCTTCTTTGGCTCTAAGTGTTGAGAAACTTTTCCCCCTTTCTTTTTATCACGTTGAAACTTTCCTTTGTGACCTCTCCTTTTCTCAGACTTAGCACCAGAAGAAGAAGCAGCAGCAAACTGAACACTGTGTGCTTTCCCTTTCTTTATGGAATCCTCTTCTTGAGAGACAATGGCAATCATTTCATCAATCGTCCATTCAGTTTTCTGAGTATTGTAGGAGGTTTTCAGAACGTCAAACTGAGAAGGGAGTGACTCCAGTACTTGCCAGATTAGATAGTGTCACGTCCCAAAATTTGAGCACGTGACCGACACGGAAAGTGAATTTCATTTCACCTCCGTAAGCCTATCTTTCTCTTAAAAATCATACAATTCTTTTTCATGCAACCAAAACGAGTTCTCTATACATACTACAATTACTCACATTACATCACTGAATGAACCTACCCGATTACAGAGATTTCTAGATTTATACAACTTAGAATAAAACTTAACTATTATACCTTTATCCTGAACAAATGAAAAGGTAATCATGGACTAAGGATCCATAATTCCTTGTTCCGATATTTACCTTCAACTGTCAACTCTGAAAAAAAATATCAATAATAGGGGTATGAGCAAACCACGTGCCCAGTGAGTAGATAACACAACACTATGACAAAAAAAATATCATACATCATAATGATAACATGCAACAATCATACGTAAATCGATCATCATATGATATGATATTATTCGTAGTACTTCACGACAATATCCAAATAAATCAAATACATTTCAACATAATTCAAAAGTTCACAACAACAATCGGTGAAATCAATTTCACACAAATTTTTCGTACCAACCGGGTCGTCCAGAATACCTCTGGATCGTTGCCCGCGGCCCCTGCCGCATCCACCCTTATCGCTCCATTTATAATCTCCACCCTTATAACTTCACATAAATTTCTCCATGGGGTGCACCACCATGCCTTTCCTTTCCAGTCAAACACAATCACAATCATATATAAAAACATCCTCAATCATAATCTTGAGCCACATACACAACTCAGTCATTTACAATTCAAGCCACAACATAATCAATGTGGTTCCAGCAACATAGCATGTATACAACATAACCCATAATATAGAACAATTATTCAACTCAGTTCACATGCCATTCACAATCCATTATATAACCTCCATTCATGGGAAAATAAGAAAATATAATTATATACATTACCAGACACGTTCCACAATTGTTTATGCCTCATCGTTCCACATCATCCTCTTCAAACTTGGATATACAACATATTTCCACTATGATGCAAAAAGTCAATAACAGATATTTAATCATAGCAAGTATTAACCCACTCACCTGGATTTCACGCTCTCGGCACTCCCACTTTGCACCTTGACCATTCCTATTGTAACCAGACAAAAACCATCAGGGTTACGAAATAGAGAAATTTCCTACCACTACTCTCGACCTTTACTCACATCTTAAGTCATAACTCCTAATCGGTAATGAATATCTAAATCAAACTTATACCATTAGAAACTAGACTCAAAGAGCTTTCCAACGATATAAAGTTTGCCCAAAACGGAGTCTAGATGAAGAAGTTATGGCCGATTGAAAATGAGCTAAGGTTTTCCGGCACACCTGGCGCCTGGGCGCCACCCATGCCCGGCGCCTAGGCGCCCCACGTGGCGCCTGGGCGCCATGCCTTTCTCTTCCCCACATGTCCTTGGCGCCTAGGCGCCACACATGGCGCCTGGGTGCCACGATCGCGACCCTTCGCGACTTTCTCTCGGTTTTGGCCCGAATCTGGCCAAATCTTCACCGTTTTTCATGATTTCTTCCATAGGATCTCACCCTTAATGTATAAGGAGCATTTAGACACCAAAATCACCAATTTTAATCGAGAAACGAAGCCGAAATCTCGATTTTTCCTCAAACACTCTTAAAACTAGAAAATAGGGAAAATCTTAAGAAATAGAAATTTCTACCTCGATTCCTTGCTTTCCCTACGTTGCTTGGCTCCTAGAGGCTCGCCTCGTAGCCCGAGATCCGCCCTTCAAAGCCCGGTTGTAGAGTTGGAGAGTAGAGAGAGAAATTAGAGAGAAGAAAGAGAGAATGAGAGGAGAGAAAGTGAAGAGAGAGAGAAGAAAGGAGAAAAATGAATAAAAAATAGGTGAGGCCACCTATATACTCACCCGGGGTAAAATTATCACTTGCTCTGCAATTGACCCTCAGTCAAGACTAGCAAAAGCAAATTCATAAAATCTCACCTCAGGTGTTTCTAAATCCTCGGTACCCCACAAATTTCCTTATTCACTTTAGTCCCTCTCAATATCTCAAACTCCACTTTAACCTCGAATCCATCATCTTTTCGGTACCGGACTCATAATTCATTTCCATAAGCTCTATTCTTCTTCTCGGGTTCCTACTTGGTCATTTCTCAAAAGTCCTCTATACTTTCTTTTCTTTTCACTTTAGTCCTTGAGAATTTGTAAAAATTTCCTAAATTAAAAATAAAAATTTCTATTTCCACATTTTCTTCACTAATTCAAAAAGAAAATTTTCCACATAATTAAATTTTTCACTAAACTTCAAATCAGACTTTAAATATTCATAAAAATTCTTGGGATATTACATTCTTCCCCTCTTAAAAGAATTCGGTCCTCCGAATTCAAAACTTACCTCAAGATTGAAGCAAATGCCAATATTTTGTTTATATCTCATTCTCTCTCTTAGAATTTTCACAATCAAGTACAAAATATAACAAGTTCAACATATTTTTATTTCTAATACATAAGTTACAGGCAACAAGCTGAACTTGATTTACAAAACAGATAATTTTAATACTTAAACATTAGATCAAACATCAGCTTTAGGTACAAAAAAAAGAAAAGATAAATTAAGAACGAGGAGGCTTTTGAAATGCAGAAGGTGCTCCAGGTCTAGAAGAAGAAGGTGCTTCAGACCTTAAGGAGGAAGTTAATCGTTGCAGCCTAGAAAGAGTTTCTGGAGGAAACCTCTGGGAAATTTGGCGAAGTGCAGAAGTCACTCCATTCATACAGTCAATACATCTCGCTTGTTGGTCACGAAAATTTTGAGTTGCAAACATCGAATGTCTATCAACTCTATTCACCAATTCCCTAAAATGACGGTTCAAAAGCTTCTCTTGTTCTGTAAAGAGACGATTTATCAATCTCCCCTGGTCCTCAAAGTGGCGGTTTATCAGTCTTTCCAAGTCCTCCATCTTTTGTCTCATAAGCGCAAGCTCATTATTAGAAGATGTTGCTGTGCTAACATTGTCACGACCCGTTTTCTGGGCACATGACCGGCACAATGATGAATCTCTCATCACTGTAAGCCTTCCGATAAATATATCAAATTTTCTTATCTGAAAATCATAGAGATGATTTGCATGTAATAATATATTATCAATTTAAAATACATTATTATACTGACATACAAGCCAAATGTCGAACCCCTGACCTAGATGTCCTAGACGATTACAGAGCAACATAATCTATAACAAAAGAGGGGTCTACCCGATAACGGGAAGGTCCAAAGTGATCTACTCCTCTAGCAGATATTCTTCACTGGCAACCTGATCTGAACAAAAAGGTTGTACAAACAGTGTGAGCTTTTAAACTCAATGAGCGAATCGGCCTCGCATTAATAAAATTCAAATACATTACGAGTCATGCAAGCATATCCAAAGGCTCATACTCAACCAATAGACAGAAGATAAAAATTTATCCAATTCAACAAACGTTACTAGTACTCGTCAATGGCAATATATCCCGGAGAGCGCACACAGGCCGGCTCACCAATTATGTATATTTCCGCCATGACGCACAACATCATCCTCTTACATACAAGATAAAAATTCATCCAATTCAACAAACGTTACTAGTACTCGTCAATGGCAATATATCCCGGAGAGCGCACACAGGCCGGCTCACCAATTATGTATATTTCCGCCATGACGCACAACCTCATCCTCTTAGCTAGGGCGCCTCACGGATTTATCACCAATCCGGGCTATATCCCTACTGAGGGAATCGTTGTCTCCACACTCATTGGTCAAGACACCCTGTCAACCGGGTTTTTCGCCTTGCCGTGAGAGGGGGTACTGTCCCGCTCAATCACAATCAATAGCATTTCATATCATAATCAGAAGCTCAATATAATATTCATCCATATAACAGGTATAGTATATAACTATATTATGGATTTATAAACCACATATCAAGATAACAATTAATCCGTTTTTGAAAACATTCAAATTTCACATCATCATAAGATACTTATTTCATTTTATCCATACTTATGGATTAATTATCTCATTTAGATTCGTCATTCTGAATCCAATTTCCCCCTATGAATCTTGGGAGTGTCCTACGACATACTTTTTATCACCAGTAATGCTAAAACTCTATTAAAACGGGGTCGTTTCACTCACCTGGATTCCGTACGAATATCGCTTCTCTAAGTCATTACAGACAAGAGTGCTCAGGTGAATTTCAGTGTTCTGCTACGGAGATTTTCATGAAAGATTAGAGAAAATACGTTAGGATTGTTTTCGTACAGATACTGTTCATACATACGGTTACTGCTCATATATACGGTTACTATTCATACGTACGGTCACTATTCATACGTACGGTCACTATTCATACGTACGGTTACTATTCATACGTACGGTTACTATTTATACCAGAAATAGAGAATACAATCTGTAAAAGAGTACACCAGGTAAGTTCCCAGGAAAGAGTGGAGGGTCACACTGGACACACTTAAAAACCAGGTCTTTCCTTAGCCAGAACTTTCCTAGATATGTATTCTTCACAGTTTACATTCTATTTCGGTAATCAGAGAATCAAAATAACATATAAACAGCTAAGGACAGTTTTTCTGATGTGGAAGATCAGCCAAGGCCGCAACCACAGAGCATACTTAAGAAAATAACTTCTAAAATTTGAAAGACATAGAAAGGGCATAGTATCCTTACCTAAGCTGAAAAGGAAAGACCCAAAATCTCAGAGACCTAGCTTTGGAATAAGAGAAACTTAAGGAGAGAAGAAGAGAAGTTGAAGGTGTGAGTTTAGAAGTGAAATGGAAGGGCCTATTTATAGCAAAAGTCAAGGGTACTATTTGACACTATGCGCTAATAAAATATTCAATTTACTATTCATGAAAATGATATTTCTAATAATGCAGTTACTGTGCAAATCGCGGCAACGGCTGAAAATTTTCTTTTATTTACTATTAAAAACTTAAAGAGAAAACTATCCTTTCTCTTAAATCTTTAAGTTTCTTTTCAAATCAGTCCTTTCAATTTAGTCCCTGAGCGTATTTTTACACATAAAACGTCATTTTCTCCCACGAACTTCTTTCTAGTTTTCTCTTATGACCAAACCACATCTAATACTTGACATTTCGATTGTATAAATGAACAGTATCGTATACGTAAATAGTATTATACGGGTGAATAGTACCATATACTGAAATAGTAACAGTAGTTTGTAAACAAGTATTTATATTTTATTTTTCTTGGGTATTACAAACATCCTCTAACTCTACTACATCCCTTTTTCTTTTCTTAGCCTCTGGTGACTCTTCCATGGATCTATTATTCTTATAATTCTCCAGGCTAAGATTTAGATCCAGCTCTACCTTGCCAGCCTCAAAATTTAAATTGAAAGATTTATTGCCGGCCATATTTTTCTGAGCTATAAAGGTTGTACAGAAGGAGAAGTTTGATGCTAGAAAGCTTATAGATATAAACTCTTAGTGTAGTGAGCAGCGTAATGGGGCATCCATTATATATAGACGAAATTTAGGGCTACAAAACCTTTACATCATACTCTAAAGATGATCTACAGACCTTATCCGACGCAATGCCAACAGTCTCAGATAAGCATGCCAGAAAATAACAAAATATAATCTAATACAAAAATTTTCTCAAAAATTTCGGCTAACTTTTGACTCTTGCTCAAATTATTAAACTAATCGCCGCTTCAATTTATGGCTTCTTAACTCTGTATTTGTCTTATCCAATAATTCTAAATCGAGATATTACTCTATGAACGGGTAGCTTCATACTAGCCTTATCTAGGTTTCTAATCCGTGGCTTTGCCCTAAGCTTACACATTTTCAAACATACATATTAAAATAAAAACTTCTCACATCTACACATCAAGCGTTCCATAAAGTGAGAGAAAAATTTTACCTTTCACTTGCCTCTACGAGCATATATGTATATATGTATAAACATAGAGATACATCATTATCTATATATATTTTCATCTATTCAAGTTCTTTTAAATTTCAGACTTCTCATTCTCTGAATGTATGTAGAATCATTACATATTATTCCTGGCCATAACAAATAACCTTCACTCTCTATGCATGAATAACATACATACATATCATATGTATTTAGATACATATAATCACAGTATAATTCAATCAATCATGTATATTATACTTAACTGAAGGCTTTCAAGAACAATACAAGAAAGCATAGAAATACATTTTAGTTCATCGTGAAAACATCCAAGACACTCTGTAATGGCTACATTGTCGACTTCCTTCAATTTCAGAAAATGCCAACGAGAGAAATGGAAAAACCAAGTGTAAATCGGCCGCAAATCCACCGAATATTGACTTTCGTGGTTTTGCCATTAATGCGACGCGTTGTTGGTGTGCATGCCTACCCTAGACTCCTAGCTTCCAGCTTGCAGAAATCCATAGGTTAAGCGTATAGGGTGCGGCGAAGAGATATCTTCTTTGTCTCTGAGTTCAAATTTTTCCTCTATAAGAACTATCCCAACGTTCTCAGTTACCATACCACAAAGAGTAATCATCTCTAAGCCTACAACTTCTCAGCATTCCTCTCTTCTCATACTCCGACATAAATTTCTAAATTTTCCAAATCATGGCCACAAGGAAGTACATTTGTCACATCCCAAAAATTGAGCATGTGAAAAGATACTACTCATTTGATATAATTCTCAAACATACGTTATATACATATATTCTGTAAGGTTTTACATTCAACCTTAATCATTCATTCCACACTACAGAATTATATTCATCTGATAAGCAAATATAGACATACATAGTCTGATATTTCTATCTCATCGCAAGCCTAGGAGACCTATAGTAAGTACAGAGCGTTCCTAGTATCCACATTAATAAGTACTGGTATCCCACCAGACAGAAATAGAGGATAATTTCAAGGGGCTTCTATTCTTCAAACGGATACTCTTGTTCTTTATTTTCTGTATCTGAAAAAAATAATCATAGGGAGTGTGAGTTTATTTAAAAACTCAGTAAGTAAATAACTGTACTATATAAAATATCAAAAGTACAAATACCACATTTACTCATATAATTAATTGTCTTATACATCGAGTAGTATGAGACTCTAACCCTTTCAAACTCATGAATAAGATCTCATCGATATACACCGAGTAGTATGGGACTCTAACCCTTTCAACTCGTGTATGGGTTTCATAGATATGCACTGAGTAGTATGGGACTTTAACCCTTTCAAACTCGTGTATGAGCTTTCTTAGATATACACCGAGTAGTATGGGACTTTAACCCTTTCAAACTCGTGTATAAGATTTCTTAGATATACACCGAGTAGTATGGGACTTTAACCCTTTCACACTCGTGTATTAGATCCCGTAGATCTTTACTCATTAATAAAATAGTGAGAATTCATCACATAGTACAATTGTCATGAAATAAATAATTTCTTCATACTCTTATTTCTACTGATCATCATATACTCCCATATGAAAAATTAATTGCTTATTATCCAAATAATATTGTAAATGGGACTTATATTGTACTTTGACTAGTAATATCAAATTAGCTGAGCAAGGTTATTCACTCACCTTGATGTTTGTCCAAGTTTACCTTGTTCCACACTAGAATTTGTGTAGGAAAATTTCCTAGTAAAATATATTACAAGGAATCATAAGAAAGGAAACAAAATCACGAAAATACGTAAAATTTTCTGACTGCTACAGTAACGGGTTGCTACAGTACGGTTTGCTACAGTAACGGTTTGCTACAGTGTTGGTTCGCTACAGTGCCGGTTCGCTACAGTACGTTGACTGCTACAGTACCGTTGACTGCCGACACTACAGTACTGCTACAGTAACCCGAAGAAAATTTTCCAGATTTTGTTTCGAAATTTCTGGTCGCTACAGTAACTCGATTTTTTTGCAGAAGTTTTTGCAGAAATTTCTAACAAATTCATTCTTTCCTTTCTTGTTTCAAAACCAGAATTTCAACTCTTTTAACCGATTATAACTCAAATATAACTTCTAAAACAACTGAGATTCACGAATTATCATCAAAATCTTCAAGAACAAAACCTCCTCTAATCTTCCATATAAACTTAGATTTAAGGAAAATAACGAGATTAAAGCTTACCTTTGATCCTTACAAAGCTTTTGAACCGAACAGATAATCGAAATTCTGAAGATCAAGGAAAGGATTTGAGAAGAAAATGAAGAACTGAGAGAGAAATGCTTTTCTGCTTCCTTCGGCTGAGTGAAAAATGAGGGGTACTATTGAAACTTTATATTAAATATTTCTAATGGGTTATTCAATAACCCATGGGTATCCATAACCCAACATCCAAACCCATCCAGTCAATTTACAATAAATGGACTAATTGACCATTCTGAAACCACTTTTCCATGAATTTCACCATTCTTAGAATATATCCCTCATTGTGCAAATATTTAGTCCAGTCATTTAACTCAATTTTCATAAATAATATTCAAAGAGAACAATTAAATATGAAAATTAAAAATGACCAAAATAAATAACTAAAGTAACGTTGTAGAATTCTAAAATACTCTTAAGCGAATTATATTCTGAAATTAACGGGTATTACAACATTGATCTCACAGTGGATGCCAGGAGAGAAGAGCTCGACTTAAACTTAAGTCTGGGCAAAAACAAGGGCAAAAGACCTTTTGAGGGGTCTCCAGAGAAGCAGAAGGAGAAGAAAATGAAGAAGATCGAGGAAGCTGAGGAGACTAGCACGGGCCATACCTCGGAGGACAAAATCCCCTGTCTAGAGCAGGAGGTCAAAAATCTGAAAAAGATGATAGAAAACCTAGAGAAGTTAACTAAACGCAATCATGCAGAAATGACTTCAAGAATAGACAGGTTCTTCTATTGGTCTACCCAGTGCTTCTGCAATCAACAACAAAGAAGTGTTGATTGTATGAATGGGATTTACACTACCCTCCGCGATATTGCTCTGTCTCTCGCTCCAAGGAATGGTCGAGGGGTGATGATACAGTACAACCCTCCTAATCCGAGACCACCTCGCTTTTAGATTACTCATGCATGAGTAATTGTTTTTTTTTTTTTGCAATGTAATCATTCTGCTTTTAATGCCAGTGGTTTCTTTTATGCGATGGTACTCCAAAAATAGTAATAATAAAATTAAGAAAGATAAAAGAAATCAGTCACACAAAATCAATCATGAATTTAACATATAAAGCCCCATACATACAATTTGATCCGACAGCAACGGAATCAAAACAAATAATAACCTTTCCCTTACCGAGTTCAAAAGTATAGCCATAACTCTCTAAAACTAAAACTAAAAACATAATTCATAAGAAAAGACAAGTCTTGGAGGAAAAGGAAATGAAAACATCCTACAGGACCTTCAGTGGAGCCATCTCTCTATAGTCGTGCCCGGGTTCACCACGATAGAGGAGATCCCACTAAGGTTACCTTACTCTGTAATCGGTAGGAGACCTAATCCCAAAGCTCTGATACCAACTTGTCACGTCCCAAAATTTGAGCACGTGACCGGCACGGAAAGTGAATTTCATTTCACCTCCGTAAGCCTATCTTTCTCTTAAAAATCATACAATTCTTTTTCATGCAACCAAAACGAGTTCTCTATACATACTACAATTACTCACATTACATCACTGAATGAACCTACCCGATTACAGAGATTTCTAGATTTATACAACTTAGAATAAAACTTAACTATTATACCTTTATCCTGAACAAATGAAAAGGTAATCATGGACTAAGGATCCATAATTCCTTGTTCCGATATTTACCTTCAGCTGTCAACTCTGAAAAAAAATATCAATAAGAGGGGTATGAGCAAACCACGTGCCCAGTGAGTAGATAACACAACACTATGACAAAAAAAATATCATACATCATAATGATAACATGCAGCAATCATACGTAAATCGATCATCATATGATATGATATTATTCGTAGTACTTCACGACAATATCCAAATAAATCAAATACATTTCAACATAATTCAAAAGTTCACAACAACAATCGGTGAAATCAATTTCACACAAATTTCCCGTACCAACCGGGTCGTCCAGAATACCTCTGGATCGTTGCCCGCAGCCCCTGCCGCATCCACCCTTATCGCTCCATTTATAATCTCCACCCTTATAACTTCACATAAATTTCTCCATGGGGTGCACCACCATGCCTTTCCTTTCCAGTCAAACACAATCACAATCATATATAAAAACATCCTCAATCATAATCTTGAGCCACATACACAACTCAGTCATTTACAATTCAAGCCACAACATAATCAATGTGGTTCCAGCAACATAGCATGTATACAACATAACCCATAATATAGAACAATTATTCAACTCAGTTCACATGCCATTCACAATCCATTATATAACCTCCATTCATGGAAAAATAAGAAAATATAATTATATACATTACCAGACACGTTCCACAATTGTTTATGCCTCATCGTTCCACATCATCCTCTTCAAACTTGGATATACAACATATTTCCACTATGATGCAAAAAGTCAATAACAGATATTTAATCATAGCAAGTATTAACCCACTCACCTGGATTTCACGCTCTCGGCACTCCCACTTTGCACCTTGACCATTCCTATTGTAACCAGACAAAAACCATCAGGGTTACGAAATAGAGAAATTTCCTACCACTACTCTCGACCTTTACTCACATCTTAAGTCATAACTCCTAATCGGTAACGAATATCTAAATGAAACTTATACCATTGGAAACTAGACTCAAAGAGCTTTCCAACGATATAAAGTTTGCCCAAAACGGAGTCCGGATGAAGAAGTTATGGCCGATTGAAAATGAGCTAAGGTTTTCCGGCACACTTGGCGCCTGGGCGCCACCTATGGCGCCACCTATGGCGCCTGGGCGCCACCCATGCCCGGCGCCTAGGCGCCACGGCGCCATGCCTTTCTCTTCCCCACATGTCCTTGGCGCCTAGGCGCCACACATGGTGCCTGGGCGCCACGATCGCGACCCTTCGCGACTTTCTCTCGGTTTTGGCCCGAATCTGGCCAAATCTTCACCGTTTTTCATGATTTCTTCATAGGATCTCACCCTTAATGTCTAAGGAGCATTTAGACACCAAAATCACCAATTTTAATCGAGAAACGAAGCCGGAATCTCGATTTTTCCTCAAACACTCTTAAAACTAGAAAATAGGGAAAATCTTAAGAAATAGAAATTTTTACCTCGATTCCTTGCTTTCCCTACGTTGCTTGGCTCCTAGAGGCTCGCCCCGTAGCCCGAGATCCGCCCTTCAAAGCCCGGTTGTAGAGTTGGAGAGTAGAGAGAGAAATTAGAGAGAAGAAAGAGAGAAGGAGAGGAGAGAAAGTGAAGAGAGAGAGAGGAAAGGAGAAAAATGAATAAAAAATAGGTGAGGCCACCTATATACTCGCCCGGGGTAAAATTATCACTTGCTCTGCAATTGACCCTCAGTCAAGACTAGCAAAAGCAAATTCATAAAATCTCACCTCAGGTGTTTCTAAATCCTCGGTGCCCCACAAATTTCCTTATTCACTTTAGTCCCTCTCAATATCTCAAACTCCACTTTAACCTCGAATCCATCATCTTTTCGGTACCGGACTCATAATTCATTCCCATAAGCTCTATTCTTCTTCTCGGGTTCCTACTTGGTCATTTCTCAAAAGTCCTCTATACTTTCTTTTCTTTTCACTTTAGTCCTTGAGAATTTGTAAAAATTTCCTAAATTAAAAATAAAAATTTCTATTTCCACATTTTCTTCACTAATTCAAAAAGAAAATTTTCCACATAATTAAATTTTTCACTAAACTTCAAATCAGACTTTAAATATTCATAAAAATTCTTGGGATATTACAGATAGCTCTCACCAAGATCAACCTTGAGAGACTTTAGTTTATTAAAATAGTGGACTAACTTCATGATGTGCTCACGAACTCCACTAATACCATCATATTTAGTCTTCTCAATCAGAGAGAGATACTGGCCTTTCTGAGCTTTATCAAAAGTGGTGAATTTCTCACCAACGGACTTCAGAAAATCCTTAGCATTCTTGTTCTCTGGAATGCTCTGTCTAATAGACTTCTCCATGGTGTATTTCATCACCATGAGACACACCCTGTTGGAGTGCTCCCATTTTTCACGAGAAGCCCTTTCAGCAACAGTGGACTCAGCAGTAAGAGCTGGGGGCTCTTCCTCTCTCAAGGCCAAGTCCATATTAGTGATGGCCAAATACAAATCCAGAGATTCTTTCCAGTCCTCAAAATTGGTCCCATTTAGTGTTTTGACAGAAGTTAATTGCATGGGCAGGGAGGCTGGCATTAAAACAACAAAAAGAAAACATTTAATATGCATAATGTCATTATGCTATAAGAGAATTAAATGTTTCTATGTGCACAGCCAATCAAGCCTGTTAGAGAGAATTTCTTGTCTACCTGGTCCTGCCTAAGGGTCCCGGACCAAAATAAACAAGAAATATAATAATACAATACTTTACACCTCATATCATTATCTAAATTTTGAATGCCGATAGGGTATTCAAAATAATTGATAGAGGTATGAATAACATGGTATTGTATAAGAAAATTACATTAATAATAATATACCGATAGGATATAATTATTATTAATGCAATAAATTAGACTAAAAATAATGATTAAAAAAAAGGATAAAATAAATGAAATTTTAATCATTTAAATCGAATATTTTGCATAACTGTGCCCACGATAGGTGAGTTCACAATCATACAAAATAAAAGGCAATTATATTCAACAGAATAATTAATTATTAATGAGGGAAAAGAATAAACAAATAAATGACAGAAAATTCAAAAATAATAAAAGGGAATAATTTTCATATGGACTGAAATTAATTCCATCACTAAGATAGCTTACTGGAGAGAGTACAACATACATAGATGTTGTTAACAGAGTGAGGAACTTCCACAAAAAATTTCAGTCCAAAAATCCGAGAGTACGATAGTTAAAATAGCAAAATAGTCTCGGATTAAATACAATAAAATACTTAAGGGTCCCGGAAAATTTTCCAAAAATTACCAAAAATAATATTATGTAATTATTTAATTTTTTAAAAAAAATAAAAAATTTTGGGGCCTGGAAGACGCTGCACGCGCCCACACGCGCCAGACCCGCGCGTGGGCGTCGCCAGTCGGGGTCTTCTTCCTTACCCGACTGGCCTTAACCGGGTCGCGCGACTCGCGAGCGTGACCCGGTTAATTCTCCCACATATGGCCATGAAAATCAGTTTTTCTTGAGGGGTTGTGTTCGAAATCATGCGCAAAAGAGAAGCCCTCAATCAATTTTGAAAAATAGAGGGTGGTTTTGAAGAAACCATTTTCAAAAATTTGGGAGAAAACTGATTTTTTAAAAAAGTTTGGATCTCTCAAACCCCTCGATGAAAAACTCTGATTTTTGGATATGTTACTCGAGTAATATCATAGATGAAAAACCCTAGATCAATTTCGAAAAACATTGGTTGGTTTTGGGAGAAATCAAAATCGAAATCCTTAGGGAAAAACGGAAATTAGAAAAAAAACATTTAAAATCCCTAAAACGTTGTTCAATCCCTCTGATTTTCACTTATATGATTCGTATGAATGGTTTGAATCAAAACCCTAAAACAATTTTGAGATTAACCTACTAAATTAGGGCAAACGAAATTTGTTTTAAAATTTGGGTTTTAGGGAATTGCGAAAATCAGAAAAAATTGTTAATTAATAGCCATAGAATGTACTACAAACCAGGCTCTGATACCACTGAAGGAATTAACAGGATTAATTTTCTAATCCTAGATCGGTGTAGGTACAATCTAAAGCATATTAATTAACAGAACACAAAAGGGATGAACAGAACATGTACCTGGCATAATAGCGCTGTCCATCTCGAACAGTAGAACAGAGGGAATTTTTTTTAGGGTTGTGTGAGAGTGGTACTACTCTCTGTCTGATAAGTTCTGTCTAGGGTTAGACTGATTAATGGGATGTCAGTCTATTTAATATCAGACGAGAGCAGGGACTTCTCAACAGGCTATGTGATTGGCCCAACCCATCACGGGTCACTCACAATATAAAAGCCCAATTATAATATTCATATATTAAATGCTATATATTAGAATAATATAATTAATATAATAATGATATTTAATAATTGATTAATACTAATCCAAAATAAGATATATATTATATTAAATTTCATAAGCCACAAGTACGGTCTGGTCTACGCCGGCATTAAGTGGGTCATTTGGATAAGTGTTGAGCTTAATCACACGATTCATGACGTACACCCACACTAATTGACGAGTAAGGGAGAGAATTGAGCTAGACAAAAAGAAGAAGAAAGAGATAGCAAGAGAGAGAGAAAGAACAGAGAGAGTTGTACAGAAAAAGAGAAGAGAAAACAAGAGACACAAGACCATTAGATTGACTTTGACGAATAGCAGTGACTCAACGTACATAACATTCACGCGCGCAACGTCAAAGAATCCGTTCTCCTCAAATCAGTTCACAACTACTGTTTCGGAAATGACAGTGATTACAAATCATTTTGTAAAATCAAGCTGGTCAGCAATTCAGCATCATAAATTTAGTGTGTAAATTTTTAATCTATTAATTTTTTTTTTGTATATATGAGTTTTTTTTCACAATTTATAAACATAATTTACCATAAATTACTAAATTACAGCCCGTCTTTTGGTTAAAGTATATCCATAATAGTGAGTAAGATATGTTTTAGCTTATACTACATATTATAGTTTTAATAATCGACCTATAGGCAATAATCAACCTAGTTATTGACGTGTGAAGGAGGTCGAGGTCACTAAGTCATTAATCTAATCAATAGATTATCGAGTCAATTGCATAAATTAAAAAATTATATATGTGTGCGTGTGTTGACAATAAATATTAAAGCAAGTAAAATAAATTATTTATATATTAATTTCACAATTAAAATATCTTAAAAAATTATATCCTAAAATGATTTAGCACACAAATCCCATATTTGATAAATATATATAATTCTTTTATAGTTAAATTAATAAAATTAAAAATAATTTATTTTTAAATATTTAATTGTTATTTTAAATATTATATGAAATTATAAATTTTTTGTTAATATTGTTCAAATTTAATGATTTGAAAGCATTTTACACAAAATAATAATATGATTGCATAAGATAATCACATTGTACATTTTATAATTATAGTGTTATGGGTTCTATTCCTCCCAAAACGTATTTTATTCCAACTCTCACATTATGGGTATAAGCAAAAAATAAAAAAAAAAGTAGTTGAAAAAAGACCAAGTCATCTACGTATTGACTAGTTTGCTTGCAATCTGGTTTGATTGAGTGACACAAACTGAGTTGATCACCAGATTTTCAGTTGTCCCAATCAAGTCAATCTGAGCTACAAAACAACGTTATTAGTCATATAGGCAAGTCAATTAGCAAAATTGAATTGCGTTGATATAAATATTCTGACACGTGAATTTTGTTAAAAATTTCTTTTTTTTAATTTTTTTTTTGAAAAAGGACATTCTTTTCAATTTTGTATACGTAACTTACCATTATATATATATATATATATATATATATATATATATATATATATATATATATATATATATGTATATATAGGTATTACTCTGTCTCTAACCTCATTGATTCATGAGTAAGAATTTTTTGGTTGAAAGACAATTTATTATATGACTGATACCAATTAATAGGATCTAGTTGCATTAACCCAAAATGTCAAATTTGTGGTTTTTTTTTTTTAAATTTATTAGTAAGTATATTCTAACTGTGATGCAATGATGGCAATGACTTGAATTTTAAAGAATGAAAGTAATTTAATTTCTAAAGACATTAATTTGATAAAATTTTAATTTTTATGTTCAATAATTTTAAAAGAGATTAATATTTCAATTTTTAGCAGGAAAAATACCCTTAAAAATAAAAATAAATAAAACATCACTTTCGAAATTTTGTCAAAGAAAGTAAAAAAAGAAGACACAAGAAATATATCAATAAGTTGAATTTTCAGAGCAAGCTAGTGTGAAGAAGGTTGAGCAACTCCATAAGAAAGCAAATATAGTTCAATTATGAATTTTTGAAATACATAATAGAGGACGAAGACCAACCTCTATAAGAAACTAAGAACTATTAATTACTATTGACGATAACAGTAGCATTTTTACGTACATTTCTAAAGTATAATCAATACAACATTTACAAAATCAAACAAATTGTGAACTTCGTGGACCACAAATCTACCATTAATTCCACTCGCATAATCATATAGATTTTAATTTATATAATTGGCAATGGCATAAAATTAAGTGTACCCACAATTAGAAATGGATTAATAGGCCAGTGTGCTTGCAAAATTAGTCAACGTACAAATGAGAAGCCACGTATCGGTCTAAGTCTGATATTGCCTGTGTTCGGTGGTTTGTTTCGCTCAATCTCCTTTTAGTTACACGAAACAAATATACAACAGAAAGCGTACATGCTTGCTCATCGATCATTTTTCTGTATCTTTTTTCTTTTCTATAAGAAACTTTCTATTATTCTTTTCAATACATATACAGCATTGTGTTACGTAGTGTTGTGTATATATGTGCACAGGTGTGTGTATATGTATACAAGCATGGACATTTGTGCATGTATGACATTGTAGTGTGTTGTGTGTGAGTTTGTGCACTAGCCACTATGTAGGAACGTACAATGTTGTGTTTTGTGTATTTGTGTGTATGTGCATGATATTGAATCAAAATCATGTATTTTCGTACGTGTGTCCATATACTCTTGTATTATGTGTGTTTGTGTTTTTATATTCTTTGAAATTTGAAGTGTTAATTTGTTATTCGTGTTTGTGTGTAGTAGGAGTAATGTGTCTTTCATGTGCGGACATGTGCAATACTTTTTTTTTTCTTTTGTAAAGTGGTAATTTATTAAAATGAAATAGTAGTACTATAGTTTATGTCATACATGCTAGAGGAGAAGCTATAATAATAGTGCCGACAACAAACAAACCTACTGCTCATTATCAGTATGGGTAAATTGTACATACTGCCATGAATTTCAGAGCTTTTGTAATTTACTTTCATGAACTTTTAAATTTAGCAAAAAACTCACTTCAATTTCTAAATATTTGCAAAAGACTCTTTTCGTTAGGTTGAATATTAGTTAATGATTCAATCATATCTTTTCATACATAATGAGATCTGAAAAACAGTGGTTTTGATTCAATTTTCATTATTTCTTATATGTAATTTTTGCTTTTTCCTTGATTTATTATTTTGCTAAATTTTTTAGGTTGAAAACACAAATATACCCCCACAACATTATCCATATAGCACATTTAAGCTAGCTAGATATAAAAAAGGGTTAATTAAATTGTTGACTAACAATTAACTTGATAATAAACTTAACAAATGAGATCTTTTGCAGACATTTAGAAGTTTAAGGGGGTGTTTTACTGGGTTGGAAATTTATGGGGGGTAAATTAAGGACCCAAAAATTCATGGAGATTATGTGTAGTTTGCCCTATCAATGTTAACTAAATCCAGAAGGAATGCTAAGTATATATAGGAAAGGAGACACAATGCTTAAGGTTGTAGAGGGCATCATGTCTATCCTTCCTTTTCTTGATCAAAATGTTAGCCCATGAGTTCTTATACAAGGGGGGTGATGATCATTAGTAGTTGTTGTAATGAGATTTGCTACCATATAGTTGAGTCAGTTTCTATTTCTAAAGTTCTTAACGCTGAGAGGATAAGCTAACTCAAGGCCCAAGCATATTGCACATAATTCAGCAAGGACAATAGTTCCTTTCCCTATAAATTTTAAGAAACTACCAACCTAATTTCCACTTTCGTCGCGGAATGTATCCTCTGCCTCTCAACGCTGAGTTGTGGGTAGAACCATTAATGTTGAATGTGGCCCAAGAATGTGTAGGTCTCGTCCAAGTGCATATGGGTGGTTGATATTTGGGGCGTTCCTTGGTGTTTTTTGCTCCAAGGATGAGCAGTATTCAATTATATATTCTTGTAATGACCTTTTTCTTGATTTTAGTAGAGGGAGTAGTTTTATGTTTGAAAGTGTTCCTCCTAAATAAAGTTGTTAAAATAGGTCAGGTTGAGTTAAGTCGGTTCGTTATACTCGCTCGATCCACTAAGTGTGGGCTGGTAGGTCAAAAAAGTCAGCCCACACTTTTTTTTTATTTAAATAAAAATTAATAAAAAATAGCCTATTTTCTTAAAAAAAGTGAAAAAGATATAAGTTAAAGATTTGGATAAAAAAATAAAAATAAAATCATTATTTCTTTTTTTTGAATTATTCTTTATCTTTTTTCTTTTGTATTATCTTTTCTCATTAATTAATAATTAGGATCAAATTATTATATAAATTAAATATGAAATTATCTTCAAGTAATGTCTTACTCCCTTTGTATTATTTAGTTTATTATATATTATTAATATTTAATATATAAAAAAAAGGACCAACTCGCGAGTTGAGTGAGCCAAACCAGTTTGGCTTGGTCCTTCCCTCCCCTTAGATAGGCCCAACCCGTCAGATTGAACTCATTTTGACAGCTCTACTCCTAAGCTGAATGATTTTGATGGTTTAAAGGAAAAGGATATTTCATAGAATATAGTATTTTGAGATAGTGTGGTTTTCTGCATTTATATACAACCAAAGGATAACCAATATTATGCTATGTGTGTGTATGTATTATTTAATACATTTGTCTTGGGTTATATGTTCTCGCGCTCGTGTATGTATGTATATGTCATGTCCATATATATGTTTTTCCATATAGGGAACACCAAATTTAAATTATTAATTATCTTATAATCATGTTAATACAAAAAATTAAAATAATATGTTAGTCAAAACATATAAATAAAATAAAAGAGAATAGTCACCTATGGCATATTTGATGTGTGCTTTTAAACACAACTTTTTATTTTTATTTTTTTTAAAAACATGTTTGAAAAGTTGAGTTTAAAGTGTGACAGTGGGTTAAGTTAGTTACAAGTTATCTCAGTTTCTTATTCTGACAGTTAGGTCTAAGTTCACTGTTGTACAGCTTGAGGTTTGTATTTTGAAGTCTATAAATACTTGTATATTGATGCTTCACTAAATTCAATAACTCAGATCATTTACATTCTGTATGTGCTTAGCCATCTTTTATCTTTCTCTCTACCTATCTTTTACATGGTATCAGAGCATCAAATTTGATCCAATGGAAAATCTCAACAGTTCAAACAATGGAATTCTAATAATTGCTGCAGTCACACCAAATGTAGTATTCAAGAATCCAGTGTCTTATTGTCATCCATTGTCTGTTAAGTTGGATGATCGAAAATTTCTATTATGGAAGCAGCAGAACATAGCAGCAATTGTAGGACATGATCTCGAAGCTTTTATTGAGAAGATTCACAAAGGCCTACGATTACGAGTCCTAAGTATCCTACTTGGAGAAAGCAAGATTAACTCTTGTTGTCATGGCTTCTTTCTGTTAGCGTTATTAATTTAATATATATTTTATATATTTATTTATTTTATGAATAATATTTAGCATTTTTTAACAATTATTTAAGTGGACTAACATATTAAACATTGTATGTGTGTTTATAATTTTGGGACATATATGAAGTGCTATATTTAATTAAGTCCGTCATAAGATCTTCATGAAATTTGTGTTGATTGACCTATTTGATATATTTTATAATTAGACTAGGGTGTTAGTGAAAATAATTTTATATGTAAATACTTGACTCTAAATAAAAACAATGATGAAATATTATTATAAAAGGGTCAACTGATGGATATGATGGATTGGATAGTGGTTCTCTAGGTTATATGAGAGAGATTTGCTTTTGGTAAGAAATGTGAGTTATTATTTGTGTTCTATCATACTAAAAGTATAGAGCGAGTCACTCATATTCTCTTAGAAAATTCTATCTGTAATTTTGATCTTCGAGTTATGATGAATCAAGTATGCTCTTATTATTTTGTTATTATGTGTTTTTATTGCTTATCAAGATCAACAACAATTAGATTATAACAAGAACATTGTGTTCTTAATTGAGAAAGTTTTCTCATGAGTTTTTGTAGTTTGGGGTTGTTTGTTCCAAAATTTTCCTTTCACTTTCATCTACGTCAAAGAGCATGTTAACCAGAGTTAAGGGTGGACACGGGTCGAGTCAAGTTTGGTGTAAATTTCAATCCGAACCGATCAAATGTGATCGAGTCAATTCAGGGCAGTTGGCGAGTTTTTTTTCCTTCTTCTTTGTCTTCTTCTTTTCCTTTTCTCTCTTTTTCTTTCTTTCTTTTCCTTCCTCTTCATTCTTCATTGTCATCTCTCTGTCTCTGTCTCTCATCTCCTTACAATCTCTCTCTGTCTCTCATCCCTGGTTCATTCAAGTGTTGCAGAAATTCTGGTTCATGAACCAAAAAATCCTAATTCGTATCATGCAAACCAATCCATAGAAAAAGATGTCGATGGAAAAGGAAGGAGAATTCACAAGGTCAGTGGAGAGCCAACCAAGAGCTACGTCATGGAGACTAGAGAAGAGGGGAGTGAGAGACCAGAGACGACGAGTGAGTGAGAGCTTGAGAGCTGAGACCCTAAATAGTGCCGAGGGCGAACAAAATTGAAGTCAGAGAGAAATGGAATGCTTGAAGAGAAACCTAGGGCTAAGTTAAGTTAGACAAAAACAAGAAAATCTATATATATATGTGTGTGTGTGTGTGTGTGTGTGTGTGTGTGTGTGTCAAGTTGGGTTGATATTTTTTCAAGTTCAAAATTTTTGACGTAACTCAACCCTCTAACTGACCCAAATGGGTGGGTTAACCTGAACCGCTACCCACCCCTAACCAAAGTAGTTGGTTGCAAACATTCATTTGAGGTAAGGAGTATAATTAAACAATTTTTTGAATCTCACAAAAAAGCAAAGGTGCACCAATATAAATCTGAATTGAGAATAACAAGAAAGGAACAAGAAGCATTTCAGAAGATTTGTTGTGTTAAAAGCACTAGTTGATGCTTTGATATCTATTGGATGTATAGTTACTGGACAAGAACATGTAGACACAATTTGTAATACCTATAGTTTTCGGGTATTAATATAGTTTAATTTTAATAAGTATTTAGATATGGGAGAAATTTTTTTTTCATTGCTTAGTAAAGGAATATGAGGTTAAAGGTGGCATCTTGAGTAAAATAATGAGTGACAGAGGATTGGAGGAGTGTACACATGGCACCGATGGAGTCAGATGATTATTAAGTCTAAGGAGGGACTAAAATGTAATAAGGATATTTATGGGATACCTTTTGGAAAAAATGGGAAATTAATAATAGGATGTTTGTGTGGTGCCTAAAGTGTGAGAAATACCCGAGTTGAAAAAATTACCAATTTGTCATTACTAATGTGACTGGGGGCTGACCAGAGGCAAAATAGTAATTTCACTTTTAGGAGTATATATAAGTGGCCATACACACATTTCTCTCCCTCCCTTCCCAAACTCTGACTCCCTCTTCTCTCCATCATTTCTCAATTCTCCACCACCTAAACTTCCAACAGCCTATCTCTGGCCAGGGTTCGAGTCTCCAGCGACCAACCACTTCCAAGAAAGCAAGGAATTGAGGTAGGTATCTCACTTTCCAAAATTTCTCTCCATTTTCAGATTTATGGGCAAATGAGGTAAAATTGAGTTGGTTTATGAGATTTTGAGCTTGGGTAGGGATTATAAACACTCTTTGATGATTGATAATGAATTTAGAACAAAAAAATGATGGATTAAACATGGTTAAATGTGAGATTCAAGGATATGAATTAGCGTTAAAACATCCCTTAAACATCAATAATAAAAACTCATGGAAAGAATTAGACAAAATAGTGAAAATTAGGCTGAAAGGGAACTGAAACTGAGAGCACCTTCGTGCTCTCAACATGGGGCACCTAAGGCGCCACAGGGCCAAAAGAAAATTTGTGGCTGTAGGGTTGGCATCTCATGTGCCACCACCTAAAGCCTTGGTAGCGTGGGAGAGGCCTAGGGCTCCTCAAGTGCCAGATTAGGCGCCCAAGGCTAGAACCAAGGGGAAGTGCAGAAAGGCCATGGTGCCAAGGCTCAGCCTGAGCAAGGGTTTTTCTTGTGGATTCTTGAGCTAAATACATGCATTGCTATCTCGTAGGTCTTACATTGGCTTGAGGCTTGGTTGGGGCACCTTACGGAAGCCAAGAATGCTCCAATTTCAGGTTAAGGATCTAGCCTTACTTTATATGATTTTATATTTTAGGGTTTTCTTTTCTAAACTTAATTAAATGTAATTATATGTTAAATGTTTTATGCTTGGAATAATTAAAAAAAAAAGGACCTCACATGTTTCTAAAAAGAAAAATATTTATCTATATGTGGGTGATATCGTGCAATTGTGTACCGACCATGGTGATAACAAAATCTTAAAATGGTGATTGACTCATAATTGGACTTTAACTTGAGAATAAGCATAATGACTGGATTTGTGAGTGGGATGGTAATGCAGTGCCCGGGGTGAGGAAGCCTAGGTAGGCTCTATGATCCTCCCGAGGGACAATGTCATGGCAAGGTGAGGCCTGACTTGAGAAATGCCAACGTTGACTACTAAATTTCTTAAGGGGCGAATTGTCGATGACATATCCACTTGATGTGAGATTTATCATGCTGAGGTTGTTATTGTTTGTTGATGTGTGTATGTGTTTGGAAAAGAATTAGTCTGTGGAAACGGAGATCCACATGATGGATTCTTGGTGACGAATCTATGGGAATACAGACCTACGTTAATGAAGCCTTGAGAAATAGATTTATGAGAATGCAGATCCATGTAGCGAAACTCTTGAGCGGAATATCCATGGGAATGGAGACCCTATTGATGAGGATCTTGAGTATATTGTAGAAATGCAAACCTACGTGGGGCAGATGAATTAAGTGTATGGTAACTTGTATGTTGTTGGTTGTGATATGCATATATGGATCTTTGTGTGCAAGTACCCCTGTATGGGATAGGGCCATGTTTAGGGTGCTTGAGAAATTAGGGACATGAAAGAAGGTATATGCATATGACTAGGAGAGGATGAGGTTAAGGAATTGGGGGTGTTGGCATTTGGTATATGCTCTACTAGGGGCAAAGATATGTGTTGGTCGATTTGGCAAGTGTACCAATCGCTCAAGTAATATAGTGAATTAAGAGTAAAAGTATTGTTCCCACGAGGACTAAGTGACTAAGTACCCAAGAAATTTAACCGAATTATTTAGACGAAGCAATTGGATTGAAGATAGCTCTAATGAAGAACTGACAATTAGAGTGAACTATGACAGTAAATTTTTATAAATTTTCTTTTAATGATAGTAAACAATGCAAAGACTGATGAAATTGATAAAAAATGAAAGCCTAGGGTTACTAATCCCCCTCTTACGTCCTAGGAATTGCTAATTCTCCCTAACACTTGTGATTCAAGTCAATTATGCACAATAATCTCAGGTTTTCTAATGGCTTAAAGTAGTTCTCCCGAATCTAGATTAAGCTACCCAACTCTACACAATCCCTTATGTAAATTGAGTCAAATTAATGTTAACCTAATCTGATTAAATGAGGTTAATTAATATTCCTATTAATTAACAAGTAAAACCCCTAGGTTCTATCACTCTCCCTAATCATTCAGTGTTCTACCACCATCTCCCTCTCCCACGTTCAATGGAGGCAACATACATATCATAAAATGGCCAAGTTTATAACAAGTCCAGGAAATATGAATGATAGGTATGCATAAATTGACAATAATCACAAGTTTGAAGAAAACACAATTCCTAGTCTGAAAGTAGATTCATAGGAACTCTAGAACAGAGAACTTAGCCACTCATGGCTCTAAAAATACAGAAAACAGTAGAAGAATGAATAAACTTCATGAATCCGGGGTTGGGTTGACGGAATTCAGGCTTGAATGGCTCCAAGGATGGATTCCTCCTTCTCCTCTAGCAAAAGTCGGCACCTCCCTTCAGTCTCCAACTCAGGAATCCCCTAAAAAATTCATCTGACGCCTTTTAAACCAGCCCAGTATCGCGACGTACCGCTATAGCAGTAACTTTACACCGCTATAGCGGTATAAGACAGTAAAGAATTCTCCAGCAAAATTTGGTGCAGGGCTCACAGCTATAACGGTAAGGATCCACCGCTATAGCGGTGGTAGACAGAGACTGGGCCTTCAGCTTCTTCAACTCCAGGGACAGGCGCTATAGCGGTGAAGATCTACCGCTATAGCAGTAATGGACAGAACCAACTTCCAACAATGTTTAGCTCCAGGGATCACCGCTATAGCGGTGAGAGTCCACCGCTATAGCGGTGAAAGTCCACCGCTATAGCAGGGGTATGCAGAAATTCCCTCACAGCAGCTCAAATCAGTTCGGTCGTTTGCTTCAGCTTCGTCCAGTTCGCCCTACGTCAGAGAGAATAAAATGATGATTAGCGACATTCTTAGTCAAGGAATCACATGAAGAAGACTAAACTCTAAAAAATCCTAAACTAAACTAAATCAATCAAAAACAACGGAAAAGACATACAAGCAACCACAAGTAGGCGATAAAATGGATCAAAGATTCAGCACCAAATGGTACTAAATCTAGCACTTAACAATATGATGCTGCAGAGATAATTTGGGGTGACTTGTTGTCATGAGTGTATAGTTATATATGGGTATGCATGTATGAATAAACATTTATATATATAGATATTCTTTTGATATATTGTAACACTTGCAGTTCTTGGGTGTTAGTTTAGATAGATTTTAAGGAATAATTTGGATACAGAGGATTTTTTTTTTCTATTGCTTAATAAAGAATGTGAGGGTAGAGATGACATCTCGGGGTGAGTAATTGGTGACTAGAAATTTGGGAGGTGTACACGTAGCACTAAAGAAGTTAGATGATTTCTAAGTCCAAGGAGGGACTAAAATGTAATAAGAAAAATGGCATGATAGACTGGGGATTGACCAAAAAGCAAAATAGTAATTTCATCCTTAGAAGTATATATAAGTGACCACCCCATTTCTCCCTTATTTATTTCCCTCTCAAATGCTCTCTGCCTTCCTAAACACTCTATCATTTTTCTCTCAAGTCATCCACCACCCAAGCTCTAGCAACCATTCTCTGGCAAAAGTTCGCGTTTCCAATGACCAACCACTACCAAAAGGGCAATGATTTGAGGTAGGTATCGCATCTTCTCATTTTTCTTCCCATTTTCGAATTTAAGAGGATTTGGATAGGAATTGGGATTGTTGGAGAGTGTTGAAGCTTGAGTTATGTTTTAAAACATTCCTTAATGATTAATAATGAAATTAGAAGCAAGAATTGATAGGAAAAACAAGATTAAAGATGATGTTTAAAAGATAAATCATAAAAGAGGAAAGTTAGGATTTTGGGGTGAAATTATTTGATTCAAGCTTGGAATCTCAAAATTAATTGGGGGTTTTAGAGTCAAAACACTTCATAAACATCAATGATGAAAAATCATAGAAAGAATCAAGAGAAAGGTGAGATTTAGGCTGAAGTCGACCTATAACTGAGAGAACGTTCGTGCTCTCAGCAGGTAGAGTCCTAGCGCCACCACTTGATGCGTTGGTGGCATAGGGAAAAGCCTGAGCACCCAAGGCTGGGGTGAGGAACTTGGGTGGATGGGCTGGGCAACTTGGTTTTTCATGCTTTGTGAGCTAAAACATGTGATTTGATACCCGTAGATGTTGTGATGGTTTAAGGTTCGGATAGGGCTCCTGAGAAGGCCGAGAAATACTTTAAATCCAAGTGAGAGGTCTAGCCTTACTTTGTATAATTTTATATTTTAGAAATTATCTTTCCTAATTTAATTAAATGTTTTATGTGTTAAATGTTTATGCTTGGCATAATTAAGAAAGGGACCTTGTTTGAAAAGAAAATAATTAACTATACGTGGGTGATATCGTGAATTGTGTGCCGACAATGTAGACACACAATTGGAATTAGCACATAATTGGAATTGTGAGTAGATAGTAAATGGGGTACTCGAGTCGAGAAAGCTGAGGTGGGCTACATCATCCTCCCGAGGGACAATGTCATGGCAATGTGAAGCTCGACTTGAGAAATGCCAAGGTTGGTTATTAAATTTCTTAAGGGGCAACTTGTTGATGACATATCCACTAGTTGTGAGATTTAACATGATGTGGTTGTTATTATTATTATTATTATTATTATTATTATTATTATTATTATTATTATTATTATTGTTATTATTATTATTATTATTATTATTATTATTATTATTATTATTATTGTTTGTTGAGGTATTTATGTGTAATACCCATGAAAAATAAAATATAAAGGTGTGTTCTTGAACTACAGTTACTATTCCAGTATATGATACTATTCACATATATAATGTTATTCACATATACAGTACTGTTTATATATACAATCGAAATGTCGAGTACTAGATGTAGTTTAGGCATAAGAGAAAACTAGAAAGAAGTTTGTAGGAGAAAATGACATTTTATGTGAGAAAATACACTCAGAGACTAAAATAAAAAGACTGAATTGAAAAGAAACTTAAAGGTTTAAGTTGAAATGATAGTTTCCCTTTTAAGTTCCCAATAGTAAAGCCGCCTTCGACTTCCCGTGATCGCACAGCAAACTAAATGATTAAAGCACATATTAAATTAAATTATTTTAATAGAAATGTCATTTTCATAAATAGTAAATTGGATATTCTATTAGCATCTAGTGTCAAATAGTACCTTGACTTTTCTTATAAATAGACCATTTCATTTCACTTCTAAACTCATACGTTCAACTTCTTTTCTTCTTTCTCCTTAAATTTCTCTTGCTCTGGTGTTAAGTCTCTGAGATTTTAGGCATTTCCTTTTCAGCTTAGATTCAAGGTGAGGATACTATACTCTTTTTATGTCTTTCAAATTTTAGAAGTTATATTCTTAAGTATGCTCTGTGGTTGCAGCTTTGGCTAATCTTCCACATCAAAAAAATTGTCCTTAGCTGCCTATATATTATTTTGATTCTCTAATTACCAAAATAGAATTAAATTGTGAAGAATACATGTCTAGAAAAGTTATGACTAAGGAAAGACCTGATACTTAAGTGTGTCTATTGCGACCCTCCATCATTCCTGAAAACTTACCTGGTGTACTCTTTTACAAATTGTATTCACTATTTCTAGTCTGAACAGTAACCATACGTATGAATAGTAATCGTATATATGAATAGTAACTATACGTATGAACAGTAACTATACATATAAATAGTAACCATATAAAAACAACCATAACTTGTTTTTTTAACCTTTCATGAAGTCTTCATAGCGGAACCTGAAATTCACTTGTATGCTCTTGTCCGTAACAATTTAGAGAAATAATACTCATACAAAATCCAGGTGAGTGGACGTAATTTTAATAATAAGATCATAACACGATTCATCACATTAGTGAACTAGGTTGAAATCCTAAGTTTCACCAATTTAGGGTGACAACAGGATATTAGTGAGAACCTTGACATCATTATTTTCAATATATACTATCTTTACATATTCAAATTTTAAATTATTATTTGTATTATAATTTTTAACTTTTATGATACTTTAAAGTATGAATATTCATGATATGTTGAATCTTTTTTATTGAGAAAAGCTATATAGTATATTTATGATATTTGGTGGTACCCCCTTTCTGTGATGAGTAAACCCAGTCAGGCATCGAGAAACATTAGGGGAGACACAGTTTCTGTTGATAAAAATGGAACAATAGTGTAGTATCACAAGGTCTTAAGAGGACCGGAAGTTGAGTAGGTAGCTCACTAGGGTGGTTCTGCCTTAGTGATGAGTGTCAAAACCCAAGATGTATACTTGATTGTTTATTTGTGGGAAAAATGCTAATTTCTATTTATTCCTTACTTGTGCTCTTGTTTGATTTTATAGCGTTTGAGTTCATTATTATGATCGATTTTGTATTTCGTTCTTATTATTGAGTTTATCATACATTCACTGAGTTTTTTTCCAAAAACTCACCATCACGTTTCTCCTGTCAGATACAGTTGCAGAAAGGAACTCTCTCTAGAGGAGTAGTAGAGTGATCTGTAGAATAAAGAATCTTCTCATTGTAGGCTAGGTTCAATGATCCCATATCTGTATTAAGGGCTCTGTGATCCTTGAGACTCCTTAGAGGTTATTTTAGGAATTTACATTTTGGATTTTATAATCTTTATGAAAATGGTGTTATTATGGTTGTTCATTTGTACCTTTATAACTGTATTAAGTTATGTATAATATTTTTGTATGTGTTAGTAATGACGCCAAATATGTTTTTTTATAAAATTTTCATCTGTTGTGAATAGATGTGATTTTGAAATAATTTTATGGATCTTACTTTCCTGCATAATTGAACTCAACAAAAGGGTAGAGTCAATAGGAAAACTTACAGTAATGAGGGAGATTGTTATTGTGCCGGTCACGAATCTTGATAAGTGAGTCGTGACATTATGTTTGTGGTTATGATTGGATGACTTAGTATGTATTCTTGAGGTCGGACATTGGTAGTGCCAAGATATGGCATAGGCCAAGACCAAAAGAGATGTACTTGGTGTCAGGGGGATGAGGCCTAGTGGTGCACTCCTAGAGTCAAACACTGTAGTTGCTAGATCAGGATATGGGCCAAGTGGCCCAAGACTTAGAATGAAAGTCGTATCATAGGGTCAGTAGACATAGGATCCACAAGTTGCTCCATGGAGATATAGGTCCATGGAACGAACTCTTGAGTGACTAATCTGTAGGAACATAGACTTACGTTGAGAAAGCTCTCAAGTACTGATCCCATGGGGAGGTAGACCTATGTGAGATGAGACAAGTTAACAAATAAATAGTCCATGGGAATATAGACCCACTTTGATGAAGCTCTTGAAGGGTGAACCGTTGGGAATATAGACCCACGTGGGATGATGAAATTGCTTGATACATGTAAGTTGATTATTATGATATGTATATGGATATTCATGTATAAATGTATATAGGTGTGTTTATATTATAATTTTCCTTTTAATTTGTATTATCATATATGGTTTGGTGTGCGTAATAACCCGATGTGGGTTGGGGCTATGTTGAGGGTGCTTGGAGCACTAAGGACACAAAATAAATTATATGTCTATGACCAGGAAAGGTCGAGGCTGGGGATTTGGTGGTGCATGAATGTGTGTGTGTGTGTGTCTCTCTCTCTCTATATATATATATATATATATATATCTTTATGATATGTAGAATTGTATATTTGTATAGAGTATGGCTATTTTGGGTAAGTCAGTGGATTGGACTCACCCCCTACAGTTGTAGGTACAAGAGGACAATTAGTTTGATGACTCGCGGATCGAGGGTATCTCTCCATTACTTGGGATAAATTAATTTTACTTACTTTTAAAGTATTATTGCTAGTATGCTCTATAATTGAATAGGTCACCTAGGATGTAGGCTATGTTACTTTAGCTAAATTGAAAAAATCTTGGCTTGTAGGGTGTAGGTGTCACATTGTCTGCATTTATCACAGCCCTCGATTTTGAGTCATGATATATGTATTATCGTATGATTGTATAGGGTATGGCTATTTTGGGTGAGTATATGTGGATTAGACTCACCCTCTCATATTTGTAGATACACAAGATGGATTAGACCAATGGCTCGTAGCTCGAGGGTACCTCCCTTTTGTTTAGGGTAAGATAACTTTTATTTGTTTTTGTATAATCATTCTAGTAAGCTTTGTAATCAGGTAAGCCACCTAGGATATAGTGTACTTTGTTAGGGTTAGACTAAGAAAAATTAGGCTTGCGGCGGTGTGGGTGTTACACCATCCGCGTCAATCACGGGCCCGATTTTTAGGTCATGATATAATTATTAATGCATTAACAAGTGATTATGATGCATTTTCTATTTCTATTTGCACAAGAAAAGAATCTTATATAGTCAGTGAAATCAAGTCTCTTTTACTCGCACAAGAAAGTAGGTCTATTGATTCAAAAACTATGATAGCAAAGAATGTGTCAATGAATGTAGCAAATATGAATAAGTAGAAAGGAAGCAGTGATTGAACAACAACAAATCAAAGTAGTAATACTTCTGATAGAAGCATTTTTCAACAATTTAGAGGACGAAGAAATCAAGGAAATAGAGGAAGAGGAAATCAATGAAGCAAAGTATATGTTACATGTCAAGTTTGTCAAAAAAACGGACATACTGCAACTTACTGTTTTCACATATTTGATCAGTCCTACATGCCTATGTCTATGTCCATGCCTTAGTCAAGATTTAAGAATAGCTCAAATAAAAAATCTTCTGGCAGGCAGCTATAATGCATCATGCTACACCATAACTCTCTAGTGCTTCCTATCATGTCACTGCAAATTCTATGAACTTGGTGAATATTACTAAATATAATGGATCTGAACAGGTTCATATTGGAAATAGCAAAAGTTTAAACATCAAAAGTATTGGACATTCATTTGTTAAATTTTCGTTTAATCTTTCATTCTCTCTAACTTTACAAAATTTACTTCACGTTCTTTCCATAACCAAAAATTTAGCCACCATATCCAAATTTGCAAAAGATAACTGTAATATCCCAAGAATTTATATGAATATTTAAAGTCTAATTTGAAGTTTAGTGAAAAATTTAATTACGTGGAAAATTTGCGTTTTGAATTAGTGAAGAAAATGTGGGAATAAAAATTTTAATTTTTAATTTAGGAAATTTTTACAAATTCTAAAGGACTAAAGTGAAAAGAAAATAAAGTATAGAGGACTTTTGAGAAATGACCAAGTAGGAACCCGAGAAGAAAAATAGAGCTTATGGGAATGAATTATGAGTCTGGTACCGAAAAGATGATGGATTCGAGGTTAAAGTGGAGTTGGAGACATTGAGAGGGACTAAAGTGAAATAAGGAAATTTGTGGGGCACCTAGGATTTAGAAACACCTGAGGTGAGATTTTATGAATTTGCTTTTGCTAGTCTTGACTGAGGGTCAATTGAAGAGCAAGTGATAATTTTCACCCCGAGCAAGTATATAGGTGGCCTCACCTCTTTTTCCTCATTTTCTCCTTTCCTCTCTCTCTCTTCACTTTCTCTCCTCTCTTTCTCTCTTCCTTCTCTCTAATTTTTCTCTCTACACTCCAACTCCACAACCGGACTTTGAAGGGTGGATCTCGGGCTACGGGGCGAGCCTCTAGGAGTCAAGCAACATAGGGAAAGCAAGGAATCAAAGTAGAAATTTCTATTTCTTAAGCTTTTCTCTATTTTCTAGTTTTAAGAGTGTTTGAGGTAAAATCGAGATTTCGGTTTCGTTTCTCGATTAAAATTGGTGATTTTGGTGTCTAAATGCTCCTTAGCCATTAAGGGTGAGATCCCATGGAAGAAATCATGAAAAACGGTAAAGATTTGGCCAGATTTGGGACAAAACTGAGAGAAATCGCGAAGGGGTCGCGATCGTGGCGCCCAGGCGCCATGTGTGGCGCCTAGGCGCCAAGGTGAGATAGGAAGAAGAAAGAATTGGCGCCCAGGCGCCAGGCATGGGTGGCGCCCAGGCGCCAGGTGTACCGGGAAATTTTAGTTTATTTTTCAATCGGCCATAACTTCTTCATCCGAACTCCGTTTTGGGCCAACTTTATATCGTTGGAAAGCTCTTTGAGTCTAGTTTCCAATGGTATAATTTCATTTAGATATTCATTACCGGTTAGGAGTTATGACTTAAGATGTGAGTAAAGATCGAGCGTAGTGATAGGAAATTTCTCTATTTTGTAACCCTAATGGTTTTTACCTGGTTACAATAGGGATGTTTGGGGCGCAAGGTGGGAGCGCTGAGAGCGTGGAATCTAGATGAGTAGGCAACCTTGCAAAATTAATTTAATAAATTAGTCAAAGCATAATATAAATCCCATTTGCGTTATTTGTGAAATTGAGAAGATTATCAGTGTGTGTTCAGGTTGAGAAAAAGTACCATATCATTGGAAGGTATTTTATTACCTTTGAGAATTGATTTCTCTAGTTGACTAAAGAACTAGATGTGATTGTTCCTTGAATAAATTGAAACATTTTGTAAGTGAATAACCTTACTAAACTAATGTGATCTTATTAGATAAAGTACAATACAAGTCTTGTTTATAACATTATTGAAGTGAGAAATAATCAATCTCGCTGTTGATAATATATGATGATTGTTATGGTTGATGATAGACATTCAAGGGAATAAAAGTATGTGTAAATTCATTTATTTCATAGTAATTATATTGTGATAAATTGTCACTATTTTATTGATAAGCAAAAGATCTACGAGATCTAATACACAAGTTTGAAAGGGTTAGAGTCCCATACTACTCGGTGTATAAATGTGAAAACCTATGCACGAGTTTGAAAGGGTTAGAGTCCCATACTACTCGGTGTATAACTGTGAAAACCTATGCACGAGTTTGAAAGGGTTAGAGTCCCATACCACTCGGTGTATAACTGTGAAAACTTATGCACCAAGAGTTTGAGGGTTAAATTCCCAAGTCACTCAGTGCAAGTATCTATGGCATATAATGCAAAGTGATTGAGGGATTGATCACCCAAGAAATCATACGCAAATTCAGACAAGTGTAATACTATAATTATTTACAATAAATGATAGATTGATTGTGTTAGTAAATGTGGTGTTTGTGCTTATGATATTTTCATGTACAGTTGTTTACTCACTGAGTTATGATAAACTCACATTCTCTATGATTATCTTTTCAGATACAGTGGTTGAGGAGAAGAATTTATAGCCTTTAAGGATATACTCCACTTTTGTCTGGTAAACAATTAGTAAGGATTAGGAAACGCTCTGTAATCTAGTAGGTCACCTAGGCTTGGGAGGTTGTATAGTACTGTATAGTGTTTGAATGTTGAACATTTTCTAAATATGTATACAAAATATCTTTCTTGGAATATTTATGATTCACATAATTATGGATATTAAGAATGTTCTCAGAGATTATGGGGTATCACGGAGGTACACCCTAGGTATTTTATGTTTATCGTACATATAAGTTTTGGGATGTGACAATAACCAAGTGTTTTTTGAGTTGTATGGTGATTATTATTATGTAAAATCTCATATTACCGAGGGAATTCTGTTGGAAGGCACTATTAGAGATGATATATTGTACAGCTTTACCAACTTTCAACTTCATTATACTCCTTCCTCAAGTTTTTTCATTAATTAATACAATCCTAGAACCAAAAATCATACAAGTTCTATAAACACATGTACTTTGAATCCTTCAACTATGTAGTATACTACGTGTAGTCCTAGTAGTAGCACCACTTCTTTGTTTGTTGTTTGACATAATAAATTAAACCATCCACATGCCTTAGTTGTTCACAAAATTCTACAAAATTGTAATGTGAAAGTTACAAATAAAGATCAAAGTTTCTATTGCAATACTTGTTGTCTTTATAAAATTCACAAATTACCTTCATCTCCTTCTCTTACTATCTACTCTAAACCTTTGGAACTTCTTTTTGTTGATGTTTGGGGCACATCACCATTTGTCTCAAGGTATTGTAATACCCGCCAAATTTGGAGTTATGTGTTTTGGAGTATTACGGTACCTTATATCATTATTTTAATACTTTAATTTAGTCATTTTAATTTTTTCATACTTAATTAATTCTATTGAATATTATTTATGAAATTTAGGTGAAATGACTAAACTGAGTATTTCAATGTTGTGTGGTGTATTTTTATAGAATGTGAAATTTATGAGAGAATGGCTTAATTTAATTAATTTGGAAATTAATTATTGATTGTTTTAATTGGGTCAAATGGGTTTGGATTTTTGGTTATGGGTACCCACAGGTCACCCAAGACCTACCACCTCTTCACAAAAACTATATTTTCTCTCTCTTCTCTTCATTCCTCATGTCTGAGCATTTGGGAAGCAAGAAGGGAGCTTCTCTCTTATCTTCTACAACTTCTTCTTCCATTTTCTTCTGGCTTGAGTTGTGTTTTTCGGTTCATCTAAGTTACAAAAGATGGATGTAAGCTTAATTCTCTAGTTCAAACTCCATTTTCAGATTTGTTGTACTCTAAGGAAGAAAATGTGATTTTGGGTTGATTTTGGATTTTAATGGATGAATATAAGTGTGGGTGTTAATCTAAAATGTTTCTACATAATTTATAATGTTAATGGAATAAGAAATTTGAAGAAAACTAAGAAAAATTCTTGGATTTAAGCTGATGAACACAAGAATTCAGATATTTAAAAAAGTTAGGGTTCTAGGTGAAGATTTGATTATTTGGATTTGGATTGTTGGAATTAATTAGGGCTTTCAGTTTCTAAACACTCCTTAGACATAAAGGATGAAATCCTATAGAAGAAATCAAGTTAAATGATGAAAATTTGATCCCAAAATCATGAAAAAAAATGAAAGGGGCGAAAAATCGCGAGTTACTGTTCATTCTAAAAATTTCTAGATTTCGAGTTACTGGAGCAACGGGTACTATAGCAACGATGTTAGTGTCAGCAATATTGTAGTAACAGTCAATGACATTGTTGTGACAGTCAAACGTTAACTGCATTGTAGCAAATGGTGTTATTGTCAGCAGGCATTGTAGCAAAGATAAATGTTACAATTTTAACGGTTGACGATTACTGTAACATAGTTGACCGTTGACTGTTACTGTAACACTGTTGACTGTTGATCATTACTGTAGCATCAATTTTAAATGGTCATAACTCTTTTATCGAAATTTTGTTTTTAGCAAATAAGATATCATTGGAAAGCTCTTTGAGTTTATTTTCTATTGGTATAAGTTTTATTTGAAAATTCTTTATCAATTTGAGAGTTATGTCCAGAGTAGTGATCAAAGATCATAATTGTAGTAAGAAATTTTCCTATTTTGTGACCTTGTCATGTTTTTGCATGATTATCTTATAGGGATAGATTCTTTGATGTATTTTACACATCTTCAAAAAAGGGTCAAGTTAAAATTGGAAAAATATCAAGGTGAGTGGACAACCTTACAAAACTAATTTACTAAATTGGTCAAAGCACAATATAAATTTCATTTGCATTATTTATAAAATTGAAAAGATTATCAGTGTATGTTCAAGTTGAAAAAAATCATAATATCATTGAGAATTAATTTATTACTTTATGTAAATTAATTTCTCTGATTGACTAAATAACTACATGTGATAGTTCCTTGAATAAATTAGAACATGTTTATGAGTAGATGACCTTGTTAAACTAAATTATTATAATCAATCAATGTGTAATATAAGTCTAATTTGTAATATTGTTGGAATATTGGATATATATTTTTTTGGTTAAAGATGATTGTTAGATTACTTTAACTCTTGAAAGAGATTCAAGAGGACATTAATGTATGTTTAAGATGAGCAATGATGTGATAACGATTATATCTTATATTACTTTGTTATTAAGTAAATATCTTTATTTGTTATTGCATGGAAGGTTGAGGGTTAAATTTCCAAGAAATCTGATACAAGGTTGTAATTGAATTTGAAGTAGAAAGATTGAGGGCTTAAATTTCCAAGAAATTTGATGCAATGTTGTAATTGAATTTTAAGCATAGAAGATTGAAGGCTTAATCTCTCAAGAAATATGATGCAAGGCTGTAATTGAATTTTAAGCATGTAAGATTGAGGGCTTGATCTCCCAAGAACGCTAGGATATAACCGAGTATGACGCATAGATAGTTGACGGTTAATCACCCAAGAAATCTCATGCAAATTGCATGGAAGGTTGAGGGTTGATCACCTAAGAAATCTGATGCAATATAAGATGAGAGATTGATCACCCAATAGATCTGAATATACCAATTAGTAAATCTATAGATAAACATTCATAAGGATGAAAATTAGGGAGCGTAAACCTATTGAGCACCAACAAATTTTTGGGCTTAATATGGTTGTGAGAATGTAAGCTCACAGGGTTTTCAAAACTGATACAAAACATTAGTGTTTATACATATAAATATGTTGAATGTATTGAATGATACATCTTGATTGAATTAGCAATGTGATATTTGTGCTTGTGATATTTTCATGCACAATTATTTACTCATTAAGTTTTGATGAACTCACACTCTCTATGATTATATTTTTCAGATACAGTGGTTGAGTAGGAGGATTAGTAGCCTTTAAGTTTATACTCTACTTTTGTCTTGTGGACAAATAGATATGGATTTGGTAAGAATTAGGAAATGCTCTGTAATCTAGTAGGTTACCTAAGCTTGCGATATTGTATTGTATTGTAATATCCATCATTCTCGGATATTAGTTGATTTGAAATTTTGTTAAGGGGCCTTCTAAGAGCAAGAAAAATTTTTACTTTATTAGCAAGCTAAAAACTTAATTGGGATTTATAAAGAATGGGCCTAAGAACTAAAGTGAAAAGAAAGGAAAATATGGAACACTTTGGAGAAACGATCGAACGGGTAGACCATGTGGGGGAGAGAACTTTTTGAAGATAAATTTTGAACTCGACACCTTGAAGTTGATGGATTGAAGCTGAATGGGTGTTTATGCACTGAGAAGGACTAAAACGAATGCATGTGAAATCTCAGCATTTTATTTGAAATGGGGTATGATGACATGTACCTTATGGGAATGTGACTGGGTACATTGTAATGACTGAATTATCCCTTTTACCTTGCGAGACTATGGTTAGAAGTGCAGTCTAAAGGGACTAAATTGGAAAATGAGTAGGTGGACCCCACTCAAACAAAGTCAAATACCCTATCCCCTTTCTTTCCATCCATTTTCCTCTCCTTTCTCTTGACTTCCCTCTATATTTCAGCACTATGAACCTTCTTCCCTCCATCCTATCCTAAGCCATCATCCAAACATCAGGTGGCTACTTTCTGGCAAGGAGGCCGAGCTTTGGCAACCACCACGCCAGAAAAAATAAGGAAGACAAGGTGAGCACCTCTCTCTTTTCCCTTTCCTTCCATTTTCGAATTTTGGGGTTTTGGGGAAGGGAATGAATCATTTAGCAAGTTCTAAGGTTTGGTTGACATTTTAAAATACTCTTAGATGATTAGTGATGTGATTTGAACCAGAAATTTATGGTTTTGTCATGTGTAGGAATGGATTTAAGACATTAAAAAGGGAAATGGTGGAAGTTAGAGCTTGTAATGAATTTTTGTCGATTCAAGCTTGTATGCATCATTTTAGCTGGGGAATTTCGTGCCAATATGATTCTTGGTCATTAGGGATGAAACCCCATTAAAAGAATCAAGGAAATTGGTGGAGATTTAAGGTTTTTAGCCTCAAAACCGAGCTTTCCTATTGTGGTTGCAGGTCAGGCGCCACAGATTTGTTGTTGGCTGAGAGTTTAGGGGTTGGTGCTTGGGGCGCCATCATTTTCACTGCATTTTTTTGGCTTTGAAAAAGCCATGGTGCCTAGGCGCCATGGTCTAGGCTTGATCGTATCCCTTGGATTCTGAATCTTTAAGTTCTATTTGATGTCTCGTAGGCTTAGGCATCATTCGAGACTTGGCTAGGACATTATTTGGAGGCTGGAAGTGCTTCAGGTTCAAGTAAGGGAATCACTATCTTACCTTGGTTGTATATTCAATAATACATTTACAATTTTATTTAAATGAAGTATAAGGTTTTGATACCCTTGAGGGTTTTTATAAAATGGAAAGTATACGATTGTTTGAAGGAACGTGATTGTTTAGTGAAGGTGGTCAAGTATACGTTGATCTAATAGATGTGAATGAGTTTTGACTATTGAATAATTATGTGTGTTAATTTATAGTTCACCCATGGCAAGTACACATGCTTGCTATGTGTACATGTGTTCATATATATATATATATATATATATATATATATATATATATATATATATATTCATACCAAGCAATATAGGAATAACCTGAGCGATGTGTATATGCATATATTGATTTGCCTCTCCTTCCAATTAATGCTAAGAAGGGAACTATGAATATACATATATTTATGGAAATGTCAATTATAGACTTCTTCTAAAAGCGTATGTGCATACACAAAATCTCTCATCCTTAATGGAATTTACCCACTAAAGTAATTGGGTATTGATGCGTGTATATTTATATAAATACGTATACTGGCACAGAGGTGCATTATGTGAATACGAATTGTAAGGATGGTAAATATCTTGTGATAACTACATGAGCATATAGATGACTGTGTGATTCCCAGAGATGAGGAAACCTTGTAAAATATGAATATTGGTATACATGAACATGTATGAATTATATGAGCTGTGTGGGTATAGTTTTTGTTATATTGAAATCTTATTGATGCTAAGGTAACATTTAAATACGTTGGGTTGTACATGATAGTTAGGATGAATAAACGGCCTTGCTCATTCAGGTAACAATGTCTACATGACTGATTGATGAGTAATTAATTAAGAAATATTATATTATGTTTGCGTGCCAAGCTTACTATGTTGTTATGAATACGGGTGACTCCAATTGACCTTGAGGGAAAAACCCTATGATACTATGTTGTTATAAATACGGGTGACTCCAATTGGCATTGCGAGAAGAGCCCTATGATACTATGTTGTTATGAATATGGGTGACTCCAGTTGGCATTGCAAAAAAAGCCCTACAACAAGTCGCAACGTGGCTAAGCAACTATATTCCTCGAGAATGTCACACTCGGGATGCCGCCTTTATGTAGAAAAGGCGAGGGAAATTATAAATGTCCTAGAACGGTGGGCACTGAAGGACATCTCTTTATCATTTTATTAAATGTTCTAAAACGGTGGGCACCAGGAGACATTTCTTTATCATATTATTAATGTCCTAGAACAGTAGAAAGTATTAAAATTACAAATGCGTGTGCTTATCTTTGGGCATTTTTCTTGTGGGAACCCTAGCCTTAAATATATATATATGTGCCTATTAATAGTCTATTCCAATATCGAATTGAGATGAGTTTGGTAATCCACTTATGAGGGATGTTTTGAATGGTGCTTGTATGTGTATGGTAGGACTCTTTACTCGACTTACAGATTATGTGAGGTGAGTCCTTGGCCTTATGTTGGCAGATGGAGTCCTTCTTTGTGTCCCATCCTTATGAGCGGTACACATGTCATATTTAAGTTCCTAGTTGTTTTTCCCTTACTGAGTATCTTCATAATCATCCCTTCCTTTGTGTACCCCTTACAGGTTCTGTATCAGAAGGCGAGTCTCTGTATGAAGAGTAGCGAAGTCTTCGGGTCTGTGTTCCTCTATCTTGGAATACTGGTATGTTTATAGTCGGATAACTAAGTTGCTTTGTAGTTAGATAGAACACTAAGAAAATCTTGTGTTAGTTGTAAAAAAAATTGAACTCATATATATTATATTTATGTCATGTGCTAATGGCTGAGATTAGGCTTATGGTGGTGAATGGAGTCCATCTCCGTATCTGTCATGTTCCCAAATTGGGGCGTGACATGTACTGTATAATGCATGAATGTTAAATATTTTTTAATATATATGTAAAATAAATTTTATGAAAAAATTATGTTTGCATAGTTGTGAATATTAGGAATGTTCAAGGAGATTAAGAGTACCACATATGTATACCCTAGGTGTTATATGTATAGGTCACATGTCCGATTTTTTCAGAATGTGACAGGTATGGCTCAAGATATTATCTTAACATTGTAGATGCTTTCTCCAAGTTCTCCTAGACTTTTCCTATTACTAGAAAACCTTGTGTGCACAACATTTTTCTATGATCTCAAAAAACGATAGAACTCTAACCTGGACATAAAATTAAATATGTTCAAACTAAGTAGGGTGGAGAATTTTGCTCTCTCTCCACTTATTTTCAACATGTTGGTAGAATTCACAAAATTTCATGTTGTTATGTTCATTATCATGATGGTTTGTACCGCTGTAGCAGTGCATTAAGTTGTTGTTAGGCTTTTTGTGGACTATTTAAGACTTGTGGAAGCCCTTTCTGTGGGATTCTGAGTTTGGTTTTTGGAGTGTGCTGCCTTTTGGTCAGAGACAACAAGGAACTTGCGTTTTCAGAGCCAATTCTCATCTTTTTCCACAATTCCCTTCTCAAAATCATGCTTCTTACTTTAGCTCTTTCTATTTTGTGTTCTTTGGTTACTGTGAGTAGCTAATTCCCTTCTCTAGGGCTGCTATGAACCTTAGTCTGAACTAGGATTCATCTTTTCTCTCTTCTTGTGAATACTGGTTTTGCAATTCATATGTATTTATTCAATTATTATATTTTCCATTAACCTGGTCAATTAGTAGATTAATTTTGTGGTTTTTGGCCAAACTTGGGAGAGGGAGGTGAGAATTAGACTGGTGAATGAATAGTGTGAGTTAAGAACTTTAAGCGATAAGGAGATCATCTAGCTAACGGCATAGGGATATCATCGCTAGCCTCATATAATCACATTAAGTCTTGTTTTTAATTGAACTTATTCACGTATAAGGAATTATGATTGCTTAGGTCTAACTTAGTTGTAATTTGGAATTCATCTAAGTAAATTAGTGCCTTAGATTCATATGTGTCACCGACGAGTGCAAGAGTGACAGAAATAGTGAAGCTTGGTGAAAACGAGGAGGATTAACAATCTTAGGTTTTTATAATTAATCAATTTGTTAAGTTTCCTGGGTGCTTTCGTATTAAAATTAGAGTTCCCTTCAAATCATTGTTCAGTTTAAATAATATTTGACTTAGTTCCTTAAGTACTTGGCACATCAATCTTTGTGAAACGATATCTGACTTACTCTTTATTACTTGAATGACCAATACATTTGTTGAGTTTGCAACAATGATGCTTCAGAGATGCTAATGTTAGTGCCAACGTAGAGGTTCCATGTTATTGCCAACAAAGATGTTAATGTGTAAAGGGTTTGTTAACTTGGGATGACAACAATGATGTGGTTTGCTTACATGAGTAATGTGCGCCACATAAACCTGCCACATAATATGTTAGAAAGATAGAAAATAAAAATGACTTTGAAGAATGACAATCATTATTTTTAAAGAAATTTATGTATAAGTATTAGATAATCATTGACATACCCTACCAAAATACAACGAACCATTTATTTGGATATTTTATATCAAATTCACACTTAGTATAATTGTTTATTCAATTTTCTACATATGTATCTTTTAAATTTAAACAACATGTTAATTCAAATTTTAAAATTTCCAATACATTAGTTTAAATTTATTAAAATAATTTAAAATTAAATTGACATATCATTTAAAATAAATTAATCATAAAATATTAATTAATTATAAAAAAACTTAGCTTGAAGCCCCAAGTCCAAGTCATTTATATATATATATATATATATATATATATATATATATATAAATTAATATATCATATTAAATTAATTTATATTTGATAAATGTAACATCATTTAAATACCTTTACACTTTTTTTTTTGGGTTTGACGTGAAATTTTAATTTTATTTTAATATTAAAAACTATATAATTTTGCTACTAACAACAATTTAACCATTTAGGATGGTGTGGTCTTTTTTTATTTATTTTTTAAATGCTTAGACAAGTATACTGACTAAATTATAACAAATCAAAATATATGGATCAAAATATTAACCTTTTTGAAAACATGCCCTTTAAAAACAATATTTCAGACATACTTTCATTTTTTACTTTTAAAAATAAAAATGCTTTCAAAAGCATATACCAGAGTTTATTCTTTCATTTCATTATATAGACCTCACATAAAATTAGTCAAAATTATATTCACTGAATCCTTTCTTAATACATTGATAATAGTTTCTATTATTTTTTGTTGCGTTTATGATAAAAGGGCTAAGAGTCTATTTGGAAGAACTTATTTTAAACTTATCTGACTTATCTTATGACATAAGTGCTTATACATGCGTGTGAGAGAACTTATAGAAATAACTTATAATATGTCAATAAGTTGTTTTTAGCTTATTTTCATAAGCTCTCTATAATAGCTTATAAAAATAAATTGAAAACAGCTTATATGAAATTTACTTTCATAAACTCTTCAATTATAGAAATAATTTATATATAAACGCTTATATGATAAATAATTATTCTATAAGCATTTAAATAAGTTGTTTACCTAAACAAAGCCTAATTAATGTAGTGCTTGATATCAATTATTTTTTCATATAATAATAATGATAATTGAATAATTTTAGGTTAAAATATTAAAAACTCATTTAATTTGGGAATTTCACATTTTATAACATCAATTTTAAACGGTAACAATAAATCTCTTAAACTTTTAATGTGTAATATAGCCATTTTGTTGACCTTTTTATCTAAAATTTAACACTACTTGTCTATATAGGCTAAAATGCTAAATTATTAAAAAAAATATTTGAATTATCATTTTAAGTGGCATTTCAATAAAAATCTCTTCAGATGATAATATAAGCTATGTGTATATTTTATGGATTTGGCTTTTTTTTCAATCTAAATAAACAAATAGTAGAAGAGTTTTAGATTAGTAAAGTCAATGAAAGGAGTTATGCTACATAAAAATAAAAGTTTAAATAAATTTAGTATTGACTTTTAAAGTCATTAAGATGATAAATTGCATTAACTTCTACATTGAGAAAAATTATTACATTTTTACCATAATTTTATTTTTTGAAAAATGTATGTAGTACATAAAATTAACTTTATTAAAAAATAATAATAGAGAAGTTTAACAATACACTTACACATGCACATATTAATTTTCAAATAATAAAAATATTTTTTAAAAAACATTTAAAATATAATTTATATAGAGAATGAATTACACTCCCCTCTTTTTAATTTTTCCAAGATACGAGGCACTCTTTTTCTTGTTTGAAATATACATTTTAATCTAGTTCTCTAAGATATTAGTAGTATTTGGACTCGTATGATGCATGAGATATTACAATAATGATCACAATAAATTTAACAATGTTTAAACATAAATATATTTTAATATATATGTAACATTTGTCATTAATGAAAATATTATACATTATTAATTTTTTTTGTAAATTACATTTGTGGTAAATTTTAAAAATTTCTCCTCCTTATCAATAGCTAATATCTTTAAACTTCTTATACTTTGAACTTTAGAAATAGTAACATGTAGTTGTCCATTAAAGAATATCAAAGTCGACACTAACATTAGACAATGATTAACTTTGACTTACAGTTATTACAAAGCATACGATGAATAAAAATTGTCTTCGAGTGAACCTGAATGGTAAACATGAGTCTAAATGAATTATTGTTAGTTTAGGTATGAACACCTTCTCTCCAACATCGATATCGAAAATTACATTCGCTTTTATTACATAATTTCTAATTTTAGTGACCAATAACATTGTGTCGTTGTATAATTTCATAAATTTGTCAATATTTCTCAATAACATGATAGGTATACCAACTTTTAATTTCAACTCATGATTAGACAATCTAAATAATTTGATGCTATTTAAGTAATATGCAAATCTTCAACACTACTTTTATTAGTATCAGCTTTGCATATATTGTCAAAGCTCATATAAATATTTTCTCACCTATGATAAAATAAAATGACAAGAATAGAAATATTATATAACTAATAATTTTGTTGTCTTAAATAGAGAAACAAAATGCATATTAAATTTTTTTAATTAAACAAATATTACTTGAAATAAATGAACCATATTTATTGCATCATTATAGAAAAGCTATATCATATAATCATTAACTATTTTTTAAATTAGATTTTGAATTAAGATAAATTTAAATTACCAAACTACCACATCTCTTTTCTTCAAACCATTTATATGACATCTATTCATTCTTTTTCTTCTTCTTCTTCTCATCATCCTCTTCCTTTTTTTTCCCTCTTGAAATTATTTTATATTTATTTTAAATTTAAATTTAATAATTATTCATTGTAAAATTAAAATTATTTTGTGTTTATTTTAGATTTTAAGTATAAATAATTTAAAATAAGAGCCAACTCATTTCTATATTTCTATAGCATCCAATTTAAAAAATGATATATATATATAGAAAAATGATTATAAACCTTGTTAAAAGAAATTGCAAAGATCCTAAGTATTTTTTGAAACATGAAAATTATTAATTTTAAATGGTTTTGATTGTGCTACATATTAAAGTTAAATATATGCAACTTTGTCATAATAGTAAAAATACAAACGTAATAAACTTATAAAAGAGAAAGATAAAAATGGGAGTGCATATATTTCTTTTATAATTTTTAATATTAATAATTAATAAAACTTGATATTTTTAATATATAAATATACGGAGGGTTGTGTTAGCCCCTCGACAGCCAATATAAAACTTTGTCGAATCTCTTATGAACATGAATCAACGACAATCACGTACAAGAGTGGAGCTTTAAGGCCACAGATTGACTTCTTTTTGGTAAAAAATCCAGATAGAAAAATCTATCAAAATTGTAAAATTATTCCTGGGGAACCCGTGGCAACTCAACATAGGGTTTGGTCCTTGACGTGATTATTAAGGGTCAGAAACAAAAGCATCGACAGGTGATGAACTCTAGGATCAAGTGGTGGCAACTAAAGGGGGAGAATTAACAGACTTTCAAGAGAAGACTGCTGGAGGAAAGGTCTTGGGAGTTACGAAAAAATGATAACATCATGTGGGAGGAGATGGCCAAGAGAGTTAGAAAGGTAGCTAAAGCACTTTTAGGAGAGTCAAAAGGTTTTGGATAGAGAGATAATGAATCTTGGTGGTGGAATGAGACCGTTCAATAGAAGATCAAATTTAAAAAAGAATACTTTAAAGCTATCCATATGTGCAATAACTCGAAAAATTGGGAAAGGTATTAGAAGGCTAATAAGGAAACTAAAATGTAGTAAGTGAAGCACGATTTAAAGTGTTTGAAGAGTTTTACAAGGACTTAGGAACGAAAAAGGAGAACAAAAGATTTACAAGATTGCGAAAACTAGAGAGAGGAAATCTAGAGATTTGGATCAACTAAGATGTGTTAAGGATAAAAAGGAAAAGTTTTGGTTATAGATGGAGATATTAAAAACAGATGGCATGGTTACTTTCACAAGCTCTTTAATGACGAAGTAGGGTCGACCAGTGATATGGAAGATTTAACAACCTTGTAGAGAGAATAAAATTTGGCATATTATTGCATGATTAAGGTTGATGAGGTCAAGGAAGCTCTTAGAAGAATGAATAATAGTAAAGCCGTTGGTCCTGATGATATTCCTATTGAAGTTTGGAAGTTTTTAGAGGAGGAGGGTACTATCTGGCTAACTAAACTTTTTAATAAGATTTTAAGGTATAAGAAAATGCCTGAGGAATGGAGAAGAAACACTTTAGTGCCTATATACAAAAGCAAAGGAGACATCCAGAACTGCGCAAACTATTGAAGGATTAAGCTTATGAGTCACACTCTAAAATTATGGAAAAAAGTGATTGAATATAAGTTAAGAATGGAGACGAGTATTTCTGAAAATCAATTTGGATTCATGCCAGGGCGATCTACTATGAAAGCTATTTATCTTCTAAGATGGTTAATGAAAAGGTATCGGAGTAAACAAAAAGACTTGCATGTAGCATTTATTGATTTAGAAAAAGCTTATGATCGAGTACCAAGAGAGATGCTCTAGAAAGCCTTGGAACAAAAAAATGTACGAGTTACTTATATTAGAGCTATAAAAGATATGTATGAAGGGACTATAACTAGTGTGAGAATGTTTGGAAGGGAGACTAGAGACTTTCCTATTAAGATTGGCCTACATCAATGATCATCTTTGAGCCCTTATTTGTTTAACTTATTTTTAGATATTCTGACGAAACACATCCAAGAAGAAATCCCTGAATGTATGTTTTTTGCAGATATTGTTCTCATAGCAAAGTCAAGAGAAGAGATTAATTTTAAACTTTTATAGAGAGCTATTTTGAAATTGAAGGGTTTTCGTCTGAGCAGGAGTAAGACAGAATATATGCATTGTAAGTTTAACAAGCGACAAGCTAGAAACGAGTTGGAGGTTAAAATTGGAGATCAGATTGTATCACAACTATCAAAGTTTAGGTATCTGGGATCAGTTATACAAGATGACGGCGAAATTATTGGAGTTGTGGCTTATAAGATACAAGCTGGGTGGTTGAAGTGGAGACTAGCATCAGGAGTTGTTTGTGATCGGAAAGTACCTAATAATCTCAAATGAAAGTTTTATCGTACTGCTATAAGACCAACGATTTTATATGAGAGTGAATGTTGGGCGATGAAAAAATAACAAGAACATAAAATTAGAGTAGCGGAGATGAGGATGTTTGCGTTGGATGTGTAGTCATACAAGAAGATATATGATCTGTAATGATTGTATACGAGGTAGAGTTAGAGTGGCACCTATTGAAGAAAAAATGGTTGAAAACCATTTAAGGTGGTTTGAGCATGTTCAAAGAAGACCGTTGGAAGCGCCAGTAAGGAGAGTTGAGCAGATAGTTTGGAGCCATGTAAAAAAAGGTAGAGGAAGACCAAAAAAGATACTTAGGGAAGTTATTGAACGAGATCTTTTGGTAAATGAGATACTTAAAGAGTTGGTCATTGATATAACTCAATGGCGTCGTGCGATCCATGTAGTCGACCCCACCTAATGAGATAAGCCTTTGTTGTTGTTGTTGTATTACTATATACAAATACAAATACTCTAAATAAAAGTTGGAGATCAAAATCAATGGATGTCGCAAGTACTCTATTATTTTTTTATAGAAAAATCTAATATGTACTCAAGTATTCGAAGGTATCTTACTTTAAAAAAGAAAAATAAGCTAACAAATAAATAACGGGTTTAATAAAGTTTAGGACATTTTAAATCTATAGAGGAAGAGAGTGTTTATTTTAAATTTAGAATGGAGGGTTATATATTTTGAAAAATTAGCATATTAAGAGGTACAATTTACTCTTAATTAAATTTTTAAAAAATATTTATATAATTTCCATCAAAAAATAATTTCACTGACAGTTGAGAATCCTGCAAACAATCAAAAATTCGAAACCAATACGGGAAAAAGATACTGATAACTGCAGATCAAATAAGTAAAAGTTATTAATAAATTATAAATTAATTTCTCAGCTACTTTTGTCAGCTTAAGAATATCCCTATTGTTGTTGTATAAGATATTCATGTAAATAATATTATTCAAAACAGAATATACATTTTGGCATTGTTTATGATTATAAAGTAGTATTACTATTATGCTATAATTCTGTAGTATATCTGTCCTGTATACATTTGCATTGATTTTTTTTATCAAAGCAATTTTCTATTACTAAAATAACAAAGGTAAAAATATACTTGAGGCTCTATAGTTTTATCAAAAAAATAATTTTAATTTTTATATTTTAAAAATAATGATAATTTTAAAAATTATAAAATTAGTTTTTAAAGTTAGTTTTAAATTAGTCAACTATTAATTAATATTTTGACAATATGAATTGTAATGTTAATATAATCATCCTAATAAATATTACATGTATTGGCCAAAATATTAACTAACAATTGACTAATATCAAAGATCAATTTTATACTTTTTAAAACTACAAGATCTAATTTTATTACTTTTAAAGTATAAAAATTAAAATAATTTTTGAGTGAAATTATAAAAATTATAAGTATATTTTTATCAATAATTAATTTATCGTTGTAATTAAAAAAAATCCAGTCTCTCTTTTGCCCCTTCAACAAAACCATTATCATTAAATATATATAAAAAAATCCCAACTATTTTAATCTCCCCTGATTATCTAAGATTATAACAATAATTAGTACTCCAAGATGAATCCTGCGCGCGCAACAAGAGCGTGTAATTAATCGTCTAAACAGAACAACTTCAGCATCACCTTCCGCGTTGGTCAAACTCAAACGTTGCGTTTGCATAGAAAGCCTCGTCATCGGAGCTCTTTGGAAATGGGAGAGGGACACGCGCGGGCCAAACGCGTGGATCTAAGTTTCCTGGAAAAGACCAACATCTATTCTTTCCCTGATGGGATGGGTTTAGCGACCTTCAACTTCAACTCCGCGCTATCTCTTTTATGACCTCTCTATTTATTTCTAAATAAAATTTACATTCGGTAAACTTCGCAGTTTTCATTTATCGTCTTCTTCCCCAAATTTAGCACCGATTGCCCCTCTCCTCACGTCTTCGCTTTCGATTATTCTAGGGTTAGGGTTTCGATTTCATTTCCCTCGATCTACTGCAATCGGTGTTTACCTGTGTTCTGTTGTTGTTTTCTGCCATTTAATTGAAATAGTGTGAGGGCTTGAGAACCCTCCGGTCTTTGGGAAAGAGCACCATGGGAGGTGACAGTGCCCTTGATGATGCGACCGCCACCCAGTCCAAGGGCAGTGATGGAGTGAGTATCAACGTTCGATGCTCCAATGGTTCGAAATTCTCGGTTCAGATAAGCCTCGAATCAACTGTCGGATTGTTCAAGGAACTTGTCGCTCGGAATTGCGATATCCCAGCCGAACAACAGCGGTTGATTTACAAGGGTCGGATCTTGAAGGACGATCAAACTCTTCAAAGCTATGGTATATGCCCGATCTTTCTATTACTTGCCTTGGACATCCCCATAGAATTAAAATTGATTTGCTTTTATGTTTTGTCGAGTAGTCGTTTTTGAAGGTCGCATTACATTAATAACTGTTATCAAATCATAGTAGTTTGATTTTGTTGATCGTGCCTAATTTTCGGTGTAGTATTTCTTGGCGTTCACTTTCTATTTCAAGGAATGGGCAAAGATAATTGAGTATGTATATGCAATATATTCATGAGTTAAATATTTGGGTATGTGTTGATCCTTTGTTTAACTTTAGATGTGATGGTACTTTGTTCGCCAATAATAGTTTAGTAGTTTGCCGTTGGTATTCTTTACTCAATGATTTATATAAATTATATAATTTCGTGGTGGTATTCATGATGGGGATAAAATATAAGATCATTATGTGGTTGGCTTGTCTAAGAAAATAACCGAACATAAAATGTCCAGTTTATGCTGAATTGGTTTGTGGCATGGTTGCTTAGTTATAAGATGTGAACGTCTGCAAGAAAGATTGCTTTTGTCTCCTAAGAGGGGGTCCTTCATGGGAAAGATTACCCCTTTCCGTTGAGTTCACTGAAAATGGATAATACTTATACATATGAGAAAACTCAAACATTTTGTTTTTTACTCTTAAATTCCTATCATGTTAAGTTTTTGTTATATCTTTCTAGTTTGTTCTTTGCTTTTCTTTTCTCTTTTTTTTTTTGAATATATATTGGGCCTTTGTGAGACTGGGGTAAGAAGATTTAATAGGTCACTTTACCCCCAACTGATTGGAAAATTGTGTTTGTCCCTTAAGTCAAGCACATGATTGAGAATCATATATCCAGGTTGGCTCACCCCAATTCAGTTGTTACATTGCTTTCTCAGTTTGATTGCAATTATAATAATAAAATTTTTGTTATAAAATAGTAATCACCTACCCTTATATTGGGTTTAATACGTGATTCCATTCTATTTTTGTAGTTAGATTGATCTCCTTTATTTAGCTTTGTTACTGGTTAGTGAATACACAATTTTAATTTGTAGCTGAACTTATTTTCTTTATAAGGGGCTTCTGCCTCCCACTTTTTTGGCTTGCAACCAATTTTTAACTATCTCAAATTTCATTTTTTGGGTGTCAATTCGCATGTTACCTTTTATGGTCTAAATTTGCTCATATTATAAATGTTATCCTGACCTCATTCTTAAGAACAATGCAGGAGATATCCCTTTTTTGTAATGATTTATTTTGGGGTAATTTAGTTTCAAAAATATTGCTTGCTGAAAATGGTAGTCCCTTAAAAGGATGGAATTCCTCTCATCTCTGTATCTGTATTATTTAATAATGATATTGGTTTAATTTGTTGACAATTCATGGAGTTTCCTAAAAGGACTGCTTGTATTAGGTAGGAAAGAAAATTTTGCTAATGATTTTCCTTTTGAGTAAGAAAGTAGCATTTTAAAATCATTCTAGCACAGTCAAGATTCGCTAAATGAAAGCTCTTTGGTTATCTAGAGAGCATTCCCTGGATGAGCGAATATAACTTGATTTCCAATTCATGTTTGATAGGTTTGGAGGCGGATCACACTGTCCATTTGGTTCGTGGCTTTGCCCCATCTTCAACTACCAATACAACTGGTGGGACCAATGCCACTGGTACAAATACCACAACCAATAATGCAAGAGGTGCTTCTAATGAAGGTGGCGGTTTAGGAGGACCTGGTATTGGAGATTCATCGTTTCCTGGACTAGGTATTAATGGGCTTGGAGGAAGTGGTGTCAATGGTTTGTTTGGAGCTGGCCTTGCGGATCTTGAACAAATGCAGCAACCATTTCTTTCTAATCCCAATATGATGAGAGAAATGATGAACACACCTGCTATACAGAATCTAATAAATAATCCTGAGATAATGCGGAGTCTTATAATGAGCAACCCTCAATTGCGAGAGCTCATGGATCGAAATCCTGAGCTAGCACACATACTTAATGATCCTGCCACCCTACGTCAGACACTTGAAGCTACAAGAAACCCTGAGATCATGCGTGAAATGATGAGAAATACTGACAGAGCAATGAGCAACATTGAATCTTCTCCTGAGGGATTTAACATGTTGAGGCGCATGTATGAAAATGTTCAAGAGCCATTCTTAGATGCCACAACAATGGCTGGTAATACAGGAACTGATAACTCTAACCCTTTTGCTGCACTCTTGGGAACTCAAGTTGGACAAGCCAGGGATCGATCAACTAATCCTTCAACTACTGGTGCTGAAGCAACGGCTGGTTCTCCCTCCCCTAATACAAATCCACTTCCTAACCCTTGGGGCTCTACTGGAAGTAAGCTTTTGCCAATTCTTTTTATCTCCTCAATTTAGTGATGGAGCACCTCTTTTCCATATTCTGATTTTTTCTTGCTCTTTTATATAGCTGGTATCTAACTTTATTTTTTGATTTTTTTGGTTGTTTATGACTAGTAGAGTGCTGATTGATGTTAATTATTGCAGCTGGAGGTGCCCAAAATAACTCTCCAAGGACAACAACTGGTGGGGATGCTAGGCAGCAGGCACCTGCTGCACCTGCTGGCTTAGGAGGACTTGGTCTGCAGGATTTTCAAGGCATGTTGGGTGCTATGCCTGATCCTGCCTTATTGACTCAGTTAATGCAAAATCCAGCCATTTCACAAATGATGCAAAGTATTCTTTCCAACCCACAGGCTATGAACCAGGTATTTGTATAAACCATGCCATGCCTAATACAAGTCAAGTTGGACATCTGCCAGACTGACTCTAACATCTAATTTACTATTAGATTCTTGGTGTCAATCCTGAGCAGCGCGGTGTACCAGACCTTAATTCGCATCTTAGAGAAGTGATGCAAAATCCTGAGTTCCTTCGCATGTTTTCTTCGCCTGAGACAATGCAGGTAGACAGATTTAGAGTTCTGCATTTGTTGATAAAGTTCAAAGAATATTCTCTCCCAGGCATATCTGGTTGGGTACATTGCTTTGTTTCCACTATTAAGCATGTGCTTCAACTCTCCAACTTGCAGTCAACGTGATCAAGCCGTGGATATTTACTTGTTTATTTATTTTTCTGTGGTGAACTCTGAAAGTTTTAGAGTATTGAATTACTATTTGTTAATAATTGTTGTATCTGAACTGGTCGGACTGGGTGCAGCATTGATCTAATGGTTAGTTAGTATCACTCCTAGTGAAGCATATGGAATTAAAATGTGATTTTGATCTTGTGTGCTTTCCATTATGTTGCTTTAAATGCAATAGAAAACTGGATTATTTAACATGTGATTTTGTATGAGAAAGACATGGTATTGCTTGTCTTAGTTATTAGGCTCTTAGGGCCTGTATGGTTTGGGCATTTTCTGTTTTCATTTTCACTGAAAACAGAAAATAGACTTGAAAATGCGTTTGGTTAAGTTAACTGAAAACGTTTTCTTGAAAATATTTCTTAAAATATACCTAAATCTGAAAACACTAAAAAGATGTTTTCAGTGTTTTAGGAAATGAAGACTGAAAATGAAAACAGGAAATGTTTTCATAAACTAAACAGAGCCTTAGTTTCCTTGTCTTTCACTGTTTTTCTCACAAACTCTCCCCATTTGTTTATTTTTCACCTGCAGCAACTCTTGTCTTTTCAGCAGACTCTTCTTTCTCAGCTTGGTCGGTCACCGTCAACCCAGTAAGTAATGACAAACTTTTCTCCCATTCTCACTTGGCATCTGGTTCTAACCTTTGAAAGGAAACAAGAACTTCCATCAAATTTCTGGTTAACTTGATAACTACTTTCATGTTTCAATGTGTCAATCAGATTATCAGCGGTGGTTGAAATTTTGTACCTGATTAATATTTGGCATTTGCTGTGAGCCTAATTTATTATTAATCTGGTATGCTTTTGCAGGGAATCAGGTCAGACTGGTGGAGGCACTGGTATGTAACACGTTCATGCTGTTTGTTTCTGTATTGGAGCTATGTATTGTTTATCTGTTTGGAATATTTTGTAGCTATTAGTTTGCTTTGGCAATTCAAACTACTTTACCATCTTAATAAATATTAGTATGGTTTATGTTTATTTTTCTAATTATAAAAATAGAAAAAACTTATATAAAGTTCCTTATATCTTTGCTATCAAGTTCTTCAATAGAAACATAGTATGTGTAAAAAGTTTCTTGAAAAACCAATTATTCAATGATAAGTTGTAAAAAATAGAGTTATTTTTTAAAGACTATACACTTGTCACGTTTTGATTGGAAAACTACACATTTGTCACATTTTGATTGGAGAACTTGGTAGCAAATATATAAAAAACTGCATTCAAGTTTTTTCCTATAAAAATTGGTTAATTCAATAGTGCTTTTATAGATTACCTGTGCTCAGAATTTGTTGGGTGGATGATCAATAATAGAACTGTCTGTGGAATGTCTTTAAGGAGCTTCTTAGTCACTGCTAACCCATATTCTTTGGTGTCTTGGCTAACCGTAGTATAGGATAGCACGACATAAAATCCTATGGTATTTAAGACTGTTTGGTATGATATTCAGAAGTTGCCTTAGAAATGATCCCATTGGTATTTTATAAAAGTTAACAAAACTAAAATTGGTGTGATGTGAGATCTCCATAGTTTTTGAGTGGTATGAAATGTCACCTAAAATGATGTCAGCCTCTGGCTCCTGGTATCTTGGATGACACGAGATATCTCGCACACCATATACTAATCACACCATATACTAATCACGGGAATCTTGGATGCTTCTTGGTATCCAAGATCAAGATGACTGTGTATCAAACGTCTCCAAATAGGAATGCATTATTGTATATCTTCTTATCAAAGGGGTGAGATGGTGGCCAGCTGTATGATGCAATTATTGTACGATTGAAACTGAAGGCATAAACAGATGGAGATGGCCGTAATTACTATAGAAAGTTTTTCTTGGCAGGAGCAATGAACAACACAGGGTTGGAGATGTTGATGAACATGTTTGGTGGACTTGGGGCTGGTAGTCTAGCTGTTCCGAACAGATCAAATGGTTAGCACTGTTGTCTTACTCTTCTGAATAAATTTTATAGGCTTCCACTGACATTTTAACCTTCTCAGAGCCGCCGGAGCAATTGTATGCCACTCAGTTGTCACAGCTTCAAGAGATGGGCTTCTTTGACACTCAAGAGAACATTCGAGCTCTTGTTGCCACTTCAGGGAATGTTCATGCCGCAGTTGAACGACTTCTGGGGAATTCTGGTCAGTAGCAGATAACGTCTTGTGAAGAAGGTCAATCATGTGGACTGACGGTTGAGATTGTTCTCTTTAAACTCAGTTGACCATAAATAAATCAGATATCTTTTCAAATTGTGATTTTCATAGCTGAGATGTTGGTGTAGGTTATATCATCAGACTGTCATCTTCTCCGACTCCCCATTTCGAACTCTGATAAGCCCTATTTTCTACATGTCCATACTTATCATCACAATGTTTCACATTAATTATTTGTCAAATTTAGATTTAATATTTGATACATCCTAGTGTATGGAGACATCTACTCTTTCATTATTTTTATGCAAATAGTTAATAATTTTCAAGTCGCATATAACGTTACGGAGTAATCCTTGGCCCATTTATGATTTACGTTTCATTTGACAATAGTAAAGGTTGTTTTTATAAATTTAAATTTTGTTCAATAGGACTATTGGAATATGTGGAAATTAGTATTATATTATTATAAAGTGCATAAGTGCAGCGTTTTTTTTTTATTTTTTGACAGTTATAAACTTTTATGTAGCAAATGTAAACATATTCATTTTCTTTTTAATTCAATTTTTCGTGATGTAATAAAGAAAGAATAGTAGAGGGCTACTTTTAGGTGAGTGGAAAATGTTGGGACTGACTTGGCAAATATTTTCACGAAAGGGACAAGTTTTTTTTTTAAAATAAAAAGAATAAATTAGTAGTCTCGAAAAAATTGGTTTTTAAGAGATTATTTATATTAATTTAATTCTTAAAAGATTCATCCCTAATCAATTTTAATCTACCCGTGTCCGTCCAAATAATCAGCAGTCCGCTAACGGTTTTATTGAGGGGGACGTTAATATGGCCATTAAAAATGACATGGCATAACTCATGGAATATTGACATGACATTGAGTAGGATGCTAATGGAAGCAGTAGAACGCAGCAATTGAGGCAGGAGCACTTGCTACTTGGCTATTCCTTCCCTTCCACATGCAAGGGATATTGCTTCCCTTCCCTCCTCCATTAACGCAATCACCCACCCACGAGTTTCATTGAAGGACTATCTCAGTTTCTCTATTTTGACGCCCACCAAAAGAATTGTTCATGTGGATGCGATTAAGAGAGGGTGTGCGATTGTGCGGTTGATTTTTATAGCTATTTGCAAGGTGTCCTCGTCGTTGTCATCGGCATCGTTGTCTTCATCCTCTGTTTTTCCTTCATCTATGAATTCTTTGCAGGAAGGTTCAGGTCAATGATTGGTCATAGAAGCAGTTCGGAGTACGTACCATGGACGGCTTCAGGTCAATTCATCTTCTTCTGGATGATTTAATCATCTTCCTTTTAGTTCATTGAAGGACTGTCAATGAAGCTAATGTGAGTGGGTGATTTGTGCAGTTGTGCAGCGTTAATGGAGGAGCAGGGAAGGGAAGCAATATCTTTCACATGTGGAAGGAAGGAATAAACGAATAGGAAGTGCTCCTGCCTCAATTGCTGTATTCTACTGCCCATGTTTTATTTAGCACCCTACTCAATGCCATGTCATAATTCCATGTATGCACCATTAAAGTCCACCTCAATAAAATTGTTAGTAGAATGTTAACCGTGTGGACGGAGGGATTAAATTAATTAAGGTAAATGTCACATCCTAACCTAAGCTCGTGATCGACACGGAGGTGAAATACACACCACCACCGTAAGCCTAACACCAACACATCACAAACATAACAAGAAGATTTTGGGTGCAAGAAGATGCACGGGTTATACGAAACATTCATAGTATAATCATAAAACTCCCTTTCCATTATAAAATTTAATCAAGTCAAACACCTTCAATATTTCAATTAGAAAAAGTACATTTGAAATAATTCTTCAATTCCATCACATTAATCACAAAATAACTAGATGCTCTATTCACTACAGAGAGACTCATTTCTCACCATGACCAAGACCACTGCCATCAACCCAAAGCTAGAAGGTTCGTGGACTCGAAGACTTTGCTACTGCTTTTACAGGGACTCCTTAACTAGCAGAGACCTGGAAGAAGTACACAAAGTGGATGAGGATACAATACTTTGTGAGAAATAACTCAACGACAAATAAAATACAAACTATATACCGCTCACAAAGATAGGACCTCGGGGAGAGCTCCCATTCTCAACCACAACCAAGCCAAATAACATTCATTGCAAAACCTACACAATTAATCATTGAAATCCCATACACAGCACAACCACCACACAGTCGCATCCTCACAATAACATTACATAATTCAATCCATCACACAGTTGACTGTCACAAGATTAATACACATACCCAGTGAATACACCATTCGAATTCATTATATCAATGCAAGATTCATTATGTTGACATATAAGTATCCTCTGCATTGCCACATAGGCATTTTAGGGCCACCAAGGCACCATTGACATAAGCTTTCTTCGCCTCTCCAACTGTAATATCCGCTATTTTCAGATATTAGTTTATTGAAACTTCCTAAAGAGTATTTTGAGTGCAGGAAAAATTTTCATTTTACTGGAAGAGAAAATTCAAGGATTAAAGCGGCAAAGCGTATAAAATAATATGCGACCTTGGGGTGAGGATGAACACGTGACTAAGAGACATGGAGGGTTACTGAGTCTGTGGATGGACCAAAGTGAAAATAGGAATAATTATATGATACATCAAGAAAATGGAAAAAGGGTGGTGATAGGAGATGTGTGGGGTTTAGTGAGAAAGAAAAATAATATAGTGGAAAAATTATGAGTATGCCACTGCTAAATGTAACCACAAGTATATCTGAGGGTGAAAGGGTAAATTCCCCATAATGCTTATTTATTTTCCAAAAATTCATTCACACACACCATTCATCCATCATATCTCTCTCTCTCACGATTTTCTCATCCCCTTTAACCAAGTCACCCTCCATCTTCATCCTCCACCACCAAGCCTCCACCTAATCATTCGATTGCCATTTTCTAGTAAGAGGTTGAGCTCCGACAAGTCATCATATCGGAAAAGCAAGGGAAAACAAGGTGATTATCTCTCTTCTCCCATTCTCGGATTTGTGGGGAATGAGGTGAGATTTTAGTTGGTTTATAAATTCAGGAACTTGGGTAGTATTTTAAATCCCTCTTGGATGGTTGTTGATGACTATAGAGTCATAAATTCACAGATTTGCCTTGTTTGAGGATGGATTTAAGGAATATGAAAGGATCAGAAGAAAGTTGTGGTTTAAATTGAAAATTTCTTCAAAGAAGCTTGTATGCTTGGTTTTAACTTGAGAAATTGGTGCCAAATTGACCCTGGGATATTAGGAATGAAATTCCATTGAAAGAATCAAAGGAATTGGTAAAGATTTGAGGTTTCTTAACCCAAAATCGAGCCTCCTTTTGATGTTGCAGGTTGTGACGCCTGGGGCACCACAGAATAGAAGCTAACCGAGAGCACAGGGGAGCTGGCGCCCTGGCACCACATTTTTTGCCTTAGAAAGGCCATGGCACCTTAGACATGTGTGGGCTTCATGGTTTTTAAGTTCTAAGATGCTCTTTGATATCTCGTATGCTTAAGCATGGTTTGAAACTGTAATATCCCAAGAATTTACATGAATATTTAAAGTCTATTTGAAGTTTATTGAAAAATTTAATTACATGAGAAATGTTCTTTTTGAATTAGTGAAGGAAATTTGGAAATAGAAATTTCAAAATTTTAATTTGGGAAATTTTACAAATTCTCAAGGGCTAAAATGAAAAGAAAATAAAGTATGGAGTACTTTTGAGAAATGACCAAGTAGGAACCCGAGAAGAAGAATAGAGCTTATGGGAATGAATTATGAGTCCGGTACCAAAAGGATGATGGATTCGAGGTTAAAGTGAAGTTTGAGACTCTGAGAGGGACTAAAGTAAAATAAGAAAATTGTGGGGCAATTAGGATTTAGAATCACCCGAGGTGAGATTTTATGAATTTGTTTATACTAGTCTTGACTGAGGGTCAACTGAAGAGCAAGTGATAATTTCACCCCGGGCGAGTAAATAGGCGGCCTCACCTAATTTTTCTTCATTTTCTCCTTTCCTCTCTCTCTCTTCACTTTCTCTCCTCTATTTTTCTCTCTACACTCCAACTCCACAACCGGGCTTGGAGGGTGGATCTCGGGCTACGGGCCGAGCCTCTAGGAGCCAAGCAACGTAGGGAAAGCAAGGAATTGAGGTAGAAATTTCTATTTCTCAAGCTTTTCCCTATTTTCTAGTTTTCAGAAAGTTTGAGGTAAAAATCGAGATTCCGGCTTCGTTTCTCGATTAAAATTGGTGTTTTTGGTGTCTAAATGCTCCTTAGACATTAAGGGTGAGATCCTATGGAAGAAATCATGGAAAACGGTGAAGATTTGGCCGGATCTGAGCCAAAACCTAGAAGAATCGCGAAAGGTCGCGATCCTGGCTCCCAGGCGCCAAGGTTCAGAAGATTTTGGGAAGGAAAAGGGGCTTGGCGCCCAGGCGCCTAGGCGCTAGGCTTGTGTTGGCGCCCAGGCGCTAGGCTTGTGTTGGCGCCCAAGCGCCAGGTATGCTGAAAAATCTTAGCTTATTTTCAATCAGTCATAACTTCTTCATCCGGACTCCGTTTTGGGCAAACTTTATATCGTTGGAAAGCTCTTTGAGTCTAGTTTTCAATGGTATAAGTGTCATTTAGAAATTCATTACCGGTTAGGATTTATGACTTAAGATGTGAGTAAAGGTCGAGAGTAGTGATAGGAAATTTCTCTATTTTGTAACCCTAATGGTTTTTACCTGGTTACAATAGGGATGATTGGGGCTCAAGGTGGGAGCGCCGAGAGCGTGGAATCCAGGTGAGTAGGCAACCTTACAAAATTAATTTAATAAATTAGTCAAAGCACAATATAAATCCCATTTGTGTTATTTGTGAAATTGAGAAGATTATCAGTGTGTGTTCAGGTTGAGAAAAAGTACAATATCATTGGAAGGTATTTTATTACCTTTGAGAATTGATTTCTCTAGTTGACTAAAGAACTAGATGTGATAGTTCCTTGAATAAATTGGAATATTTTGTAAGTGAATAACCTTACTAAACTAATGTGATCTTATTAGATAAAGTACAATACAAGTCTTGTTTATAACATTATTGAAGTGTGAAACAATCAATCTCTCAATTGATAATATATGATGATTGTTATGGTTGATGATAGACATTCAAGGGAATAAAAGTATGTGTAAATTCATTTATTTCATAGTAATTATATTGTGATAAATTGTCACTATTTTATTGATGAGCAAAAGATCTACGAAATCTAATACACGAGTTTGAAAGGGTTAGAGTCCCATACTACTCGGTGTATAAATGTGAAAACCTATACACGAGTTTGAAAGGGTTAGAGTCCCATACTACTCGGTGTATAAATGTGAAAACCTATGCACGAGTTTGAAAGGGTTAGAGTCCCATACTACTCGGTGTATAACTGTGAAAACCTATGCACGAGTTTGAAAGGGTTAGAGTCTCATACTACTCGGTGTATAAATGTGAAGACCTATGCACGAGTTTGAAAGGGTTAGAGTCCTATACCACTCAGTGTATAACTGTGAAAACTTATGCACCAAGAGTTTGAGGGTTAAATTTCCAAGTCACTCAGTGCAAGTATTTATGGCATATAATGCAAAGTGATTGAGGGATTGATCACCCAAGAAATCATATGCAAATTCAGACAAGTGTTAATACCTCAAGAATTTATATTAATATTTTCTTAGTCATTTTAGGAACTTGTAGGCAAATTAAATCATGTGGATTTTTTTTTTAAAATTTATTAAGGACTTATTTGAAAATTTTATTATGTTGTGTGGAGCAATTGAATTTTTGTGGAAAAGTAAAGGGAAATAAATAATTATGAGGACCGAGGTGAAAACCATTTTCAAGGAGGAAATACTAATTTTAATTTTTTTTTAGGAAAATGAGAAAATATTCTTGAAGATTATGGACTTAAGTGGAACCTAAATTTTTATGGGAGGTTAAACTTAAGAATTTCTCCAAAACAATTGGGTGGCTAACTTTAGACAAGGCCACGTGAATCCATTAAGTCTTAAAAGACTTTTGAGCCAAGTGGTTGACTTAAGAAGGAAGAGGAGAAGAAAAAGAAGGTAGTGGGTTAAGGAGAAGGTGAGATGCCTTCGGTTAAGCTTCCTCGAACTTGCCTCGTCTATGCTGTATTCGGCAGTTAGAGGTTACAAACTCCCAAAGATCTCCTTCTTTCCCTTACCTACTCGTCCTAAGTTTAATCTTCTTCTCTAAATTAAGAATTCTCGGTCTCGTATGATCAATTATTTTATTCCTGGAGTACGCACAGAGACAGACGGAGCTCAAGGAAACAGAGTCTAAAGAGGGATTCAGAAATCTGTTTTTTTTTTTAACTGGTGAGAAGTAAAAGAATGTGGGATCTTAACGGCTGGCCCGATCAGAGAAACGACGACGAATCGGAGGGGTATTCTTCCAATAAAGGAAAGCGGGTCAGATCTGTGTCGAATTCGAGATCTTCGGCGGTGGTAGTGGAGGACGGATCGGCGGAGGAAGAAGCGAAGGGAAGCAGAGGATTGGGAATATTAAAGAAACGAAGCAGTAAGATATTTAGGTTCTGCGTGACCCATGAGGAATCCACGGCTAGCACCGAGGCCGACCCGCCTGTAATTACCCACCAGTTCACGCCAGTGGAGGAGGCTGACGTGGCGGGCGGAGGAGGGAGCAGCCCAGGTTTCCCTCGGGCCCACTGGGCGGGCTTGAATTTCTGTGAATCAAAACCACTCGGAGGCGGGAAATCGGGGGAAGTCAGGCCGTCGCTGCCCATGACGAAAAAGAGTCGGCGAGACCCACGGTCGAAGAGTTTACAGTATAGAGAAGTTACCTTTTTCAGAAGAACGAGTCAATGGGAGTCTCATATATGGGATTGTGGAAAACAAGTATATCTGGGTGAATTTGACACAGAACATGCTGTTGCACGTGCATATGATTGAGCGGCCATAAAGTTTCGGGGTGTGGAGGCGGACATAAATTTCAGCATATAAGTGGGCAATCTAACGAAGGAGGAGTTGTGCACTTACTTCGCCGACAAAGCACTGGGTTTCCGAGAGGAAACTCCAAATTTAGAGGTGTAACTTTGCACAAATGTGGAAGATGGGAGGCTCGAATGGGCCAATTTTTAGGCCTTTGATGAGTTCTTTGGCATTTATCCTCTGATTTGAAGTGTAGAATTTTAGCTTGGAATCGAGGTAAGAGATCCTACCTTACCTTGTTTGCTTATTTAATGTATATATTAAAAGTATACTCTATATATATGTGACATGAAACTCATGCATTCATGATATACAATGAAATGTGTAAATATGATTCTGTTGTGAACTTTTCCTGAAATGGAATGCATATGGTTGCCCATGGTTGTGTGATGTGATTGTGTTTGATTTCGAAAGAAATGGAAGTGGAGTTCATGGGATCCCCTGGGATGAAATAGGGGTAGAATGAAATCATTATGGCCATGTGATATTGAATATGATATTCGTCCTTTTAAGGACAGGGTGAAATAAGGTTGCATTACAAATTTGTCCTTTTGAGGACATGGGTGAAATAAGGGAGGATGCGGCAGGGGCCGTGAGGCAACGATCACTTATTGTGGACGGGACCCGAAAAATGTCTGAGAACTTGATTTGGAATTGTATGAATTGTTTAAAATGTGACTTGGTTTGATCTTAATATGTTGTTAATAATTGCGAGGTGATTTCAATGTGTATGTCTTGATAAATATCTTGCACACCAAAACTTAGATGATTATACCGTTAGATCAATTATATATATCTGCATGTACATATGTATACCTATATTGTGTGTGAATGTGGTAGGATTCTCTCAAGTAGAAGCTGTTTTCAGTTTCAGGTATGGAAAACTTCCTAATCCGATGACGTTCACGCCAAGATTACTTTTTTTTTTTAATATATAAATCTAGAAAAGCTCTGTAATCGGGTAGGTTTGTTCAGCAATGTAACGTGTATGAGAATTCAGTTTAGTCATAATTTCTTATCATTTTGTGAGAAGAGAGAAATAGTTTTTTTTATTATTTCTTAAATTATGTAATTTAAATAATTGCATCAAAAGAATAACCAAAATAAGGTTTAGTATTATGCTTAAGAGGAAAATAGGCTTACGGAGGTGAAATGGAATTCACTTTCCGTGCCGATCACGTGCTCAAAATTTTGGGACGTGACACAAGTGTAATAATATAATTATTTACAATAAATGATAGATTGATTGTATTAGTAAATGTGGTGTTTGTGCTTATGATATTTTCATGTACAGTTGTTTACTCACTGAGTTATGATAAACTCACACTCTCTATGATTATCTTTTCAGATACAGTGGTTGAGGAGAAGAATTTATAGCCTTTAAGGATATACTCCACTTTTGTCTGGTAAATAATTGGTAAGGATTAAGAAACGCTCTGTAATCTAGTAGGTCACCTAGGCTTGGGAGGTTGTATAGTACTGTATAGTGTTTGAATGTTGAACATTTTCTGAATATGTATACAAAATATCTTTCTTGGAATATTTATGATTCACATAATTATGGATATTAAGAATGTTCACAGAGATTATGGGGTATCACAGAGGTACACCCTAGGTATTTTATGTTTATCTCACATGTAAGTTTTGGGATTGGTGCGTATATTTTATAGCACATATAAAATTTCAGCAAGTATACTGGGTCGCAACAAGTAATAAAGTGATAAGTAGAGTATCGTCCCACAGAGATTGAGGTATCAAATAAAATTCAATTAGGCTAAGTAAAATGCTATTAAGACTTATGAAGGAAATTGCAGAAATTACACAAAAAGGGGGGGTGATGATTGAAACAACACAATTTAAATAACTGAAATTTAAATAACTAAATAGAAAACAAAACAGAGAAAAGATGTGGACTGGTCACAAATTTCATGGAATTGTACATCATCATCCTTTCCTTTGAATATTCTTGGCTAATTCTATTATGTAATCTTCAATCTAAAATTCTTAGAAAGTCTTCTAAGACTGAATTATATTAAAATTATAGTTAGGAAGATCTTCACTAATCTATAACTCAAATATAATCCGATCAAGTCCTAATCACATCAATGCCCCGCAATCGCATATGACATGTTATCTCTTGTCCTCCTCATTACAAATACGTAGCAATCGCATGCATGTATAAATAACAAGCTTCATAGGACAATAAATAAAATAGAACTTTGGCCAAGAAAAAACTCATTGGTCCAAATGAATTAAAGTACAATTTCCATTTCATCAAATGACCGACTACACAAGAAAATGAGATTGATTTCGTTGGTCCAATCCGATTAATTCATAGACAAATTAATCTTTGAATCATTGAAGAACAATTCAATTAAATTACAATCCATTCAATGTTGGCCAATTTTCTAAAATATGATTGAATCCAAAAACTTTGAAATTACAATCTAACTTAACCAAAATAATTGACTAAAATCTTAGATCAACCATTCAATTAAATTATGAAGCTCAAGAAAATTATTCAAGCCACATAAATAAAATTATTTATATCTAGATAATCTAATTTATGGTGGAAATTACAAGGTCAAGTTCAATATCTAGCTAACTCTAGCATAGACATCAAAATCCCAAACTCATTGAAGGTTAATCAAGCATTCAAGAGCTTAATAATCGGTAAAATCCATTCCATTAAACGAAAGTGCATTAAAATCGAAATTGTTCAGCAATAAAACATCATAGAACCAAACTACATCAATCTTTAAACTTAGAAAATTACATGGAAGAGAAGGAAAAACATGACAGAAAACAGAAAACACAACAGAAAACTAACAAACTATGAAGGAAAATGGAAGAAAAGGAAAGAAAATGGGAGAAGGAGAGCCATTCCCAAGTGGGAAGGCTTCCTTTCCCTCAAACAAAGCTAGAGAGTTGCCTCTATGTTGCTCCCAACCACTGCTGCCCTAGGAAGGCAGAAAAATGGTGCTAGGACTTCTTATCAGAAAAATGACTTAGCTTCCTTAATAAATTTCGATTTTTCAAATATAAAATTGATCTAACACATGCCTAAAGGGATATTCTGCCCTAGATGCCTCATTGGATGCCTCTTCCATGATATGGCAGCACTTTGACAGCAAAACAACAGCAAAATTAATATTTCTACAGCAGCAGAAAGGCATGGCAGCAGCAGAATGGTATGGCAGCAGCAGAATTAATATTTCTGCAGCAGAAAGTGATAAACAGCAGCAGAACAGCAGCAGAATATCATGGTAAAATTAATATTTCAGCCATGTTTTTCTTGACCTACGAAAATTAATATTTCTGCCCAAAAATTCTGACTACATGGCATTGAATAAGAGTTCAAGTGGGTCCCACATCCAACATATCCTAGTAAGCATCTACATCACCCAAAAAGTGCCACATTAGCATCCAAATCATCATCTTTGTCCATGTCAACACTTTTCTCTCCAAAATTAAAATTTGTAGGAATTAAATTGAGCATTTTACAATTCAAGTTCTAAAAATATAAAAATTGAGACACATTCAATCCATAAATAGTCTATACCCAATAAATTCCAAAACATAATAAAATTAGAGAATTGACAAAATTAAAGAGGCAAAAAGGACTAAAATAGGGACTAAAATAAATGGAAAAAGTATGTTATCAAATCCCCCACACTAGGCCTTTTGCACTCCTGGGCAAAATCAATTAAATACAACAGAGACAACCAAAGAACACAACAAGCAAAGTGTAGAAAATATACAATAATGAAATAATTAAAATTTGGAAAGATTTAACGCTAGGAAAAATTAATCTTTATTTTCTTAAAAAAAATTGCAAGCTTCATGGCAATTATTTTGATAAGAATGAATTTAAGTAACAATCTCCTCACAAGGTAAGGTGTCTATCCTCTACTCTCTCAAGTGTTTAAGATGGAATCACTCAAAATCATCCTATCACAAATTTACTACCATAAGCTTGTCAAGAATCTAAATCTCCACTACTTGAATCCAATACATACTTGAATCAAAAGGGCTTTACAAGGTTGTAACGTAGGTAGGAAAAATAGTGGGAAACGAAAGGAAAAGATTGAACAATGAAACAAAATATGGCAACAACTCAAGAAAATGAAGAGTATTTACAAGTGAAATATAAGAGATTAAGTATAAATAAATTTTTGGGTCTCAATGTTCTACCTGCTCCTCTTTTTCATCATTTTCTTTTTTTTTTCAAATTTTTTTTATTCTTTCTTCCCTTTTTTTTTCTTTCTTTTTGACGACGTCAGTCAAAATTTTTCTTTCTTTTTTTTCTTCTTGATTGGCCAATCTTTTTCTTTTGCTTGAGAGGAAGTAGAAGAAATATAGTTCAAAACACCCCAAAATTCACAAGATTTTTTTTTGCACATCGATCCCTTAAAATAATTTAAAATACTCCTCACATCTTAAGTTGGAAGAGAAAAAAAAATATTGTTGTACGAAGAAAAAGTGGTGGAAAACGCAAGAAAGAAAATAGATAAGGCACAAAATGACATACAATGGGAACAACGTATGGAAGGCTATTTGATTAAACAATGGTTACAAGAAACAAATGCCTAAATCATTTCTAAGCATGTACAAGATATGTAGCCTCAATCAAAGATTCAAGACAAGTTCTAGAGTGACAATCCATGATAGAGAACACACAACAAGAAGAATAACATTTTTCACTTAGGCTCAAATCCTCACAGCTAAAAGACTATTACTACAAATTCATTAAAGTCAACGTAATTGCCATTTAACTTGAATTCCTTAGAGAAATAGGACTAAATTCTCTTCATGCTAAGTCAATCTACACTTTAGCTATTTCATCATGCATAATTCCACACCAAAACTCCATCAAAAATTTAAAAAGTGAGCATCAAATTCGAACAAAACAGAGTAGCAAAATTCTGCAGTGCAGAATTTCTGGCGACACGGCTTTACCGACATAGAACGACCCCAAAATGGATGCGAATCACTCCAAATAAAATTCTACAACTAGAAGACATATAAAGGTTTAAAAACATGTAAAGAAAGTGGCAAAAACCATAGCCAAACAGTATAGAATATTCATGCAAGATGACTCAAAGTTCTGCCAAAACAGAAAAAACAGAGAAAAAAAATGGACAACAGAAAAAAGACAAACAAGATTAAAATTACGAAAGAAATACAACAACAAATTAAAGAGAGAAAGATTAGAAAAACTTGGGTTGCCTCCCAAGAGCGCTTGGTTTAAAGTCCTTAGCTAGACTTTATTTGGTGTCTATGCTTAGCGTCGCTTCTTCTTTGTTTTCCTTACTTTCTCTTTGATTTTTTTATTTCTATCGTCAAGGAAAATGATCAAGTACCTCACACACAACAAAGAGAAATAACATGAGAGATATATCAAATAAGCAAGGTAACAAGAAGAAATGAAACTAATAAAGACACTTGAAAAGCTAAAAACACTTGAAATTGTAAAAACTAAAACAAGAAAAGACAATGTCTAAAATAACATCACTTTGGCTTTAAAGAAAAATCAATTTGACAACCATCAATCCCCGGCAATGGCGCCAAAAACTTGGTGCGTATATTTTATAGCACATATAAAATTCCAGCAAGTATACTGGGTCGCAACAAGTAATAAAGTGATAAGTAGAGTATCGTCCCACAGAGATTGAGGTATCAAATAAAATTCAATTAGGCTAAGTGAAATGCTATTAAGACTTATGAAGGAAATTGCAGAAATTACACAAAAAGGGGGGGTGATGATTGAAACAACACAATTTAAATAACTGAAATTTAAATAACTAAATAGAAAACAAAACAGAGAAAAGATGTGGACTGGTCACAAATTCCATGGAATTGTACATCATCATCCTTTCCTTTGAATATTCTTGGCTAATTCTATTATGTAATCTTCAATCTAAAATTCTTAGAAAGTCTTCTAAAACTGAATTATATTAAAATTATAGTTAGGAAGATCTTCACTAATCTATAACTCAAATATAATCCGATCAAGTCCTAATCACATCAATGCCCCGCAATCGCATATGACATGTTATCTCTTGTCCTCCTCATTACAAATACGTAGCAATCGCATGCATGTATAAATAACAAGCTTCATAGGACAATAAATAAAATAGAACTTTGGCCAAGAAAAAACTCATTGGTCCAAATGAATTAAAGTACAATTTCCATTTCATCAAATGACCGACTACACAAGAAAATAAGATTGATTTCGTTGGTCCAATCCGATTAATTCATAGACAAATTAATCTTTGAATCATTGAAGAACAATTCAATTAAATTACAATCCATTCAATGTTGGCCAATTTTCTAAAATATGATTGAATCCAACAACTTTGAAATTACAATCTAACTTAACCAAAATAATTGACTAAAATCTTAGATCAACCATTCAATTAAATTATGAAGCTCAAGAAAATTATTCAAGCCACATAAATAAAACTATTTATATCTAGATAATCTAATTTATAGTGAAAATTACAAGGTCAAGTTCAATATCTAGCTAATTCTAGCATATACATCAAAATCCCAAACTCATTGAAGGTTAATCAAGCATTCAAGAGCTTAATAATCGGTAAAATCCATTCCATTAAACGAAAGTGCATTAAAATCGAAATTGTTCAGCAATAAAACATCATAGAACCAAACTACATCAATCTTTAAACTTAGAAAATTACATGGAAGAGAAGGAAAAACATGACAGAAAACAGAAAACACAACAGAAAACTAACAAACTATGAAGGAAAATGGAAGAAAAGGAAAGAAAATAGGAGAAGGAGAGCCATTCCTAAGTGGGAAGGCTTCCTTTCCCTCAAACCAAGCTAGAGAGTTGCCTCTATGTTGCTCCCAACCACTGCTGCCCTAGGAAGGCAGAAAAATGGTGCTAGGACTTCTTATCAGAAAAATGACTTAGCTTCCTTAATAAATTTCGATTTTTCAAATATAAAAGTGATCTAACACATGCCTAAAGGGATATTCTGCCCTAGATGCCTCCTTGGATGCCTCTTCCATGATATGGCAGCACTTTGACAGCAAAACAGCAGCAAAATTAATATTTCTGCAGCAGCAAAAAGGCATGGCAGCAGCAGAATGGTATGGCGGCAGCAGAATTAATATTTCTGCAATAGAAAGTGACAAACAGCAGCAGAACAGCAGCAGAATATCATGGCAAAATTAATATTTCAGCCATGCTTTTCTTGACCTACGAAAATTAATATTTCTGCCCAAAAATTCTGACTACATGGCATTGAATAAGAGTTCAAGTGGGTCCCACATCCAGCATATCCTAGTAAGCATCTACATCACCCAAAAAGTGCCACATTAGCATCCAAATCATCATCTTTGTCCATGTCAACACTTTTCTCTCCAAAATTAAAATTTGTAGGAATTAAATTGAGCATTTTACAATTCAAGTTCTAAAAATATAAAAATTGAGACACATTCAATCCATAAATAGTTTATACCCAATAAATTCCAAAACATAATAAAATTAGAGAATTGACAAAATTAAAGAGGCAAAAAGGACTAAAATAGGGACTAAAATAAATGGAAAAAGTATGTTATTAGGGATGTGACAGAAACTTGGCTCGGACATTTTTTTTAGGCCGGAAGTGCTTTAAATTCAGGTGATGGATATTTCTTAAACTTAGTTATGTAATTTTATTAGCACATTAAATTGTCATGCAATTCTTTGGAACCTCTTATATATATATATATATATATACACATTGGGTTGGATATCTTTGGGGACATCTTTTCAAAAAAACAATATTCATATTTGGGTAAATATTACTTGGACTTCAGTTATGTGAAGGGCTATCATACCAAAGTATGAATATGGTGGTGAGGGACATCTCCTAATTCCTTTATGATTATGTGAATTAAGAAATTTGTGTTGCAAGGACTTAGTTTGTTCCCTTTAAATACTTTAATGTGATTATGTACGCATGGATAATACATTCATTGGGTTGTTCTATTTTGATTAGTAACGTTTATTTATTTGAAACTTAGAATTTTGGTCATGTGAGGGATTTCTTTACTTTAATCATTTGTCCTTTCTTTCAAAGGATGTTCCTTTATACTTGTAGTGATATGCATGAACTTAATTCTTATGGCAAATATGAATGTGTGTGTATACATATGAAAGCACTCACGTAAAAGATAAGTTGGATGAGTCCAAACTTTATTGTGGAATTGGAATCAAAATGGAAGAGTTGTATACCAAGGGAATTTGTAGAAATTAGCTATAGTAAGGGATAATCTCTATTTTTTAATTCACTATGTTGATTTTTACTATGATGCTTATTAAAATTAATGATGAACAATGGTGATTTATTGGTATGGAAGCGATCATGTGATTGGAAATTATAGTGGTGAAATAATGTAATTATATTATTGTTCATGTGGTAGTCTTAGCTCTATCGATCATGATTTCTTATTTTGTATGATTACAAATGGGGACTGAGTAACTTTACTTAGACTTGACATAGTAGCACTCTACTCTTGTTCAAGTTGGAATGTGCTTAATGCAAAGTTCCATATAAGTGTAATAGAAATAAGTGTATTTATGAGAGGCACGAGACTACGTAATTGTTCTGCTTATGGTTAGTTGGCTATTAATTGTTGAATGGTTAATGGAGAGTATGACATTATGTTTGTGTGATAGAATTGTTGTGCATTGTATTTATTCCTTGTTACTATGTTTGTATGAGTTGATTTTGATGTTAGAATTTATAGTAATGTCTTGTAAGAGTCACAATGTGTGAACTTACTTTATAGTAATGGGAGTTCGTGTTACTCTATCGTGATGCATATTGTTGAATATGGATTTATATATATATATATATATATATTGAGAATAGTAAAGGCTTTCAATTGAAAACCTATGTGGTCAATGTGAATATGGGTGACCCTAATTATTAGGGATGATGTATTGATGGAAGAGCCCTAACTTATTATTAGAAGCTTATAGGGCTAAATCAATCTAGGTGACTTAAAATTCTAGATGACGCATTATTGAGTAATCAGTGGAACGGTCTAGCAACGAGTCGCAATGTGGTTAGGCGAGCTTATTCCTCGGGAATGCCACTATGTGAATGAAAAGTGAGGGAATTATTAGATAATTATTAATATGAATGATGCCTCAGTGGCCCTCAAATGTTATGAATGGTGCCTTGGTGGCCCTTAAATGTCTAAGTGGTTATATACATATGGTGAGCATGGTGAAATTCTCTAATCTTGTATTTGCATAACGTTGCGTATTAAATTTGTGTTACTAAGCCATGTGGTGGAATGAACTTTGTAACCCATTCGTGAAGCATGACTTAACGATGCTTGTGTGCACATAGTAGGACTTCTTTACTTGATTATGCAGGTTGTGTAGGACGAGACTTTAGTCTAGTGTTGGTGGATGAGATTTCACTTTGTCCAGTCCTTGTGAGTGGTACACAGTAGTAAATTTTATGGTTAAGTTATTTTCCTCACTGAGTATTTATTATACTCACCCCTTGTTGGTTGTGTATCTTTGTAGGTTCTTGTTTAGTTGATGAAACTCTATATGAGGAGTAGCAGGGCCTTTGAGTCCTCAATCTGTTCCAATTGCTAGTTGATGTTGTTAATTGGGTATGTTTGGGTTCTTCGAGTCGCTCTATAGTGAATAAAACTTATAGGATTTAGTTGAATGTTGTGAATAAAACGGTGTAGATTATTAATGCCTTGTCATATTATTTTAGGACGAAATATTCATATTGTCCTCTATCTTTATGTGTGAAGTGTGCTTTGTGTTAGGCTTTTGGTGGTGGTGTGAGTCCTACTACTGTGCCGGTCATGTTCTCTAAATTGGGGGTATGACACGAACACATAGGCAGCATCCTCAAATGTGGCATATTTAAAGGGTAGGATTGCTTTGCCATGCAACAACTAGATTTTATGACATCCCATTGGCAATTTCAAGTAATACACCATCGAAGCATTACTGGCCACCCTTATCTAATTAGCCAAAAAGGCTTCCCAAGTATATCATATCGAACATAATTCATTGATTCCAATACAAGAATATTTTTAGCACAACGCTGAGATGTTTCCAAGGTAGTGCAACATATAACACGATTTTTTTCATCACATGCTAGTATTCATATGTAAATAATTCCAACACATCAAGGATTGACCAATATATTCCAACACAAAAGGGACATACTAGGCTCACAAGAGTATATCCAACACAAACCTTTATTCAAAATACAAGGAACATATTTGCACATAGTGAGTATTCCCACACATTTTCATACATGAATCTTTCCACACAATATAACCCATGGCATGTATAATATAACACAAATCAACATATGAGGATAATTCCAATAATATAAAAACCCATCCAACATGCTACATCACCAACATCACTAACACTAACAGATTTAATGTGAATCAAGGAAAAATAATTATCATGTCATAACCAACGTGAGGGTGGAGTTAAGTCTCTCACCACATTCGATTCCAAGAATCCCAATTTTGTTTTAAATACCATCCCATCAATTATTCCATCACTAATTACAGCCTTTTTGCACTTTGGTGGAAATAATTTAATCGTATGACTTAATGAAAGTACAATTATTTCCATACATAAGTGAATTAGTTAAAGGAGCACCCTTACTTCCACTAGGGTGTAGTCACAATTATGGTTACTATTATTTGCCAATCAGTGTAAGATACATTTCCTAAACATCCACCACAACTACACTCATATGAATATAACCAACATAAGGTAATAACTAGATTCACACAATCATACCCAACACCTAAGCTCGTTGATCCATTCCCAGTACTTATACACTTATATATAATTTATGATTCCCAAGAGATTCATTCTACACCTCAATTGTGTGAGTACCTTCACGTGGGTCCATCCCTAAGCCATTTTAGACTCGTTCCATTTGGGTATCACTTAGTATTTAGCATAGAGATTAGGTAGTATAACATAATCAAGAAGTAATTAGGTTTAGTTCCTCTCATTTGCAATTTATCACAAGAATCTCATTCTAATTTAAACATTATTTCAAGTATATTATTGTCAGATATCGTAAAAGTTTCAATTTGTAAGAGGAAATCAATTCACACAAACAAGATAAAAGTGATAATTATCCCTCACCTTGAATAATGACCTAAATCTCCATCCAAACCTTTTCCTTGAGGCGTGAAAGTAGTGGTTAGGATCTTAGAATACCATCCCTAGCCATTCAACACATGAAAAAGCAAGTGAAAGAGTCAAAATATAAAGGGGATGGATTGTCCAACCACTACAGCGGGCTTTCCACTGCTACAACGCCCAACAAGCTTGAAAAAGCACCAACACTGGATTTTGCCACTGCAACACTAGCATAAGAACATGGCCCCCATTGCAGCAGCCATTCACACTACTGTAGCGATGGCGCACAGATCTATAAATCTGGAAAATGCAGAAACCTTCCCAAACGCATCCCCTTTGCTCCCAATCACCCATGGGTCTCTTGTCAACACTTTGGTTCATTAAAACACACACTAATCTATCCCTAAAACCCTTTTCCAACTCAAAATTCAAAATTGGTTTACCAACATTTATGATTAGCCTCTTCTTGATAGAAAATTCCTCTTATGACAGCACAAATGTTCCTTTCTGCAAATTCCTCCCATTAATTTATGTTCAACCATAATAACCCATAGATTTAGGTTTTCAACCCCAATTCTAAACTCAAGAAAGAAGATTAAAGGCATAAATCAACCCAACACATTCCAATTTTCACAAATCCTTACTTAGGATTTAAGAGCTATGAAAAAAGAGAAAGAAAAGAGGAATTTCTCCAAGTGACTCACCTTTCATCCATAATTCCCTGGGTAGATGGAGGTTACTGGAGCAAGACTCACTGAAAGATCCATGTGGAATCCATGCTCATTGGTTTAAGAGTGAAAGAGAGGAAGGAGAAAGGGAAGATGTGAGACTTGGAGCATGAATGGCGTGAGTGTGGTGAAGATGGGCTGAAGTGTATGTGTGTTTCTAATATATAAACATACTGCATTTGCCATTTGCCCCTTTATCCTCCTACTACTCATTTTTAGGTCCAAGGCATTAATGGAACTCTTTTAAAACACAACGCAAATTACCCGATACATACTTTTTCCCATCCACAACCTTATGACCATCACATCTAATTCAAATAAAAGCATTCATCATAATTGCACCATAGTTCCCATTCATCACAATGGTTCCCTCATTCCTTTACTTTAGTCCCTACCCAAGGACCCTAATGCTACACTCTACTATAACAACCATCACTTAATATCCATTTACCAACTAATGGTTTCTTCATGCCCATGAACGTTCACACGCATAGATAAACTCAAAATTAAAGTACATACGCAAGATTTTCCAACTTCACGTTTATTCATTCAAAATTTTTAAATCGGTTCTAAAATCACGGCAACACAAATAATAGTGTAACAAATTATTTAAAACACAACAAAATCGTAGGTATTACAATAAATCTTCTAGGGACCAAAGAAGACAAAATTAATAATGAACCAATTTTTTGGAGATCAAAATAGTAATGTACACTTTTTTTAACCAATTGTAGAGAGAATCTATAAGGAATTATTTTTATTTAATGAATTACATGGAAGCCATAATGAGATTAAGTTGACATTAGGCAAAGGATAGAGGAAGGGTCTTTTCTTTTGTTTTTTTTTTCCAAACCAAAACAATGTTGTGGGTTTGAGTCTTGAAAGAATTTTATACTTTTGTAGTTTGATTTGACTCAAAATAAATTGATTAAAATATAATGAATTTTTAGATTCTAGTAGTTTAAACAAAAAAAGAGTTTTTTTTAGTTTAAAACTCTTAATACCTAAAAATTCATTCAACTTAATCTAATTCAAGGCTTATCAAACTAAAAAGGTAAAAAAAAATAGCAATTATTGTTTTGATTCAAGAGACTCAAATTCAAAATATTCCCTAAGGAGAAGAAATAACAAACCACAAGTTTGAATGGAAGCCTTACATGAAACGAGAATGGATCTCTTGCTTGGCTTTTCAAAGACAAGTAATGATAAGCACCCAATCAACTTGGGGAACCCTCCTTTAAAAACTGGTTGTTAAGGGGGAAGAACCAAGTCACTTAAATATTCTACCAAGTATCTCATACTACTTGATATGAGACTTAGGCACCCCATAATACCCTGGTCCCTATCATAGCACCGTCCCTAGACAACCAACGTTGCTGCACTCTATGATGCATCACTCGGCCTTTTCGTAGGTAGCCCTTTCCAATGCACTGATAACTAGGCTCTAATACCAATGATAGGCATCCAAGCAATTTGGGGAACCCTTCCTTAAAAGCTAGCTATTAAGGGGGAAGAACCAAGTCACTTAAGTACTCCATCGAGCATCTCATACTACTTGATGTGAGACTTAAGCACCCTATAACACCCTATAACACCTGTTCACTATCATAGCACTGCCCCTAGACAACTAACGTTCCAACGGCTACACTCTATGATGATTCACTTGACATTGCTTTGCTTGGTCTTTTCGATCAGCCTTTCCGCAAGTAGCATTTTTCAGTGCATCGACAACTATGCTCTGATACCAATGATAAGCACCCAAGCAATTTAGGGAGGGTCCCTTAAAAGCTAGTTGTTAAGGAAGAAGAACTAAGCCACTTAAGTACACCATCAAATATCACATACTATTCAATGTGGGACTTAGGCACCCCATAATACCATATTTAACTCATCTAGATCATTGGTTTTTACTATTAACGAATCAGATTTCAAAATTTTTTTTAGAAAATAATCATAAAATCTGGACCAATAGTTCTGATGAGTCAAATATCATATTTGACTTTCAAAGGCAAACAGAAGATCATTCTCTACACGCAACACTATTTTTTCCAAAATGGAACCGAACCTTTGCAATTTTTATACGCTACGTAATTGTCACATTTCATTGGTCAAGTTACACATGGTAATATAGTGCAAATGCTGATTGACTCAGTTGAGAATGGGAGAAAAATGTCATTTCAGGGAATAGACGTAAACACTGGGATTCGAAAATCTCTTTCGAGTTTAAAACAATGTTAATCCCTTAATTATTTAGGAAGAAAATTAAATTTAAACTCGGTCAAAATCTCAGTACATTTTTTCATCCTAATAATATAAAAGATGTTGTAATTCCTCCGTGGTCGTGTGGTATTATAATATAATTTTAAAAAATAATTTAAAATTGATTATACATAGTTTTAACATTTATGTAAACAATATTGGGGCTGAAAAATCCCTTTTATATACAAATAATACTAATTATCAAGATTTTGAAAATAAACCGATCATTAAACTAATAAAGACATTGGTTTACAGATAAATGGTCAAATTATGGTTGAATTATTGTTGAATCGGTCTACTTTAAAATATCAAAAAAATAATATACATAATTAAATACTAAATATAAATTTACAAATTCAATTAAAAATAAGATTTGATATCAAATTACACAAAACAACATTCACATTTAAAAGCTCACTGCAAAAATTAACCAAATAATAAGAAAATATTATTAATTAATATAATATTTATTCATATCAAATCCATAAAATACCAATATAATGATATCTCTACTACAATTGATTAATTTGTAATATTAATTTTTTTCATTACATGATTATAGAATAAGAAAAATTAAAAAAAAAAATTCAAGTGGACCGGTTCAACTGGTTCATTTATGACACATTTGGTTCAGCACCTGAAATGGAATGGAACACTGAATTCCTATCTATAATACTTGATTCGACATTTAGTTGGCCAAAGAGGGAGGAATGGAAGCTTTCCATGGAAAGCTGAAATGGAAAAAATTTCTACTGTTTTCCTTTTGCTTTTTCCTGTTTGACATGGATGGAAAATTGCTAACCAGGATGGAAAACAGAGAAGATTACAATAATACCCTTAATTGGGTATTTGTTTTTGTCTCCGACTTCGTCTTCTCTGGTTCATCCATCTCTATTGTTTTGGTTCGTCGTCTCTGCCATTTCTGGTTCTCTCAGCGAAGACCCTGCATAGGAAATGGATTGAAGGAAACTCAAATAAAAACGAGATTTGCAACAAGAAGGTCCGAAGATAGTAGAAATGAAGCTTCGAAGATAAGGGGATCTGCACTCCTTCTTTTGCCTGGTTAGATCCACAAAAGCCAAAATGAAAACGGGAAGGAGCAGAATTAGATTTTCAAAGTTCAAATCAAATGGTTCCAAAATTCCATTTTTGGAAAAATGAAAAAAGAACAATTCATTCTTGGAGCATATTTTCTTGCAATTAAATGGGTTGATGGTGACGATGATGATTAATCTGATGCACCCTTGAAAATAGTGGAGAGAGAGAGAGAGGTTGAGCAGAGTGAAGAAGAGAGAGAAGAAGGAAGTGGAAGAGAAAGGTAGGGGTATTATAGTAAAATTACCCATTTAAAAAATACATATTAAAATATTTATTTTCTCTTTTTTATTCATTTTTTATCACATGCCAAACAATTTTTTCCCTTTTCCTTTTCTCTTTTCTATTCTCCTTTCCTTTACACTCTTGTTCTGTACTGTGAACTAAATGGGTCGTTAGTGTTGGTTCGATCGGTTGTTGGCCGATTTGATAAATTCTTAGTTGGTTCGAGTACTCACTGATTTTGAGTTATTTTAGACCAATTTTCAGTCCAATCAATTGAACCGATCGATTTAATCTAGTTCTTACAATAGTGCTAACTATGCTAAAAGTTGTCCTCCGATTTATAGTTAGCAACAACAATTAATGCAAAATGAGTTGCTTTAATTTTCTTCCCACGTGCCTCTAGTCTAACAGTTCTAAGAACATCTACAGTAGTGATTCTTAAAAGGTTCTTAAATTTAAAAATCGATTCTTATTTCGATTCACTACTATAGTTAATCACGTTATCTGTCACGCGGAAAAATAGTTTTTATATAAAAATTAGACCTGTCAAAACGGGCTCAGTCTAACGGGCCGAGCCTGTTTAACCCACTCTAAGGGAGGTTTGGGTTTCTAAAATTTCAACCCATATAAATCTGGGCCTAACTAACTCAATCCATGTAACCCGCAGGTTACCCATATAACCCATATACTATTTTTTCAAAAATATATCATATATATACATACTAAAGAGTGAAGACTAAAGACCAACCCTAAGTTTCTTCAGCCTTTTCACATCTGCCACTCTTCGTCTCTGGACTCTAGCTCTTTACTGCGGTCTGTGTGCATCCTCCTTCATCTCTGCTAGTTGCTACCGTACGTCCTCCTCCGTCTCTGCTAGTTGCTACCGTGCATCCTCCTCCGTCTCTAAGGTCGTGCGTTCTTCGTTTTGTGCTTCTTTGTCTTTGCTGAGTGTTGTCTCATGCTTCTTCGTCTCTTCCTCCTTCATCTCTGTTGATGGGGGATTCTGCTGCTGCCGTCGCCCGTTCATCCTCTGCTGTATTTTCCTGTTCATCCTCTATTGTTGATCGTTTATTCGTCTTCTGCTAACATCACCCAATTGTCTGTTTGTCCTCTGTTGTCCATTTGTCTTCTACTGCCGTCGTCGATTTGTCTTCCTCTATCTCTGTTGCCATCGCCCGTTCATCCTTTACTGCCGATCAGTCCTCTACTGCCGTGGAAGAACTGAAAATAAAACTAAATTTGTTTGCTTGCATTTTTTTCTTTTTTTTTTGATTAAAGATTGATTCTGAGAGACGGTGGATTATGTTAATTGTAGTTATGTCAATTGGCAAGCAAACACTGTAATAGACTAATAGCAATTAGCAAATGAATACTGAATGGAAAGATCAAGAATTCAAAAAAAGAAAAGAAAAGAAATGGACTCAATTCAAAAAAAAAACATGTATAAATGGGTTGAGTTTATAAAAATAAATTTAAAAAAAAAAGTTGTGGGCTGGTAGGCTGGCCCGTTTAGTCCATCAGCTCGCATATAAGTGAGCCGGACTTTTCATATTCTAGCTCGTTTATAAACGAGTTAGCCCGGCTCGGCCTGTTTATTTTTCAACCCGTGGTGGGCCAGCTCGAACTCAACCTGCTAGCCTGTTTTGACGGCGGCTCTAATAAAAATCGGTTCTTATACAAAAAATAATAATAAAATAATCAACTTACAATAAATGTTAGTGGAAAATAATAAATGTTAAAGTAGTGGAGAATTGATTGTGAGACTCATTTATAGATTTTTAAGAGGTTCACCACTAAAGTGGATAATTGCTTAAAGTGGTGGGGAGTTGCTTAAAATGATGTAGCACTGTAGAACCTACAATAAGAATCCAAGTGAGATTCACCACTGTAGATGCTCTAATTTTTTTTTAAAATACTGAGGAAAAATTGACAGAAGAAATAACAGACGTTGTTTGTTACAAACACGTGTAGCTTTAAATAGGCCACTTTATGATTTCTGATTCCCATTTGTTCTATTAAATATTGCATGGGAATGATTAGGGAGTAAGTTTGATCAAATCTGAACCGTTGATCAACTTGATCCACTACAATTTAAGGTTATATATATATATATATATATATATATATTTTTTTTTCTTTTATTACTCCAAAATGTAAAATTTAGATATGTCGAGTTATCGTAACAAGTTATTACAAAATTGGACTAGACCAATTGATTCAATAAAAAAATCAATTATTGATTTGGTCTAATTCACCTAAAAAAAAAATCAATCGGTCAAAAATCAATAAAAATTGATAAACCGGTTGAACTTGTTTTTGAAAAAAAATTATTTATAAAATATAATTATTTCTCATACTACCTGGGATTAGCAAGTTTTTATTTTTTATTTTAATTTTTTATCATATTATATTTCTTTTTTTTCTTAATTATTGTTTTCACAAAAAAATAAGAGAACAAAAAAAATAAAAAACAATTACGCACACATATAATAATAATAATAATAATAATAATAATACAAGTTTATGAAGATTAAGTATGAAAATGTCCATTAATTTATTATACTATATATTTTAGTATATAAAATTAAATATATATATATATATATATATATATATATAATCATTATCATTTTAATTCTGATTAGATTACGACCAGACAAGTGAACTGTGAATTAATATTTCAACCGATTCAATAACAGATTCAATTTTTAAAATATTAATCACAACATGTTTATATATATATATATATATATATATATAATTTGGTATTACGTACATATATTTTCGAATATACACCCCACTAATGAGTACACATCTAAAGGGTTAATGGAAGGACATGGGCTTGAAAGATTGAGAAACAAGCTGGGTTTTTTTTTTAATAGATTATTTTCAGTTTAATTTAATACAAAATGAATTGGATACAACTTCACAGAAACCAAGGACTTCAAAACATTTCTTAAAATTCCATCATTGAGTGCAAATTGCACAACGCATACTCAAAATGGGTTAAAAATTTAAAATAAGAAAAATATTGAGGAAATTAAATATTCGTGAAATTAATAAAAGAAATCATATAGATATTTTCATTTAGCTAAAAAGAGAATATAATGCTATTTATTACAGCATATAATTTAGATGGGCAGCATTCAAATAATATCCTACGAAGGAAAACAATAATAGTAAATATATGGTATCATTTTATTGGTATTCCCCGACTCTTCTTAACCCTCATTCAAATATTCAAATATTCAAATATTAGCATTAGGCTCTATTTATTCCACAATTTTTGATAATTCATCTTTTCATAAATAATTATTAAATAAATTACCAATGAAAAGAAGCTCATAAATAATACACAAGTTATGGAATATTTACTAGTTTGACAAAAAGAAAAAAGTAGTAGCTCTGCTCTATAATTTTAATTTAATTAAAATAAGTAAATTACTATTTGGGTCCTCAAAAGTTTACAATTATTTCAATTTAATCCTCAAAAAAATATATTTGTCTTAACTTGATTATTTTCTTTGTTAAATTATCAAATCTATCATTATTAAATTCTTAATTTGTCATTGCTAAAATCTATATGTAAGAACAAAATTAAGACAAACTCAATCTATAAGAGATTAAATTGAAATACTTAATCCTTTAAAAATAAAATAAGATAATTGTAATTTTTGAGAAATCTAATCAATAATTAACTGTATAAAATAATACTCTACACAAATTTTTCTATACCTGATTATTAATGTTTTCCAGCTAATGAGCAATTGAAATCTATCCTTGCTTAGACCTTGCTCAAATTTTAAATTATTCATTGCCTATTTTTTTTTAATAACAAAGAAATAAGAGCGCCATTTCCCACCCTCGTTTGGAAAATGTAAAATTGTTCAAAATAGGAAAAATATTAATTTTTTTTGGTCAGGGAAAAAAGTATTAAATTGAATATACAAAAAAAAAAAAAAGGTCCTCTTCTTTCCCACCCGTTAGATGATGAAGTCGAACTCTCACGTGTTAGGGATGAGGAAACGAAGAGAAGAAGCAAGTCCGAACAAAACACATATTTGACCAAAAGAAGACATCATAAAGTACAAAGCAAAGTATTTATTGAAACTTGAAAGAGAGAGGAAAAGATTAAAAAAAAAAAAAAGAAATCTGAAAACCCAATCCTCACAGGCAGTCAGACTCGCCAGTCGCCACCTTCTTCTTCAAAAAGGAAAATTTGCTCTCAAACATTGCATTCAGGCTAATTGCACCTCCTCACTCCCTTACTCTCTCATTCACACCCATCCTTCCTCTCTCTCTCTCCTCTCAAACCTCAAACCTCTCACCATTCCCTCCCTCCTTCTGTTATCGATCATCATGCAGAGCCCTAGGAACAACGACTCTACCACCCCCTCTCCTTCACCTTCACCCTCTCCCTCCCTCTCCCCTCAACACCCTCCCGCCAAACCCGAAGCAGACCCCGTCGTCCCAAACCCTGAGACCGATAACCCAGTCTTCGAGGCTGGATCCGGCGAGGAAAAGTCAAAGAAACCGCCCAGAAAAACCCTGAGAGTCCCTAAGGAGGGTGCTGGGTCCACATCGGAGGGGTTAGTGGAGGTGCCGGTTAAGGAGGTGATCAATTTGGATGTGGGGCAAGGGGGGTCGTCGGCAGCGGGGCTGGTGGCGGAGGCGGCGACCGGGGAAGCCAACAGGGCAGTGAGTGTGGAAAATCCTGGCGGGAGTAGATCGAGAAAGCTCAAGCTGCAGATCAAGCGGAAATCGAGCTCTGAGCCTATCGAGGGCTCGCCTTCCCTTAAGAGACCGAAATGTAAATTCTGCCTTCAGGACTTCCCAACCTGGAAGTCTATGTTCGAACATCTGCAGAATCAACACACGACAGGAGCACCACCAAAACCACAACAACAACACCAGTCTCAAGCAGAAGAACGCCAAGAGGTCATTGACCTCACCCCAAATGACGAGGGTATACTATTAAATTAATTATAATAATTTATTAAAAGAATCATGTTTGTATAATTTATTAATTGATGATAGTATTGTGTAGGTGAGAAGAAGAACGGCGAGGAGGGATCATCTGAGGGAAATGGAGGAGCTGTAATCGATCTAAATCAACCAATGGAGGTTGAGGTTTCTGATGACGTGGATGAGCTTGTCGTTGTCGACGGCAATGGTGGAGATCATGGTGAAGGTGGTCATGGTGGAAGGAAGTTTTTGTTTGACCTCAATGAGCTACCTCCTGATGAAGTGGATGATGATGAAAATTGAAAGCCCTAAGGACGACCGCCACCTAGGAGGCTAGGACCTAGCTAGCTGCTATATGATATACCGAAGCACCATATATATAAATATTACACAAGAGTGTTTTATATATATGTATGATGTGCTTTTTCGTTTCAGTTGATTTACATTTCTGAGACTTTGTTTGGTATTGTTATGGGCGCTTTTGAATCGGCAATAAACTTAATGTGTTTTGTGAATCGATGGTTTTTGTCTGCAATGTTGTTTTGTTTGGTTTGTCAATGAAAAGTCCCGAGCTTTGTTGTGCGCAATGTCTAATGATTTCGTTTACTTGGTTCTTCGTGCGTGTAAGGTTCAGATTACCATCTTATGCTGAATTCATTGTGCATTTGTTGGTCAAGTGGTAAAGTAATGGGGTTAGTTTGCATGCTTAGAGAAAGAGAGAGAGAGAGAGAGAGAGGGGGAGAGAGAGAGAGAGACTTGGTCTCTCCAGCGATCGATATAGATAAAATGATGTTCTAGTTTTCATTATACAGAGCTTTCAAGAAGCCAAACCAGGCTTGCAGCTTGCTCTTTAGAATCAAACTAAGTCCGAGAACAAGAAAGAGACAACACAGTTTCCTAAACACTTTTCCGAAATTTAAAGAAACTTACTACTCAAACTCAACAGAAGATACAGAATAGACAATAATATCTCACTTCTCAATTCTCTCTCAAGAGTAATAAATTTATGATGTCTTCTTCCTTTTAAATCTGATACTCTTTGTTATAGTTCTACTAATGAGATTGCAAATCTTCAGAAACCTAACCTGAAATTTGCAGCTTTTACTGAAGAGAAAAAAAAAAAAAGAACTTTGATAAACGAAAAGAAAACGTTCCCAGAAAGAGCAGAAAATGAGGAAAGAACCCGTAAAATTAATAAACAAAAGAAAATGAAATACAAAAAAGAATAACAGATAAGAAATAGCTGCTACTGCAACTGCAGAGGTAACCCTAAACTACGCGACGAGGGTGTGTGGTTTTCTGTTTCTCTCACAATTTTAATTAAATACGGATATTATTTATTATTTGTGTTTTCATTTTTTGTTCTTAATTTTTTTCTTATGTGCAATAATCTTAATGGGATCTAATTAAGGTTAGAGTTGACAATCTCTGATTAACTGTTCTGGACACTGTCAAGCTTTTTGGACAGACATGCAAGGTTAAGGTTTTAATTAGTGGCTTGATCATCCAAGTTTTCAGCTTCACATTCATCTGAAATTTCAGGTATATGTCCGAAATTTGAAAAACGTATCAAGGCAATTGCTTACCTGTAGATTGTTTTATTTCGAGTTTCAATATTCCGGACTCCTTGTCTCATATATATCAATTAAAAAACTATATACATAATTGGCCCCAGAAAACTGAAAAACTACATAGAGAGAGAGAGAGAGAGAGAGAGAGAGAGTGATTTTATGTAGAATGTGTTACTGAGTTATATTGAAACCTCAGTCTTAAATCTTAATCTTCGTGGGCCGTTTAGCTTTGGAAAGTACAGAGAAATTCAAGGGATCTTTCTGTTTAACACTGCTATCTATGTATGTGTTTTGAATTGGATTGAGTTTGACAAACTTGATTTTAGATTAATTTAATTTTTAAACTAATTTTAGTTATAAGCAAGTCAAAGTTGATTGAAGCAAATAGAAGTTTAAAAAAAGAAAATGTGTGGTTTAATCGTGAGATGAACTTCAAACTGAAAAATTACTTTTATGTCCAAAATTATATTAAGAGACTAAACTGACTTTTAATTTGAAGAATCTAAGTGCTGAACCAAAACACTCCTTGAATCTATATCTAAGTGTAAATTCATATGGATTTGAAGTAGATTTTTGAAATGTCGTATTTTAAATGGTCATATTAATTCACCATATTTTGAACAACAATGTTGCATTAAGAAAAGACGCACTTTGAATATATAGAAGCACAACGTAACTTGCGAACCATTGCAACTTCACAAATAGTAGAAAATCTATTTAGAGTAGTATGTGGAAGATGAATTATCTGTAAGAAAATTAAGTCCCTATCTACAGCAAAAGATATACAAAAGGGGATGGTAATGTATGTACAAAAGGCATGTACATAGTAAGTAATTAAGACTGAAGATTTTATTATGAAGAGATCGAACTTTTAAAACTCGATCTTTTAATGAATCATTTATCGTAGTTCAATTATTATATGTAATAATTGAACTATCAAATATAATTTTTTTAATGTAAAAAGAACTCAAGCTTTTATAGCAAAACCGTCACTAAATAGTTCTCTACAACTATATGTTTGTTTTAGTACGTAAAAATGCATTAGAAGGTAAAATTGCAAGTTGTAAGAATGGAGAGGAATTTGTGTTTTTTTTTTGGGGGGGGGGGGGGGGGGGAGGGGGTGGGTAAAATATAGGCATTAGGCAAATTATTTGCTTCGATTCTTTACATTCTCATTGCGTTTTCATCTAAGTTATGAAGAAGACAATGTTTATGGACACATTAATGGCGTTCAACTCCTTTTTTCAGTTTTATTTTGCTTAATTATTTTCCAGTTTTCATATCAACGAATGTTTATGGACACATTAATGGCGTTCAACTCCTTTTTTCAGTTTTATTTTGCTTAATTATTTTCCAGTTTTCATATCAACGAAGTACAATTTGAAGAGTAGCCTTTAATTTGTTCAATTGGTACCTCCTTTAAGACAAATATCAAGGATTATTTATATACTTAAGCTCATTTCTAATTAATTCTTAAAGACTGTGTCTTCTTTACTGTACAATTTTTTTTAAACAAAAATAGTTAAATGAAAGCTAGTATACAACTTGGAAGAATTTTATCTAATAAGGGGCCTGTAGCTGTTGATGCATGCTTATGTTCGCTGATTCAATTGGAAAATTGATTTAGAATAAATAGATGCACTTGATGTATATTGTATAAATTTGTCAAATTCAAACAATCTAAATCCAAAATCTTGCACAATCTAATGTAAAATGGCAGAACTTAACATGCAATGAGGCTTACTTGAGAGTTTTAAATGAATTTCAAGACATAAATTCATTTCATGGTAATTAAATTTGTGATGATTTATATTTGAGATTTATAGCTAGACCACTTCAGTTATGTTTGAAATTAATCTTTGATGTCTGCTTGTGTATTTTCTGGTAATAATTTTTCATGAGGCTTTTAAATAAATTAAGTTATTTGTTTAATGAAAGAGGGATAAGGTTATCGATTTAAGCTTTATGAAAAAAAAAGGGTGTACTAATATTTAACATGCGTTTGATTTTTGCGTGTGTATATGACGTACGTCTGAACCTTTTATTTTATAACATTATTGTTTTTAAATTACATACACAAACAAACTTTTAAAAACAAATTCGTACATGTATTCATAAAACTCTATTATAAATGAGAGAAATGAACAAATGTATCATAAATGAGACAATGTATAACTACGTACTTATAACTGATTTGACCTAAATTTGGTCTTTCCCAGGCTTAATTGCTGGTCTTTCTTGTTGTATGGGTGTGTTTGTCTCGTGATTTTTGTTCCTTCAAAACTTGTCTCTTTTATTGAACTTTCATTTTTAGTAAAATTTTATTTTTTATTTATCTAATTTAACCTTTACCATCTTTGTTGCCTAGGAGTCTTTGTAACTATGGAGGTAATTTATAAATTTTCGAAAAAGTAAAGTGTTATTCGATGGTGATATATATATATATATATATATATATATATATACTAAGGTATCCTCTAATTGATATAGGATAAGATATTAGTCCCTCTACAAATTGATGTCTTTAAAAATTGAATCTTTGTCATTGTTAGAATTTAAATAACTATTATTATTACAAACAACTATAAAATATATTTAATTATGAACGAGGTATAGGTTGACCTAGCTAAATCGCATTATCTAGTAGACGCTAGAAATTTACTGCTCTTCTTAGAAGTTTTAAAAAGTAATTTAAAATCTCTCGTCTATAGAACCAAACCACTGTTTGATGTTGAAAACATATTTAATTGTAAATAAAAACACAGGAGTTTTTAAAAGTTTTAGAAGGAGGTAATGATCTAAAGCTTGTATGAAACTAAAATTTTATTCATTAAGGAAAAAATATTTAATTGTGAATGAGAATCCGAATCATAAATATTAACCAAGACCGTATTAATTACTTAGTTGACACTAGAAACTTACTACTCTCATAAAGTTTTAAAGGAGATATTTAATTTAAATAGAACTAAAATGTTGTAAACAAGATAGGTACTTGGTAGTTCTAGGCTGAAACAGATTTTCTTGAACTGAGTCATTTCATCCAAGAAGATAACATATTGTTACTCAGGTTTTGAGAGAGGACACAATAAAAATCCTTAAAGTTCATAGAGGTTTTTATTTAATTTTTCAATTACCCACATTTTTCAAAGAAGTTAATCAATTTACTCGATAAAATAAGTTCGAGAAATTTTACATTCCTCGCTTACATTAAGAAATACTCTATCTTTTTCTTTTGTTGTCTCTTCTTGTTTACAATATATATATATATATATATATATATATATATATATATATATATATATATATATATAATCTTCTTTAGATAAATAACTTATTTAAGTGTTTATAAAATAAATGCTTATTATATAAGTGCTTATATATAAGTTATTTCTACAATTAAAAAATTTATAAGGACAAATTTTACATAAGTTATTTTTAAATTAGATAAATTTAAAATAAATTCTTTCAAATACACTTCTAAATATATAATGCCAAAGATGAAAATTACAATGTTTCGAAATCTCAATAAAACCAGAAAAGCGTATTCATGTTCTGTAATTATCATGAATGAAAAATGATACATTTATTGTGGGCAATCGCAAAGGATTTAATACACACAATTAACTTTTAAAGTTATGGATTTGACCATTAATGATACCAGTTCAGCAGCAATTGAATGGAACACCGGGTGAAATTTTTTTTTAAAAAAAGGGGAGAAAAATAACGTATGCTTTTTGAAAAGAAGAAGAAAAAGCCAATATGGAAAAACTTGAAACAGTAAATTCAAAGCTTTCTTTCTGATTTTTGTTTATGCAAATCATAAATGCAAGCGATTGATCATCCCCCATGGCCCATGGGAGTGGACCCAAGGTCAACTATGCCTCGCTGGCAAAATAACCGCGTCATAAAAATCCCACTTGTAGAAATATATAATAAAGTAAATAATGAGACGATAAAAATTTACTATAACTACCTTTTTAGGTCATGATAGCTTCAAAGTACATTTACTTCAATAATTTTTTATTAATATTTTAAGTAAATTCTACCTCTTTGTAAATTTTAAAAATATACACTTATATGGTCAAATTTTATATTGACAAAAACATTCTTAAATTTTGATTCAAATTTCGGCTATTTGTTATAAAAAAAATTTTATGTCAAATTTTTTTTTGAACATAAAGTCATTTAAAAAATAGCACATTTTATAATTACATTAGAAAAGAATATATATTTTACAAATAAAGACAAGAGACAGTAATTTTAAAAATCTGTAAGAGTGATGTGTAATTTGCTTTTATTGTTTTTTTTTTTAATTTTTTCACCTCGAGGTGGTACTTGGGAACACATGATCCGTGCCACGCATGACCCCATAGCTACCATTTGAGGTCAGAAACATTTGATTTGCTTAGGCTGTATCATCCTGTCCTGTCTGGGTTTGGCACAGACAACGAGTAGTGAGAGACTCATGAGTCTAACAGTGGACTGGCCATGTATAACGTAACCGTTAACCTCAAAGCATCTACTCCATTCCCACTAGCTACAACATTATAAGTTGACACACACAACCTCGTTACTCCAGTCCTCTCAAACACCTTCTTGCTTGCTTGTCTTCTCTGTAGTAACCCACCATGCAAAGCCCTTCAAAAGATTCCCTCATCCCCAACAACACACCCTCTTCCTCCTCCTCCTCCCCACCCTCTCCTTCAGCCAACCTACCTACTTCCACTCCAACCACCCCGACCCCACCCCGGCGTACAAACCCGAACCCGAACCAGATACAAGCCGCGGGTGGTGGAGGAGGAGAAGATGATGGGGGTTTCAGAATACCAATACCCTGGCAAATGGAGGAGCTGAGAGGTAGGGCCGCCGGGGGAGGAGGTGGAGGTAGGGGCGGGGTGGTGGATGCGGCTACGGCTGCGGTGAGAGGATTGGGGTTGGGTGGGCCGGTGGCTGTGAAGGGTCGAGGTAGACAGGTGCAGGACGGGAAGAAGAAGAGGAAGCCCTCGAATATAATAGACCCTCCTTCTGGGACACCCAAATGCGAGATTTGCCTGTTGGAGTTCTCCAGCTGGAAAGCAGCTTTTGGTCACATGCGAGCTCATCCAGAACGACCATACCGTGGGTTTTTCAGGCCACCTGGTTTCCCATCACCCTCCTCAGCACAACCATTACAAGTACAACCTCTGCGTCCGCCTCCGCCTCCGCCTCAGCCTCAGCCTCAGCCTCGTCCTCAAGGTACAATACAAATACAATCTTAATTATAACTAGAAAAAAAAAATTTTTTGATTTTTGAGTACGACTTTTTTTTTTTTCTCTTTGGATGGTTAGGGTGTGTAGTTTATGTGGGTAGTGGCAGTGGACGCCGCGGAGGAAGCGAAGGAGCAGGGTCATCATCGGGTGCGAACGAGCTGCGTGGGTTCGATCTTAATCAACCCATGATTCAGAGGGTAGAGGCTGATGCTGTAGAGAAGGATGAACGAAGAAAACATGAGTTCGACCTCAACCAGCTTCCTCCTCCTGAAGATGATGACCAAAACAAGCTCTAGCTAGCTGCCTCAGATTTCAACTTCTCTACACATGCCTTAAACTAGCTGTTGGGCACAATCTTGTGTGTGTAATAGTAACATAAACAAATCAAGATTAATTGCTAGATGATGTCGCTCATATATATATATATATATATATAAATGTAATTATATATATATATATATATATGAAATCTAGGAGTTTCTGTTTATTTCATGTATTATTTGACGGGTTTATAGGGCATCTCTGAAGGTGTCAATATATAGTTAGCGATCTAATCCCTTTAAACATTGTTTTAGAGTCTTGTTTGATTTGGTATGTTGTAATTATCCCCAGCTGTTAGTCTCCGGAATGCTATTCTCCGATGTACAACAGGTTAATAAATTTCCTGAGTGCTTGCTTTTTCCTTTGTTATTGGCAATGTAGAAACAAATAAACTAGACCATTAGTCTATGTACTGAAATATTTCTTTTGCTGAGATCAAGATAGTGCTTCATTTATTATCCATGGACTTCTGGGTTTCTCGTATTTGTGTGTTACTGGTCAACAGTTATCCATTTTTTTGTTTCCCAACGAAAGTGATCAATTATAAGCTCCCGGGGCATAGGCTTTGGGTTCACTGAATGCATTGACAATGGGAGGTTTCGTCTTTCATTTATAGAATTTGGGGAATCTGAAAAGACTATATGCAACCCTGTACAAACTGCCTCTATTACTTCCTTCCTTTTCCATAATGAACCAAAAACAAAAAGTAAATTAGATGCCGCTTTCAGAGGGCATATTAAGGTGTGTTCCCACAGTTCGATTCCTTGTTTTAAGAATATCATAACATACGTAGACCAGTCTTGATGAATATGTCTACTGCAAAAATTAATTGCGGAGGGATTAGTTTTTAAGCATAACTATAATGTAACTGTTAATGTTCAATATCATAACAATTAAGGAGAAATATATAGTAACCATATGGTTTAAATATTTTCATAATTAGAGAGTAATGCATATTAATGATTTTTTTTTTTTGGTGATACAATCGTTGTGAAAACAATTTAACCTCAATTTTTACTTTCCTCAATTATGTGTACATTTTAAATCATTATTTACTAAACTACAGTATAGGATGAATGTGGCAGAACTTATTAGAAAAAAATGATTTAATCATTATTTTTTCAAAAAAAAAAGTGTACATATAATGTAGAAATGTAAAAGATAAGTTTTTCAAGACTCAACTATACAAGGAGTTTGATATATCACGAGGCCAAGTTTATTTTACTAATAGAATATCTTAAAATTTATGTAAAATATTTTCTTGTTGTCATATATATACAAATATCACCAAATAATCCAATAAACAAGGAGTCTGAGTCCGCTCCAGTTAGTTGAAAAATTCAATTCTTTTTAATTACAGTATTGTGTTAAAAAAAGTTGGAACAAATTTAAACGTATAAACAAATTATTCTTTTAAAAGGCGGATTTCAAAATCTCCACTCATATTCAAGTTAATAAAGTAGATATTAATTTTAAATCATATATGATTTCTTTATATTTCATAATAATTTAAGAGATACAATATTGCATTTTAAATTTAATAGAAATGAAATTTATAATTAAGCTGTAGGGGAGAGAGAGAGAGCGCTATTTGTAGTTTGTTTTTCCATTTAACTGAGCCATAAGCTATTGGTGAGCTGTTTCATTGACCACGTCATGAGGTTGTCCACAGTAGTAGGGAACGTACTTCTAAGATCACTCCAAATGTTACGAAACCATAGTCATCCGGCACCGTTTCAGCTCAACCCGTCTATCTTTCCGTTCCACATGTATGTCACGTTTGGATATTACCTATCCGTTTCCGAGTTTGGCCATAACCATCCCGTGCGTTTCTTGAGGCGTCCAAACATGCCCTTATATTCCACATAGATGTTTTACTATCACCTTGTCGAAAGGAGGACATAGCCAACTTTTGCATACACCTTTCTGTCCTCTGCATCTTTATAATTATTCTTTGACGGAAACCTTTCGAGTGCGTTATTCGATCAGGTAATTTTCTGCATTTTCGTGCAGAATCGGAAAGTTTGAGAAGTGTACTTTATCACGTGGTTTTGGCGGGAAATTGGTTTTTCGATTCAGATTGAGTCAGATTCAATTAGTTTGAGTTATAAGAGATTAATGTTGCTTCGGTTGATATGGAGCTTGTGCTAATTCAAGCAATAAGCTATGGATATAGGATTTGTTACTTATAAAATTGAGCTTGAATTTCTATTTGTGAAAATGCACTGTTTTTCCTCACTGAATAGTTAGTGTTTGTTTTCGGTGTTTATATAGTGAGTTGGGATTTCTATGATGATGGATAAGGCAGACTCTAACCAGAAGCTGTACACGCGTTTGCGCTTTTGGGAATTTCCGGATCAGTATGTCATTGAACCCTCGGATGGCTCTTCTGGTTCTCCTTTGTCAGTCAGTCGAAAGGATGGCTCGATGAAGCTTATTGGTTAGCTGTTTCATGTTTGCTGTCTTAAGCTTGGTGCTCTACATTATCGCATATCCTTCTTCCCTTCTGCTTCTAATAATGCATCCCTTTTCCTTCTCTTTTGCTCGCATTGTCTTGCTCTGCCAGATGAGATTCGACAATACAGCTCCCTTCGAGTTCCTAAGATTCGGATAATTTACGGTGTGGTTGGGATGTTGAAGCTTTTGGCTGGTAAGCATTAAGCAATCTTAGGACCAGAGATACTTAAACCCTGGTTTGTGGATTGATGTCGCATATCAAAGTGGATTTATATGTAATTGTTTACTGATAATGATTATATTATGCTGTATCTTGGTGTTCATCCTCATTCATGTGATTGTGCTATAATGTGAAGTAGATTATGGATTTTGGAGAGAATATAGTGCGGATAGCCCAGTAACAAATATAGAATAAGAGATCGAGGGTAGTTAAGGGAAGTTCTTAATTTTTTCCCATGTTATTAGAAAAGCAGTGGATTTAGATATCACGTTGGATGCAAAATTATATGAATTGGCGTCTCTAGTTCATTTATCTTTATAGCTAATGCACTATGTCCCAGTTTTCTATTTGATCCCAATAGCTAAAAGTATGATTTTGTAAATCTAATTTACATGCCTGAGCTTCTGCTTCAGATAGAGTATTCTGTTTCAGATGCAGATTTACATTTCCCTAATCACTTTAATGTTGTTATGCTTTTTTATGCTTTTAGGATCATATTTGCTGGTTATAACTGAGCGTGAAAATGCTGGTTCTTACATGGGGCATCCAATTTTCAAAGTTTCATCCATGAAGACCTTTCCTTGTAACCTTGCTCTTGAGAACAGCACTCCTGAGCAGGTAAGTCTATTACACCCCCCCCCCCCCCCCCAAAAAAAAATTATTCTTTTTCCTGTTTTAGTTTATGTCCATCAGCAATTTGAGACTAATATCTGTTGGACTATCTTTCGCAGAAGAAGACAGAAGCTGATTTTGCAGCGCTGCTAAATATTGCAGAGAGGACTTCTGGTTTGTTCTTCTCATATGCTGCCAATTTAACTGTGAGGTGAGTTTTTTGTGCATTGGAGCAATCATTCTGTAATCTGAGAGATTGAAAGAATGCTCTTGTGTGTATTATTCAACTATTGTGAAGGTATTTAAATACAAAAGAAATTCTATACTAGGAAAGAAGATAATTACAATATTAATTACAATCCTACAATTAAACCCATAATCATGTAACTCCTACAATTAAGCCTATAATCTCATAACACTTCCCCTTAAGCTGGAGCATATATGTTAATCATGCCCAGCTTGTTACAAAGATAATCAACCCTAACTCCATTAAAAGCTTTTGTGAAAATATCTCCTAATTGTTCTCCAGTTTTTAGATAACCGATAGAAATCAAACCTTGCTGAATCTTCTCACGAACAAAGTGATAATTAATCTAAATGTGTTTGGTTCGCTCATGAAAGACTGGATTAGATGCAATGTGAGACCATAGAGCTGGCATTGAAACCTCAAAACCCACTTCTCTGAGAAGTTGATATATATAATTTCACATACAGATTTAGCCATGGCCTTGTATTCAGACTCAACACTTGATCGTGAAACTACACTTTGTTTCTTGCTCTTCCATGAGACCAAATTACCGCTAATAAAAACACAATATCCTAAAGTTGATCTTCGATCTTTCTTAGATCCTATCCAATCAACATCTAAAAAACATTCAATCCTAGTGTGGCCATGATTAGCATACAATATCCCACGCCCAGCTGACCCTTTTAAATAGCACAGAATTTGTTCCACTGTCTTCCAGTGATCAACAGTTGGAGATGACATATACTGACTTACCACACTAACTGAGTAGGCAATATCTGGATGAGTCACAGTAAGATAGTTTAACTTTCCCACCATCTCCTATATCTTTCAGGGTCTTTAAATAAATCACCAACTTTAGTAAGTTGTATACCAGGAAGCATTGGAGCATTGCATGGTTTAGCTCCCAACTTCCCTGTTTCAGACAATAAGTCAAGCACATATTTCCTTTGAGACAAAAGGATTCCCTTCTTACTCCTAGTTACTTCAACACTAAAGAAATATAGTAGCTTTCCCAAGTCTTTGGTATGAAATTGAGTATGGAGAAAGCATTTAAGAGATGAAATCCCTGCAGAGTCACTACCAGTGATGACAATATCATCCACATACACAACTAATAGAATGATGCCACTATCAGAGTGTTTGTAGAAAACAGAGTGATCAAACTTACTTTTATTTATGCCAAAATTCTCAACAGCCTAACTAAACTTACCAAACCATACATGAGGACTCTGTTTTAGGCCATACAAAGACTTACAGAGGTGACATACTTTCTCATACTCCCTTCGAGCAACAAAACCCGGTGGTTGCTCCATGTATACTTCCTATTGAAGATCACCATGAAGAAAGGCATTTTTAATATCTAATTGATGCAGAAGCCAATTTTGAGTGGCTGCCATTGAAATAAATAGTCTCACGAAAGTATGCTTAGCAACAGGAGAAAATGTATCAAAGTAGTCCACTCTATAGTCTGAGCATATCCTTTAGCAACAAGGCGGGATTTTAATCTAGCATTCAGGATTAACTTTAACTGGAAACACCCATTTACACGCAATAGTCTGTTTTCCTACAGGTAGATCTTCCAAGGTCCAAGTTCTATTATCATCCAAAGCATTCATCTCCTCAATCATAGCATTACGCCAGCTAGAATGAGCTAATGCTTCATGAACAATTTTAGGAACAGAGACAGAATTGAGAAATGCTATAAAGGAATAAGAAGAAGATGACAAATGGTCATTGGAAACAAAAGAGGATACAAGATATGCGTTTATTTTTACGAAGAGCAATAGGAAGATCATCACTCGAAGTCAGATTAGATGGCGAAGAAGTTGGTTCATCGGGACATGAATTAGGAGGATCCAGAACAGGTACAACAACAGGCTTAGGAGCAGGATCAGAAGGTTATGGCCGATAAGTATATGTCTGTATTATGGGAGGTCTTACAGGAACCGACGGAGGAGGATCTGAAGAAGAGGTAATAGTATAGATTAGCAAATCATCATCTTCCCTCTAAGGAATAGGACTGTTAGATGATGAAAAAGGGTCGTGCTCCCAAAAGGTAACATCAACTGACACAAGATATCTGTTAAGAGTAGGACAATAACACCTATATCCTTTTACACATGAGAATATCCCAAGAAGAGACATTTCAAAGATTTTGGGTCAAGTTTTGTGGACACCTCTAACAAAGCAAGTACAACCAAATATTTTAGATTTAATAGGAAACAACGCTTTATTAGGAAAGAGAACAGAAAAGGGAGTTTCACCAAATAGAACTGAGGAAGGCATTCTATTGATCAAGAAACAAGAGGTGGAAACAGCATCAGCTCAGAAATGTTTGGGAACCTGCATTTGATATAACAATGCTTTAGTAGTTTCAAGAAGATGCCTATTTTTTCTTTCAGAAACACCATTTTGAGATGGTGTGTCCACACAAGATGTTTGATGAAGAATACCATTTGGAGCATATACTTTTGGAAATTTTCTGATAAATATTTAAATGTATGCTTTTTGCAGATGATATTGTTCTCATAGCAGAGTCAAGGGAAGAGATTAATTTTAAACATGAGTTATGGAGAGCTACTTTGGAATTGAAGGATTTTTGTCTGAGCAGGAGTAAGACAGAATATATGCATTGTAAGTTTAACAAGCGACAAGCTAGAAACGAGTTGGAAGTTAAAATTAGTGATCAAGATGTATCACAAGTGTCAAAGTTTAGATATCTGGGATCCGTTTTACAAGATGACGGCGAAATTATTGGAGATGTGGCACATAGGATACAAACTAGGTGGTTGAAATGGAGAATGGCATCAGGAGTTGTTTGTGATCGGAAAGTACCTGATAAGCTCAAAGAAAAATTTTATCGTACTGCTATAAGACTAGCGATTTTATATAGGAGTGAATATTGGGCGATGAAAGGACAATAAGAACATAAAATTAGAGTATCATAGATGAAGATGTTGCGTTGAATGTGTGGTCATACAAGAAGAGATATGATCCGTAATGATCATATACGAGGTAGAGTTGGAGTGGCACGTATTGAGAAAAAAATAGTTGAAAACCATTTAAGGTGGTTTAAACATGTTTAAAGAAGACCGTTGGAAGCGCCAATAAGGAGAGTTAGGCAGATGGTTTGGAACCCTGTGAAAAAAATGTCGAGGAAGACCAAGAAAGACACTTAGAGAAGTTATTGAACGGGATCTTTTACTAAATGAGATACCTAAATAGTTGGTCGTTGATAGAGGTCAATGGCGTCGAGCGATCCATGTAGCCGACCCCACCTAGTGGGATAAGGCTTTGTTGTTGTTGTATACTTTAGCATTATCACCCTTCAAAGTTTGTACAAGAATACCAAATTGAGTTCAAATTTCAGCACAAAAGATAGAGAAATGCAAGAACAATTAAGAATAATTTTTTATTAAATATAACCATGTCATTCGAGAATAGTCATCAACAAAATTAACAAAATATCGAAACTTAGTTTTGGATACAACTGGACACGGACCTCAAACATCAGAATATACTAATTCAAAAGAAGCATTAGCTCGTTTATTGACTCTTGGACTAGAACTAAGATGATGGAGCTTAACAAACTGACAAGACTGACAATTGAAAAATGACATAGTGGAAAATTAAGGACAAAACTTCTTTAACACTGGAAGCGAAGGATGACCCAACCTACAATGTGCTTCAAAAGGGGTGACAACTTCAGCATAGGCTATGAATTTTAGTATGTGTGGATCAACGACGTAGAGGCCGCCAGACTCATGTCCCTTACCAATAATCTTCTTCGTCAAAAGATTCTGAAATAAACAATAATCAAGAAAAATTGAGACGCAACAATTAAGATTACGAGTGATTTTAATGACAGAAGTCAAATTGAATGATAATTAAGGTAGATTGAGAAAATATGACAAAGAAAGTGATGATGTAGAATTAATTGTTCCAGATCCAACAAGTTAAGATGTTGAACCATCAACTAAAGTAACAGGATTGGTAGATTTTTGTGACTGAAAGGTAGAGAAAAGAGTAGAGTTACCTATTATATGATGTGTAGTACCAGAATCAATGACCCATTTTGACGAGGAGGAAAGAAAACATGTTTTGGGTTTGCCTGACTCAGCAATGACAGTAATGGAATTGGATTGAGGTGATGAATGCTGAGTCAATCAAGCATACTCCTCTGCAGATATTGTAATAGACTTTTCAGCGGTTTCCGTAGTGGATGCAATATGGGTAGATTGAGCTTTCTTATATTGCAACTTCCGACAATCTCGTTTAATATAACCTGGTTTGTGACAATAGTGACAAACTACTTCCCCTGCCTCCTGGCCATGAGTACAATAGTTGGAACCCATGCTCTTACCACCACTACTTCCACCCTTGTATTGTTGTTTTCCAAACTCATATGTGCTATTATGACTTATAAGAGCACTATTAGGCTGAGCAAGTTGATTGGTGAACTCTTTGTACGAAGAACCCTATTGAAAGCATCTTGAAGAGAAGAAATCTCTGTCCTAGAGAGAATCTTAGCTATCTCATACTCAGATGAAAGACTAGCTCAAAAGCTCATTACAGCCATCTTCTTCCACTGAGATTGCTGTATAGTGACATCTGTATTGAAGGGAAGTAGCATATTGAGTTCTTCATAGGTCTTTTTGAAATTCATGAAATAATTGGTGAGAGTCCTCCCTTGTCTGCCCTGTGAAAAGCTTTACACACATCATCAATACGAGAGACATTATGTTTTTCAGAATACAAGAAATCTAAGTATTGCATCAAATCTTTGATTGTACGACAGTCAGTTACCATACCAACCACCTCACTATCGATAGAGTTACATATCTAGAGAAACAGATGAGTATCTTCTCTCATCCAAGGTAGTCTAGAGTCATCACTAGGAGGATCATCTGTCAAGTGACTATCCATAGAAATACTTAGCAGATATAACTCAATAGGACTTCAATCAAGATAATTTGTACCATTAAGTTTATGTTCCGTAATTTTTGACATTACCGGAACCACATCAGAGACAACAGCCTTCTTCTCAGCCATAATTTTCCAACCAACAACCCAAAAATAAATGAAGATTAAATTTTGGGACTTCAGTTAACAAAAAGTTGAACACAACTCAAACCTCTCACATAAACAGCCCTGCACCGTACCAAATATTGGCCAACCAGATATGGAAATAGAAAGCCCACATGAACGTGAGTACGCTGACAGAAACTGGAAAATTTTTTGGTCACGGAGAAATCTTCAGATGGCGCATGTGATTCACACGCGGAGACTCCAATTACTGGCATCTAGTGGACAGCTGATCAGCGATAAACACTTCTCCATGGGACGGTGGTGTCGACTGGGAACCCTCCGGTGAAGGTGAACTAATTCTGGCGACTCACCCTCTCTCACACCCAACACCCAGAAATTTGAAAAAAAAAAAAAAAAGATACCCCACCCAGAATCAATTTGAATGCTCTGATACCATGTAATATGAGAGATTGAGAGAATACTCTTATGTGTATTATTCAACTATTGTGAAGGTATTTAAATACAAAAGAAATCCTATACTAGGAAAGAAGATAATTACAATATTAATTACAATCCTACAATTAAACCTATAATCATATAACTCCTACAATTAAGCCTATAATCCCGTAACATTCAATTGTAACTGTGACTGAAATACAATATGATTGAGATTTTCAATTTGTTGCCTTCTACGTACGTAAATATACACGATGAAACATAAAAGAAGGAAGTAGTGATACATTGATACATTCTTAAAATGAGTAAGGAAGAGCAACATGTAAACATATTATAAGAGACATGTCTAGCACACTTTTAGAATGCACTTAGGATGATAATGCTTAGTCTTTGATGTTAACGTACATGTTTGAGCATCATCTTACATAAGTGGCATTTATACTACAATTTGAAAGGTATCAGCCTATAAAAGCAACTACGAAACCTAGATATTATAATTTAAGCAACTTATGGTCTTGGATGTTTAAATTTTAAGGGAAGGAATTTATCATAAGGATGGGGATTATAAGGAAAAAATTCTGACATACGAGAATTGATTTCCTTTTTAATATAGAGATAATAAAGCTTCAAAATATATCATTGACATATAATTGAATATTAATATTATGTGCTGCAGTGTCCAGCGATTGCATGAACTGGGTGTTGAGTCTAGATCAGTTCCTCTTTGGAGACAGGTAGTACATTTTTTCTATCACTGTTATCCTTCTGTTTAAGATATTTTTATCACAAGAGCGTAAATTATTAGGTTAAAAAATCATCTCCTTTATGGACTGTTAATGTTATTAGCTGTTGGTCATTCTTCCAGATATCTGTTTAGACAATGTCCATTGTAGATTAATTCTTTCTGCAGCTTTTTTTTTCCTCAATTATTCTGCTTATGCCACTAAATGCTTTATCACAGGCAGAGCCTCGATTTATATGGAACAATTATATGCTAGAAGCTCTCATAGATAACAAGGTGGGTTTGTGGAGAAATTATTACTAGTTTGCTACTTGTTCATGTTCTTTGGTACTTGCAAATTTTTATTATACTAACTAATAAATGTGTGATCCTGGGCATGCAGCTTGATCCATACATACTACCTGTAGTCCAAGGAAGTATCCTTATCACAATGTTAAATTGATCATTTTAGGGTTGTGTGACAATGGCACATGCATTTCATTGTTTGGTTTTTAGTTTGACTTTTTGCATTAATAGTGTGTGATCAGTTAACCATATATTTTCAAGGTTTCTTCTTAACCAATCATTAGGCTTTCATTACTTTCAAGCGGCAATTGGGAAGGATATTATTGACATCACTTTAATTGCTAGGAGATGCACAAGAAGAAATGGTATTTAAAGCTTTCGGACAAATTCTCTTTATTTCCAGCTTGATTGTGACTTATAAGTATCATAGGTTTATGTGCTTTTTTTACTTTTTACAGCACCACTATCTTTTAAGCCATGGTATATTGTAATTAATGCTTTTATTAATATGGTGGTGATAATTGATAATGTAGCAATTATGAAAAAATACTGTTATTTTCAGCATTTTCATTGATAGCTTTTTCCTTTGTTCCATGCTAGTGCCTTGATTTACTTCTGAGATCAAAAATTTTATCTAGGTTTAAAATAATTTTGTCTAAAACTATACCATTTTTGTCTGCTTAATAAATGCACTAGCATAGTAAGGAGTATTATGTGGCTGCCTAGTTGCATCATGCATGGTATTTTTTAAATGTTGTGTTGAAACAGCATGACCTTTTGAATTGCTTGCTTGAATAATGGGTTTAAATACAAGTTACGTTTTTTGAAAGGAACTCGAATGTGGAGAAGAGGAGCTGATTCTGATGGTTATGTTGCCAATTTTGTGGAAACTGAGCAAATTATGCACATCAATGGTTATACTGCTTCATTTGTTCAGGTAATGCTTCTATTGTTATGTGGCAACCATAAGATGGGTTTGCTAATCACTTTTTTTTTTTAATCTGTCTAAACAGATTTCATTTTATTTTACATCCAATAAATTTAAAAAATGCTCCATTCCTGATCTAAATTAGTACACTGTGATTCCTTAAAATTACTGGTAGTGAACTTTAAGAAGCCAGCTTCTCAGCCTGCTAGTAAATAACCGTGTTTGAACTGTTGGAAATGATGCTTTGGTGTAAAAGACTTTAGGCTCTGCTTGGTAATATTGAAATTAGAAGGAGTGACAAGGGAAGGACTAGTGTAACAAGTGAAAATTAAGTATTCTTTCTTGGCAGGCATGTAAAAACTGTAGGATTTATACTACGATAATTATCATTTTCATCCTGTCATAAAAAATAATTCTAAATTAAAAGTATGGTAAAGCAAAACAATTAGGGTTACAAGACAAGGACATATTATTTGATCGATTCACCTTTCAGTTTTTGTCTATTCTACAATATAAAGGATAATCTTTTTTTTGGTTCCACCTTTCTAAGTGGTAACATTTTATATTTAAATTCACCTCGCTTCTTTGTTGTTATTCTATCTATTTTATTCACTAACCCTATTTGACTATAGATTAGCACTCATAATTGTTGGCTGTAAATTTTTTCTTTTGTTATCCAAAGGTGCATGACAGGGTTTGGGCCATTATTAACAATTAGGGCATCATCCCAATAAGCTTCAATCAAAGTTTCTGAGCTGGATACATCTTTATTTGAATATAGATTAGCAATCATAGTTGTTGTCTGTAAATTAATTGTTTCTTTTGTGATCCAAAGGAGCTTGAGAGTTTGTTTAAAGCCAAAACTGGGAATCTGGGATTATTGCAATCAATTTTGTGGAATGAATGTTAACTGTATTAATTTATTGTTGCCTCCTGCAAGGTGTCGTTAAATCATGTATCTAAATTCATATCATTTCAAAGGCTAAGAGCTCCTCTTTTTTTTTTTTTTGTAATTTTTTTGTTTCACAGATTCGTGGTTCAATTCCATTGCTCTGGCAGCAGATTGTTGACTTGACATATAAACCTAAGTATGAGTTAGTGAAAGCTGAAGAATCTGTAAGTGGTTATTGATTGTTTTAGTTTTACGTTCTATTAATGTTCTGTATGTATTTGACTGCTGTTACACTGCTTATGATGCAGCCTCGAGTCATAGAGCGTCATTTCCTAGATATAAGAAAAAAATATGGGGCTGTGATAGCTGTTGATCTTATCAACAAGGTGAATATTCTTTCAATGCATAATGATTTTTGAGAATGCTATTTGGTGATTGATATTTTCACCTGGTGATACTAGTGTATATACTTAGTGAACTTTCTAAGCAACTGCAAAGACTAGCGTCATCAGGTAAAGAACGTATGCAATCCATGTTCACCAAGATACATGTGTTTGTATTTCCTAAGAATATGTTTTGCGTGAATATGTGCATGGTATGTATATGAGTGCCTTTTCTTTTCCCCCTTGAATCTTATCAGCAAGGAGGAGAGGGGCGGCTGAATGAAGGATTTGCAAATATGGTGCAGCCTGTGCTTAGTGATGATGTAAGGTATTAACTTCTAAAATGATGTTTATTCATTTTTTTGGTTTAATTTTATTGGATTCTCTTGCATACCTTTTTTTCTATTATTAATATTATTTTTATTTTTAGATACCTGCACTTTGATTTCCATCATGTCTGTGGACACATTCATTTTGATCGTCTCTCCATCCTTTATGAACAAATTTCAGATTTCCTTGAGAGAAGCGGGTATGGATTTCTTTTGCTGGTTAAGCTTTCTGATATAAGTTTCTTTGAAAATCTAGTTAGCAATTTGATTCACATTTGCATTTCTGGGTATTATCCAAGCAAAGTTATTCATGAACTTCTAGTCTTTCAACAAATGCCAATCACTTGTAATAGTACTTTTGTTATGCTACCTTGTGGAACTATCTGCTATAACATTTTGGACAATTATCAGTCACAATGTCAAACAGATGTATCAAATGCTGTCTGGCAGATATATACTGCTGTTTCACCTTGGTGTGCCATAATTATTAAAATTCGCTAACATGAAATTCTGGATGACACCTAGCTTAATCAAATTTGTAAATTGTATTCCACTCTAACCAGAAAGGTTAAAAAATAAAATCTGATCTCTGTGCTGCAATTTTGTATTGGAATTTTAGATATTTTCTGTTGAATGAAAAGGATGAGAAAATGAAGGAGCAACATGGAGTTGTCAGGACCAACTGTATTGATTGTCTGGACCGTACAAATGTAACTCAGGTTAGTTTGAATCTATTATGGCAATTTGTTTTGTGCCTTAGCAATTGAAGAGAAAATATGTAAACTTTTCTCTCCCTATCATTGAGAACACTCCAGGACTCTGATATTATATGCTCTGCATTTACTTGTTAGCAAATCAAAAAAGAAAATTTGGGATTGAATAAAATATGTCGTATGTCCTTGGATTCTGACTTTTCTTTTCCCCAGTTAAGGGACAAAGTTTATTGACTCAGAAAATTGGTTTAGTAGCTTAAGACTTAATCTTATAATACGTTGGAATGGGTATGTTGACACACATTATAACTGCTACAGACATCATTTATTTCAAGTTAACTACATGTTACTTCTGCATCACATTCCTTTCTGAATAATTCTTCGAAATGATTGCAGAGCCATATAGCCCGAAATATGTTAGAAAACCAGCTTAGAAGGCTTGGTATCTTTGGTGCTGAAGAAACCATTAGTTCGCATCCAAATCTAGATGAAAGCTATAAGATCTGTAAGTATTTTATCAAATTCCAAATTATATTCTTTCTATATATATATTTATGCAATATACCATGGAGTTATCTTCATCTGCTACCTTCAAGTTTACATGGCTTTATAGAACGTGAGAACCTAGATTCTATTTCTAATCGATTCTCTTTGATCAGTGTGGGCTGACCATGGGGATGATATCAGTACTCAATATTCAGGCACTCCTGCTCTAAAAGGAGACTTTACCAGGTATTTTTCCCATAAATTTGTCAAAAGCACACTTGAAGAAAACAGAGAAATTATGCATCCCTAGAAGGTTTTTTCTGTTGAATCTACAGTACCATGACATAATTGTTAACAATAATGGCAAAAATCTCATACAGTGTTTAGTGGTACAACTTGTACTTTCTGATGCGACAATGCATTGTTCTTGTAAGTAATAATAGGTTCTATAATTTGTATTTATTACTTCATTTAGGCTATTGCTCACTTTTGCTAATAACTGCTTTAATTGTGCTATCTATTATGTTCAAATAAAATCACAAAACTTGGCAATGCCATAAAATATTATTATGAAATTATGCAATTGTTCTATACTTTTTTTTATTTATTTTTGGGACAAGAAATTGTTCTATACTGTTGAGTGAATGACTTTCAAATGGGACTTTCTGAAAAAATTTATGTACAAAGATTCTGATATATGATGTGGCAATTTTTCTCAAAATTCATTGATGTTGCCTTCATTATACAAAATGTAGCTTCCATGCCTTCCCCCATTAATTTGTTTAATTTGATCGAGTTCAGATTTGGACACCGCACAGTTCAAGGAATAATAAAAGATGGTGTGAATGCTCTTCTACGTTATTATCTGAATAATTTTGTTGATGGAACAAAGCAGGTACTTTAGGCTTCAATTTTATTTATTTTTTTAATTGTATGTATATGGGTGCTCAAACTGTGATGTAACAGTTCTTGGGTTAAATTATTTTCTTGGTCAAATATCTTACATCTGTTTATGTAAAGAAGTTATTACTCAGTTTGTAAGGTGTTCACCCTATTGCTGACTTTTTACTTATGTGAAGGACACAATTGATCTCCTACAAGGACATTACATCGTTTCTGTCAACAAAGATGTGGCTCCCTCTTCTCAGAAAGGAGGCCTTGAAGCTATAGCTGTGAGTACAATTTAAAATGGAAAACTCTTAATAGAGATTGAGGCATCTGCTTTGGCTTTCGAACAGTTATTACTTATAAGAAAGCTTGCAATTAATAAATATCCAACTTCTGTGATGTATGGCTAAGGCCATCCTAAGTAAATATAATTATATGAGAGTTTAGTTTTTATGAAGATGGCAGATAACTTCCCCTTATGGATTTTTTTTTACCGTGCATTGATATTATTTATATTTCCTTTTCTATTCCTTATGCAATGGTTTGTTAGACATGTTTTCCTCTCAAGGTTTACAATATGCTGGTCCTGTCCCTACAGAAAAGTGATGTGTTGGAATGTCAAAAGGCGTGACAACAAAATAGCTTTTGATTTTAAAATAAGCAACCTGGTTATCCAGTCGCGGAAAAGTTAAGTGATTATGTTGACTGGAAAGGCACTACAATGTTGCCCCTTGTGTTGAAATTTTACCTTTTTTTTTTTTACAATATCATATTTTTCTAGCATGTTATTGTTCAATGATAGGAGTGGTTGAGATAAATCATCTGCATTCTACGCGAATGTATTGGCATTATTTCTTGCTCTCACTCCAATTTGAAAATTATTTTGTTTATTCATGCAGTCCTTTCCTCTAGCTTTGTCCCTGGTTTTGATTGGATTCTTTTTTGCAACCATGTCACTGAAGCAAGGTGAGTGGACCTGTCTTTTAGCTTAAAGGATATGAAGTATGTCCAGAGTCCAAAGAAAGTTTTAATTCCGGGTTACACACATTGGTATATAGACATTAATACAAACATAAACACAACTTTGATGCACTTCCGGAGCTAAACCCCAGTCTCAACTTTTTTGAGGTGAATAAATGCCATTAGGCAGGGACAATAGGGAGAAGGAAGAAGAGAATGTGGAGAGATAGATGGTGGGAAAATAAAATTGGAACAACCATTCTGTAATGAATATCATAAGCTGAGAACTAAGGTCATAATCCTTTAATACGTTAATTAATCTAACTTAACATTGCTAGGATAGAATTCCTTACCTTGAACATAAGCAGTCCCCCTTAACAATTCTTTTTTTAAATCCTAATTATTTAAGTTACAAATGAATGCCCTAATTATGGTACCCTGTACAATATGATGATCCTTAATTCTAATCATATTACATATAATACCCATTTCATCCTTCATTACTTTTAAACCATTCTCCATCCATGTTCACAATATTCGTGAATAAGGAAAATTTGTCAACTTTTCTTAGATCATATTAAGGCTGTATTAAATGATGGTTCCAATGAGAACCACATTGATCATCTCTCAAGCCCGGGGGTAGAATAAAAGTTTTGGGGTAGTTGATGATGGGTCAGGGGAATATTTCAGCAGCAGATCTAGATTTATATGGCCTACGTGCACAGTAGAAGAATTTGATATATGCACGTAGGCCTTACAGTACTGACTTGTCACAAAAGTTGGATCACAGCTGAGGAAGCCAGTTATGTCTGTAGTGCAAAGAGTAATATAACCTCTTCCTTTGAGAGTTTTTTCACTCTTGGGTTTATCTAGAGATTCTCAATTTAATTTTTTAATTTAAAATTTAAAAAATCTCAAGAAGAATGTAATGGTGAGTGAACTTCAACATCTTAAGAGGCTAAGTTCTCCATAATATTATCAAATACCAATCACTCAGATACTTCACCAAAATTGTGCTAGCCAACAATTTAGGCTGGTGAACTTTTAAGGCCATATATTGTAGTGAACTACGTATATTTGTTTGAAGTCCATGGCTTGTAAATTACAATTTAGTGTTTAATTGTTCCAACAGTTCGGGTTGATTTCCGGCATTTCTTTGTTTCGCTAATGTGGGCAAGTATTAGTGTGGGCCTAGCAGCATTTGTGAGGGCCAATGGTCGGGTTTTCTGCAACAGACCTCGTCTACTCAAGCCCGGATGCTAAACTTATATATACTATTCACTCGGAGCTATTAGAACTGTTCCATGAGGTATCCGGCTTCTGCAACAGGTCTCACCTACACGGGCCATAGATCTGCATTCGGATTTTAGATCACCTTAACCAATTCATTATTTACATTGAGTTACCAAAAAATTGATTGATATCATCAAAGTCCAATGATTGATCGACTGGTTGCTGCTTTGTTGGTGTTTCCTGCTGTGCCATCTTCCCCTCTTTGTATATCTGGGCTTTATGTATGGCTTCTTTAAGATATGGAAGCATTTCAGGTTGTTGCAAATTACATATATGTTGATTCTTTTGTACGCGAATTCATAAATTTGTAATAGAATTAATCTTATTAAACTTTAATTTCATCACTCAGCACTGTAGCAATAAAGATGACTATGGTTGACTTTTGCCGAAGTTCTATGTGCTGATAACAGCAGTTGCGTATTGGACAGAGAGAAGCAGTTAAATTTTTTACTGAGTTAAGGGTCTCAGTTATATATGATAAAGCTAGGAGAGTTTGGCAAAGTTTATTAGTCCACATGGAAGTGAAAAAAGAATGAGGATTTCTTCCAGCTGTTAAAGTGTTAAAGGAAGTATTCACCTATTAGATCTACAGATCTAATGTCTAAAATAAAAAGTGATCAATTTTTTTTCCAAGACCCCTTTCAGTCTTATTTGGAGTGTCTTGGAATGAGTTTTGCTAGGGTGAATATTGAAAAAAATCGTACAATTTATTACATCCTATTTTTATATCTAAATCAATACACAAAAAGGAAATTTGCATAGTACTCTTTCAACTTTAATTAAATTATAGGGATTCCCTTAATTTCAAGATTACACAGAACTTATTATTTCCAATTTTACATGACATAAACTCTTCCTACTTTGAAAATTATATAAACTCTATTCTGTTAAAAAAGAAGACGTAACCTATCAAATTAAGATTTATGGGCATAGCCGCATAGTCGTACCGATACGTGCTTGTTCAACTAAGAACAGATACCTATACTTCATTGCCAAAAAATATTTCTCAGAATAGCATAAACTCTATTTCGTTGAGTATGAAATTCACACAGGAAAGAAAAAAGGCGGTCTCTTGTCTTTCGGGAGGTTTGAGTTTCACATGAAAGCCAGCTACAACAGAAATGGATCTCTTGTTCTGCTTCAAACGTCAACTGGTTTTGAGGCTCTGTTGGTGTGACACTCAGAGGGTCCTCAAACACACACAAAATGCCAAATGGAAGTGTGATTTCAGTGATTCCTGCTCCTCCTTCCGCTCCATTCATTACGATATATTCTGTTTTGTTCAGTTTCATGTTCAGACAGAGATGTGAAGGGATTTGTGGTGGTGACGGTGGGTGAAGAGGGGGCCATATTTGGGATTGAGGCCAAAAGCAAAGAGGAAGGAACATGGCTATGTTAAGAGAGCTCCATAGCTGTGCATGTTTGCTGCATGAAGGAGGGCAATATCAGATTATATACACATGACATGAATTAATTTGTTTCATGTATAGTGTGGTATGAAAATCTCTTTATGACTTGTGGTTAATTACAGCGACTTGCAGCTGATCACGTGAATGAAAACGATGGCTGTGTCCTATTTATTTATTGTACATTATCTTACAGCTAGCATAGACTCCGATGTTTTGTGAAATCTTCCAAAGAGAAAATCATTATGAAGACTTTATCAGTGTGTTTGTACAAGAATCGTAGGAAGAGTCAAGACTACTATGCTGATGAATTGCATTCGATCGCCAATGTCAATCCATGATCAGAAATCTTAACAGAAGTGTATGATTTTTGCCCATGTTCACCTTTCTAGAAGTTATTTCTGAAGCATGATTTTCTTAACGAGCAGCTAGCATGTATGCAATTTGGTTGAGTAGCAAATTGCAAGTTTAGAATAGAATAATAAGCAAATTTACGTTGCCCCCTTCTGGTACTACCTTAAATTTCAATTATTTCCTCTTGTCAACAAACCCGAGTTTAATGCAATGTCCGAGACTAAGCAAAGTGAACAATAACCTGAACTTAGCAAAACGGTGGCAAAGGAGCCAAAGTGGAACTGCTTATAATCTACTGAGCTTGCATGCAAACTTTAGAAATATTAAGCCATTTATAATCAAATGAAAAAATTATTTAATTAATGTGATGTTTAATGAGTATAGCATTTATTATTGGAGCTTAAAATCAGATGATAAATTTTGGGAAAATCTCATTATATTATTATCCACATCTTAAGAATGATGGTTTGTCCTGGTCCATCATTTATTCTGCAGGATTTCTTAATCAACATAACATAAATTACACATACAAATAAAGTGACATGTAATTTCCAAACAATGGAACTGACTACTTTTATTAAACATTGGTATTACTGGGGCCCCACAAATAGTTCAAAAACCGAACCTCTGTCTGGCGCCGAAATTGTGTAAACAAGGTGATATGATTGTTGTCAAAGAACAGAAAAAACCAAAACCAAAAACCGAAAATAGATAAAAGGGAAACTATGCCATCGCATAATTTACACTGACTTTTGGCAGCTAATGTTTCAACTAGGATTGCTTCTTTTTCTTTTCCAAGTAAGAGTAGTGTCTCTGAAAGTTCAACACTGCCCAGACCAAGTGCGAAAGGCCTATCTCTGGCCAAAGAGCGGCTGGTGAATACAGAGGACACGTACTAGTCTGCCAAAGAAGAAAATTGCTTAGACGAGCCTCCCCAGAACTTCGGATCAAGATGTCTGGGTCAGGTGCAACAGCCATGTACATGTGCCTCTCAACATCAACCAGTTTTATAGTAGGACACTCACCCTGCTTATACTTGCTCTCTTCAATTCCATCAACCACCCCACTGCAAGATGTAATTTCAGCTTCTATGCGATTAACGTGCTTTTGCTGAACATTAAGCACAAACAAGCTATCCCTATCTCTAGCACCTTCCACTCCTTTGAGTATGCCACTACTACTAGAACAAGCTTCAGTTGCATTTACATTGTTTTTGCAAGAATGTTGAGCATGCAAGTCAATACCATTTATCTTCAGATCCTCATCAACTCTTGCAATCGTAACGTTGGAGCAATTGGTCCCATTGGATGCTTGAACTTCATTCCATTTATCTTTGCAGGATTCTTGAACAGCATGCACAATCTCATCACGTGAAGTATAAGCGACACAAACTAAAAGCACTCTTTGGTTGTTGTGAGCAGTAACTCTCATTGCCTTCTCTACTGCAGCCCTAACTGGTTCAGCCAGTAATTGCAAGTTGCCAATGAAATGTAGTCTAATACCATATTCGTTGACAATACTTTCTTTTTGAAGCAACTCCTCAATCTTTTCTCGCATCAACTCCATCAAGGATTGGACCTCTTTTGGCTGCCTTTTAAAGTTATCAATGCTGAATGCATATACAGTTACGTATTTCACTCCCAATTCATAGCAATATCTGAGGATGGACAGTAGAGCTGAAAATCCAGCCTTATGGCCATCACCTTCAGCCATGTTTTTCTTCTTTGCATACCTTCGATTGCCATCCATGATGAAAGCAATATGATTTGGCACAGGACCAGCAGATAAAACACCGAACATGCATCTTCTCAGAAAACTACATAAACCTCCAAACAGGTTGCTTGTCATACTTCTGGCACTTTTCTCCATTAAAATGTTTGATATGAAACTTTAAGAACCATCAAGAAGAAACCTTCCTCAAAAGTTAGCATATGAAAAAGTTCAAGCAACAATAGTTGAGTATCCCGACAGGTGATCATTAGATACTAAGGAAGTATTAGTCTGCATTGTGAAAGAGGAAAATCAAAATGCAACTGTTTAGTAATAGGTAAGGCAAGCAGTCACTCTATATGTCTATGATTAATTGTTTGGTTTATTTACAAGCTGATTAGTTAAACCTTGGACTATGACCCAACTGATAAATAAATAACAGTAAGTTTGATAATCCACATGTCATAGCTCAGGTACCAAGTATTTGTTGCATGTATTCAGCAAATCAATGAAATTATTTCCCATAATCCCATCAATCAATGATGGTTAATGCCACAGGTTGAGCATCATTAAGGATTTAGGGAAAAAGATGATGAAAGTTGCTTCTCCACAAATTTTTTAATGGATTAACCTATCAAAGTATCACTCACATGTCAGACACCCCCTAGCATCATGAGCATATATGGCTCCAAATTGGTCTGTTCTAGTTATCATTATTGTTATTACTACTTCAGGTACAAGGTCCATTTTAATGCTTCTTTCCTTAACCATAAACAATGAGATGAAAAAAACCACAAACAAGTTACTTCTTTCCTGCACTAATATTATTTAAAAATAATAATTAACCTATACCCATAAATAAATTCAAAATAGGCTTTTGGCAGCTACATAATCACAAATGGTGTCTACTGCAATGTATGTAAAGGCACCAAAGTTGGAAAATAATACTTCTGGAGTGATGTATTAATATGTTCTTCTGGCAACAGGAAAGTATAAAAAGCAAGAAAAACCATGGTCTCTCTTGGCTTAAGGTAAATGGCAGCATGTCAATATGAACTAAAAGGAAATACATCTAATAAAAGATTAAGAAAACATTTAAGTTGATATACAGCAACTTATTAAACACTAAAGCGAACAAACCAGTCCCCAAGGCAGAAAATGAAAGAAATATTCTAAAATACTCAAACACAGACTCTTATACAGCATTTCAAATAGGGATGGCAACGGGGCAGCACTCGCCATCCCAGTCCCCGCCCCCAGCCCCCGCCCCCATCCCCGCCAAGGAGAAAAAATTCTCCCCATTGCAGTTCCCTGCAGGGTTATCTAAAAAAATTTCAAAAATATAAAAAATGAAGAAAAAATCAATAATGTTCATCGTTTCTTTCTGCGTTTTTTCAAGTCTCACTTTCCAGAATGGTCTCACTATCGCTGATGACTGTATCTACTATACTACAGAACAGAATGCAAAGCGCATGGTAATTTAGCAGTCAAGTTAAGAGTAACTAAATGTTGACAGACATGCAAACTTGTATAATATATATATATATATATGTAGTAGATTCCTTTACTCAAGAAATCATTATTGTATACGCTTAGGAAAGATCTTAACAAATAGGATTATGCCTTTTCGCCAGAAAAAAGAATACGACTTCATAATGCAGCTTCTGGAGGATGAAGAACCCAAAAATAATATATGGAACACATAGATAGAATAAATCTTTTGTGCTTTTCCTGATAGAAACAAGACAAAACAGAAGTAGAATGCAAAGAAAAGTAGAAAACCCACCAAATTGAACCAGATAAGAGAAACAAAACAGGACAGTCCCTCGTACCTGAGAGCGACGAGCGAGAATGGAGAGACCAGACGCGAGAGGTTTCAGATTTGGGAATTAGGTCACTCAGGAATCAGGATTAGGAAATAGGAATGAATGGATCAGGGTTTTTATTTTTTATTAAAATTATTTTTATTTTAGCTGTCAATTTATTAAATTACCTCTAAAATCTATAATTAATATATATATATATATATATTAAAACATTTTAATAATTTTATAAAATTATGAAAATATTTTTCGGGGACAGATATAGACCCCGTAGACAAAGAGTGTGATCTTAAAGCTCATTTGGTTTATATTAGATAGAAAATAAAAAATAAAAAAAATAGATGAAACAGAGAGAAAAAATAATTATTTGGTTCGGTATAAAAAAATATTAAGAAAAAATAAATAAATATTTTTATTAAATTATCCTTATTTATATTTTTATTTAAAAAAAACAGACATTGCTAAAACCAACTTTCTAGATAGAAAAGAATGTGGAGTTACTAGAATACCCTTTAACATTAGCTGTCCAGCAATTCATCATCTGATGAAGGAGGGAGAGATCGAGGTCAGTGAGAGAAGGAGATGGGCGAGAGAAACACAAACTGGATTTTATATGTGTGGGAGAGAGAAAGGAGGTTAGTAAGAAAGGGAGATGGGCAAGCGAGAAGCAGAGGACTAGATTGTGTGTGTGTGAGAGAGAGAGAGAGAAACAGAGAAGAAGAGAGAGGCCTCTTTTTTTTAAATAAAAAATATAAATAAAGATAATTTAGTAAAATTACCTAATTAAAAAATATATATTAAAATATTTTTTTAATTTTTTTTATACCCAAACAAACAACTTTTTTCTTCTTTTTCATCTTTACTTTTCATCTCTTTTTTTTTCATTCCTCATTTTCTTTTTATTTTTAATTTGTAATGCCACGGAAATTTTTTTTCTATTCTCGTGTGGAGGAAATCCCTGCCAACATTGCTACCCTTATTTCAAAGCTTTTCTTTCTTAAAACTCATTCAGTAATCAATCATTACTCAGTTTCGATCAACCAGGCGTACTTAAAACACTTGATCAATTGTCACTCCATTGCCACTCTCCCAAAAACAATATAAGCAAGAAAATAACAGGAAACTTCGATACTTTAGTAAATTTTCAGAGTTACAATTAAAACAATTCGTCCCTACCCCCTCCAAATCCCATTACCATTCGCCCGTTCCAAAAAGGGAGTACTTTGACGTACTAGAACGGCAACTGAACGATGGAGGAACATACCAACAGACCAGAAAGAATTACGTTCTTCTAGATGACATACCTGGCAGGCAGGAAACCCGGAACGAAGTGGGATTGATGGCATGCTCCGCTTCTGCAACTCCTCGACCCCGCTCTGCTTTGGACTTTAAGTCTACGACTCCACTAGTCCAATCGAAGTGGGAGGTTCAGCCGCTGTCAGCGTCAGCCTTGGGCGCCACAGAGGAGAGAGACGAGATGAAATCGGAGACATCAGATTATGTGAGACAGTGAGAGAGACGCACAGAGAGAAGGTCAAAGGCAGGTGTTAAGCAAATTGGGGATTGTGAGGTTAAAAGAGTGTGAAAGATGAGGGTGGCTAGTGGTGGATTCGATTCTCGAGAGGAATTTAAAATAGAATGCACAAATGGAGTTCTTGGGAATTCGGAATGTCTTAAAGGGGGACAAGCACCGATTTTGCAACGGTTTAATGGTTAAATCTTAAATTTTAAACTTTAAATTTTAAATGATTAAAATCGTTGCAAAATTATTATTTTTTATTTTTTTTTAAATTTTTAGCAACAATTTTAACATCTTTGCTAAAAAAATGTGTCTCCAAATTCCATCCCTATCAACCTCCCCACACACATTTTTTCAAGGTCAAAAAAAAAGGAATTTTTTTTTGATCAATTAACATATATTTAAATGTATATTACTCTGTGTGGAGGGGATCGGACCTCTGGAGAGGTCGACCTCTCCACAATAAAATCATATCCTAAAAAATGAAGATCTTACAAAAATAATTATTAAAAAAGTTAATGGGTTTCCTTTTTTTTTAAAATTTAGTGTTAAATGTTAATGGGATACTATTTTCTTTTGGTTCACCTGTAAGTTTTAATTTGGTTAAATTTTTTTTTTTTAAAATTTAGTGTTAAATGTTAATGGGATACTATTTTCTTTTGGTTCACCTGTAAGTTTTAATTTGGTTAAATTATTTTTTATTCATATTATTAACTCTGTCAATAAAATTTAATAAAATATCGATAAATTTAGTAATAACTCCGCCTATATTTTATAGCCAGTCCCAAGTCTGGATAAAAGAGAAGGGTTGTGTTAGGCTCTCGACAGCCAACGTAAAACTGTGTCGAATCTCTCATGAACATGGATCAACGACAATATTATGCTAATGCTAGGACGTTGCCCGGAAGCAACGCACTGTATGACTCGAGTACAGTGACAAGTGAGCTAGAGCCGCTGCATCGGCACCCGGATGTAGTGTTAAATGAGCAAAGGTCCACTAATACTAGGTCGTTGTCTGGAAGCAACGCGCTGTATGGCTCAAATACAGTGTCAAATGAGCTAGAGCCACTGCATCGTCGATCGAATGTAGTGTCACAAGAGCATGTTCCTGGAAGGTTGAGGGTAAAGAAGCTAGTCCAGGAGAACAAAATCAGGATTGATACATAGAATATTGGAACCATGATAGAAAAATTCATGGAGGTTGTGGACACTATGAAGAGGAGGACAATTAACATCTTGTGTCTTCAAGAGACTAAATGGGTTGGAGAAAAGGTTAAGAAATTTGACTGTTCATACTTCAAGTTCTAGTACACGGGAAAAGTAAGGACAAAAAATGGTGTAGATATTATGGTTGACAAGGAATGGACGCCGAGTGTGGTGGAGGTAAAAATGATTGGGGATAGGATTCTATACTTAAGAATGATTATTGTAACAAATACTATCCACATCATAAGTACCTATGCACTACATGTAGAGACGGATGCATATCTTAAGGAAAAGTTTTTGTGATATCCCAAATTTAATTACCTTAGAAAATGAGGCTAAATAAATAAATGAGCAAGAAAATAAGGATAAAATAATTATTAAGAAATTTTTGAAAGATATAAATAGAATTTTATCCATTGAGTAGGGACTTATCTGAATAGAATAAAAATATTTAAGGGTTTTTATCATTTTCAACCAAAAGAAAAAAAAAAATGAGATATTGACGTGTGTGAGGTGTGCGGAGGAGAAAATGAGGAAAAAAAAAAGAAAAGAAAAAGAGAAGGTGGAATGTAGGGTATGAGAAAAAGTTAAAAATAAAATTATATATATATATATATATGAATGTGGTGTGAGTCACGGTAGGGGGGAAGTGAAGAAAGAGAGGAGAAGATGATGGAGAGGAAGATAAAAAAAAAGGGAGAAAGTGATGTTTGATTTGAGGCTGGAATAGTGAAAAAAATATTAAAAAAAATTATGTATATATGTGTGTGTTATGTGAGTTGGGAAAGGAAGAACGAAAGAGAAGGAAAAAAAAGAAAGAGGAGAGAGAGAGAAAGAGACAAGGGAGAGAGAGAGAAGAAGAAAGGAAAGAAGAAAAAGGAAAGACATGGGAAACGCAGAGTAAATATGAGCAAGGAAGTTTAACAAGTTGAGAATCAGGTAGTTAGTCTTCCATAAAAGTATGATTATTTATGATTTATGATATCTGTGTTCATAATCAATTTTTACAGAATTTTATTTATAAATCTTGTTCTACATAGTGAACAAGAGAAATTTAATTGTTATCAATATGATGTTATGCTTTTATGGCTGAAATAATCTCCTCATGTGTTTACATGTTTTTAATAAAGTGACTAGCTACTGAGATATTTTATATCTCACTTTTAGAAAATTGATCATTTCAGGAAAAAGAGCAAAGGGAAGGCTTTGATGATATTAATGATGAGATTGAAGTGTAGAAATATATTTTATGATAGTTTATGATACAAAGATGTAAAGATAATAATAAATATTATGTAAATTATTTTTGTATGTATTCAAACTCAGATATAATTAATGAGAATCTTGTAAATTTCCTGCAAGATTACTATTCACATGAATAGTAAATTTTGTAAATAGTAAAATTTATAATTATTTGAAAGAAAATTATTCAGAAAATTATCCAGTGAACCGATTTAGAGAAAAATTATTATTTTTTAAAGGAAATAAAAAGTCGGGGTGTTATAAAATGGTATCAGAGGAAAAGATCTTGTCATCTTATGGAAAGGAAAATATTTACATGTAATTGTTTGATTTGTTAAAAGTATTATTTTTATGATGTTTGTGTTTGAGTTGCTGTGAATGTTTGTTATGATTAAATGATATTTAGAAGAGTATTTGAGAAAAAAAAAAGCAAGTCATATAGAGAATTGATTAAATATGAATAAAGGCATACAAGGTATCTTTTGATGAATAAAGAAAATAATGGAGTCTTATTTGTAACGTATGTCTGGCCAGTATATTTTACATGTAAGAAATCATTATAGCCTAAATTCATAAAAAGAAAAGGTATGCCGAAGTTGAATTAGAATTTACTTTGAGTGTGATAATTTAGATAAAAAAATATTAGAGATATTTATCTCTATAAAATTAAGTACCTAATGAAGTGTACATTGAATTATAGATAAAGCTTATATTTCCTATGATCATATGAATTATCCATGTGTTTGTTCTCTCTCTAAAAGTATTCTTGAAGATGGAATTCTACAAAAATGATCTGGAATTCTTATTCCATACCATATTAATGATTAGAAATGTTATTAGTATAAACATATCTATGTTTATGTAATAACTCTTAATTCTGTAGAAAGAATTTAAGTTAGAAGAAAGTATGTATGATTATGATCTATTATGAAACAAGTGAAGATATGTTTCATAATAGAAATTAAATTCTATAAGAAAATAAATTAGAAAAAAAAAAGATTGCCTTGGATGCTTTTGTGATGCATTTTCATTATCTGACACATTTTAAAAGATGGTTCAAGGTAAAATTGGACAAAAGTCAAGGTAAGTGAATAACCTTGCTAAGCTAGTTTGATGTTATTAGTCAAAGTACAGTATAAGTCTCATTTACAATATTATTTGAATATTAAGCAATTAATCTTTCAGATGACAGTATATGATGATTGGTATATTTTTAGAAATTCAAAGGAATAAAAGTATGTAGAAATTAATTTATTTCATGGTAATTGTACTGCGATAAATTTTCACTTGTTTATTGATGAGTAAAGATCTATGAGATCTAATACATGAGTTTGAAAGGGTTAGAGTCTCATACTACTCAGTGTATAACTATGAAAACCTATGCACAATGAATTTGAGGGTTAAATTCCCAGGTCACTCGGTGCAAGTATCTACGGCACATAATGCAAAGTGATTGAGGGATTGATCACCCAAGAAATCATACGCAAATCTATGGTACAAATGCAAAGTGATTGAGGGTTTGATCACCCAAGAAATCATACGTAAATCTACGATACAAATGCAAAGTGATTGAGGGTTTGATCACCCAAGAAATCATACGCAAATCAAGCAAATATAATACTACAGTTGTGTAAAATGAATGATAGATTGACTATGTTAATAAGTGTGATGTTTGTATTTGAAATATTTTCATGCACGTTGTGGTTGCAATTTTTATGTGTGTATATATGCATTAGTTTGAATTTTGGGGACAAAATTCATTTAAGGGGGGAAGAATGTGATATCCCAAATTTAATTACCTTAGAAAATGAGGCTAAATAAATAAATGAGCAAGAAAATAAGGATAAAATAGTTATTAAGAAATTTTTGAGGGATATAAATAGAATTTTATCCATTGAGTAGGGACTTATCTGAATAGAATAAAAATATTTGAGGGTTTTTATCATTTTCAACCAAAATAAAAAAATGAGATAGTGACGTGTGTGAGGTGTGCGGAGGAGAAAATGAGGAAAAAAAAAAGAAAAGAAAAAGAGAAGGTGGAATGTGGAATGTGGGGTATGAGAAAAAGTTAAAAATAAAATAATATATATATATATATATATATATATATATATATATATATATATATATATATATATATATGAATGTGGTGTGAGTCACAGTAGGGGGAAGGGAAGAAAGAGAGGAGAAGATGATGGAGAGGAAGATAAAAAAAAAGGGAGAAAGTGATGTTTGATTTGAGGTTGGAATAGTGGAAAAAAAAATATTAAAAAAAATTATGTATATATGTGTGTGTTATGTGAGTTGGGAAAGGAAGAACGAAAGAGAAGGAAAAAAAAGAAAGAGGAGAGAGAGAGAAAGAGACAAGGGAGAGAGAGAGAAGAAGAAAGGAAAGAAGAAGAAGGAAAGATATGGGAAACGCAAAGTAAATATGAGCAAGGAAGTTTAAGAGGTTGAGAATCAGGTAGTTAGTCTTCCATAAAAGTATGATTAGTTATAATTTATGATATCTTTGTGCATAATCAGTTTTTTTTACAGAATTTTATTTATAAATAGTTAGTCTTCCATAAAAGTATGATTAGTTATAATTTATGATATCTTTGTGCATAATCAATTTTTTTTTTACAGAATTTATTTATAAATCTTGTTTTACATAGTGAACAAGAGAAATTTAATTGTTATCAGTGTGATGTTATGCTTTTATAGTTGAAATGATCTCCTCATGTGTTTACATGTTTTTAATAAAGTGACTAGCTAATGAGATATTTTATATCTCACTTTTAAAAAATTGATCATTTCAGGAAAAAAAGGGCAAAATGGAAGGCTTGATGATATTAATGATGAGATTGAAGTGTAGAAATATGTTTTATAATAGTTTATGATGCAAAGATGTAAAGATAATAACAAATATTATGTAAATTATTTTTGTATATATTCAAGCTCAAATATAATTAATGAGAATTTTGTAAATTTTCTGCAAGGTTACTATTTACACGAATAGTAAAATTCGTGAATAGTGAAATCTATAATTATTTGAAAGAAAATTATTCAGAAAATTATCCAGTGAACCGATTTAGAGAAAAATTATTATTTTTTAAAGGAAATAAAAAGTCGGGGTGTTATAAAATGGTATCAGATATGTTTATACTAATAACATTTCTAATCATTAATATGGCATCGAATAAGAATTTCATATCATTTTTGTAGAATTCCATCTTCAAGAATACTTTTAGAGAGAGAACAAACACATGGATAATTCATATGATCATATGAAATATAAGCTTTATCTATAATTCAATGTACACTTCACTAGGTACTTAATTTTATAGAGATAAATATCTCTAATTTTTTTTATCTAAATTATCACACTCAAAGTAAATTCTAATTCAACTTCGGCATACCTTTTCTTTTTATGAATTTAGGCTATAATGATTTCTTACATGTAAAATATACTGGCCAGACATACGTTACAAATAAGACTCCATTATTTTCTTTATTCATCAAAAGATACCTCGTATGCCTTTATTCATATTTAATCAATTCTCTATATGACTTGCTTTTTTTTTCTCAAATACTCTTCTAAATCTCACTTAATCATAACAAACATTCACAACAACTCAAACACAAACATCATAAAAATAATAATTTAACAAATCAAACAATTATATGTAAATATTTTCCTTTCCATAAGATGACAAGATCTTTTCCTCTGATACCATTTTGTAACACCCCGACTTTTTATTTCCTTTAAAAATAATAATTTTTCTCTAAATCGGTTCACTGGATAATTTTCTGAATAATTTTCTTTCAAATAATTATAGATTTTACTATTCACGAAATTTACTATTTGTGTGAATAGTAACCTTGCAGAAAATTTACAAGATTCTCATTAATTATATCTGAGCTTGAATATATACAAAAATAATTTACATAATATTTGTTACTATCTTTACATCTTTGCATCATAAACTACTATAAAACATATTTCTACACTTCAATCTCATCATTAATATCATCAAACCTTCCATTTTGCCCTTTTTTCCTGAAATGATCAATTTTTTAAAAGTGAGATATAAAATATCTCAGTAGCTAGTCACTTTCTTAAAAACATGTAAACACATGAGGAGATCATTTCAGCCACAAAAGCATAACATCACACATTAATTAAATTTCTCTTATTCACTATGTACAACAGGAATTATAAATAAAATTCTGTAAAAATTGATTATGAACACAGATATCATAAATCATAAATAATCATACTTTTATGGAAGACTAACTACCTGTTGAAGAACGAGCCTTAAATCCCTTCTTTCTAGTCTTCTCTCTTCTCCTCCTTTTCTTTTCTATTTCGTCCTTCTCTCTCTTTTCTCTTTCTCTCTCTCTCTCTCTTTCTCTCTTCTCTTTCTTTCTTTCCTCTTTTCTCTTTCTTTCTTCCTTTTCCCGTGCCTCACACCATATATATATATATATATATATATATATATATATATATATATTATTTAATTAATCAAACTTCACATCTCCCTTTTTTTTTCTTTTTCTTTCTTTTCTTCCTTTTCTTCCTCACCGCACACCTCACACACATCACTTTCACACTTTTTCTTTTGGTTGAATGATTATTCTTCGTACTCAAAAGCTGTTGATATGGCCCGAAGAATGGAAAAGAGGTCAAAGAATAAAGAAGAATATCGTCAAAAGAAGAAAGCTAGATATAGGAGATCCTTTGATCAAGGGGAAGACTCAGGGATTTTGAAACCCTTTACTACATCACAAAATGCTCCAGCCACTCCTACTAAGTCAACTTATTCTACAGCCAGTGTGGCTAAGCCTCGTTCAGAGAGCAGGGGTGGTTTTAGCTCTTCTAGTAGAGGAGGGACTCAAGGTAGAAGGGAAAAACCTCAATGTCCTGAATGTGGAAAGTTTCACTTCGGAGAATGCAGGTTAAACACTATTGGTACAAGTTGTTTTCACTGTGGACAAAAAGGACATTTTATAAGGGAGTGCCCTCAGCTCATGACAAGACCAGGTCAAGGGTCTACTTTGCCACCTCGACCACAGTCTATTTCTGCTTCTATTACTCGAACACCAACCCCTTCAATAGGGGGTAATATGGGAAGAGGTTCTGGAAGAGGCCAAGGTGATCGTGGAAAACAAGCTGCTGGCAGAGGAAATGCAAGAGTATATGCTCTAACCCGACAGGATGCTCAAACATCAAATGCTGTAGTTACAGGTATATTATCTGTTAATACTTTTGCTGCACGTATTTTGTTTGATCCCGGTTCTACTCACTCATATGTGTCACCCCTATTTGCCAAGAGATTTGCATTTGATTCAATTACTCTTAAAGAACCATTCTTGGTTTCCACACCGATGAGAGAGACTTTGATGGTTAAAACATGTTATCGTTCTTGTAAAATAATCGTTGGAGGCATGGAAACTGAGATAGATCTTATGATTCTCAATATGTTAGATTTTGATGTGATTTTAGGAATGGACTGGCTATCTTCTTGTCATGCTACTATAAATTGTCATGATAAAGTTATTTCCTTTAGTATGCCGGGGAGGAGTAATTTTGTGTTTCAAGGAGATCGAAGTGATGTACCTTGCAACATGATATCTATGTTAAGTGCCCGGCGTATGTTTCGAAAGGGATGTCAGGGATTTCTAGCTTTTATCAAAGATTTAGAAAAGAAAGAACAGAAGTTAGAAGACATACATGTGGTTAATGAATTCCCAGATGTGTTCCCAGAAGATTTACCTGGATTACCGCCAGAAAGAGATATTGAGTTCAGTATTGATTTGGTCCCAAACACAAGACCAATTTCTATTCCACCTTATCGTATGGCTCCTGTTGAGCTAAAAGAACTCAAAGAACAATTGGAAGATTTGTTGAACAAAGGGTTCATTCGCCCAAGTTTTTCACCTTGGGGTGCTCCTGTTCTTTTTGTGAAAAAGAAAGATGGTTCTATGAGATTATGTATAGATTATCGTCAGCTGAATAAAGTCACAGTGAAGAATAAGTATCCTTTACCAAGGATAGATGATTTGTTTGATCAGCTTCAAGGAGCAAAATACTTCTCAAAGATTGATCTAAGGTCTGGATATCATCAGTTACGAATTAAGAACGATAATATACCTAAGACTGCTTTTCGTACACGGTATGGACATTATGAATTTCTTGTGATGTCTTTTGGGTTGACAAATGCACCAGCAGCATTTATGGATTTAATGAACAGAGTGTTTAAATCTTTCCTTGATAAGTTTGTAATTGTATTTATTGATGATATTTTGGTGTATTCAAAGAGTCATGAAAAACATACTGAACATTTGAGAATAGTGATTCAGACCTTGAGAGAGCATCAGTTGTACGCAAAGCTCTCAAAATGTGAATTGCGGATGAGTCATGTAACATTTTTGGGACATGTTATTTTCCAAGAAGGTATTCATGTAGATCCAAGTAAAATTGAAGCAGTTAAACAATGGCCTAGACCAACAACTGTGTCGGAAGTACGTAGTTTTCTTGGCTTAGCAGGGTATTACCGTCGCTTTGTCAAAGATTTTTCTAAGACGGCTCTCCCATTAAATAAATTAACCCGAAAGAATGTTAAATACATTTGGGATTATTCATGTGAGCAAAGTTTCACCCAATTGAAAGAGTGTTTAACTTCTGCACCAGTTTTAATCCTACCATCAGGACCAAGGGGTTACTCTGTATTCTGTGATGCCTCAAAGATAGGCTTAGGGTGTGTGTTGATGCAACATGGTAAAGTCATAGCTTATGGCTCACGTCAGCTTAAAAAGCATGAATTGAATTACCCCACCCATGATTTGGAAATGGCAGCTGTAGTGTTTGCCCTAAAGATTTGGAGACATTACTTGTATGGGGAGACTTGTCAAATTTTTACAGATCACAAAAGCCTTAAGTACATTTTTGAGCAGAGAGATCTCAATCTAAGGCAACGAAGGTGGATGAAACTTCTGAAAGATTATGATTGTACCATCCTTTACCATCCAGGTAAAGCAAATGTAGTGGCCGATGCTCTAAGTCGAAAATCTATGGGAAGTTTAGCTCACATTGCCATTATAAGGAGGTCTCTAATACATGAACTACAAGAATTGGAAGCTGATGGAGTATTCTTCGAGATCACTGAGTCAGGTACATTTTTGGCTCATTTAACAGTTAGATCATCCTTTGTTGAAAAAGTAAAAGCAACTTTAGAAAATGACATTGATATGGTCAAAATCAGAGATAAGGTAAGGCAAGGTTTAGCACCAAGTTTCTTGGTAGATGAAGAAGGAGTCTTATGGTTTAATGGGAGACTCTGTGTCCCCAACATTGAATCTTTGAAACATGAAATCTTAATGGAAGCTCATGGTTCGCCCTACGTTATATATCCTGGTGCTGTGAAAATGTATCAGGACTTGAAACAAGTTTACTGGTGGGAGGGCATGAAGCGAGATGTGACTGACTTTGTAGCTCGATGTTTGACTTGTCAGCAAGTTAAAGCTGAACATCGACGACCACCTGGTTTGATGCAAAAACTAGATATTCCCAAATGTAAGTGGGAAAGGATCACTATGGATTTTGTAGTAGGTTTACCTCGGTCAACAAAAGGAAATGACTCAATATGGGTCATAGTGGATCAACTTACTAAGTCAGCACATTTTCTTCCTGTTCATACCACTTTCAGTGTAGCAAAACTTGCTCGACTTTATGTTAAAGAAATAGTGAAACTTCATGGTGTACCAATATCCATTATATCAGACCGAGGACCACAGTTTACTTCTCGGTTCTAGAAAGTCTTTCAAGAGGCTTTGGGTACCAAAGTGAATCTTAGCACAGCATTCCATCCTCAGACTGATGGACAGTCCGAAAGGACAATTCAGACTTTAGAGGATATGTTAAGAGCTTGTGTGATGGATTTCAGTGGAAGTTGGGAAGATCATTTGTCTCTTATTGAATTTGCTTATAATAACAGTTACCAAGCCAGTATTCAGATGGCACCTTTTGAGGCTTTATATGGGAGACGGTGTCGATCTCCTATAGGTTGGTTTGAACTTGGTGAAACCAAAATATTTGGACCTGAGATGATACAGGAAGATATAAATAAAGTTAAACTGATCAGAGAGAAGTTGTTAACTGCTCAGAGTAGACAGAAGTTTTATGCGGACAACCGACGACGTGATCTTGAATTTGCAATAGGTGATATGATTTTCTTACGAATCTCACCTATGAAAGGAGTAATGAGATTCGGGAAGAAAGGCAAGCTTAGTCCGAGGTATGTTGGCCCATATGAGGTTGTAGACAGAATGGGTAATGTGGCATATCGCCTAGACCTACCTTCCGACCTAGAGGGAGTTCATCCAATATTTCATGTGTCCATGCTACGAAAATATCTTCCTGATCCTTCTCATGTCATTCAACCCCAAGAAGTTCACTTTGATGAAACTCTCACCTACGAAGAGGTACCAGTAGCTATTCTTAATAGAAAAGTCAAGAAATTGCGTACTAAAGAAATTCCTACTGTCAAGGTTCTTTGGAGAAATCATTCTCGCGAGGAAGCTACGTGGGAAGCAGAAGATGAAATGTGGAAAAACTATCCACATTTATTTGAAACTTGAGGTAAGAATGTGATATCCCAAATTTAATTACCTTAGAAAATGAGGCTAAATAAATAAATGAGCAAGAAAATAAGGATAAAATAGTTATTAAGAAATTTTTTAGAGATATAAATAGAATTTTATCCATTGAGTAGGGACCTATTTGTATAGAATAAAAAGATTTGAGGGTTTTTATCATTTTCAACCAAAAGAAAAAGTGTGAAAGTGATGTGTGTGAGGTGTGCGGTGAGAAAGAAAAGGAAGAAAAAGAAGAAAAGAAAGAAAAAGAAAAAAAAAAGGGAGATATGAAGTTTAATTAATTAAATAATATATATATATATATATGGTGTGAGTCACGGGGAAAGGAAGAAAGAAAGAGAAAAGAGGAAAGAAAGAAAGAGAAGAGAGAAAGAGAGAGAGAGAGAGAGAGAGAGAGAGAGAGAGAGAGAGAGAGAGAGAGAGAGAAGAGAGAGAAGGACGAAATAGAAAAGAAAAGGAGGAGAAGAGAGAAGACTAGAAAGAAGGGATTTAAGGCTCGTTCTTCATCAGTTAGTTAGTCTTCCATAAAAGTATGATTATTTATGATTTATGATATCTGTGTTCATAATCAATTTTTACAGAATTTTATTTATAATTCTTGTTCTACATAGTGAATAAGAGAAATTTAATTAATGTGTGATGTTATGCTTTTATGGCTGAAATGATCTCCTCATGTGTTTACATGTTTTTAAGAAAGTGACTAGCTACTGAGATATTTTATATCTCACTTTTAGAAAATTGATCATTTCAGAAAAAAAAAAGGGCAAAATGGAAGGCTTGATGATATTAATGATGAGATTGAAGTGTAGAAATATGTTTTATAGTAGTTTATGATGCAAAGATGTAAAGATAATAACAAATATTATGTAAATTATTGTTGTATATATTCAAGCTCAGATATAATTAATGAGAATCTTGTAAATTTTCTGCAAGATTACTATTCACACGAATAGTAAAATTCGTAAATAGTGAAATCTGTAATTATTTGAAAGGAAATTATTCAGAAAATTATCCAGTGAACCGATTTAGAGAAAAATTATTATTTTTAAAGGAAATAAAAAGTCGGTGTGTTACAAAATGGTATATCTCAAATTTAATTACCTTAGAAAATGAGGCTAAATAAATAAATGAGCAAGAAAATCAGGATAAAATAGTTATTAAAAAATTTTTGAGAGATATAAATAAAATTTTATCCATTGAGTAGGGACCTATTTGTATAGAATAAAAAGATTTGAGGGTTCTTATCAGTTTCAACCAAAAGAAAAAGTGTGAAAGTGATGTGTGTGAGCTGTGCGGTGAGAAAGAAAAGGAAGAAAAGGAAGAAAAGAAAGAAAAGAAAGAAAAAGAAAAAAAAAAGAGGGAGATGTGAAGTTTGATTAATTAAAATATATATATATATATATATATATGGTATGAGTCACGGGGAAAGGAAGAAAGAAAGAGAAAAGAGGAAAGAAAGAAAGAGAGAAAGAAAAGAGAGAGAAGGACGAAATAGAAAAGAAGAAGGAGGAGAAGAGAGAAGACTAGAAAGAAGGGATTTAAGGCTCGTTCTTTATAAGGTAGTTAGTCTTCCATAAAAGTATGATTATTTATGATTTATGATATCTGTGTTCATAATCAATTTTTACATAATTTTATTTATAAATCTTGTTCTACATAGTGAACAAGAGAAATTTAATTGTTATCAATATGATGTTATGCTTTTATGGCTGAAATGATCTCATCATGTGTTTACATGTTTTAAAGAAAGTGACTAGCTACTGAGATATTTTATATCTCACTTTTAGAAAATTGATCATTTCAGGAAAAATGGCAAAATGGGAGGCTTGATAATATTAATGATGAGATTGAAGTGTAGAAATATATTTTATAGTAATTTATTATGCAAAGATGTAAAGATAATAATAAATATTATGTAAATTATTTTTGTATGTATTCAAGCTCAGATATAATTAATGAGAATCTTGTAAATTTTCTGCAAGGTTACTATTCATATGAATAGTAAATTTCGTTAATAGTAAAATCTATAATTATTTGAAAGAAAATTATTCAGAAAATTATCCAGTGAACCGATTTAGAGAAAAATTATTATTTTAAAAGGAAATAAAAAGTCGGGGTGTTACAAAATGGTATCCTTGCAGGAAATTTACAAGATTCTCATTAATTATATCTGAGCTTGAATACATACAAAAATAATTTACATAATATTTATTATTATCTTTACATCTTTGTATCATAAACTACCATAAAATATATTTCTACACTTCAATCTCATCATTAATATCATCAAGCCTTCCATTTTGCCCTTTTTCCTAAAATGATCAATTTTCTAAAAGTGAGATATAAAATATCTCAGTAGCTAGTCACTTTCTTAAAAACATGTAAATACATGAGGAGATCATTTCAGCCATAAAAGCATAACATCATATTGATAACAATTAAATTTCTCTTGTTCACTATGTAGAACAGGAATTATAAATAAAATTCTGTAAAAATTGATTATGAACACAGATATCATAAATCATAAATAATCATACTTTTATGGAAGACTAACTACCTTATGAAGAACGAGCCTTAAATCCCTTCTTTCTAGTCTTCTTTCTTCTCCTCCTTCTTTTCTATTTCGTCATTCTCTCTCTTTTCTCTTTCTCTCTCTCTCTCTCTCTCTCTCTCTCTCTTTCTCTCTTCTCTTTCTTTCTTTCCTCTTTTCTCTTTCTTTCTTTCTTTCCCCGTAACTCACACCATATATATTATTTAATTAATCAAACTTCACATCTCCCTCTTTTTTTTTTCTTTTTCTTTCTTTTCTTCCTTTTCTTTCTCACCGCACACCTCACACACATCACTTTCACACTTTTTCTTTTAGTTGAAAATGATAAAAACCATCAAATCTTTTTATTCTATACAAATAGGTCCCTACTCAATGGATAAAATTCTATTTATATCTCTCAAAAAATTCTTAATAATTATTTTATCCTGATTTTCTTGCTCATTTATTTATTTAGCCTCATTTTCTAAGGTAATTAAATTTGGGATATCACATTTGTAACACCCCGACTTTTTATTTCCTTTAAAAATAATTTTTCTCCAAATCAGTTCACTGGATAATTTTCTGAATAATTTTCTTTCAAATAATTATAGATTTCACTATTAACGAATTTTACTATTTATGTAAATAGTAACCTTGCAGAAAATTTACAAGATTCTCATTAATTATATCTGAGATTGAAAATATACAAAAATAATTTACATAATATTTGTTATTATCTTTACATCTTTGCATCATAAACTACTATAAAACATATTTCTACACTTCAATCTCATCATTAATATCATCAAGCCTTCCATTTTGCCCTTTTTTTTCCTGAAATGATCAATTTTCTAAAAGTGAGATATAAAATATCTCAGTAGCTAGTCACTTTCTTAAAAACATGTAAACACATGAGGAGATCGTTTCAGCCATAAAAGCATAACATCACACTGATAACAATTAAATTTCTCTTGTTCACTATGTAAAACAAGATTTATAAATACAATTCTGTAAAAAAAAAACTGATTATGCACAAATATATCATAAATTATAACTAATCATACTTTTACGGAAGACTAACTACCTGATTCTCAACCTCTTAAACTTCCTTGATCATATTTACTCTGCGTTTCCCATATCTTTCCTTCTTCTTCTTTCCTTTCTTCTTCTCTCTCTCTCCCTTGTCTCTTTCTCTCTCTCTCCTCTTTCTTTTTTTTCCTTCTCTTTCGTTCTTCCTTTCCCAACTCACATAACACATATATATATATATATATATATATATATATATATATATATATATATATATATATATATATATATATATATATATATATATATATATATAATTTTTTTTAATATTTTTTTCCACTATTCCAGCCTCGAATCAAACATCACTTTCTCCCTTTTTTTTTTTATCTTCCTCTCCATCATCTTCTCCTCTCTTTCTTCCCTTCCCCCCTACCGTGACTCACACCACATTCATATATATATATATATATATATATATATATATATATATATATATATATATTATTTTATTTTTAACTTTTTCTCATACCCCACATTCCACCTTCTCTTTTTCTTTTCTTTTTTTTTCCTCATTTTCTCCTCCGCACACCTCACACACGTCACTATCTCATTTTTTTATTTTGGTTGAAAATGATAAAAACCCTCAAATATTTTTATTCTATTCATATAAGTCCCTACTCAATGGATAAAATTCTATTTATATCTCTCAAAAATTTCTTAATAACTATTTTATCCTTATTTTCTTGCTCATTTATTTATTTAGCCTCATTTTCTAGTTATTAAGAAATTTTTGAGAGATATAAATAGAATTTTATCCATTGAGTAGGGACTTATCTGAATAGAATAAAAATATTTGAGGGTTTTTATCATTTTCAACCAAAAGAAAAAAATGAGATAGTGACGTGTGTGAGGTGTGTGAGGTGTGCGGAGGAGAAAATGAGGGAAAAAAAAAAAGAAAAGAAAAAGAGAAGGTGGAATGTGGGGTATGAGAAAAAGTTAAAAATAAAATAATATATATATATATATATATATATATATATATATATATGAATGTGGTGTGAGTCACGGTAGGGGGGAAGGGAAGAAAGAGAGGAGAAGATGATGGAGAGGAAGATAAAAAAAAAAGGGAGAAAGTGATGTTTGATTTGATGCTGGAATAGTGGAAAAAAAATATTAAAAAAAATTATGTATATATGTGTGTGTTATGTGAGTTGGGAAAGGAAGAACGAAAGAGAAGGAAAAAAAAAAGAAAGAGGAGAGAGAGAGAAAGAGACAAGGGAGAGAGAGAGAAGAAGAAAGGAAAGAAGAAGAAGGAAAGACATGGAAAACGCAGAGTAAATATGAGCAAGGAAGTTTAAGAGGTTGAGAATTAGGTAGTTAGTCTTCCATAAAAGTATGATTATTTATGATTTATGATATGTGTTCATAATCAATTTTTACAGAATTTTATTTATAAATCTTGTTCTACATAGTGAACAAGAGAAATTTAATTGTTATCAATATGATGTTATGCTTTTATGACTGAAATGACCTCCTCATGTGTTTACATGTTTTTAAGAAAGTGACTAGCTACTGAGATATTTTATATCTCACTTTTAGAAAATTGATCATTTCAAGAAAAAGAGCAAAGGGAAGGCTTTGATGATATTAATGATGAGATTGAAGTGTAGAAATATATTTTATGATAGTTTATGATACAAAGATGTAAAGATAATAATAAATATTATGTGAATTATTTTTGTATGTATTCAAGCTCAGATATAATTAATGAGAATCTTATAAATTTCCTGCAAGATTACTATTCATATAAATAGTGAATTTTGTGAATAGTGAAATCTATAATTATTTGAAAGAAAATTATTCAGAAAATTATCCAGTGAACCGATTTAGATAAAAATTATTATTTTTTAAAGGAAATAAAAAGTCGGGGTGTTACAAAATAGTATCAGAGGAAAAGATCTTGTCATCTTATGGAAAGGAAAATATTTACATGTAATTGTTTGATTTGTTAAAAGTATTATTTTTATGATATTTGTGTTTGAGTTGCTGTGAATGTTTGTTATGATTAAATGATATTTAGAAGAGTATTTGAGAAAAAAAAAAGCAAGTCATATAGAGAATTGATTAAATATGAATAAAGGCATACGAGATATCTTTTGATGAATAAAGAAAATAATGGAGTCTTATTTGTAACGTATGCCTGGCCAGTATATTTTACATGTAAGAAATCATTATAGCCTAAATTCATAAAAAGAAAAGGTATGCCGAAGTTGAATTAGAATTTACTTTGAGTGTGATAATTTAGATAAAAAAATATTAGAGATATTTATCTCTATAAAATTAAGTACCTAGTGAAGTGTACATTGAATTATAGATAAAGCTTATATTTCCTATGATCATATGAATTATCCATGTGTTTGTTCTCTCTCTAAAAGTATTCTTGAAGATGGAATTCTACAAAAATGATCTGGAATTCTTATTCCATACTATATTAATGATTAGAAATGTTATTAGTATAAACATATCTATGTTTATGTAATAACTCTTAATTCTGTAGAAAGAATTTAAGTTAGAAGAAAGTATGTATGATTATGATCTATTATGAAACAAGTGAAGATATGTTTCATAATAGAAATTAAATTCTATAAGAAAATAAATTAGAAAAAAAAAAAGATTGCCTTGGATGCTTTTGTGATGCATTTTCATTATCTGACACATTTTAAAGGATGGTTCAAGGTAAAATTGGACAAAAGTCAAGGTAAGTGAATAACCTTGCTAAGCTAGTTTGATGTTATTAGTCAAAGTACAGTATAAGTCTCATTTACAATATTATTTGAATATTAAGCAATTAATCTTTCAGATGACAGTATATGATGATTTGTATATTTTTAGAAATTCAAAGGAATAAAAGTATGTAGAAATTAATTTATTTCATGGTAATTGTACTGCGATAAATTTTCACTTGTTTATTGATGAGTAAAGATCTATGAGATCTAATACATGAGTTTGAAAGGGTTAGAGTCCCATACTACTCAGTGTATAACTATGAAAACCTATGCACAAAGAGTTTGAGGGTTAAATTCCCAGATCACTCGGTGCAAGTATCTACGGCACATAATGCAAAGTGATTGAGGGATTGATCACCCAAAAAATCATACGCAAATCTATGGTACAAATGCAAAGTGATTGAGGGTTTGATTACCCAAGAAATCATACGCAAATCTACGGTACAAATGCAAAGTGATTGAGGGTTTGATCACCCAAGAAATCATACGCAAATCAAGCAAATATAATACTACAGTTGTGTAAAATGAATGATAGATTGACTATGTTAATAAGTGTGATGTTTGTATTTGGAATATTTTCATGCACGTTGTGGTTGCAATTTTGTGTGTATATATGCATTAGTTTGAATTTTGGGGACAAAATTCATTTAAGGGGGGAAGAATGTGATATCCCAAATTTAATTACCTTAGAAAATGAGGCTAAATAAATAAATGAGCAAGAAAATAAGGATAAAATAGTTATTAAGAAATTTTTGAAAGACATAAATAGAATTTTATCCATTGAGTAGGGACTTATCTGAATAGAATAAAAATATTTGAGGGTTTTTATCATTTTCAACCAAAATAAAAAAATGAGATAGTGACGTGTGTGAGGTGTGCGGAGGAGAAAATGAGGAAAAAAAAAGAAAAGAAAAAGAGAAGGTGGAATGTGGGGTATGAGAAAAAGTTAAAAATAAAATAATATATATATATATATATATATATATATATATATATATATATATGAATGTGGTGTGAGTCACGGTAGGGGGGAAGGGAAGAAAGAGAGGAGAAGATGATGGAGAGAAAGATAAAAAAAAAAGGGAGAAAGTGATGTTTGATTTGAGGCTGGAATAGTGAAAAAAAAATATTAAAAAAAATTATGTATATATGTGTGTGTTATGTGAGTTGGGAAAGGAAGAACGAAAGAGAAGGAAAAAAAAGAAAGAGGAGAGAGAGAGAGAGAAAGAGACAAGGGAGAGAGAGAGAAGAAGAAAGGAAAGAAGAAGAAGGAAAGACATGGGAAACGCAGAGTAAATATGAGCAAGGAAGTTTAACAGGTTGAGAATCAGGTAGTTAGTCTTGCATAAAAGTATGATTATTTATGATTTATGATATTTGTGTTCATAATCAATTTTTACAGAATTTTATTTATAAATCTTGTTCTACATAGTGAACAAGAGAAATTTAATTGTTATCAATATGATGTTATGCTTTTATGGCTGAAATGATCTCCTCATGTGTTTACATGTTTTTAAGAAAGTGACTAGCTAATGAGATATTTTATATCTCACTTTTAGAAAATTGATCATTTCAGGAAAAAGAGCAAAGGGAAGGCTTTGATGATATTAATGATGAGATTGAAGTGTAGAAATATATTTTATGGTAGTTTATGATACAAAGATGTAAAGATAATAATAAATATTATGTAAATTATTTTTGTATGTATTCAAGCTCAGATATAATTAATGAGAATCTTGTAAATTTCATGCAAGGTTACTATTTATATGAATAGTAAATTTCATGAATAGTGAAATCTATAATTATTTGAAAGAAAATTATTCAGAAAATTATCCAGTGAACCGATTTAGAGAAAAATTATTATTTTTTAAAGGAAATAAAAAGTCGGGGTGTTACAGTTTTGGGAAGATTTGGAGGGATTGGTTAGAAGCATACCTTTAGAAGAGAAGATTTTCATCGGAGGGAACTTAATGGTCACGTTGGGAAAGAAGCAGGACAATATGAGAGGGTCCATGGTGGCTTTGGTTTTGAAAAGCTTAACGAGAAAGGACAGTATATACTTGATTTGTCAATGGCTTATAATTTCAAGGTTGTCAACACCTGCTTCAAGAAGCGAGAGGAGCATTTAATCACATACATGAGTGGAGCTTCAAAGTCACATATTGACTTTTTTTCTGGTAAAAAATCCAGATAGAAAAATCTGTCAAAATTGTAAAGCTATTCCTGGAGAACCCGTAGCAACTCAACATAGGGTTTTGGTCCTTGACGTGATTATTAAGGGTCAGAAACAAAAGCATCGTCAGGCGATGAACCCTAGGATCAAGTAGTGGCAGCTAAAAAGGGAGAATCAACAGACTTTCAAGAGAAGATTGTTGGAGGAAGGATCTTGGGAGTTACGAGAAAATGCTAATACCATGTGGGAGGAGATAGCCAAGAGGGTTAGAAAGGTAGCTAAAGCACTTTTAGGAGAATTAAAAGGTTTTGGACAAAGAGATAAGGAATCTTGGTGGTGGAATGAGACCGTTTAAGAGAAGATCAAATTTAAAAGAGAATGGTTTAAAGCTATCCATTTATGCAATAACTCGAAAAATTGGGAAAGGTATCGGAAGGCTAATTAGGAGACTAAAAAAGCAATAAGTGAAGCACGATCTAAAGCGTTTGAAGAATTTTACAAAGACTTTGGAACGAAAAAAGGAGAACAAAAGATTTACAAGATTGCGAAGACTAGAGGGAGGAAATCTAGAGATTTGGATCAAGTAAGATGTGTTAAGGATGAAGAAGGAAAAGTTCTGGTTACAGATAGAGATATTAAAAACAGATGGTAGGGTTACTTTCACAAGCTCTTTAATGACGGAACAGGGTTGACTTGTGATATGGAAGATTTAACAACCTTGGAGAAAGAACAAAATTTAGCATATTATCGCAAGATTAAGGTTGATGAAATCAAAGAAGCTCTTAGAAAAATAGATAATGGTAAAGTTGTTGGTCTTAATGATATTTCTATTGAAGTTTAGAAGTGTTCAGGGGAGTAGGGTACTATCTGGCTAACTAAACTCTTTAATGAGATTTTAAGGTCCAAGAAAATGCCTGAGGAATGGAGAAGAAGCACTTTGTACCTATTTATAAAAACAAATGAGACATCCAGAACTACACAAACTACAGAGGGATTAAACTTATGAGTCACACTCTAAAATTATGGGAAAGAGTGATTGAACGTATGTTAAAAATGAAGACGAGTATTTCTGAAAATCAATTTGTATTCATGCCAAAACGGTCTACTATAGAAGCTATTTATCTTCTAAGAGGGTTGATGGAAAGATATCGGAGTAAACAAAAAGACTTGCATATAGCATTTATTGACTTGGAAAAAGCCTATGATCAAGTACCAAAAGAGGTGTTGTGGAAAGCCTTGGAACAGAAAGATGTACGGGTTATGTATATTAGAGTTATAAAAGATATGTACGATGGGACTACAACTAGTATAAGAACGTTTGGAGGGGAGACTAGAGACTTCCCTATTAAGATTGACCTACATCAGAGATCATCTTTGAGCCCTTATTTGTTTGACCTGGTTTTAGATGTTCTGACGAAACACATCCAAAAAAAAATTCATGCATGCTTTTTGCAGATGATGTTGTTCTCATAGCAGAGTCAAATGAAGAGATTAATTTTAAACTTGAGTTATGGAGAGCTACTTTGGAATCAAAGGGTTTTCGTCTGAGCAGGAGTAAGACCGAATATATGCATTGTAAATTTAACAAACAAGAAGCTAGGAATGAGTTGGAGGTTAAAATTGGTGATCAGGTCGTATCAAAAGTGTCAAAGTTTAGGTATCTTAGATCAGTTATACAAGATGACGGCGAAATTATTGGAGATGTGAAACATAGGATACAAGCTAGGTGGTTGAAGTGGAGAATGACATCAGAGGTTGTTTTTTATCAGAAAGTACATGATAAGCTCAAAAGAAAGTTTTATCGTACTACTATAAGATCAGCGATTTTATATGGGAGTGAATGTTGGGCGATGAAAAGACAACAAGAACATAAAATTGGAGTGGCGGATATGAGGATGTTGCGTTGGATGTGTGGTCATACAAGAAGAGATATGATTCGTAATGATCATATACGAGGTAGAGTTGGAGTGGCACCTATTAAGGAAAAAATGGTTGAAAATCATTTAAGGTGGTTTGAACATGTTCAAAAAAGACCGTTGGAAGCGCCACTTAGGAGAGTTGAGCAGATAGTTTAGAACCCTGTAAAAAAAGGTCGAGGAAGACCAAAAAGGATACTTAGAGAAATTATTGAACGGGATCTTCTAATAAATGAGATACCTAAATAGTTTATCATTGATAGAGCTCAATGGCATCGTGCGATCCATGTAACCAACCCCACCTAGTGGGATAAGGCTTTGTTGTTGTTGTTGTGTCGATAAATTTAGTAATAGAGAAAAATTATAAATTTATAAAACTATAAAAATTAAATTATAGAAAGACTAAAAAGATAATTTATTTCATAAGACAGAATTTAATAAATTAAAATATAATAATAATAATAATAATAGAAATATAAATAGGATTATAACAATGGAAATATACATGATTTTATATATAATATACACAACTTAACCCCGTTACAATATCTTTTTTCTTTTTTCATTATTGCTGCTGTATTAAATTTATGTTTCAACATCAACCTTTTATTTTTGCCACATAGAGTCACGGTTTTCCTGAAATTTAAAATATTTAAGCAAGTTCAGGTAGTAAAGAAATAGAAGAAACAAAGTTGAATAATATTCCATCTGTGAAAGATGATAATACTGCTACTCAATCATTTATTCCAAAGATAGAAATAAAGTTGATGCTGTTTTCAGGTAAAGTTATATATGTTGGTATTCCATCTACACAATTATACGAACTTTATGCGTCAATTATATTCCTTTTAATGGTGTCAGACTACTTTGTTGGATGAACGCAAAAGAAATGTCTAAAAATATTCAAGTCCTATGAAAGATACAGATACTTGGTAAGCTAAAGGTACTTTCACTAATTTAAATGGATAAACATTGTGAAAATCAACTTTTAATAAATGCTATGGCAACAGGAACAAACACTCAAGGAGTTATGTTTCTATCCTCAGATGATTTTCGTAAAGTTGATAATTTGCAGAAGCTTTGGAGATTAAAGCCTTACCTTAAGAGGATCAGAATCCAACACCCTCTGTTCTACGAACATCTGCCATGGGAAGCCCAATCAAATGGCGCATGCAGCTGCGGATTTAGCGAAACGGTCCTTGTTGAGCAGAAATTGATCCTTCAATCTTCCAAGTACGCTCAAGCATATTGAAACCCTATATTCTAGAGATCTCTTTTATTTTTCCTCTGTATTTGTTTTTGTCTTTTTGTCGAGCGTGTTGATTCATGTTCGGTTTAATTCTACCCCCGCTCCCCCTCCCCCAAGTCCCCATACGAAAAGACGGGTCATGGGCTGGGTTCTTTCTGTCGTTCTGGGTTGTTTGGCCTTGTGCCTTATTCTTCCCATGTATTGTCCCAAAAAACAGATAATAAGGGCATAGCAACACACGGCGCAAAACTGACTTTTTATTTCCAGTGTGTTCTAAGACTGTTTGTTTGGGCTTTGGGCCCAATTAAAGCTGTTTCCCATTTTCGAATTCAATAGCTCAAAATCAAAGCGAAATTAGAACCCTACTTTCAATACGTCAAGTCCATAATCATCATCTTTTGCTCTGCTCGGTTTCCCTCCGCTTGTGCGACGCGCCGTGGTGAGGGCTGCCCCCCTCCTTTCCTTTGGTTTTTTCCCCCTCTCTATTATGGGAGAGTCTTCCACTTCTCTTTGGTAGAAGCATTTCTTCTTTCACTGTGAGAGTCTTTTTTGCTTTTTGCTCTTTGTTCCTTTGTATTTCAAATGATCGAGCCTGAGGAGGAGACCAAGATGTTCTCTGGTTGGGGGTTCTGCAGTGGCCAGAGGTGTTGTATTTTTGAATCTTAGCAAAAACCTTTGCCTCTTAAGGGAAAACCTTTGCTCCCCTACTGCTTCCTTTCACACCGGTGCTATCCATCTCTCTGGAACTAAAGAGCTATAGCCGGTGGAGCCTTGAGCTTTTCCGGTCGGTCGATGAGGACACCTCTCCCTCTCTCTTTTGCAAGCTTGTCCCCTGCCTACCGAATCGATGACGTCATTGCCATTGAAGTCGATGAGACGTTTGCCAACGAAGATTGCTTCTTTTGCTTTCGATCTAGTCGGTGATCCGGCAAACCAACCGGGAGTGTTGAAGCGCTAGAGGACACGGCGGTGGAGGATGGTGCATGCGCGCCCGAGGTCAACCGAGAACCTTAATCCCTACCAAAAAGCATGTCGATGTTGCATCAAACAGAGGCGGTGGGGGACGGAGGTTCTCTTGTTTCGGAGCTCCGATCCATTTTTCCTTTATATATATATATATATATATTATGTACTTTTTATGCTTTGGTTCTGTTTGGTATTTGTGATAGCCTTTATATTTTTTTCGATTTTTTAGAAGATTAGCTCAAATTCAAGTATAGGGTTGTGTTGTTTTTTTACAGTCTACTAGATTTTGGATCAAGAGCTTGTTGCTTTTGTTTTGGTCTCATGACTATGCTGTTTATACCTATACTGATTTTTAAATCTTGTATCATCTCACAAAAGTTTAAAACTTGTAATGTATCTGACGATATTTAAACTTGATCTATTTTATATAATTTTATCATTTTAATGAAATTCATATTCATTTGATTAAAAGTAAAAAAAAAAAGTTAAAGTCTATAAGTTTATGGGCTGATCCTTATTATCTAATTATTATGAAATAAAATTATAATTTACTCCATGAACTAAAATTTAATTACAAAATTAATACATGTCATAACTCAAAAAAATGACAAGATGTGCATAGTAAATATTTAAAAGAAAAGTCGCTTAAAAACTGACGATAAGGTATTCGTCACTAAAATTTTATTTTTAAGAAAATAAATTTTTGAAAAATATTTAATTTTTGAAACAATTAATCTTCCAACTAAATTGAATTGATGTGTGAATATGTCATAATTTACACCTACAAAATGATATCCTAGAGCCTATGTACCTTGTGAAAGAACCACTCATGCTCTCTCAATAAAAATTGTACAATTATTTTATAAAAATTATACACTTATATAACGTTTTTGTAAGAGAATTTAATAATGAGAATATAAAAATTATACATAATTTTTTTCCTATTTTTAATACTTTTTAGTTATATTATTTTTTATTCTCTAACAAAACGGTAATTTCTAGTTTATTTTTGTACATCAAGTTTTAAATGGGAATTATGAGTCTTTCATTGTTTCTTTTAGATGAAGGTTATCTTTTGAAGATTATGAGGATAGGTCATTTGGATTTGAAGGTGATGAGGGTTTCGGTGATTCAAGATTTTAGTGGATTAAGATTAATGAAGATGAAATTTTGAGAGGATAGGAATTATTATTTACAACTTAAAATGACACGACTTAAGTTTTTTTTAAAAAATATTAGACATATTATATTTTTTGTTAGAAAATCTAATAAAAACTCAGAAAAATTTTAGCTAATTTTAATCTATCATTGAATCACCATGTGGTAAGTTAATAAGTTAACAACATAGGTCATGATGATGTTATGTTGAACATTATTATTTTGTAGTGAAGTGAAAACCTTCTTAGTTAAAGAATGCCTTTCTCACGATTCAATTTAAATGTTACGGGTCGGCCAAAGCAAAAGTTTGACTTTGTCATTTAGGTACAAGATATGTCTGGTATTTTTCAAATAATTTCTACATCGTTTTGTATTATTTATTGGTTTAATTTCACTATCACCAATAACAAAATAATGTCGAGTGACATGAGTGCAATCTAATAGTAATATCATATATGTAACTACTTTGACTAAGTTAGTACATTCTTGTGTAAATGGTGCAAATTTCCTATAACTTGAGTGGCCAGTCAATCTTTTCCTTTATGGAGTGAGAAATTCAAAGAGAAGATTGGTCTTGTTCTTATTATGTTTTCTTCGTTTGATTCCACTTACTATTTGGCGAAATATATAAATTCAGTCTGAACTCTGAACCACTCCCAAAAATGTTCTTTTTTTTTTTGGTTACACAAAATGTTACAAATCAAACTGTAGTTTCATAACCATGATACAGAATATGGCCCCACTATACACAAATGGCAATAGTCCAATAGTATGAGGTAGTAAAAAGGCTAGTTAAATTTCCACCTCCACCCAGGAAGAGGGCCCCCTCCTTAGCGCTTTCTTAGAGGGCCTTTTCCTTAGCGCCTAGTTAAGGAGGAGATCTGGCCTGCCTATAAGTAGAGCCTACAGCCATCCAAAAACTGTGAACAGGCCAAAAAACCTTCTTAGTGCCTGCGCTAAGGACGGGGCCTTGATCCTAGCAAAAGAACCAATAAAGAAAAAATCCACAGCTATCAAGAAGCTGACCCAAACTTATACTTTGGACCATAATAAAATTCACCTCCGTTTCAAACAGTTCTGAGTTCTGCTTCATACTTTGGCAACTTATTGCCAAGCATGAAGATTGGTGCTGAATAGCCTAGTAGGGAGGAATTTGGATGCTCCCCATTTCAGGCAAGAAATAGAGTCAATTTTTCCAATCGTGACCATCTATTCTAAATCAGATAGTCAGGATCTTGTGATCAAAAGAAGGAAATATCACATACAGTTTGACTCTTTTTTTTAATTATTTTATTTCTTCAATTATGACCATTCCATCCAAAACAGATGATCGTGATTGAGGAAATTGACTCTTTATTTTTTGCCAAAAATGGAAAGAATCCAAAGCCCAGTAGGGAGGTGAGGGTCAGATTAAGCACGGGGCTTGGGTTCCTTTACTTTGTCTTTGATGGTTTCAATGCTTATCAATACCTCAAGTACTTCTTTCATGGAAGGACGGTTTCTAGGTTCCGGTTGTAGGCATTTTTGAGCAAGCTGAGCTGCTTGTGTTGCTGCCTTGTGTGAATATTGGCCCTGAATCTTAGCATCCATTATGGTTTTTAACTTCCTTTTACTAGAAAGATATGGCTTCACCCATTCAACCAGATTATGCTGCCCAGTAGGTCGCTTTGTATCAAGTGCCCTCAACCCTGTCAGCATTTCAAGCAGCACTACACCGAAGCCATACACATCGCTCTTTACATACAAGTGACCTGCTCAACAGTAACAATACAATCAGTAGCCATGTTAGCAGTTGTTGAGTCACAAAAGGATTGGCAAAAGTAACTTTGACTCAAGTTTCAATTTCGTTTCAAAACTTTATTTTGTGTCAATTTTATCTTTTTTTTTTTAATTAGTTTTAATTTTATCCCAGAGCCCAATGTCATCTATATTGTTAATAGTAAATGCTGATGTAGCTATCTCTACTGAACACATTAATATCAACTCATCTAATTAGGCATTTTTCATGTCAGATTTCTATTGAAATGACAAAATTTTATTGTCCTTTCAATTCTCTTGAATAATAGAAGGTAATTTGTTATTTCAAGACATTGACGTGGAGCATGTTGTACTAGTTGGCGCTAATGTAAATAGTAAAAGTAGTCACATCAATGTTTATCATTAAAAATTTAGATGACAATGATTCAGGGACAATATGGAAACTAATTTTAATGATATGGGAAAAATTGATACAAAATAAAGTTTTGGCACCAAATTGAAACTTAGATCAAAGTTTATGAACAAAAATAGTACTTTTACCCAAAAGGATTACATTAGACTGTTTTTTGAAGTACAATTATGCTCAAGAGAAAAATTCTAGTTACACTCACCAATGAAGACTCTCATGGGTGTGTCAATGGACCCCATTATCTAAAACATATATTTAGTGAATTTTTATTGGTATATGTACGAAGATTCTCAACTTGAAAAATCTTCCTGCAGCATTGAATGTCTAATTCTCCGTTATATTTAAATCCCATTGCCAGAAGAAAATCATTAATTATCTGCTTCTACGTAATATGCTGTCTAGTCATGAATAAGGTCAAAAGACTTAATTGTGATACACAAAGTGCTTGAATTGTCAATCACTATAATTACCTGTTGCAATATATTCTGGAGCAGCATAGCCATATGTGCCCATTATCCTAGTAGTCACATGTGATTCTCCTAAGGAAGGGCCCAATTTCGCCAAACCAAAATCAGAAATTTTGGCGTTATAATTCTGTAAAATGCAAAAGACAATCTGAATATTAATGTGATCTATGATATGCAGAAACCATTAACTTTGTTACTCCAAAAAACACGAGTTCACAGCACCATTTAATATTTTTCAAGTAGTCAAAAGGTCTAATATTAACAACTTAAAAGTTAAAACAATCCAATGAGGAATTCGGTCGTAGGAGATATACAGGAATCTGAATTCATGAATTTGCCACTCATCTCAATATGATCCTACATTTATTTTAGCTTCCATCTTCTAAACAATGAAGGAAGGAGTAGATTAAAACCACCATAAGAGGCCAACTAACCGCATCAAGTAGTATATTTGAGGCCTTGAAATCTCTGTATATCACTTGCTTTTCTGAAGTGTGCAAGAAAGCCAGTCCCCGAGCTGCACCAATAGCAATCTTAAGCCGCATGCTCCAAGAAAGGGGTTCAATGTTAGGATTTCCTGCACAAAAACAAAGACAAAGAAAAACAGATTAGATGCTAATGCATGGCCAAGCAGTTTTCTATTTTTTTATGCCACTTATTTAATCCGTCATCAGTTCATACTTCTGAAGAGATGATTCTCCAAGCTTCCCTTTGGCATGAACTCATACACAAGAAGAAGCTCCTCAGCGTCCCAACAGTAACCCAATAGCTTGACCAAGTTGGGATGAGAAAGCCTTCCTAAAAAATTCACTTCTGACTGTATTATCACATCAAGATAGCAAAATATTAATTCACAATATCTGATACCTGCTCTAAAAATTGTGCAAAAAGAGTAGGATTTATCACATGGTGGGTACCAAAAATGCAGTATGGCAGCTGAAATCACTACAAGATACACAATAGTTATTGACAAGATTGTAGTTTCAACACGAAATAAATCAGTTTTCAGTCCATTGGTTTTCTAGGAAACCGGGGCCAGAACCCAGTGGTGATAAAGGTAGAGAAAACCAAAGCCCTACTACATATTCTGTGTTCTTTAAGACAGAACAAGTTCATTTGAACCCTCCAGCCTTGTCAGGAACAGTATATGTATTTTCTAAAAGACATCTTAAAGCATGAATCATGCTTCACTTCGGACTTGGAGAACAAACCAAACAAACTAATACACTCGGATATATACAAAAGGTTCGTAACATCAACGCCTAATATTTATCAAGAATAGAGAGGGTTACATCAATGTTTACCTTACTATTTTAATAAACAGGCTTGGCTGACGATTTTTTCTACTAAGACTAGTGCCACTAACCACAATGCTGACTCATTAATATTTACTACTTGTGATAGCAAAATGGTCAAGCCTACCTCATTTCCTACGTATACATAAACTTCAAAAAAGTCCACCACAACGCCCCACGCCTGTCTTCATACTTCAACATATCTTCCCCCCCCCCCCAAAAATAAAATAAAATAAAAGTGAGTTTGTGAATGGTAACAAACGTGGAAAGTAAACGCTTATGTTAAGTTCATCTTGAGTCAAGCAGTCAACAGTGTGGATATCAAGGCAACGAATTTTAGTAACCGACCTTCATTTGCGGATAAGCAATGAATGGGCGAAAGACGGATCGTTTATGTGGGACCAGGATGCATTTTCCTACTAAATTCATTGACCATCATGTTAAAGTCATGTTCATTCTTGTTCATTAATTGATTCGTATTTAATTTCTCCATCCATTAACAAATTGATATTCAACAGCTGTAAGTTGTGACACCAAATTGCGCAATCATGATGAGAACCATTTTTAATTACTATAATATCTGATTCTTCTCCCAAAAACCTTGACTTAAACAAAATAAGGAGGAGGAAAACAAAACAATGACAGCCACTCTTAAAATTTTGAGCAGCAGAAATGAAAATTCAACGCACCTGCCACTCTTGGAATCCTTGCATACTTTCTGAGTTCAATTTTTTAATAGCAACCACCATTCCTGACCCTGCCTTGGTTGGTGTTAGTGTCTTCTCATCCAGCCAACCTTTGTACACTTTACCAAAACCACCTTCACCAAGCAATGTATCAGGTCTGAAATTCCGTGTGGCTGTTTTCAAGTCCCCAAAACTGAAGACCTTCAAGTTTGGCGTTTCTAGAATTTGCCCACTGGGAGATGAAAAGGAATCCCCAAGGCTCTCAGTAGTTATTTCTGAAAATTGACTCTTTCCAGCACTGCTAGTCGTAATAGAAAACCCAACGTTCCTACTGTCAGTACTTGCCGAACCTGCAGAGACTAATAACCAAAGAGAATTCAGATTATTATTGTGACCCAGATCAGAGAACGGAAATCTAGCTTCTTTCTCTGGGGAATTTTAACAAACAGAACGAACCCACGTCAAAATTTGAAGAAATCCTTGCTGACCCACGACGAGAACTCCGAGATTATGGAAAATTAAACCCATTTACCTGAATATGGATGTGTATTGACAGTGGAGTCCGGTCCATCATCGTGAGCGGGAGACCCAAAGCATAGACCCATATCAAGCTCTCAACAGCCTATAAAACTGGCATAAAATGGCTCCCGTGGAGCCTGAAACAGCAGTAACGATGGTATGTTGAAGGAGCAAGAGGAGAAAGAAAAGTCGAAGGGATGAGAGGTTTCTTTTTCTTTCCTGTCAATAACTCAATAATTCTAGTCCTGTTAGCTCATGGACGAGGAATTTTCCGTTATTTATATTCATATTTTTTTCCCTCGTGCTCCCCTATGCGAATTTACTCCGCGGCTTCGCTGGCCCCCCGAGGAAACCCTTTTTGCCCTACATAACAAGAGCATCTTCAATGGGCTTGTAAATAGTTGTTAAAAATAAAAATGAGTCCTTATTAAGCTTCTTTAATGGAATTTGTTAGTGTTACACATAAGAATTATTTTTAATTAAAAAAATTAATCAAAAAATTAAAAAATTAAATATATTTATATTAATTATTTTACACTAATTAAAGTAGTAAGAAGTTGTTTAAAATTAAAAGTAATAATATGACATAGTTAGACTTACAATAAATAACTCATTAATTATACTACTGAAGATGTTCTAAATTTGTTATTAAATTAAGTTATTTAATATTTAGATATATATTTGAAGAAAAACTTTTAAATTATAATTGAGGAAAGAGAGAGATAAAGAGTTTAATTTTTTTAAAATTTTAAATTATGATTGAAGATATATCTATTTTATAAAAATATAAAATGATTTTCTGTTTATGTGAATCTAAGCTTTTACATAACACTTTTTTAATAAATTTAAAATATTAACTTTATAAAATAAGTTAAAAATATTTTTTTTAAAATTAATAAGTTATTTAATTAAACTTATCTTACCACTATTTTTTATACTAATAAAAAAAAACTCTACTAAATCCAAACCACCTTAAAATAACGAATGGCAAATAGCTAACAATAGCGAGTAGCGATTTGGTTCCGCGTAAGAGTTTGGTCTAACACTTCTTCTCTGACTATGACTTGTGTGCTTCCCCGTTGATCTATTTTAAGATCCGCGTAAAAAAAAAAAAAAAAAAGGCAACAATATTATTTGACTCTCATAACTGTCTCAAATTTTGTTTTAGTCATGCCATTTTACTTTAGGTCTTATTTTGATCTTCTGATTCAATTTTATTTATTAACTTTTACTTTAAATTTTAATTTAATCTCATACCTTTCCTACTTTGATTCTTTAGTTTTATGTTGTTTCAATATAATCCTTTAATTTTATTTTAGATTTCTTTTCAATTTTTTAACACCATCAAGATGCTTAATAAAAATTAATGTAGTTTTTTTGCTTAATTCTAAAACTTCTTTTGTTAGGCATTTTGGTGGTATTAAAAAGAAAAAAAAGTGAGTGATTTTTGTAAGTTAAAGGACCAAATTGAAACAAAATTAAATTAAATGACTGGAAGAAAAATTTAAGATAAAGTTAAAGAACCAAAATGGAATAAAATAAAGTTAGGGGACCATAGTAAATCTTAAGGGGTCAAACTGAAACTTAAGGTAAAATAAGAGATCAAATTAAAACAAAATAATGTTAAGGGACTAAAGTGAAACCCAAAATAAAATTCAGAGATTAAATTGAAATAAAATTAAGTTAAGGGACCAAAATTAAAAAAAAACAAAATTGAAGAACTAAAGTGATGACAAAATTGAAGAACTAAAGTGATACTTTAACCAAATAAAATACTATCAATTATAAATTTTAAAACTTTCAACAAAAATGGACACTTCTTTGTAACAATCTTCAAAGAAAAATGGTTGTATTTATCCATAATTTGTAAGGTATGTTCTTTGATGACTAAACTGAACAAGAATTAACTACTCAAATGTACTTTAATTTGTTGTCAGCAGCAGATTATTACAACTTATCTTATTCGTCAATTTTAGATCAAACAATCATAATTAAAAATAAAAAAAATTATCTCACAAAATGAAAAATACCATACCTCACGAAATAAACAATTTGGATTCCAATTTGTTGCTGGTCAAGTTTAAATGTGTTTTGCATATTCATTACTCAATTTAGAATTCTGCATTATAACTATTACCGTGGGGCATAGCTCAAAGGGCAACTCGGCAAGTGCCAAGTGGAAGGCTGACAAGTAATGAAAAAGTGATAAAGAATAAGCATCCACTTCACATGATATTGATATATATTCAACTCGGTTCCAAGGACTAGAATTTTACTGGTGCATCGCCATTCGGCAATATTTCCATTCCCAGCTTCTTCGTACTTTCTAGTATCTGACAGTTTTTATTTAAAAAAGAAAAAAAAAGTTCAAACAAGAGCTCGGATTAATTGGGACTAAATTTTTCTCCGGATGATTTTAAGGGGTGCAGTTTATATTAAGCTGGTGCATTCAGTTTATTGATATGTATTAAATATCTTACTTGTTATATATAAGATTTGTAAAGGTTCTTCGGGATTGCTGTTGGTACCTGAAATACAATTATAGAATCTGGTTTGCATTTAAGAGACGACTCTTTCTCGAGGCCATTTGACGACTCCGTCATTATGAGATACAAGCCCTTTTTCTAGGCAATTGACTGTTTCCTCCAAAACCCAGAGACTGGGCCAAACAGGACCCTTTCTACCCCCAACGGTTCCGGAATTCATGGAAGAAACACTATATACGACAATTCCCATTAGTAGCTTTGTACATTCAAACCTTGCATATATTCAAACCATATTTTACAAGACAAAATGTTCTTGTCCGTTAGCAAACTTACCCTGACAAAGAAGTGCCTCTTTCCTATCTTTTTCATGTTTAAGAAAGGAATTCAAACCTGAGCAACACTGCAAAAACATTGACTTTAATAGACACTGCCTTTGGATTATTGTCAAAGCTAGTGGACAGCGACACATCAAATGCGGCACCCACATTACATAATAATCAACTATGTAATCAACTGAAGTGACGATCTTCATTGACTTTAATAAGGAAGCAAAAAGGGAAATAAGCATATAACTAATATACCAGGGAAAAAGGGATATCATCATATCAAGGAAAAAAATGTCCCGTTGTTCCACAGCTTCTCCACATCAGGGAAGAAACAGCCTTCTCGGCAATACTTCCACAAAATCCAACCCCACTTGGTAGCTAATTTGCCAAAACAATTCGAGTTTCTAGTTGAAACTATCTCCCGTTGGCTGAGCTTCTAATATAGATTGCAATGAGTACGTATTCATAATTATTAGAAGCAGAACCGTATAGATCTCAGTATTGATCTACAGCTTGCAAATCGCAATTTTGTAATTCTTTTGACCTTTAGGTACTAAGAACTGGAGGCACTAGAACTCTGTCTTGTCATAGCTCTAGCTCTGTGCCTTCTCTTGAAGACATCCTGCCTGAATCTCTTGGTTTCTCTTTGTATGTCCATGAAGGGTTTCCTCTCAATATTTTCTTTTTCACACTCAAGCATCTGTTGCCTCTTTGTCACTGCCATGACTGCATCGTTGTTCTCTATTTCTTCATTTTCTGCCACTTCCTGTAGGTGCTTCTCCTTGTAAATCAGTCAAGTGTTTTACAAATGCTTATTTATGTGCCGGAGTTCATATTTAAATATAGCAGAGTACCCACTAAAGGCCAGTAAAAATTTGGTGTAAAAACAAAGCGCAAAGCCAATAGCCTTCAAAATCTACAAATTCACAACCGACACATATAGAAAGAGGTATGAATACATATCCTAAATAAGCACGAAAGTCAGACTACCCATCTAAGGAAACCTAGAATACTATATTTATAAATCATGTTTAAATCTTAACCAAACATTAAAAGCATCCATAAGGCATGACTCAGGATACCAACTATATCCAGTACCACCAACAAACTGAAATTTTTTTGTTTTTTTAAGCCATAAGTCATGCGTAATAAGGAGTAAAATATAAAAAGCTTCCTCATCTTCTCGCACATTACCATGATTTCCTTATATGGGTATTTCTAGCACACTAGATTGCAAAAGCAATATATCCAAACACTCTCTCCTTCATTATTGTACACTTCATTATTATATTTTAGAATGAACATACATGGGAAAAAAATCAGATGTCATATATGAAATAGGTATATAATTATATAGTTATGTTCTAAAAATTTACGGTTGATTCTAGTTAGTTCTTTTTTAAGCCCAATCAGAACACCTGGAGAAAAAGAGACCCACAAAATTACCCAAAAAAACTTCTACTAAACAAAAGCAACAAATGACGGATCAAAACTCAAAAGCTCATTTTCATTTCTTCAATGTGCAGTTCAACCAGAATTTACCAAAACATGCATTATGGTAAATCCATAGCATTTTTCCATGTCTTAAAAGTATAAATGCCATCTATGTTCACACATCAAAGCAGACTTTTAACAATCATGAGCGGTACTTCCAAGTGAATGGCTATATCACACAATTCAACCATGCTCACAAGAAATTTGTTACCACTTACCACTCATTCTTTCATAATATGCCATATCAAATATTATTAGCTCAAGAGATAGGTTGCACATGGTACTAACTTCAAAATTAAACATGTTATTTGACACAAATAGATAAAGCTGCTAGAATTGTGTTATGTATATAGATATTGCTCTTTATTGACTGCAGTGAAGTCATCATAATTAAAAAGGAAAAGTAAGAAAAGACCTGAAGATCATGAATGAGATTGTCAAGTGATTTAATCTTTCTATGAGGCCAGCGGGGAATACCAAACTCTCTGCATTTCCTCTTGAGTACAGTAAGTCCAACTTTTAGATTTTTTGATGCCTCTACAATTGGCACATCAAAGTACTTCACCAGATCTGCTAAACCAATGCTTGCTACATCTTTACTGGCTGCCCTCTTTTTCTTCTCTATGCTACCTGCAGTCTTTTACTTAACCTGTTAGATTTCAATATTTGTGCGAGACAAAATAACTTTAACAATAAGAAGATTGGCATGTTAGACTGTGGATTTACGTAGTTATATTCTTTGTGTCCATGTGCAAGCTGGGTGAGACAGATCATTTGGCATCATATTTACTGAACTAGAATTTAGTTTCCATAAATTCTACTTAATAATGAACTTTATAGAACAAAGGTTGAGCTGCTGGAACAACGTGGTTAATGACATTCAGACTTGGGAACAACTGTACAAAATAATAAACAACCTTTGAAGGAGGGAAACAATGAAAGCTATGACATTTCATAAGTACATATATATGTGTGTGTGTGTGTGTCAGTCACATCTGCAATTGATTGACACGGTCTCCAGATGATATGCTCTCAGAACATTAAACTTCAGTTGCAAGTTGCAACAGCAAATTTGTGTTGACACTCAAAACTAGGAAATATTGTAATGCATAAATTTCAAAGCTGATGAAAATAAAGATTACAATGTCAACACTACCCAAAAAACGAGGGCATCAAGTCATTTTTCTAGAAAATCTATACCTAAATTGTTATAAAAAGCACTGAAACAGAACCTGGTAAACTTTCATCAACAAGATCATCGTTTGGTAACTCAGCCATGTCTGTACTTTCATCGTCTGGCTCGTTCTCTGGTGACTCAGACATGTTTAAACTTTCATCATATGGCTCATTGTCTTGTAACACGGGCATGTCATCTGGATAAGGAAGACAATTGAGATCTTGTAACAAAATTTGTCTTGGTCGATGGCTATCATTGCCATCTCCTTGGCATGTTTCATCCGGAGAAATTTGCGGAATATCATTTTCTTTTGATTTGCAGTCTGACTCAAATATCATGTGGAGATCACTAACCAATGTTGGGATCATCTGAAGCTTGGGATTACTGAATATTTTAAAAAGAAATTAAAAGAGGGGGAGAGGGGAGAGTTAGGAATTTTATATGATAGAAGTAATAGCACAGTCATGCAGAGATGCTTTGGAAAAGTTACAAAAGTGTTATGTGATGTACAGGGAAATAGAAATAGAAGATTAATGATACAAGTGTTTGCATGTCTTGACATGTGTAAATGATCTGTTTCAGTTTTGACCATTATAAGTCTTCTAGACACCCTCCATTTGGAGGGGAAAGTTTACTTTGTGTAAAAAGAATGGAAGGGAATCGGACTCCTGTAGATCTTTTCTCCTTTCTCTAAAAAAAGAGAGGGGAGGGGGGTGGAGGAGTCCAAAACATGCATACAAGCATCCCTTCCCTTTACTTTCTCTTGATAACTCCACTCCCAGTGTAAATTAGACAGTATCTGATGTCTTCAGCAAATCAGGAGCATAGCAATAAGATTATTGGTTGCATTTACAATAATCTGAACACCAAACCACCAAATGGGTGATCGCATTAAATTGACTCTAAATATGACAGCATATGGAAGTGTGCTGCATAGTTTTTTATTTTCCTTTTCTGGGGAGGGGGGTCTTGGGTTTCATGTTAGGAAACATCTGATACACTCTCCTGTTCAACGCATATTCTGGTCAGTTTTGACCAGAGATGTTGTTACTCACAGTAACCTTTGCTTATTTCCTAGATGAGACTGTAAATCCAGAAATTCAGATCTCAAAATTTGTTCAGTTTGCTACTATTCAAGTGAGGACTAAAATCAGTAAAGGAATGTCTTTTCTTGAAGTTATTTTCTATTGTCAGACCACTTCTCGCTTTTATTGCTTTTCCATGCCCAAAAAGAAAGGGGGGGGGGGGGGAATCTAACAAAACATGGACTTCCAGAATGATTATCTAAACGGTTGCCACATGTGTAAAGAAATCTCTGTAGTTATCTAGCCAATGTTTCGTCAGTAAACTGGCATGTTATAAATTATAACCCCAAATTAGCTTTTGCTTGACATGTCTGATGTATCTATCATTCAAAGGACATCAATTTCCATATAATACAAAACTTTGCTGCTCTATATGTTCTAATTTTTTAATGTGATTTAGTAAGGGGAATCAAATAGAATCTCGGTGGGACCTAAGGACTCAATGCACAATCATTTAATTAAACAGACCAATTTAGTAGATTGGTACTTCTAATCAAAGGGAGTTGAGAGAACAAAACAAATTGGGTCAAACAACGACCAATTGACAAAGACAAATAGATAGGGCTAAACAGATTATGCATACCTTTTGATTGACAATATTGAAGGAATGCGGTAAAATTGAGGCTTGTGATCGGCGTGAAACGCAAAGATACAGAGCCACACTCCATCCTGATACCCTTCAGAAACTTCGGAAACACGAAATTTCTGTAATCTAAGAATTGGGGTAGCCCGCATTTCCCCGTATGGGCCGCACCGAGAAAACACAAACTCTCTTTCAACTTCGCTTTCCCTCTCATCCTTTAATCGGTAGACATGCACGCTCCTTATCAACTCTGCAACGTAAACAAAAATTCCCTGAAATCGTCAATCCCCACCCCGCCGAAAAACATTTTCCCAAAAAACACAAAAGAAGTTCCGATCGAAATGAGCAATGAAATTCGAAACCACAATCTGGGAATTGAAACGGAAGATGGGGTTGAGTTCAGAGTCACCTTCTTTAATGGTGTTCTGGAAGACAAGAAGAGTGGTCAGCAAACTTGTCCGCGCAAAATCCATGAAGGCGGTGAAGATACCATGACTATTGGGCACGAAGCAGAGTGAATGACAGTGGACTAATAAAGCGAAAAGAATGAGGCAAAAACCAGCTTTTCGAGTTGTGCTTGCATGATCTTGCACTGTTCTTTTTGGTTGTTTTCGCCTCAGTTCAGGGTCTGCCAAGGTAAATATGGCACTATTTTTATTATTTTCCTTTTCGGCTCCTTTCCTTCTTTGCATTTCATTCTCCTTTTTTTTTTCAATATCCAGAAAAAAAAAAGTATTTTCTTATCGGTTTCGGTTCGGGTGCACATCTTTTATAGGGAAAAGCAATAATGAAGAATTGCAGATCATGAAAATACATTTTATTCACTCTTATAATTTGACCAAGCAAGTTTTACAGATTAAATCATAGCATGAAGCCACGGTTTTGGTAAAAAATAATTAAAAAAGGTAATATATTATGGCTATGAAATTCACAAAAATTCATGACTGAAGTGGTTATAATTAATTAATTATCGCCTAATTTTTCCGGTGAATATCATTTACTTTAGGAATATTATTTATGGAGTGTCCTCAGTTTGGAAAACACATAACTGCTTCATAAATTCAATTTATTTAATTTTTTATTCAAAACTTCAATTTTCGTTTTATAAAATATTCATGTTTGATACATTCATTTACATTAACCACTTCATTTCTAAAAGGTCAAAGTACTTTTTCCTTCCATTATATTAAAATCTTTATGGACGCTTTTTCACTAATTAAATATGCTTCTATTTGAATCATTAATAATAAATATACCCATAATTATTTGAGTCCCTTACATTCATAAGTGTGAACAGTGAAATCAATTGAGAGTTAAAACCTCGAAAAGAGAGAGTAGTTTATGTGATAATTTCGTAGCTGTGCAAAATCCGAGGCAAGAGAGTTGTGGTGGGCATGTAATGGAACGGCAGTTTCGTTATTGAAACATGTAAAATAGCAGTCTGATGCTTGAGCGTTTTGCTCTGATTGTGCCGATTTGCAAAGTAAACGACATCATTATTTTGCTGTGCAGAAAATGTGAACTGATGTCACGAAACGTTCCTCGAATAGAGAGGAGAGGAGAGAGGTATTTTCGACAAATGGGGTTTGGAGTTGCTTACAAGAGGCATACCAATATGCTAGGCATGACAAGTTTGACAACGGAGGAGTTTACCTCAGCACTAAGGTTAAAGAGATTTTTTAGCTCCTTATCTGAGATGGATCTTACAATCATCAAATGGATTTAAGAAGTTAAATAACCTCTTTAATTCTAAGGCTTATGAGAGCTAAGGATGCAATCCAAATTTGTTTGAGAAGTGACAAATTACATCCATATTCAATGAGAGTTTAGAAATTTATTGGGTAAATCTAGTTTTGAGCATAATTGATTTTGAATAAAATTAATTTTATATGAACGTGATTTACGTTTAAAAATTATTATCAAAAAATTAATTTTAAAAAATAAATTTTATTTGGATACTGATTAGTAAAAGTACTTTTAAATGTGTAATTAACAGAAAATGTATAAATATTACATTGTATTATTTTATTTATTATTATTTAATTTCTATCATATGAAAATATAATAAATAAATTATATTAATGTTTTAATAATAATTTTTTAACTATTGATATTAATATTTGAATTAAAATATACTCTTATTCTATACAAAATATATTAGTTTCACTTATAAAATTCAAGAAGAAAAATAGATAATTAATGCGTGAGTCAATAGTCATGTACAATTATATTTATAAAATTCTCAAATCAAAAGTCAATTAAGTCAAATATATAAATTAATAGATCAAATTTTTATATTCAATTTAATTAATTATTAATTAATAAATAATATACAATAAAAAATATTAATCAGCCATCGACCACAACACACGATTTTGACTTTTGAATCATTTACCATTTCACACATTAACTTTATAGTTTGTCTCAATACTTAGTTGAGTCTTTTACCATTTCACAGCACATGATTTTGAGTATTAAGTTACAGAGACAATGACAACACAGAGATGCAAATACGGGAAGAAGAACTGTGAAGGGCGATGACGACAATGACTATGACTATGGCAGATCCCTCCTTTCTCTCTCTCTCTCTCTCTCTCTCTCTCTCTCTCTCTCTCTCTCTCTCTCTCTCTCTCTCTATGTTTCAAAAACAAAGGGATCCCATAAGCCACTGTGAAGGGGAGGGTAACTCTGAAAGTATTGAGAAATGCTAATGATTTGGCAAAATCAATTCTCAATAAAAGCTACATATTTTCATTTCTAACTAAAATCAATGTTGTAAAAACAGTCTTTTAAAGGCTTTGTATTTTAAAATATATTTTTAATTTATTTATTTACCTGAACAGAGACAAATTTAGTTGTTACGAAATTAACTTAGGTTAATGTCAGAAAATTAAGAGCTTACAGTTTTAATTATATTATTTTAAATTATCTATATAATAGACTAAAACAATTCCACTCTAAAGTATTAATAGCCAGTATGTTATTAAATTATGTATAATAGAATCAATTTAAATGAATAAATTTGGTAAATTAATAAATTTGGTAAATTAATTATATCACATTAAATAAATTTGAATAAATTATGGTAAATTGCTATATAATTGGTATATAATTGCTATATAATCATATTAAATGAATTTGAAAAATTTGGGGTAAATTACTATATAATTGCTATAATTACTATATAATTGGTATATAATTGCTATATAATTGATAAATTAGGTAAACTTTTTTATTGAAATATAATATGTTGTCCTTTAGTAAATAAGTATTTATTTTATACAAATAATCAAATAATTAATTGCTATATATCTATCTTCAAAAACGATAAAATACATAGTTTTGTTCTTCATCATGCCTGTCCATTTTCATTCTCTGAATCTACTGGTGCAATTCAACAATGCTCTCTCTCCCAACCAAGCTCTCGCTGCTCATCTTTCGTCATTTAATCACCTTCTCCTGTCGACCGATAACCTGGTGATATGGCTTCTTAAAACTCTAGCATTTTTTTCCCTTTAGGTGTGTTTCTTCAGTTCTTTTTTTGTTGTCCATATATAAATATATATCTCACAGAATAAGATCATGATACAATGGACTGGCACTATTTTCCTACTACCATTTTTATGGATAGAAGAAGAAGGTCATGGTTCAATGAACTAGCACTATTTCTCTAGTATCGTGTTCCTCCATAGCTCTAGTAGACTATCCCCTGAATCTTCATACCTATTACTGCAATAATTTGTTTCCTCTAAGAGGTGCAAATTTTCCTGCAATAAGAAGCTCCAAGGCATTAACTTTTCTATAATTCTCTGGTAAATTCTTTTGATTTGTGCTGGAAGTATATTATCATTTCTCTTACACATTCTGTAAATTTATATTTTTAACATGTATCGCCGAGGCAGTCCATTTGAATTTTTGAGGTATGTAAACTTTCATCTTCATCAGATCTTACTATTTTTTTCTATTTGACTTTCGAAGTAGTTTTTCCTGTACAATTGATCTCATATAAACTTGAACCTCGTGCTACATTGTTATACACAGTATCCCTAAAATTATGTTTTGTAATTATATTGTCTAAATTGTGATGTAGTGAAAAACCTTGAATTAGAAACTAATACACGTGTCATCATTTCTTTCTTTTGATAAATTAATAAATTTAATAAATTTGATAAGTTAATGACATCACATAATATTAATTATTTAATTTGAATTTATTGAAATGATTTGAATTGAAATTCAAAAACAATTACCTTTATTATTTAATTACTGTAAGATAATTAGTGACATCATATTAAATGAATTATTTGATTTGAATTAAAATTCAAAAATAATTACCTTTATTATTTGATTTAAATTGAAATATATACATAATAAATTGTTGAAATATACATACACTAAGATCAAGGCATACTGGCATCAATTCTTGATTATACATATAAAATTTCTTTATAGTTGATTATCTTACATTCCATATGAACATTTTCAATTTGATTATTATTTTTTTGCAAAAAGATTTAAATTAAAAACTTTTTATTGATTACACATAAATCTCATTATTTTATTATATTTGATAAGTTATTTTATATCATAATATAATGTGGTCGTTTATTATCATAAATTTTATATTAAAAATTATAGTTTATTTGTATAAATAATCAAAATTTTTATGAGAATATTTACGTTTAAAAAATATATGTCATAACTCATAAGTTTCACAAATTTATAAATTATAATATTATTATCATATTATGTGGGTCTCAATATATTTAATATATTATGTAGGTTATTGTTAAAGTGAATAGCATAATATATTTTTATTAGAAAATATTATCATAATTATTAATTAGTGAAATTAAAAATTAGTCAATTTGTTATTTGATTTGATTTGAATTGATTTGAATGAATAAATAAATTAGGTAAATTAATGACATCACATAATATTAATTATTTGATTTGAATTGATTTAAATGATTTGAATTGAAATTAAAAAATAATTACTTTTATTATTTGACTACTGTAGTGTCTTAGAAGATTTTTTTAGTAAGTAAAATAAACTTGATTGTGGAATTGATATGTGAATTAAAAAAATTTTCTTTATTTGACTTTACTTTGATTTATTTCTAAAATAGTTCTTAATTTAATAGAAATCAAAGTTTGAGATATAAATCTTTAAATTATAATCCCTTAACTAAAGAAAGAGATGAAAATAAAATTCTTGAAAGAGGAAATATGAGGCCTTGAGATCCAATCCAAACGTAGCAGCAACGTTTAGTGTTTTTTTTTCTTTGGATCCAATTGAAACATAAAAAGACGCATTTAAAAGTAAAGATGAAATCAATATTTAATAAATTACTAATATGTACAACAAATAATTTATAACAAATAACAAATAATCAGCAAATTAACAACTTTAGCATTTTATTCATTTAAAAATATTCTATTAAATAAATAAATCAATTCAAATTAAAGTTTAGTAAATAAAATAGATTTAATTATGGAACTGATAAATCAATTTAAAATATTTACGTTTAAAAAAGTACATATAATAATTTATAGGTTTCATATAAATCAATTGTAATTATTATTATTTTTATAAGTTATGAAAATTTTTAAAGTTGTGATTTATCTGTGCGTCGCAGGGTCACAACACTAGTTTTAATTATTTCAAAACTGCTCATTAATTTTTCTGTAACTGCTAATTAATTGCTCTTAATTTTATTTAAAATTTTTGTCTGCTTCATTATGGTTCAGCAACTATAAAAGGAGAACTCATCTCCCTCATTTTTCACACTCACACAACAAAGAGTTGTACTCTTCTCTCTTTCCTCTCTCAAACTTTTTGGGTTACGCTCTTTAAAATTTCTGCTGTTCTGTGGCCTGAGAACCTTTCTCAGAAGAATCTGTTTAATCCTGGAGGAGTTCTGTAGACGCAGATCTTTAGCTGTGGTTGCAGAATAAATTCCTTAAGAACAGTTTCTACTATAAAGACGCGACTCATATTATTTTTGTGTTGATATCCAAATTTTACAACAATCAATTCTGAAAATTGGCATAAACGCTTAACCAAACAAATGAACTTTCAGGAAAAATAGATTTTGACACTATGAACACGCGTTAACAATCGGGTTGAACCAAACAAGCACATTATTCAGAAATCAAGTTTGTGAAAACATTTATTATTTTTATTTTTTATTTTTATTTCCTCAAACATTGAAAACATTTTTTTGTATTTTTAGATTTAAGCTTATTTTTAAAAAATATTTTCAGTTAATTCAACTAAAAATATTTTTGTCTATTTTTTATTTTTAATAAAAATAAAAATAAAAAAGTCCAAACCAAACAACTATATTCTTAGTTTGACTACTCGGTTCCTCCAAATTATCCAAAACCGCCATTATTAGTAACGCTTATTTCAATACGACGTCATCCGAGGAGGGTGGAAAGTGGAAAACCAGTCTACAAAATACAAGTGACCGGTTCAGATTCGCGGGTATCCGGTATTATTTGTTAAGAAAAAAAAAAGTGAGAGAGAACAAATTTAAAATCACTTTTCAACTGTGATTCATTTATAAATACTTCTTTGAATTGTAAAAATTAGTAAATGATTCTGAGATTCTCTAATATTAATTCATTTGTAAATTACCTTTGAGTTATAAGAAATCATCATATATCCCAAGAACTAACAAAACTAATAAATATCTTTCGGTATTTTCACATGCTCGCACTTAAAAGTAATTTATCTCATTGTTGTAACAATTGGACCGTATCGTACAGTTTAACTGATTAAATTAAAAAACATGTAATAATTGGATTATTTTTTTAGATAAACAACTGTTTTTACAAGTCAACACAGATCTTTATAGTATGTTTTATCCTTATTTGTATACTCTTGTCGGGCAGTTGTTAATCTGAAAAAATAACTCGATCATTACAAAATAGCTAGAGAATCAGTTCGAAATAACCCCTAAAATCAATGAGTGATTGAACTGGTTAAGAACCGATCGAACTAGTGCTAAAATGAACTAGTTCAACCAGTTCACTGTTCACTTGAATTTTTTTTTTTGTTTATTTAAATTTTTTAAATTTTATTTATTATATAATTAGGTAATAAAAAAACTAATATTATAAATTAACTAATTTTAGTGGAGATGCCAATATCTTAGTATTTTATATATTTAAAATAAATAAATATTATCTTGATTAATAATATTTTATTGTTATTTAGTTAATTTTTACTGTAAAATTTTGATTATAAATATTATTTTATATAATTTGATATCAAATCTTATTTTTAATTAAATTTTTAAATTTAAATTTATAATATTTAATTATATATATGATCTTTTTTAATATTTTAAAGTAACTAATATTCTCACCAATTCAATAACCATGTCAACTTTCAAAAAATTGATTTATCCCTTTTCAAATTGAAATAGTTTCGGCGTCAAACTCTACTTATGACTCGATATAACCATATTAGTTTGAAAACTAATAATTTTTAAAACCAAAAAGAAAGTCATATTTTTTTTCGGAATCATACATCTTTTTATTGGACATCTCTTTTTTTATAATTAGGGTAAAAGTTTTTTCTCATCTTTAACATTTACTTTGAGTTTTATTTTTATTTTTAATATTTTTTTTATTAATTTTATTTCATATATTTCTTTTTCGTTTCACTTTTTTTTTAGAGCTCATCTCATTAACCAAGTTGATAGAAAATGCTAATATAGAATACTTCAAATGATACATGGGTTTCTCTAAATAACATGTGAATTTTTTCATATGACATATCAAATATTTAAACATTAATTTGGGGTGAAAGAAAAAAGAATAAAAAATATCATTTAAGGCAAAATTGAAACTTAGTCAAAATGTTTTGGCAAAATTAAAAATAAATTCAATTAGTATAACATGTTGGTAGTAGATGTGTCATATAAAGAAATCTACGTCAGTATTTTTTTCATAAACTATATTAATGACATTAGTTTTAAGAACAAATCGAAATATAAAAAATATATGAAAAAAAATTGACACAAAAAAATATTATAAATAAAAATAAAATTTGAAATAAATGTTAGATAATACTTTTGCCTTTAATTAATTTTTTAGATATTCTTTCCCAGCCAACGAGATTATATATACGTAGAATTTGACATGAGAACTCTGTCAACACCATTAACAGAAAAGCAAATAAATAGATCAGATATTTAAATTTAAGAAAAAAGAAATGCTTCGTGGAGAAATTTATTTAAAAAACACTTGTATAGTACTAAGCTAAAAATATATGCAAGAAACGGACGTAAGTTTTTCCACTACACCATGCGCAGAAATTTGAAGAAACCATTCCTTGGTTCCAAGGGATGCCAATATGCTATGATGGAACTTAAATTTAAATATACGAACTTGCTTAACATGCTATGATCTGCCGTCTGCAGATACGCATAGAAGACCACCGCAAGCTTTAGAAATATCCTGTTAGTTTTTGTGCTGTTCTATCTACTTGTTGCCATGGGGGCACGTGAAAGATAGCTTGTGTTTCTTCACAATGATACTTCAAAAAAAATGCAAAATTGAGCTAGAATCTGACTACTTAAAAGTGTCTAGTTAACGCCTATGATCGGGCTGCAGAATGGCTTGAGCAACCTTACCAAATCAGTGCAAAGGACATTACCGAGTGTTTGTCCCGGAGATCTTGCTTCCAATACTATATATTAGCCTTTCATTCTTGTGTTTCTTGAGGTGCCTTAAAATTTCAGATGGGTCAGCCATATTGAAAGAAATAGCATTTGATTCATTTAAACGATTATTTCCTGTTACTGCTTCTGTTCAAAGTTTTGAAACGGCAAAGGCAACAAATAAGATCAGTTGTAAGACAACTTTTCAGCTAAGAATGATAATAGTGAGTTCCACTCTTTCTTTCGTTTTTAAACGTTTTGTATTCGTATCTGTAATTTTGTATTTGTTTCGAGTAAAATACTCAATACACACCCCTGTTCGAAATTTAAAAAAAAAAAAATTACCATGAGTTGATTACTCAATACCCAAATATTTGATATTTGATATGCGGCTACATCAAAAGAAAAAACATTATTATTAAATTTATGTTATATGTTAAAATAATTATAAATAATTATGAAAGAGATCAGATAGTTTATCCACTCATTTATATTAAAAAGAGAAAATATCCTGGAATTTTTCGAACAAATACAATTATATATCCAAAATCACCATAAACATTGTCATTCGTATTTTCAACGTTTAGTTGAAATCCAGAGTTCAGAGTAATCATGAGCAGCAAAGGTGAGGCAACCACGCAAATACAATCATCTGTTTTGAGGACAATAGAATGGCAATGAGCTGTTATAAGGAGTATCATTCCAGTGGCGAACACTAGCATTCAAATTATATTCTTACTTTCTAAGATGAAGTCAACTCTTAATAAGGAAAAGAAAAGATGGACTCAAGCTTTTTCCTGGAAACAAATGTTTTTGCACTCTGTACATCCTAGAACTATAATGACTTTAAGTCTTTATATTTCGGCACTGTTGCAACAGATTTTTTTTTTTTTGGTGAAACTGTTGCAACAGATTCAGATATGTTGTCACCTCAGTCAAAGCCATGTATATGATGCCAAACTGCCAATAAATAACAAGTCCAAACAGTTGTCAAAATACAAATTGCTGATGGCGGCTGTTATTAGGAATAAGCGCGATACTTCAGCCCCATCGCTTTGACACTCCCACGTCATGCGAAAGTGGTAATGTTGTCCAGCGTACATCATCAAAAATAGATATACAGCTCCACCAAATCAGTATTAGTAAGCTTAAGTTTAACTTTCTCAGAAAGTGACTTTTGTTTTTCCTTCACAATGGATAATTTATAACTGCGTCCTTCCATCCCCCTAATCAATTATCTTAACCTCAACCTCCATCTTCCAAACTCTTCAGGAAATGTGCACATATTGGCCCAACTTACTTTCCCTCGATTCTTGGAACAACTGCTTCGTTCACATGAGAAGGCTCACCCAGTCTGGCCTGTTAGCTCTACAGACTAATCCCGTTGTCATCCATAGGTTCTTCGGGTGATTTGCTATCTGGAAAGAATTCCTCGTTGGGATACAATTGATGAAACATCTGTGAGAGCACCACATCAAACTGGTAAGCATCTGCGGCAATATATGAAATTAACACTTTCAACGTTGCAACTAATTGTTATGACCATGGTTGTGAAGATTGCTAGTAAGAATGTACGTTCTTACAATCATACCTCCTAAAAACTATCCCGATCCTTTATAGGATCAAAAAATGACTAGAATCATCATAGGATTGTGATGGACCCTGGTAATGATACAGAACTAAAGGAATGATATGTTGTGAGGATGTTTATGCTCTGTGCTGTGTAACCAACTCAGTGACACCTAGCATAGGAGACATGTCAGCTTTTGGTAGGGAGAGTTAGTTAGAGAAAGGTCTATAAGAGAGTGGTCTGAGTGAGGGAAGGAGGAGGATGGGAAAAAATTATGAAATGGGCCTTGGGAGAGTGCTAGCCTCTCAAATGCCTAGCAACTTAGTCTTTTTACTCCATTTAGCTTAGGTTACTACTGTTTTATGCTTTGTGAGTCCTGTGAGTGTGTGATTCTGTTATTGTGAGTGTTTACTGCTATAGTGTGTTGTTTATGTGAGTGTAATCCTCTCTCGACCCCACTGATAGAGGCTTAATAGTAATACATCAGAGTATTTCAGTTTCCTATACCATATTTCTGTTCATTTTCCATTAGTTTTGCAATCAAGATCGAAAGATCATGCTATCCTACCCAATCCTAGAGATTATAAATATTTTTATATTGTGTTCTAATAACTCAAACAAGGCTTTAGAAGCCAGAATGGACCTTTCTAGTTGATATTACCCTTAATAGTCTCTATTCTATGATTTGACTTGTTGATTTCTTGTTTCTTCTTGTGTCTTAACTACAGTTTCTCGAGAAATTTGTTGGATGGACTAGATTATTAAATGCGTTTTCGTGGATTTTGTTGAGTTTTCGTCTCTTTATGCGTGACTTTCATGATATGACTTGAATTTAATGTATTAGTTTTGTAAATTATGGTTGTGTTCATGTAAAAGAAATTGTGACTTTTGCAACTTATAACTTGTTTTATCAAAGTATGATGAAATTTTGATAAATTTATACTTCTCTAAGAACTTTATGTCACTATACATGTTTTCTATTATAAGAGGTAGGATCTTACGATCCTTGATATCATCTTACAATTCAATCTTTTTTGTCCTTTGACCGATGTTATGTAAGATTTCGATCTTGACAACTTTAGTTATAACCCAATCAAAGTAGACGCTGGCAGAGGGACATTTCCTATCTCACTTTTCTTCTTAATGTGAACAAATTGTTGCGAGTTTAACAGTGACAAAGTTAATACAGGCTGAAAAAGAATAACATGGTTTATATTCCAAATTTCTAAAAACACACACACACACACACACACATATACCTTCTCAACAGCATCTAAAATGTCACTATAGTCTAGATTCCCATCTGGTGCAGGAGTGAAACTGATACATTCAAATTTACCCTGAAATGAAAATAAGTGTATATCCAGAAGTTAGAAAATGATGCCAATATTGATGTTGTACATGTTGGAATCGCATTAAACTTGCTCTGTAAAAATTCTTAAAACACTGCTAATGGTTGTGTTCTTTGAATTATTTAAAAAATATATATATCCATATGGGTAGTGCTGCAGCATAAGAGATAATGCAGGAAAGAAGTTCACATGCAATACGCAGGTAAAATGAAACGTCAAGAGAAGGGGGTAATAAACAAAAAAAAAGAATCTATTGACTAGTCAGGATGAGAAGCAAACCATTGTTACTTTCTGAATATAAGATGCACTCCAAAGCACAACGGGCTTTATATCTGCACTCTCACTTTGATCTATGGGAATACTATCAGGGTTTCCAGATACAGGCAACGCAAGAAGAGCATTCATGGCTGCTTGTAGTGACTTCTTTCCTTCAGCAGCATCATTACACAGAGTGCAAAAGTATAATACAAAGCTTCAAAAGAGCAGGCAAACAAGGTCAATTCAAGTTCAAAGGTCACTATAAGAGGAAAGCAAATATGTGGTTACTAGTGTGAAATATGAATGTGGTAACATAAGTAGGAGTCAAAAGGTAACTGGTAGGAACCATTCTAACTATCTTAAAGGCTCCAATAATGAAGTCTGCAAATTTGAAGCAAAAAACAAGAGAAACATTTCTAAATCATAATAAATTAATTACAATAATATTTCCTCTTTTTCTTCCCCTCCATGAATCTATGGGGAGGATGGTTCCCATCACTATCTGATGATGGAGGTGAGAAATATTGGCAGTTTTTACAACCGAGGGGTGAAGCAAATGATATAACTACTAGAGCAGAACCTACATTGAAAGGAGTAGTGTAAGCAAATGGCCAAAAATTCCTGCTCATGTTTCCCAGTATGTTATCTCATTTTAAAGACCCTGGACAAAACAAACCCTCTGATTGTATGCCTATCAAACCAGCTAAAAATGACGGTTTCACCAAAAGGGAAAAAAATTTTTTTTTTTGAGATGAAAGAAGAAAGATTTTTTTGAGGAAAAATGAAGTACATCCTGCTGGAGAACAAGACAACCTGAGAAGAAATGACAAGACAATCTGAAAACTGAACAAAGTAACAAAGCCTTAAAAACTCAAAAGTGTAAAAGAGCTGACCAATCTCTTTGCATATCAGAAATAGTGATTCCCTTAAAAACCTGTGCACTGAGCACCAAAGAGATGCCATATACACAATTCTATCCCCTAACATATCTGAAGGTGAAGATGTGCCCTTGAAGATGCAGGCAGCCCTCTCCAACCATACAAACCAGAGTATCCCACTGCCACCATGTTTTGTTCTCCTTGTTGTTACCAAAACCACTGAACCAAATAAAGAGAAAGTGTTCCGAAGTTCTAGTCACACCCAGCTCTCACAAAAAATTACCTAGAAGGTTGTTCCTAAGATAAGTCACTGCCAGATAATGGAGAAATAAATGGAACACAGTTTCTGAATCAGATCTGCACATCAAAAACATCAGGGGAAAAAGGTATATGGGCCATCAAACGAACAAGATGTCATTTGTGTTTATCTTATTCAGTGTTACTGTCCAAATGAAAGATTTTTTTTTTTTTAAAGCCTAGAAGTGTAAACAAGCCAACAGCTCCCAAGATCAGTGATGGGCCTAAGGTAACAAAAGAGAGTTAGAAGGGTTAGTTATTACTAACTAACTAATAACTGTCTGTGAGGGGGTTTTAACGGGAGTTTGAGCAGTGTAGTATGTGAGAAAATTAGTGAACCGGTTTGGGAGAGACACTAGCCTCTCAAATGCTAGTGATTGAGTGTGTGTGAGCTGTGTACTGGGCATTCTTCTGTGTAAGGCCATGGCTTGATGAAAGAGAGGAGAGGGAGAGAACTTTACTGTATTCTTGCATTAAAATTCAATAAAAGAAACTCAGTAGTCTATTCAGAGATTGGGTTCCATCATTAGTGGTATCAGAGCTGTTCGAACCTGGTATAGTAAGCATGAGAATGGAAGCACAACTCAAGAACCTGGAACGAGACCATGCAAAATTCATAAGAGAGTTCGATTCGATCAAGGCGGTGATTGTGAAGATTCAAAAAACATTGGAGAGGCTCGAAAACAAAGAGAAGAACGTTGAAAGAAGTCTAGCAATGTCTCAAACTGCAGGAGAACAAACGATGGTGGATGAGCATGTCAGGGAATGTGAAATCAGACATAGACGAAAGCCGGAGATTCCAATCTTTACTAGAGAAGATAGTATGGGTTTGATTTTTTGCGTTGAGAGGTACTTCACGATGAACCGATTACGGGAGGAAAAGAAGGTTGAGACAGCGACAATGTGTTTGGAAGGCAAGGCATTGAACTGGTTCCAGTGGCTGGAGTTGCAGAGAGATGTGCATTCTTGGGTGGAGTTCAAGAAAGCATTAAAATTTAGATTCCACGAGGCTGAGAAGGGGAGTTCGCATGAGATGCTTACAAGGCTAGAGAACCCTCCATTCTTGGACGATTCAATCCAACCAAAAAGCGAGAGGCAAGAAATTATTCGAAAAAACGAGTTACCAGGGGAAGAATCTGATCATGGTGTGGGGGAGAAGTTGAGTGATGATAGCCAACTTATTATCCAGAAACAGAGTTCGGTTGAAGATAGTCAGAGAAATGTGCCTATCACAAACCAAAAATTATTTAGAGGGGAAGAACAAAAAGATGAAATCACTCTCATGTCCGGCACTAAAAGTGCTTCTTCCATGGCGAAGGAAAGTTTGAAGAACGTAACAAAAGCTTCAAACTCCTTGCAACAGCAAAAGATAACGACAAGGTTAAAAACAACTGGATCTTAGATCGGGTCAAAAAGACCCGTTGGCGAAGAAGCACAATGGGATTATGGGATGGCAAACCTAATGGGCTCTGCTTGAGAATAAATAATCGCAGCTTATACCAAATTTGGGAAGGGAAGCTGTATGGGCTTTGGTCCAGAATAAGTAAAGGTAGTTTGGCCCAATTTCTCATTTACTTCAGTCATTGTGAACCTTGACCCAGCCACTTGACCCAAGTCGCACACTCTGAAATACAAGCCAAAAATCAACATTTGGATGGAGAGATGCTACAGTGGTGCACAACAGCAATGATTCAAGAGAACCATGTCCTACCCAACATCAAGAAGGCAAGAATAAGCAGGATATCAATTGTTTTCTGGATTCGAGCCATCTTTGGGGGCAAAAATACCCATCTTCGACCCTTGCTTAGGACAGAAGATGGCGATGTAGAAAAGAAAAAAGGATCAATCAGGAAAGAGTCTCATAATCAGGTGAACCGAGAGGATTCAGGACTAGGAGGAGAGACCTGCGATTTTCTGAAAAATGATATTGCAAGGGGGTCAATCTATCTGCATTACTCAGTTATGTACCCAACTATTGTTAGCCTCTGCAGAAGGGTTCACTTTGATACTGCTCATGATTTAGAATCAATTGACTTTCAAAAACAAAGATTATTTAGTACAGCTTCATCAATCATTACTACTGACATTGTAGTGGAAGGTGTAGAAGACCTTGACTCACTGGAGTTATTTCCAAGTAACAGGGCAGACCTTTTCATTGGAAGTATACTGACTATATCAGACAGATATGAAGAAACCATTTCTGTTACAGAAGACATATTTCTAATAATCCTTCATAAGGAACTTCACCGGAGTTTGGTCACTATTTCTTTATACTTTGGCCTTTTTGTGCTGTACTCCATTGAACCTTTTATTGAGCAAGGTGAATCCTAGTCCCTCACTTTCACGTTGAGGACAAGGTGAATTTTAAACGGGAGGGTAATGATGGACCTAAGGTAACAAAAGAGAGCTGAGTGAAGGTGGTTAGAAGGGTTAGTTATTACTAACAAACTAATAACTGTCTGTGAGGCGTTTTAAAGGGGAGTTTGAGCAGTGTAGTATGGGGGGAAATTAGTGAACCAGTTTGGGAGAGACACTAGCCTCTCGAATGCTAGTGATTGAGTGTGTGTGAGTTGTGTACTGGGCATTCTTCTGTGTAAGGTCGTGACTTAATGAAAGAGAGGAGAGGGAGAGCTGTATTCTTGCATTAAAATTCAATAAAAGAAAAGAGTCTATTCAGAGATCGGGTTCCATCAATCAGTTTATTTAATTGACAAGGAACTCAAGCTTGGCTAACAAAATTAAACAAGCTTACTCAATTTGCTCTCTTAAATGAGAGCTCTGGCTTAGTTTGTATAAACTCATCTAAGGTCATACATAAATAAGCTATATGAGCTGAATGAATTTAATGAGTTTTCATGATATTTTTTAAATATTTATAATTTATACTTACATAGTACATGTAGCCGACCCCACTTAGTGGGATAAGGCTATGTTGTTGTTGTTGTTGTATACTTACATAGTACATACAATCACATATAATATTTTAAGTATTTATGTCATTTCATTTTTAAACGAGCTACTCATGAGTAAAACAAGTCAAGCATCAAATTTTCAAGCTCGGTTTATTTAATTTAAACGCCTAAAATTATGCTCAAATTCATTAATTTAATAAAAGAACTGAGCTAAAACAAGCTTTTTTATACAAGTCAAACACAAACTATTCATGAATAGCCCGAACTCTAGATTTCCCAATAGGCTTTTCAAGAAGAAATTTCTCCCTCGTTGGACTATGAACCAAAAGAAAATATGATTAGCTTTCCCATTTATGATAAAATTTCCCCTCAAAATGTTACAAAGAAAGGCACCTTCAAAATCAAGTTGCCCAAAACCCAAAAACTTAGACTAGATTTTCAGATAATGCAGGCAAAAATTTATGCATCAAATGTACCATAAAATGTGTAGTTAGCTGTTAGAGCCACAACAAAATACTTTATGCTTACGTCCAAGCACAGACTATATGACAAAAGCAATCATCTAAAGGAGGAAAAAGAAATATATACTTATTTAGAGAGGGGAGGAAAGAAATTCTAAGGCGAAATAAAAAAGAAAATAAAGCATTTTAATGCTTAATATGAACTTACGTGCCCGAAGGACAAACAGCAAGGTTTGATCCTATCTGAAGAGCTCGGACTAATGTAAGCTGCTCAGGATACAAAGCTAGAGGAAGAAGAGAAGAGGTCAATTTTATTTTCTAGTATGTCTTTTTTTTTTTCTCTTTTAACAAAATGCAGAAGGTAAATTTGTCTTACATCTAGGAGGATACACCACCAAGCAATTATACACATCTGGTTTTATGGAACTCTTTGTAACACATATCCCCCTAGCCACTGTCATTTTAACTTCTCTCTGACTTAACATCTGAAGCCTCTCTATGGAATAATCTGTAGATGAAAGCAATGGTGATGGAATTGTGAAAGATGGGTCCAGGATTAGCTGATGGCTATACAAATCCTGACCCGAGGCTACTTTAACACCTTTATAAAGCCCAGAAACCTGAAACATTTATTTGAACAATGGTAAAGATGGAACTCCTTTGTACCTCGAACAGTCAATTTCTTATCTTCTCACAAATAACTATTTCAAATAAAACACAGATCAAATATATACTTTTGCACCTTATCCATCAGAAGAGAGATAACTGGCATTCTGAGAACCTGTATCACATAAGTTTAAGTTGTAAATAAGTGCATATCTTCAATAAAGTAGTAAACATAACAATTTTTCCACATATATGGAAGAGGACAAATAGTTAACATACAGTCAGGTTCAGTATTCGATCAATATTTAGAAAGAAGTTCAGACATTAACAAGAACCACGATATATGAGTTTTTCTCTTTTTTTTTTTTTTTTGGATAGAACCATGATATATGGATTTCAACATAAACCAAAAAGTACCCTGCTGCTATGACAATAATCAGAACACAGAAAATGGCTCCATTAAATCAAATGGCCAAAAAATATATATTTAAATTCCATCCCTTTCATCACAACTACAAACTTCTGGATTTTTCAAAGGAAAAAAGAAAGGTCTAGGAAATGCCAGCAAGATATGACAAATTTCATGAAAGCCAGATGTCATCTTTACTTCAAATTAGCATATGAAAGACCCATAGGAATGGGTACTTACTCTAACTATTTGTAAAAATGGAAGGAAAAGATAAAAATAAGAAGGCAACTGATGTACATATTCAATGCATAAAACATTGTTCTTAACGATGATATGCCATTGCACCAATTCCTAAGACCATTTTGCTAAATAGTAAGATAAATATGGAACTTACATAAATGCAACCTTTGACAGCCGCACGACGACAAAAGGCTTGTGGTAGTTCTCCTTCACCGTAAATAGGATATATCAAAGCACCAGGTGCATTTGGAATCCTGAGAGGACCAAGATTAGCATCTCTACAGCTGAACGATCTGGCCTTTTGAAGTCAATCAAAGTAAATGCAGTATATGAAACAATAAAACAAGCAGTTACCTTCCAACAGATGAACTGTATAGAGCTAAGCGTTCTATTCCATCTTTTGTCTTTAGCAAATCATCACAAACCTTGTTATTCTCTTGATCATAATCTGCCATGGCTATAGCGTACATAAGAATCCTGTAGGGGATTAAGAGGCATTAACTCAGTAACTAAAACGAGTCAAGTGTATGTTATAAAGTTAGGCTTGACATTGTTTATCCAAAAATGGCAATGAAAGAAGAAAGATCATAGTTTTCTTGATTATGCAAGATGGTGATCAAAGTCATTTTTGCAAATAAAATTAAACCCCGTGCGCTATTAGACTGTTAAGCATAACAAGCAGAACAAATTTCTTTTTTCCCCCTTTTTTCGTTCATCTAATTTTGTCATCTTGCCAATGAAGACCGAAGACTGCTGCTAAACGTAACATGGAACTACAAATACTGCCATCTCTACAATGTTGGTAATTATTAGTTAAAAAAAGGCCTTATCAACTAAACAAGTGCTGAGAATTTGCATTTTGGTATGTAAGAAGAGATTTAATTTGGATTAAAATGAATTGCTATATGACTTCATAAATTTTTAAAACAATCCGCAAAAGACTATTGATGCTCAAGAATGAGTGGATAAGAGAAACAGCACTTTGTGATGAATAGGTAACGAAGAATTAAAAAAGTAATTCTCACTAACAGATAGAATAGGGCGTTTGGGTCTGTACGATTTTATCTTCGGTGGCAACCGCATTTTCTCCAAGAAACAAACAAATGGGATCTCCAGATCTTCCTCTGAAATATTGCAACTTTCATCCCTCTCATCAGCATTACTATCGTTGTGATTATCAGAAGAAGCAGCCAAGTACTGCTGAATGAGCTTGAAGAACCTCATCAACCGGTTCTTCTCTATCAGCGTAAGACTCTTGTCCTTAAAAATTGCTGCCCGAGAATCTGGCACGTTCAACAATTTCCCATCTGCTTGGTACAAAAAGCTCGCATCAATGCCCTTAAATTCTATATACTGGCTAGCACCAGACTTCAATAACAGATCAACGGCCTTGTCAGCGCAAAACAGAGCCCTCGGTCCTCCCAAATCCAGATTGAATTTTCTGGAATTTTCTCGCAGTATGTTTTCCTTCTCAGAAGCACAAGATACAATTTCCACATCAGAGTACAGGGATTGCTGGACGACGTCTATGGTGACATGATTACTATCGCCATGCTGATCGTTCGATGTAGAGGCGGTAGCGGTGCTGGTGGCAGTGGTTGGTGGGGATACAGGATGGGAATTGAGGTAAGAAGTGAAATCATCAAGGGGAAGGGAAGCGAAGTAGCTTCCGTAGAAGGGGTTGGGATCGAGATGGAGAACGGTCTTCCCGACGGCGGCAGCTGCGGCGGCAATGACGGATTCGGACAAGCCGGTGCCCACGACGATGAGATCGAAGTTCACAGGGTCGATCGGAGGGTATGAGGAGGGTTCGGCTTCACTCATTGTGATGACGGCGCGTCGCGGTTATTCGCCGGTTGCTCCTGGAACGAAGAGGTGGCTCTGTGGGAGGACAGCTTGGTCCGATTCGACGAAGCCGCGAAGGCCGTAAATCTAGCACACTGCTGCTTTTTGGGCTGCACTCTTTGCTTACGACGACATCATCGTATACAATGCGGTGAATAGTTGGATAAGCCGCGATTATGTATATAATGATGGTGGTTACATCAATATGTTTTTGTTAATAATTCAAGTTGAATTAAGAAGTATAATTAAAATTAATTGAAATATATGAACACAATTAACACAAAATAAAAGTTTAAAGGTATAATTAAAATATAAGTTAAAATTTAGAGATATAAAAGATATTTTTACCAAATATATAAAATGTAACATCTGCAAATATTTGTGTTGATTTTATGCCTTGTATGTATTTATACATGATTAATTGTAGTGAGTAATGTTTTAAAAATTAAATTGGTCATTGAAACAGTAAAAGTAACAGTTAATAATTAAATCATGATCACAAATTAGTGGTATTTAAAAAATAATATATATAATTATAAATTATAAATATACATTTATCTATTATTTTTATATTAATATTATAAAAACTAATATTTATTTTTAATATTATAAATATATATATATGTATTTAAAATTTTAAAAAAACAGATTTTTAAATATAATTTTTAATATTATATAATATATAAATATGTATTGTACAATATGATTTTTTGATCCCTTTAAAGAATGCCTGCTAGGTGTGGTCAACTTTTCTATACATATCCACTCCGCTTTCTCATTTTTCATTTCCCATGCGGCCATGCCACGCCATGCCCTTGGTGTTGTTTGGTTTCTCTTTCTCCATTTTCCAAGGCCACCTACATCCCTATTTGACTATTTGCTCTCCAGTCTTAATCTCTTATATTGTCTTGGTTTTAAGTCTTTCAGCCCTTTTTCGGTGATCTAATCTTCTTCTTATTCTTCATCTTATTCTGATTTGGTAGAACATCAGCATTCTAATATTTTTTTAGCTTGCTGTACATTTTGGGAGGTTTGGGGACAAAAAAAAAAGGAACCATTTGGTTCATTCAGTTTTACTAATTTTAAAATAGTTTAACGAGTTTCGTACTGATTTAATAGTATATCGATTTTTTGGTTCAATTAGACCAAATCCCTGACCGGTCACTGATCCAATTAGTCTGACCGGCCAGTCCAGTCCAGTTTTGTCATCAATGGTAATGAGGGACTAAAATGTTTTAGATAAAAAAAAATTGGGTTATTTTGTTAAGATTTAATTTTATGATCTTCCTTGTATGATTTGTCGGGAAAAAAACAAGTTATTTGTATTTTAATGAAATTGTTTGAGATTTAATATGTGAACCTTGGTATCATTTTGGGTTGTCATACCATTTTTGCCATTGGGTGTGTATTTATAATTTTTGGTAAGGCAAGGGCAAAATGGGAAGGAAAACTACTAAAACAACAACAGCTTCTCCTCTCCCATTTTGTCTTCACGTTGGTCCATCTCCTTCACATTTCCTTCTCTCAAACCCCAACCTTCCATACAAGCTCCACCCTATTTTCTTCCACTTTTTCGATGACCGTGAGCTTGATAGCCACCTTTCATATCAATGAATCCAAGTAAACTAAAGTAACTTCATCTTTCTTTCTTTTCCTACTCCATTTTTGGGTATTCCAAACCCTGGGTCAAGGTAGAGTGAGTTTTTTGAGAAAGGTCATGAGGTGTGAAGTAGGTTGTCTTCCTTTTGTGTTTTTGTGATAGGAAGTTTCTCTTATGCTAATTAATAGTGGGAAGGAGCCAAAACGGGATGGTGTTAATGGAACCCATGTCTTAGGAAAGAATAATGATTTGATAAATATTGTGAAGTAGGTGACTTATAGTTTAAATTGATGTTTTGGAGGATATTTAAATCTGTTTTGGTGGCTTGTTGGGACCTAATGACGTGGTAGGTTGGAGTTGGATGGTATAATTAAAGGAATAGACCCTTTCAACTCGTTTGGTTCACATTACAAAGTATAAATGAAAAGAAAAAGAAAAATAGAAATGAAGAATAAATGGAAAAGGGAATAAAAAGTTGTTTGATATGCAATAGAATAAGATAGAGGAAAATAAAATATATGGAGGGTAAATTTACTAGATTACTCTTAATTTGAATTTTAATTTAAGAAAAAAACTTAAAACAACATAAAAGCTTCTGCTATTGTGAGATTCTTCATTGTGTGCCCTTCACCTTGTGCCCTTTTCCTTCTCCCATTCTCCCCATATCACTGCATATAAGGGTGGCTTTGGCTTCAATGGTGAACAGTGCGATGAGGCCTTTGATGGAGCGAGAAACGAAAGGCGACTTCAACGACGACTCCAATACAGGTTTGTAACTTCCTCCTCCTTTGAAATCAAATTGCTGAGAAGTCTCTCTTTTTTTGAAGACAAGCAACCAACAGCGGCCAACCTCTCTTCTTTTGGCTAGGGTAGCATGGACGAGGAGTGATTAGAGGAGTCAATGGTGGGTTTGGGTGTCATATCCCAATTTTTGGCATGTAAGTAATTCTATAAACTCGAGGATATACCTTTATAGTATCTTATAAAATATCTGATCAGTACTAATGCATAACATAATTTTTCAGGAATGAGATTTTTCATATATACATATAAAAAGTTCAACATAATGAAACAGTAAACACAAGCCAAATATCATACAATATGATACAATTTTTCATGCCTAGGTAACCTATAAAGATTACAAAGCATTTCCTAAGCTTTTAGATCTATAAGTCCTCCAGACAACATGGAAAGTATTCTCAATGAATACTAATCTTTCTATGGATTTCTTTCGTTCTCATCCACTGTATCTAAAAAAAAGTTTTTAGAAAGTGTGAGTTCATCAAAACTTAGTGACTAAATGGCTGTGCAATAATAAATGTGTCACAAGTAAAAATATCATAATCATTATCACAATAAGAACAATTATATTCATATTCAGGGTTTATATACCTCTGTATTTGGTTTATGTTCAGTGATTCAGTTTCCGTTATATTTATGTTCACAACCATTACATGCATTGGTATCTTGGAGGATCAAATCCTCAACCATTCTATGTGTATAATTATATGCATTGATATCTTGGCTCAAACGCTCAACCATTCTATGTATATATTTGCATGCATTGGTATCTTGGGTCAAGCTTTCAACCATTCTATGTGTATATTTGCATTCTCAATCATAATTCTCATCAATATATTATTAAATCAAACAATAAATTGGGATTTATTCTTAAATCAATCAAATTATAATATGAGGTGTGATTTATATTGTACTTAGAATAAAAGTAAATAAAATCGGTTAGTAAGGTAATTCATTTACATAAATTTCGCATCCAAATCACTTTTCTGAGTTGCTACAGAGAAAAGCACGTAGCTAGATTTCAAGTTCCGCTACGGAGATTTTCACGAAGGTCAGATATAGAAAGTCATTATTGCTTTTGCACAAAATACTATTTATACATATGAATATTATTTATGTATACGTGTCACATTCCAAAAATTGAACATGTGAAAAGATACTACTCATTTGATAAAATTCTCAAACATACGTTATTTACATATATTCTGTAAGGTTTTGCATTCAACCTTAATCATTCATTCCACGCTACAGAATTATATTCATCTGATAAGCAAATATAGACATACATAAGCTGATGTTTCTATCTCATCGCAAGCCTAGGAGACCTATAGAAAGTACAGAGCGTTCCTAGTATCCACATTAATAAGTACTGGTATCCCACCAGACAGAAATAGAGGATAATTCCAAGGGGCTTCTATTCTTCAAACGGATACTCTTCTTCCTTGTTTTCTGTATCTGAAAAGATAATCGTAGGGAGTGTGAGTTTATTTAAAAACTCAGTAAGTTGTCACGTCCCAAAATTTGAGCACGTGACCGGCACGGAAAGTGAATTTCATTTCACCTCCGTAAGCCTATCTTTCTCTTAAAAATCATACAATTCTTTTTCATGCAACCAAAACGAGTTCTCTATACATACTACAATTACTCACATTACATCACTGAATGAACCTACCCGATTACAGAGATTTCTAGATTTATACAACTTAGAATAAAACTTAACTATTATACCTTTATCATGAACAAATGAAAAGGTAATTATGGACTAAAGATCCATAATTCCTTGTTCCGATATTTACCTTCAGCTGTCAACTCTGAAAAAAAAATATCAATAAGAGGGGTATGAGCAAACCACGTGCCCAGTGAGTAGATAACACCATACTATGACAAAATAAAAATCATGCATCATAATGATAACATGCAGCAATCATACGTAGATCGATCATCATATGATATAATATTATTCATAATACTTCACAACAATATCCAAGTGAATCAAATGCATTTCAACAAAATTCAAAATTCACAACAGCAATCGATGAAATCAATTTCACACACAATTCTCGTACCAACCGGGTCGTCCAGAATACCTCTGGATCGTTGCCCGCGGCCCCCGCCGCATCCACCCTTATCGCTCCATTTATATTCTGCACCCTTATAGCTTCACATAGATTTCTCCATGGGATGCACCACCATGCCTTTCCTTTCCAGTCAAACACAATCACAATCACATATAAAAACATCCTCAATCATAATCTTGAGCCACATACACAACTCAGTCATTTACAATTCAAGCCACAACATAATCAATGTGGTTCCAGCAACATAGCATGTATATAACATAACCCATAATATAGAACAATTATTCAACTCGGTTCACATGCCATTCACAATCCATCATATAACCTCCATTCATGGGAAAATAAGAAAATATAATTATATATATTACCAGACACGTTCCACATTTGTTTATGCCTCATCGTTCCACATCATCCTCTTCAAACTTTGATATACAACATATTTCCACTATGATGCAAAAAGTCAATAACAGATATTTAATCATAGCAAGTATTAACCCACTCACCTGGATTTCAAGCTCTCGGCACTCCCACTTTGCACTTTGACCATTCCTATTGTAACCAGACAAAACCCATCAGAGTTACGAAATAGAGAAATTTCCTACCACTACTCTCGACCTTCACTTACTTCTCGAATCATAACTCCTAACTGGTAATGAATATTCAAATGAAACTTATACCATTGGAAACTAGACTTAAAGAGCTTTCCAACAATATAAAGTTTGCCCAAAACGGAGTTCGGATGAAGAAGTTATGGCCGATTGAAAAATAAACTAAAATTTCTCGGTACACGTGGCGCCTGGGCGCCACCCATGCCTGGCGCCTGGGCGCCAATTCCTTCTTCTTCCCATCTCACCTTGGCGCCTGGGCGCCACGATCGCGACCCCTTCGCGATTTCTCTCGGTTTTGGCTCAAATTTGGCCAAATCTTCACCGTTTTTCATGATTTCTTCCATGGGATCTCACCCTTAATGTCTAAGGAGCATTTAAACACCAAAATCACCAATTTTAATCGAGAAACGAAGCCGGAATCTCGATTTTACCTCAAACACTCTTAAAACTAGAAAATAGAGAAAAGTTTAAGAAATAGAAATTTCTACCTCGATTCCTTGCTTTCCCTATGTTACTTGGCTCCTAGAGGCTCGCCCCGTAGCCCGAGATCCACCCTCCAAAGCCCGGTTGTAGAGTTGGAGTGTAGAGAGAGAAATTAGAGAGAAGGAAGAGAGAAGGAGAGGAGAGAAAGTGAAGAGAGAGAGAGAGGAAAGGAGAAAAATGAATAAAAAATAGGTGAGACCACCTATATACTCGCCCGGGGTGAAATTATCACTTGCTCTGCAATTGACCCTCAGTCAAGACTAGCAAAAGCAAATTCATAAAATCTCACCTCAGGTGTTTCTAAATCCTCGGTGCCCCACAAATTTCCTTATTCACTTTAGTCCCTCTCAATATCTCAAACTCCACTTTAACCTCGAATCCATCATCTTTTCGGTACCGGACTCATAATTCATTCCCATAAGCTCTATTCTTCTTCTCGGGTTCCTACTTGGTCATTTCTCAAAAGTCCTCTATACTTTCTTTTCTTTTCACTTTAGTCCTTGAGAATTTGTAAAAATTTCCTAAATTAAAAATAAAAATTTCTATTCCCACATTTTCTTCACTAATTCAAAAAGAAAATTTTTCACATAATTAAATTTTTCACTAAACTTCAAATCAGACTTTAAATATTCATAAAAATTCTTGGGATATTACATAAGTAAATAACTGTACTATATAAAATATCAAAAGTACAAATACCACATTTACTCATATAATTAATTGTCTTATACATCGAGTAGTATGAGACTCTAACCCTTTCAAACTCATGAATAAGATTTCATAGATATACACCGAGTAGTATGGGACTCTAACCATTTCAAACTCGTGAATAAGATCTCATAGATATACACCGAGTAGTATGAGACTCTAACCCTTTCAAACTCGTGTATAAGTTTCATAGATATACACCGAGTAGTATGGGACTCTAACCCTTTCAAACTCGTGTATAGGTTTCATAGATATGCACTGAGTAGTATGAGACTTTAACCCTTTCAAACTCATGTATTAGATCTCGTAGATCTTTACTCATTAATAAGATAGTGAGAATTTATCACATAGTACAATTGCCATGGAATAAAATAATTTCTACATACTTTCATTCCTTTGAATTTCTGTAAAAAAAATATACCGATCATCATATACTGGCATATGAAAAATTGATTTCTTAATATCCAAATAATATTGTAAATGAGACTTATATTGTACTTTGACTAGTAATATCAAATTAGCTTAGCAATGTTATTCACTTACCTTAATGTTTGTCCAAGTTTACCTTGTTCCACACTAGAATTTGTGTAGGAAAATTTCATAGTAAAATATATTACAAGGAAACATAAGAAAGGAAACAAAATCACGAAAATATGCAAAATTTTTTGATTGCTACAGTAACGGTTCGCTACAGTGACGGTTCGCTACAGTAACATTGACTGCTACAGTATCGTTGACTGCCGACACTACAGTAACTGCTACAGTAACTCGAAAAGTTTTTTAAAATTTTTTGGTTGCTACAGTGAATCCGAGTTTGTAGACGCTTCCCAGAAAATTTTCATCCTTTCTCTTTTTTTTTTTATTTAAAACCAGAATCTCAACTCTTTTAACCGATTATAACTCAAATATAACTTCTAAAATAACTGAGATTCATGAATTATCATCAAAATCTTTAAGAACAAAACCTCCTCTAATCTTCCATATAAACTTAGATTTAAGGAAAATAATGAGATTAAAACTTACCTTTGATTCTTACAAAGCTTTTGAACCGAACAAATAATCGAAATTCTGAAGATCAAGGAAAGGATTTGAGAATAGGGTGAAGAAACGAGAGAAAGTGAATTTACTATTCACTTCAGCCTGCTTCGATGCGTGAGAAAATGAGGGGGTACTATTGAAGCTTTATATTAAATATTTCTAATGGGTTATTGAATAACCCATGGGTATCCATAACCCAACATCCAAACCCATCCAGTCAATTTACAATAAATGGACTAATTGATCATTCTTAAACCACTTTTCCATGAATTTCACCATTCTTAGAATATATCCCACATGGTGCAAATATTCAGTCCAGTCATTTAACTCAATTTTCATAAATAATATTCAAAGAGAACAATTAAATATGAAAATTAAAAATGACCAAAATAAATAACTAAAGTAACGTTGTGAAATTCTAAAATACTCTTAGGCGAATTATATTCTAAAATTAACGGGTATTACAATACGGATACTATTTATATTGGGAATAGCGAACTTAAGCCGTAAAAGAATACAATAGGAAAGGGAGGTGGATCACAATAGACACTCTCAAGTACCAAATCTTTCATTAACCAAAACTTTCGTAGATATGTGTTGTTCACAGTTTTATACTATACTCTGATAATCAGAAAATAATTCTCAAGCAGTCGAAGATAATTCTTTTCTAATACAAAGGATTAGCTAAAGCCGCAACCACAGAGCATACTAAAAATTTAACCTCTAAATATTTACAAGAATTTAAAGAAGCATAGTATCTTCACCTTGGATCTTGGCTAAGAAGGAAATACCTATAATTTCAAAACCCTAAAGTCGGAGCAAGAGAAGTTTTGAGAAAATGAGAGAAGAGAAACTGAAGGTATAAGTTTAGAAGTGAAATAGAATGGCCTATTTATAGGAAAAGTCAGAATACTATACGCTTTAATAATTTAGTTTACTATACACTTTAATAATTCAGTTTACTGTATGCTTTAATAATTTGGTTTATTGTACACACATGATTTTGGCAAATTATTGATTACTATTGGGAACTAAAGGGAAAATTATCATTTCTCCTAAACTTTTAAGTTTCTTTTCACTTTTGTCATTTTCAATTTAGTCCCTAAGGGAATTTTCTCATATAAAATATTATTTTTCTCCCAGTTTCTTTGAGATTCATCTTATGCTCAAGCTATATTTTATCAAAGGGATAAATTCTATATCATAACATCCATTATATCCCACAATTTATACAATCTATAAATGAAAATTCATATTTTTAATAATATGCACAAACAAGCATACAAAAATTAAATAGATAGGAGAATTTATTTTCTCCAAAATAAATTTATCGTAATTATTGAATACGTATATCTTAAAAATATAACATGTATTACATCGGGGTAGGGGATGGCCAATGAGTGCGATTTTGGGGTTCGACAGTGTGGGTGTGGAGGCGACGTGGCAATGGAGGGTGTTGTGCAACAGTGGATATTTGGATGAAAGAGGACAACAGAGGGTGAGATTGAGGTCGACGACGTGATGGTGTGCGATTGCTATTTCAAGGTCACTGGTGGTTGAGGCAGAGGTAGGACAATGGAGGCTGAAATTATTGAGCACAGTGGAAAGGCAACCATGTAAATTCCAAGCTTTTCCATCTGCTACCCGCGTTTTCCCGAGCAGGAGGAGAAGAAAGTGTTGTATATCTACCAGATGGAATATGTGCTTTTTGTTGGAACTTCTCATCGAAACGGAGGATGTGCCACTGTTGTTGGGAATGAAATGCTACTTTTCAGATGGAATGCCCAATCAAACGAACTATTTTTGTAGGGTCACCTAGGTCTTAGGCCATAACGCTCAAGGCGCCAAGCACCAAGCTGGTCGAGACTGCAAGAGGCGCTAGCCCAAGGGCCAAGGGGGTGGCACCCCAAGGTACCATGGCTAGCGCCTCATGCGCCACCGCCTGTAGTTTTAGAAACTTCACATTTTGATTCTTTTTTCTCTTGGTTTTTTTTATAAGATATTTGGTGAGCTTTTACGGTGTCTTGTCCCTAAATCTTATAGCAAATTTTGATAGTAAGTTTGCAAGGTGAGTACGTTACTCTACTCTCTTATTTTATCTGGACTGTTGGAGAAAAATCAACTCAGCAATGTTGGAGAGGACATTCGAACCCACAACAATCGAGAGAGGAAGAAGAAGAGTCACTATCTAGCAAATGATGTGTTGTCAGCTTATACACTCAACATTTTATATATATAGTGATTATGTTATTATACAAAACTCAGCACAACATACCCAAATTATTATATATTATAAAATAATAATTAATTTTATAATAAAAGAATATGTTATTATTTTACATAACTCATTTTAAATTATATAAAAATTTACAAATTTTAATAACAAATCTTATAATAAAAATTTAGTTATTATTAAAAATATACTATGTATATTAAAATTATTTTTTATAAATCTTATACTAAAACTGCTGAAACTAGACAATAAAACTTTTTTCCTTTTAAACACACCAGCCAATATTAAAAGTTAGCAGTCAGCTAGCATCCTTTTTTTTGAAAAGCTGTTATTCAACTGCCTTTAAGTACCAGTTGACTAGTGCCTCTTGGGTAGCCCATTTATAAGCTTCTTAGAGATAGACTAGTTGACTGACATAAGAGGCCAATTGATTGGTGGCTTTCTGTAAAGCTTTCCCAATCCTAGTATTATTTATTTTCAAAACTTCACAAAAATGTTATCTAAGACCCGTAAGGCTAAGAGAAAGTATTTAATTTGGTGCATGGTGGGCCTTAGGCTTCTAAAATTTCCTTAAAATTTAAACATTAAAGCTCAAGGGAATTCTGGAAAATATTATCTAAATGTTTGTTGTTATCAAAACTCAATGCGGTCAACACTTTATACTTCTGCTCAATCTTCTCCTTCTTCTTCTCTTTCCCTTCCTTCCTCCCTCACACACTAGTTTTTTCTCTTTGTTTCTCCTCCACCTTCATTCGCCTTCCAAAAAAAAAAGAGAAGAAAATCTGGAAGCTTTGTAGCATTCTTGACTCTTTTGTTTGGTGCCTCATCTTATGCTTTTCTTCAAGGGAGTGCCTCTTTCGCATATACGGAGAATTCTGAAAGATTTTGTAGCATTCTTCACTCTTCTATTTCTTTTGTTTTCTAGCCCTTTTTTCTTTATTTCTTATTTTAGGAGGATAGCTTGTCTTCATCGTAATATTCTCTCTTTCCGGCGAAGTTCCTTCTTTTACTGAAACACTCAGGGAAAAAAATGTTTCTTCGACGACATATGATGAATAACTATGTCTTAAGGACCATTTGACCTAGTATCTTGATCATTACTAGAGATAAGGTAGGGAAAGGGAACCATGAATTAACTTCGACTTTGAACATTACGCATACATTTTTCTTTTTAATTATTTTAACATCACAAAAAGAGCATTCCGCATACTTTTTTAGTTGTTTATGGGCATTTCTTAAACAGGAACTAGAGACAAGTAATACACCACTTGAAAATATACGCATTTGCTACTTTTTGTGGAGAAGAAAGGAGAAAAAAGTGAAGAAGAAGAAGAAGAAGAAAGAGGGCAAAAGGAAGAGCACAGAGAGAAAGAAGAGTCGTAAGGGAAAGAAATTGGATTAAAACAACATTTGATGCTGATTTTTTTGAAGATTTTGATCAATTTGGGTTCTCAAAAACTAACTATTCGTTCCAATTCAAACAAATTGAACCTCAAAGAAATAAATTAAAATAAATGTATTGATTGGTTGAGAACTAATTCTATTTAATAAAGTTGGTTCAATTGACCAAAGTGACAAAATGGAACAAGTCCAAATGAGTGAACACCTTGATAAAAATATTGTTAACTATTAATAATGAAAAAAATTAAGAAATTTTTTTAAAATATATAAAACACGATTGACCAAAAAATTATGTATGAATAGATTATAAATAAAACACAATAGTTTTGCCAAATGCTTTCTCATCTGTCACTGCTTCATTTAATTATTTAATCAGATTTGATAGTACAGGTAAAAACATTTTTTTTTACAAATTTTGTTATGTAATTAGCGCAACTCTTACATTAACGGCCTAATCCAAGATGGACTTCCTAGCCCTCCTTTGGTTTCAGTCATTCATTTAAATAGAAGCTTCATGATGTGCTTCAAATTCTATCAGGAATGTTCCTTCCGTCATCTCCTTTTCGCCTGTTTTCTTCCTGTGTAATGAAGTTCTCATTACCTACCATAAATCTAAATAATCAAATATAAAATCAATAAAATGCAACATTCAAATATATCCATTAAGTCGAACCAATATTCTAGCCACATAATCCAAATTTAAGAACACTATAACAGCACCAAATGGTATGCCAAGGTTTAAAAAACCTGAACATCAGGCCAACGTCAGGGTCCATTTTGATTACTGCCTTGATCTTGACTCTGCCCGTCTAGCTTCATCTGCCGTGGAAGGAAACAGCTCCACATACCTTGACCCGATTGTCATTTTATCCTTGCACATTGCCCTCTTCGCCTCATCTGCAGAAACAAACTCCACATATGCTTCTCCCGTAGCTTTCCCATCTGGGCGACATGCAATAAGTATCTTATCTTCTACCAGCTTAAAATCTCCAAAGAATTCGACAATTTCAGATCTTGACACAGTAAATGGCAGTCCACGCATTTTCAATATCTCTGTGTACTCCATTTGGTCCTTATCACTGAACCTCTTGGATCGAGATGGAGGAGGGCTTCCATGATAGTCAGTGTCATATATCCCTTCATAATTTACCTCAGCAGCAACTGCATTGTAATAATCCTGCCTCTTACACCTAAAAACTTCAACATATCTGCGCCCCATGTTTTGCCGATCTCTCTGTAATGCAAACTCAACTTGCATTGCTCCAGCAAAGACAACAAAGGCCTCCCCTGAGAACCTTCCACTCTTGTTGACCAGCAATACGTCTACAATGTCCAGTCCAGCAAAGAACTTAAAAATGTCAATATCAGTGCAGTTGAACGGAAGCCCCCTTAGACGAACCACAGGAAAGGGAGGGGGCTGGAAGCCACCAGCATATCCATAAGGTTGAAAGCTGCCTGTTCCGCTGCTCACTGCGAAGTATGGATTGGATTCCATCATTCTTTGTCTCTTTGAGCCAACCTCGTACCCGTCCGAAACCCCCCCGCTTCCCAACATTGCCCTTCAATTTTCATACCCAAAAAAACAGAGAAAAAATCCCCCACTCAACATGTTAATAAAGCCAAACCCAACCCAAACTTCCCTGACACCTAATGTTAATTCCTAATCTCACAGCATTTATCATATTCATAAGTTCTAAAGAAAAGACAGCATAAAGGAAAGCAAACAACCAGTTTCTATGTATCAAAGCAACAAAATGACAACCATCTATTCCAATAGAATAATGGAGTGTACCTTGGATGGGCTACAAATGTATATTTTCCATTTTAAGTTATTTGGTCCATACAACATTGAAGAAACAATTCATTAATTGGTCATACAACAAAAAATAGAAGACCAAACTGAATGGCAATAGAGAGAATAAAGTTATGTGAAGGAAATGTCACATAGTTTAAACGCATTAAATCAACAAAACTAAATTTAATCGAATTGAAACACATAAAACACAGAAGTTAACATCATAAAGCATGCCCCAAAAAAAGTTGGCTAGCAATTCTCAAAAATACCAGTCAATATAAGATTTCAGGAATGTGAAAAACAGTACCATCGTTGTGTGCTTTATATGTTTCTAAATTCTGAGATTGTTTTCCTTACTCTCCAATAAATTCATTGACGAAAAATTTTGCATTATAGGAAGCAAATTAGATATGTAAACCTATATTAACAATAAGAAGGCCACAGCAACACCTAAAAAGGGGTAGATACTTGTCCAAGGAAGCCACATGTCCAGAAAGAGTCTTCATTTTTTCGGTAATCAATAAATCATATAGAAATTATTGAATGTTCAATATAATTCTAAACAAACTTGCCATACAATAATAGTAGTTAGCCTTCCCCCCTGTATCAGCTGTTGGCAAAAGGTGACTATTGAAATTACTACGAGTTCGATATATCATTGATTCAATATATTCATCAGAAGCCAGGAACTCATCCACGATGGTCAAAGCGGAAATCTCAAATAGTTGCAAAACCTTCCTCTCTAAATAACATAAAAAACTCGAAAGAAAAGAAAGAAATTTCTAAACGAAATCATCACCTCACAAACATGAAACACAGCATAATTATCAGAAAGTCTGAAACACCCATTCCAATTACATATTAACCACACCAAATCGTATGTTAGAACACCTCATTAAAAAGAAGGAAAAAAATAATGAGCGACAACACATAACATGAAACAAAGCAAACCACGGTAAAAGAAAAATCCCAAGAAACAAACCAAAAATCAGCTATTTGAAGCACCAAAACCAAAAGATCAAGTTGGCGCAATTTACCCTCTCGATCCGTACATCGTTCCGAGGCCGCTGTATGATCGAGCGAAAGGCGGTTCGCTCGCCGGAGGAAAACGAAACGGCTCCAGGGCTACTATGAAGAAAGAACTCCAGAGAAATGAATAAACAAAAAAACCCTAGCTAGGGTTAGACGCGTTTCAAACTGAGTTTCTTCGTCAAAACCACCGCGCCCCTGGCTCGGTTACTCTTGATATAATGATATTTGAGCAGGTCCTCGTTTGGTATTTAAATAAACTCGTTTTGTTGCTGTAGATGCCGAATTGACATTGACATTGCCCAAAAGGAAAATACCCGATTCACCTTAGATAATGACATAAGTATCCTCTTCTTTTCTGCGCTGCTAAGCAAACAGAACGAAACGTAGATAAGTTAATGGGAGGGTAGTATTGTAAATCAAATAAAAGCCATTTTTATTTTTGTCGGAACTTCGCCTCCTATTTATAGAAGGATTAAAAAACAATATTTATAAATTTTACCTGTACGAGTTCCACAGTAGTGATAGAAAATAAGTTTGAATATTAATTTAAGATAAAATAGATGAGTTCAAATTCAAAAAATGAGAAGACGACCATAATTAAATTTGATATTCATTAAATTATAAGTCTATAAAATAGAATAAGAAATTCTTCAAATGCAAAAATAAATTTTATATTTTTGGATTCTCTAATTACCATTATCCTTGCTTGTCGCGCAATATGAGCTTTAGAAATGCAATACCAAATTCAAGAATTGTAAATAATAATAATAATAATAATCTTACAGTTTTATTCGAATTCTTATAGTTTAAAAATTTATAATTTAATTTTCAAAAATTTTTTTAAAAATTTAATTTAGTCTTCAAGATAAAATTTTTCATTAATATTCTTTTGAATTTTGTTAATGTAATTAACTATATATTTTTTTAGCATTTTAACTCAATATAGATTACATTTTGTACCACTTATATTAATTAATTTTACTTTAATTAATTTATGTTCAACTTTTATTTTTAATTCATTCGGCCTTTGCACCAACTCGAATAGAAATTCTGGACCAAGTCGAAAAATTATTTTAGATTTTAAGAGAATAACTTCCACAGTTGTAATTTTAGTATCTAAAATTTTAAAATATATCATTTTACTCTCTTAAACTTTCATTAAAAGTACAATTATTGAATATCAATTAAAATTAACGCTTAAAATCTCTGTAATTTTAGAAGAGGAGCAAGTAAAAAATTGTGAAAGAAACAAGATTGGAAAAAATAACAAAAAACATAAAATACCACGTAATAAATTATATTATTTTTAAATGTTAATTTATATGGAAGTTTTTTATTTTTCTAGTATTTAGAGAAATAAAATCCAATATTTTTCAAGTTGGATACAAAATTTCAATTCAATAATAATGTAAGAAATTGTAAGTAATTTTTTCAAGATTTTATATGCAATAACCAGGTAATCTTTATCATTACACAAACACATCAAAATTTCGCCTGCGTATGCAGGGTGTAATTTATGTTGTGAAAAATAGAATATTTAAAAAAGAATATTTTAAAATGTTGTGAAAATAATTTTAGAAAAATAATTTAATTATTTTCATACTTATTTGACATGTTGGAAATTATGTTTGTTATACATAATTATCCGCTTATTTTAAATTTAATTATAATTTTATTTTTATAATTAATCATCATCCACTATCTCCACTATCCCATAATCAATTTGTTATAATTATCCTTTTATATTTAATTATAAATTAATTGTCTCTTTTTGAGATATTTATCTCTCATATCTTGCTTCTAGTTTTGAGATTTCTAACCTAATCTTTGTGATATTGGGTTACACAACTTTTCTTTCTCTGCTGTTATGTGACATGAGTTTTATCCCAGAAATGTCTGTTTTATCCTGGAAGGAAAGCCACGAATCTTTCCTTAAGGATAGTGTCAACCAGAGCATGACTCATGCTATGTTTGTCTTAATAATTTCCTCAATTTTTCCAACAATCTTAAGGAAAGATTTACACAATGCAACCCAAAAAAATTGAGGAAATGATGGACATTCCATGTCGCCTCCATTTCAGTGAGGGAGTGAGTGAGAAGCCCATAGAAGAATTACGATCTTAGAAGATCCAAGAGAAATACGCACAATGGGAGTAGATTTGAGCTCACAAGAATGCCTTTTGCCTCTCCTTTTCTCCAAGCCACAAGCGCACGAGTTCACCTGTGGAAAGTAGCGCCGGGGGTCACGCAACGAGATCGACAGCTGAGTCAGATGGCAGCAATGGTGCCATCTGTGGTGGCAGGGAGTAGTGGCGATGCTGTTTGTAACAAGATCAACGCCGCCAACTATGGTGGGAGTCGATGGGGCATCGTCGAGTTCAACCTCCAACAACGCCGTAGCCACAAGTTGGAACTCCAACAACGAACCTTGAATGCATAATGGCGATATGACCGGAAAACCCAGAAACAAATACTGAGAATACCTCAAAAAAGTACCGTTATTACTTTTTCACCTTGATATTGTTTATGCGACCCTAATGCCGTATATGCGTATTTGGGTTCTTTTCATTTAATGGATGAATACTGCTGAAATAAGGGAGTATGGTAATTACTAATTATTGTGTTCTATTTCAATCTGGTAATAATTGTGAATACCTTGGAGTTTTGAGTCCTAAATGATATTATTGATTTATTATATATGTGAGTGAGATTCTGATTTATATATATATGTGTGTGTGTGTGTGTGTGTGTGTGTGTATATTATATTTATATATATATATATGTTATTTCTCTGCAATTTGTAATGTATCTGTGAGTGGATGCTAAGACTATGAAGTGACTTTTTTCTTTAACTCAAAAGGGTGGTTCATTTTTTTTAGTAAAACAATGATTCATGGTTCGTTAAAATGAAATGTGATTGATAATTTTAATATTAATTCGATTTTGACGCTTGTAATTCTTAAAACTTGACTTATTAGAAATCAATTTATGGTTTTAAATTTGAAAGTATAAAGTTTCGTGTCAGTTTAGATTATAATCCCGTGTGTGATCCTGAAACTTTGAAATTTACTTGGGCTTATTCTATCTTGCAAGCCTGTCAAATTAAAATCTGATATATATGTATGTATTAGTGTGTGTATATTAGTTATATATATCTCGGTGTGTGCGCATATTTGTGTGTGTATACAAGTTATATATATGTTATATATGTGTGCATATCTGTTATATATATATATATATATATATATATATGCACATGGGTGTGCGATTTTTTTTTAATCAATGTGCATATCATAATGAGGTATATATATATATATATACAAAAATAAAAGTTGTAGCTTTGATGATAATTTTTCAAAGTGGCTTTCATGTTAAATGGTGTTTTTGACATGATGATATTTTTATTTTTTTAACGTTATTTATTATGAAGAAAATGATACATAATATTGTGAGATAATCACATATATATGAAATATGTTATCTTGTGTGCTAGCTTTTTCCTCATTATTGAGACTGTTAAAGTGTATATATATATATATATATATATATATTTGTGAAATATTTGAGAAAATGCATATATTTATATACTTGTGGTATATTTTAGAAAATATATGTATAAATATATTTTGGACTTTAAGAAATTTCATATAAAGAGTCTCATATGAATAGTATATTTTTAGGTGAAAGAAATTGTGGATTTCTTGAAAATGGCACTATAACCATCAATGTCGGGTTATAGAGTTTTACAAATTCAAAATGTTTTCACTTAAATTATTATTATTGTTAAACAATATTATAAATTACATTTGTCATTTTGGAACCAAATTTTTGTGACCTTTGTGACCAAATTTGTGAACATTGGCATATAAAATTTTGAGTCAATTTGGAAATTGAAAAAAAAAAAACCCATCTTATTGAGATGATGATATATCATTAATTTTCAAATTGAAGAAACCATCTCATTGAGATAATGATATGCCATATATAAAAATTAAAATAAGCATTTTCAAATACTAATTTTTTATGACTTTTTTATTGTACAAAGAGCCACAATAAATTTTAATATGTTAGGTCAATTTTAAATTGACAATGCCATCTCATTGAGATGATGATATGTCATAAGTAAGAATTGGAGTAAGTATTTACGAATGCTAGTTTCTTACAACATTTTTATTGTGCAAAGAGATACAATAGTGATAAGTTATTGGTCACAAAAATTTTGAAATTGAGAAGTTCCAAAATGATTATGTGTAATTATTTTCTTATATAATATTATTATATGGTGGATGAATATATTTGTGGATATATATTATGTGTTTGAATACCCACTTATAATAATTTCGAGACTTTATATGAGTTAATTATGTACTAAATTAAGTACATACAAGTTGTGGTATTATACTTCTTCAAATTCTAAAATATTTAAAAGTGTGGGGGTATTTTTCAAGCTTATATTGTGCTCTATGAAAAGTTTTTTTTTTTGAGTATTTCTTTTATACCAACAAGTGTGAGATTTGTAAGTATGTTGTTATAAAACTATACAAATTTTTGTAAAAATGTTTTGGTCAATAGTTAATGTTATTGTAGTTTAATAAAAATTTTATGGGTTTAATATATTTGAATATTGAGGATATCTTATAAATTTCAATTGACATAACTATTGATAATATGAAAAGACTTTCTTAAAACTTATGTGTGAATATTCAACCTTTTAAATGTTGAAAATTGTGTTTGTGAAATTTTTGAAATTTTACAATAAAATTTTATGGTCATATTATTATGAACTTTTTAAAATATAAGTTTTATGGCAATATTACTGTGAGCTTTTGTCACATCCCAAAAATTGAGCATGTGAAAAGATACTACTCATTTGATAAAATTTCCAAACATACGTTATTTACATATATTCTATAAGGTTTTACATTCAACCTTAATCATTCAGTCCATACTACAGAATTATACTCATCTGATAAGCAAATATAGACATACATAGTCTAATATCTCTTTCTCATCGCAAGCCTAGGAGACCTATAGAAAGTACAGAGCGTTCCTATTATCCACATTAATAAGTACTGGTATCCCACCAGACAGAAATGGAGGATAATTCCAAGGGGCTTCTATTTTTCAAACGGATACTCTTGTTCTTTGTTTTCTGTATCTGAAAAAAATAATCATAGGGAGTGTGAGTTTATTTAAAAACTCAGTAAGTAAATAACTGTACTATATAAAATATCAAAAGTACAAATACCACATTTACTCATATAATTAATTGTTTTATACATCGAGTAGTATGGGACTCTAACCCTTTCAAACTCATGAATAAGATCTCATCGGTATATACCGAGTAGTATGAGACTCTAACCCTTTCAACTCGTGTATAGGTTTCATAGATATGCACTGAGTAGTATGGGACTTTAACCCTTTCAAACTCGTGTATGAGCTTTCTTAGATATACACCGAGTAGTATGGGACTTTAACCCTTTCAACTCATGTATAGGTTTCATAGATATGCACTGAGTAGTATGGGACTTTAACTCTTTCAAACTCGTGTATGAGCTTTCTTAGATATACACCGAGTAGTATGGGACTTTAACCCTTTCCAACTCGTGTATTAGATCCCGTAGATCTTTACTCATTGACAAGATAGTGAGAATTTATCACATAATACAATTGTCATGAAATAAAACAATTTCTACATACTCTTATTTCTACCGATCATCATATACTCCCATATGAAAAATTGATTGCTTATTATCCAAATAATATTGTAAATGAGACTTATATTGTACTTTGACTAGTAATATCAAATTAGCTGAGCAAGGTTATTCACTCACCTTGATGTTTGTCCAAGTTTACCTTGTTCCACACTAGAATTTGTGTAGGAAAATTTCCTAGTAAAATATATTACAAGGAAACATAAGAAAGGAAACAAAATCACGAAAATACGCAAATTTTTCTGATTGCTACAGTAATGGTTTGCTACAGTAACGGTTCGCTACAGTGTCGGTTCGTTACAGTAACGTTGATTGCTACAGTACCGTTGACTGCCGACACTACAGTACTGCTACAGTAACTTGAAGAAAATTTTCCAGAATTTTTTCGAAATCTCGTCGCTACAGTAACTCGAGTTTTGCAGAAGTTTTTGCAGAAATTTCTCACAAATTCATCCTTTCCTTTCTTGTTTCAAAACCAGAATTTCAACTCTTTTAACCGATTATAACTCAAATATAACTTCTAAAACAACTGAGATTCATTAATTATCATCAAAATCTTCAAGAACAAAACCTCCTCTGATCTTCTACATAAACTGAAATTTAAGGAAAATAATCAGATTAAAGCTTACCTTTGATCCTTACAAAGCTTTTGAACCGAACAAATAATCGAAACTATGAAGATCAAGGAAAGGATTTGAGAAGAGAATGGAGAAAGGAGAGAAAACTTCCACTGTTCAGTTTTCAGCTTTTCCTTCTGCGTGAGAAATGAGGGGGGTACTATTGAAATTTTATATTAAATATTTCTAATGGGTTATTCAATAACCCATGGGTATCCATAACCCAACATCCAAACCCATCCAGTCAATTTACAATAAATGGACTAATGGACCATTCTGAAACCACTTTTCCATGAATTTCACCATTCTTAGAATATATCCCACATTGTGCAAATATTTAGTCCAGTCATTTAACTCAATTTTCATAAATAATATTCAAAGAGAACAATTAAATATGAAAATTAAAAATGACCAAAATAAATAACTAAAGTAACGTTGTACATTCTAAAATACTCTTAAGCGAATTATATTCTGAAATTAACGGGTATTACATTCTACCCCCCTTAAAAGAATTCGGTCCTCCGAATTAAAATTTTTCCTCAAGTTTCAAATAAATGTGGATAGTTTTTCCACATTTCATCTTCTGCCTCCCACGTAGCTTCCTCGCGAGAATGATTTCTCCAAAGAACCTTGACACTAGGAATTTCTTTAGTACGCAATTTCTTGACTTTTCTATCAAGAATAGCTACTGGTACCTCTTCGTAGGTGAGAGTTTCATCAAAATGAACTTCTTGGGGTTGAATGACATGAGAAGGATCAGGAAGATACTTCCGTAGCATGGACACATGAAATATTGGATGAACTCCCTCTAGGTTGGAAGGTAGGTCTAGACGATATGCCACATTACCCACTCTGTCTACAACCTCATATGGGCCAACATACCTCGAACTAATATTGATCAGTTTAACTTTATTTATATCTTCTTGTATCATCTCAGGTCCAAATATTTTGGTTTCACCAAGTTCAAACCAACCTATAGGAGATCGACACCGTCTCCCATATAATGCCTCAAAAGGTACCATCTGAATACTGGCTTGGTAACTGTTATTATAAGCAAATTCAATAAGAGACAAATGATCTTCCCAACTTCCACTGAAATCCATCACACAAGCTCTTAGCATATCCTCTAAAGTCTGAATTGTCCTTTCGGACTGTCCATCAGTCTGAGGATGAAATGCTGTGCTAAGATTCACTTTGGTACCTAAAGCTTCTTGAAAGACTCTCCAGAACCGAGAAGTAAACTGAGGTCCTCGATCTGATATAATGGATATTGGTACACCATGAAGTTTCACTATTTCTTTAACATAAAGTCGAGCAAGTTTTGCTACACTGAAAGTGGTATGAACAGGAAGAAAATGTGCTGACTTAGTAAGTCGATCCACTATGACCCATATTGAGTCATTTCCTTTTGTTGACCGAGGTAAACCTACTACAAAATCTATAGTGATCCTTTCCCACTTCCATTCGGGAATATCTAGTTTTTGCATCAATCCAGGTGGTCGTCGATGTTCAGCTTTAACTTGCTGACAAGTCAAACATCGAGCTACAAAGTTAGTCACGTCTCGCTTCATGCCCTCCCACCAGTAAACTTGTTTCAAGTCCTGATACATTTTCACAGCACCAGGATGTACAACGTAGGGCGAACCATGAGCTTCCATTAAGATTTAATGTTTCAAAGATTCAATGTTGGGGACACAGAGTCTCCCATTAAACCATAAGACTCCTTCTTCATCTACCAAGAAACTTGGTGCTAGACCTTGCCTTGCCTTATCTCTGATTTTGACCATATCAATGTCATTTTCTAAAGTTGCTTTTACTTTTTCAACAAGGGATGATCTAACTGTTAAATGAGCCAGAAATGTACCTGACTCAGTCATCTCGAAGAATACTCCATTAGCTTCCAATTCTTGTAGTTCATGTATTAGAGATCTCCTTATAGTGGCAATGTGAGCTAAACTTCCCATAGACTTTCGACTTAGAGCATCAGCCACTACATTTGCTTTACCTGGATGGTAAAGGATGGTACAATCATAATTTTTCAGAAGTTCCATCCACCTTCGTTGTCTTAGATTGAGATCTCTTTGCTCAAAAATGTACTTAAGGCTTTTGTGATCTGTAAAAATTTTACAAGTTTCCCCATACAAGTAATGTCTCCATATCTTTAGGGCAAACACTACAGCTGCCATTTCCAAATCATGAGTGGGGTAATTCTGTAATACCCGTTAATTTCAGAATATAATTCGCTTAAGAGTATTTTAGAATTCTACAACGTTACTTTAGTTATTTATTTTGGTCATTTTTAATTTTCATATTTAATTGTTCTCTTTGAATATTATTTATGAAAATTGAGTTAAATGACTGGACTAAATATTTGCACAATGAGGGATATATTCTAAGAATGGTGAAATTCATGGAAAAGTGGTTTCAGAATGGTCAATTAATCCATTTATTGTAAATTGACTGGATGGGTTTGGATGTTGGGTTATGGATACCCATGGGTTATTGAATAACCCATTAGAAATATTTAATATAAAGTTTCAATAGTACCCCTCATTTTCACTCAGCCGAAGGAAGCAGAAAAGCATTTCTCTCTCAGTTCTTCATTTTCTTCTCAAATCCTTTCCTTGATCTTCAGAATTTCGATTATCTGTTCGGTTCAAAAGCTTTGTAAGGATCAAAGTGAAAGAAATGGTTGGATCCCAAGAGGGGGGGTGAATTGGGTTTTATAAAAATTTTCACAAAACTTAATTGGAAGTTAAAATGATTTTCTGAAATTGGATAATGTTAAAGATAATAATTTAATTCAGAAAATCAAAATGTTTATCAAGATGAATAATTTTATAGTGCAAGGAATTAAGGAGCAAATATAAATCTACACAAATTAATTAATACTTGAAGTAGAAATTAAATATAAACGCAAAGCATTAATTAATTAACTTCAAATGTAAATAGAGTAGGGATAGAGAAAGCAAACTCGGAGATTTATACTGGTTCGGCTAATCCCAAGCCTACATCCAGTCCTCAAGAGACCACTTGAGTATTTCCACTATAATTGCAAGTTTAATCCGGGTACTTGCAAACCACTACAACATACTTTTCTCCCTCAAGGGTGTCTCTCCCCCTTACAACGTGTTTTCTCTCAAACACTAACTCAAGGAACCAATCCTTGAGAAACTAAATTTAAAGGCTTAAGGAAAATAATGATAAACACTCTCAAAGTGTAGATAACGCAGAAATTAAGCTCAGAATATTTCTCTAGCAATTTAGAGAGAATGAACTCAAGAAAATATGAGAAATGAACAATTGAAGCTTGATGCAAATGGTGTTGTGAAGTCCCCTTTATATAGTGAAACCTTGCTGCTACAGTGACTGCTTTAGTCAAAATTGCTACAGTAAGCTTCATCATCATTTTTCAACCTTTCTACAACAACCAAAAAAACTTTATCAATCTTTTTCAACAATCAATATTCTTTTTCAAATTTGCTACAGTAAAAAGTATTCTTTTTCAAAGTTTATTACAACAACCAATAAACTTTATCATACTTTTTCAACAATCAAATTCATTTTTCAAAAGTGCTACAGTAAAAGGTATTCTTTTTCAAAGTTTATTACAACAACCAATAAACTTTATCATACTTTTTTAACAATCAAATTCATTTTTCAAAAGTGCTACAGTAAAAGATATTCTTTTTCAAAGTTGATTACAACAACCAATAAACTTTATTATACTTTTTCAACAATCAAATTTCTTTTTCAAAAGTGGTACAGGAAAAAGTATTCTTTTTCAAATTATATTACAACAATCAATAAACTTTATCATACTTTTTCAATAACCAATAAAGTTTATCATACTTTTTCAACAATCAAATTTCTTTTTCAAAAGTGCTACAGTAAAAATATTCTTTTTCAAATTATATTATAACAACCAATAAATTTTATCAAAAATCAATTTATACTACTATATTTAAATATATAAAGCATTAAATATATTTGGGCCAAGAAAGATTGAATCATGCATTTGGGCCAAGAAGATTAACTCATTCATTTGGGTCAAGAAGACTAAATCATACTATTTGGGCTAAGAAAGATTAAATCATACATTGGGCCAAGAAGATTAAATCATACATTGGGCCAAGAAGATTAAATCATTCATTTGGGCCAAGAAGATTAAATCATTCATTTGGGCCAAGAAAGATTGAATCATGCATTTGGGCCAAGAAGATTAACTCATTCATTTGGGTCAAGAAGACTAAATCATACTATTTGGGCTAAGAAAGATTAAATCATACAGTGGGCCAAGAAGATTAAATCATTCATTTGGGCCAAGAAGATTAAATCATTCATTTGGGCCAAGAAGATTAAATCATTCATTTGGGTCAAGAAGATTAAATCATTCCCACATATTTGTCATCATCAAAACTTATAGCATAATACATTAGGGCTAACAATCTCCCCCTTTTTGATGATGACAAATCACCAAAGAAAAATATGTTACAATGTAATAATCATTATACAATATACACATATTTTTCTTTCCATATTCTTCTCCCCCTATTTGACATCAACAAAAAGGTATAAGGAAGGCAATATATAAAGGCTAAAGCGTATTCCTTCTTTAAGCAAGAATATCATATGACGTCATAGGGTAAAATTTCATCAAAACTTATCATTGATATGCCAAAAATATATAGTTAAGGAAAACATTGCATCTCATATAAAGTGACCCTAAAAATATAGAGCATTTAAGTATAGATTAGGCTCCCCCTCAATCAATGCATATTAAACAAATGTAATTTTCAAGATGTATTCATATATGTATCTTGAGGATGAGCACCTGCAAAAAATTTGACAACCACTCCGATGCTTAAGTTAGTAATGTAAATCAAGGATTAAAGGCAAAATTAACTGCTTACGGTCGCATGCATCAAGCATTATCATAATGCAAGGAAATCATTGCCTTTCATTTGCCCACAAAAGCATTATATGTAAGTATGTGTAACTATGAAGATGTATTATCCTCTACACATTTCATTTTATTTAAAAAAATTTTTTTTTAACTTCTCATTTTCTATGAGTGCATGTGGAATCATGACATATTATTCATAGCCTTCGCTCATGATGCATGAATAGCATACACAACATATGTTCTTAGATACATGTAATCATAGCATGATGCAATCAATTATGTATATTATACTGAAAGCTCTCAAGAACAACACAACAAAGCAGAGAAATACTGTTCTGTTTATCTCCATTTTATTAATCTTTAAAATTTTTAATCAAAACAAATTAAATCAGCCGCAAATCCACCGAAAATTGACTTTCGTGGTTTTGCCATTAATGCGACGCATTGTTGGTGTGCATGCGTACCCTAGAGTTCTGGCTTCCAGCTTGCAAAATCCGTAGGATGAGCGTGTAGGGGTGCGGCGAAGAGATATCTTCGTTGGCTCTAAGTCATAATTTTCTCTCTATAAAGACTGCCCCAGAGTTCTCAATTACCACACCACAAAGAGTATTCATCTCTCAGCCTACAACTTTCTGACATTCCTCTCTCTTCATACTCCCACAAAAATTTCTAAATATTCCAAACCATGGCAGCAAGAAAGTTCATTGATCTCACAATAGAGGCCAGGGAGGAAGAGCTCGACTTAAACTTGAGTCTAGGCAGGGACAAGGGTAAAAGGCCTTTGGAGGGATCTCAGGAGAATCGAAAGAAGAAGATGAAGATCGAAGAAGCTGAAGAGATTAGTACAGGCCATACGTCAGAAGACAAAATTGCTTGTCTGGAGCAGGAGGTGAAGAAACTCAAGAAGATGATAGAGGACCAAGAGAAGTTAGCTAAACGCAACAATGCGGCACTGACTTCAAGAATAGATAGGTTCTTCTATTGGTCTACCCAATGCTTCTGCAATCAACAACAAAGAAGTGTTGATTGTATGAATGGGATTTACACTACCCTCCGTGACATTGCTCAGTCTCTTGCTCCAAGGAATGGCCGAGGGGTGATGATTCAATACAACCCACCTAATCCGAGACCACCTCGCCTGTAGATTGCTCATTTATGAGCAAACCTTCTTTTTTTTTTTTTAACGCAATGTAATCCTTCGGTTTGTTTTTTTTTTTTTTAATTTTAATGCAAGTGGTTTCTTTCAGATGACGGTACTTAAAAAAAATTATAATAATAAAGAAAGATAAAGAAAATCAGCCGCACAAATTTTGTACAATAGAAGGATATATATATATTTTGAAAAATATATATCCATTTTAAAGATAGAAAGAATTTTCTGACATGGATATATATATCATCATTTCAAAGCAAAAGCAAGTTACATACTTACTCAAGATAAAACATATTATAATCAGAGTATGTAGTAACATAATTGAGGTAATATGAATTAATAAGATATAATCAGATATAAACTATAATCCATAAACAATGGTTCATAAGTTACAGCTTATGTAAAAGAGATTATATGTATAATGCTCAAACCATGATGTATTAAAAAAAATAATTTAAGTATTTAACATATTTTTATATGTCATGTTGTGATCAAGTATGTAAGATGTCAGAAAACAATATGTCATTGCAATGAAAGTATGACAAAAAAAAATTTGCCAGAATGTACAATTGAGATCAAGGAGTATCATTCAATTAAATAATGAAGAAGTAAAGGATAGAGATACTCATCAATTTTGGCAAACTTTTGTTGCTTCTTGAAGTTCCTCTTCAAGATTTTGATATCCTTGTTTTGCTCATTGCTCTTCTTTTGATCGATCCTATCTTCTTACAATTTTAATGATCTTAATTGATTGATTATTTGCAAGATCTATCAAGCATTGGTTCAATGTAAGCTTCGTTGGTCGACTACTGATAGGAGCGTTGGTCGACCAACCAACTTCAAAACTATAAATCTTACTGATTTCGGAGAGCAGAGGAAAGAATGTGCTTTAGAGGATAATTTTGGGATTAACTCCTGCAAAACACTTTTGGTGGAGCACTTTGATGTTCAAATAAATCTCGAGCACTAGGAGCAACATTATGTTCAAGATATGCCATATTAATAAAAGTGTTATGCTTCCATGAAATGCAATTTTGCAATAAATTTGATTTCATTAAAAATATTTAAATAAGATTACAGCAAGAATAAATACTATGGGTAGGAGTAATCTTATTGTTGTGAAGACAAGAAAAATGTGCGTGTAATGGAAGCAAGTTTTCATGATGCGGTAAAAAGGATAGTTTGAACAAAATTTGGAAGAAAGATTTTAGCTCAAAACAAAATTCGAATCTATAAGCTGCACACCTAACAATTGTTTTCAGATATAGCATGCATGAGTATCAAGGATAGATGTAATGCATATTAGAGAACAGACAAAAGCATTAGAGAGCAGTAAACATATCAGTCAAATTTCTTACAATGCATTCCAGCTTATATGTTTACTTATCCATTGCCTCCTTTTGATGCAAGAGAGTGGAGTTTGAATGATGTAGCCATTGAAAAGTCATTTCCGCTCCTTGCTTTGAGGCAAATCTGCAAATTAATCTTTTGTCTTTGGTACCCAAATTTCTTTGGGTTTGCCTGGGTCATGAGTTCCTTTTTGAACCCATTTCATTTTTACTCCATGAACAAGATTTTTCTTATAAAAGCAGGAGTAAGATTTGTGTCCTTTCAGTCCACAATAGAAACAAGTGCAAGTTGGACTATTGGACATCTTTGCAGAAACAAAGAAGTTTTTAAAATGCTTTTGGTTTGATTTCTTTTTAGAAACAAGACCAACTTGGTTAAACTTTCTTCTTTGTTTCAAAACTGAGGTATTTAAAATTTCTCTACCTTGAGAAAATTTTGCAAGTGTGTTTTTAAGATTATCATTTTCCTTTTTCAAAGAATCACACTTGGTACAAAAGCAATTTTTGTTGGTAGAGATATTTGCTTTTAAAATTAAATTCTCTTCTTGCAAAGTTTTGTTTTGATTTTCAAAAACAAAATTCTCTTCCTTGGAAATAGAAAATTCGTTTTTCAATGTTTCCAACTCATTTTCAAGAGAAGAGTTTTTCTGTTTTGAAACATTTAGTTTCTTTGCAAGTATTAGAGATTCTTTATGTAAATCATCAAAGGCATCTTGTAATTCTTCAAAAGAGTAGTCAAATGAATTTACCTCATCTTTATTTCTGGCCACAAGACAAGTGTTGGCTTCTTCATTTGTGTTCTCCTCATCAGAATTGCTATTTCCCCAAATGGAAGATAGGTAAGCTTTCTTTGATGATTCAACTTTTGGTTGTGGTTTCTCTTTTTCTCCTTTTTCTTTTTCTTCTATCTCCTTGGTGATTTGAGATTTTTCTGTAAGTTCAACACCAAGAGCTTGCAATTGATTAAGCACAAGTTGTATCTCATTAATGGTTTTACAATTGTTCATTTGAGCAATTTCAAGTTCATTAATGAAACTTCTATACCTTAATTCCTCAGCAATAAGATCTTCCTCATGTGCAACTTCAAGAATTTCCCACATTTCTTTTGCAGTTGCACAGTTGGAGATTTTGAAAAATTCATCTTGACTCAATGCACAAGAAATAATCAATTTTGCCTTAGCATTGAGTTGCATTAAACTTCTTTCAGTATCATTCCATTCACTCTTGGGTTTTAGAATGCATTTTCCTTGTTCTTCCTTGACAGGCATATAAAAACCATTTTCTATAACTTCCCAGAGTTTATGGTCTACTGAAATTAAAAACATTTTCATTTCATACTTCCAATATTGAAAATGATTAGCATCAAAAACTGGAGGTTCTGTGAAAGAATAATTTTCAGACATAAACCAATCACTAAATCCAACCATGTTTACTCTTAGACGGTTAAGTCTCAAATCAAGAGCCCAAGCTCTGATACCAATTGAAAGAAATGGTTGGATCCCAAGAGGGGGGGTGAATTGGGTTTTATAAAAATTTTCACAAAACTTAATTGGAAGTTAAAATGATTTTCTGAAATTAGATAATGTTAAAGATAATAATTTAATTCAGAAAATCAAAATGTTTATCAAGATGAATAATTTTATAGTGCAAGGAATTAAGGAGCAAATATAAATCTACACAAATTAATTAATACTTGAAGTAGAAATTAAATATAAACGCAAAGCATTAATTAATTAACTTCAAATGTAAATAGAGTAGGGATAGAGAAAGCAAACTCGGAGATTTATACTGGTTCGGCTAATCCCAAGCCTACATCCAGTCCTCAAGAGACCACTTGAGTATTTCCACTATAATTGCAAGTTTAATCCGGGTACTTGCAAACCACTACAACATACTTTTCTCCCTCAAGGGTGTCTCTCCCCCTTACAACGTGTTTTCTCTCAAACACTAACTCAAGGAACCAATCCTTGAGAAACTAAATTTAAAGGCTTAAGGAAAATAATGATAAACACTCTCAAAGTGTAGATAACGCAGAAATTAAGCTCAGAATATTTCTCTAGCAATTTAGAGAGAATGAACTCAAGAAAATATGAGAAATGAACAATTGAAGCTTGATGCAAATGGTGTTGTGAAGTCCCCTTTATATAGTGAAACCTTGCTGCTACAGTGACTGCTTTAGTCAAAATTGCTACAGTAAGCTTCATCATCATTTTTCAACCTTTCTACAACAACCAAAAAAACTTTATCAATCTTTTTCAACAATCAATATTCTTTTTCAAATTTGCTACAGTAAAAAGTATTCTTTTTCAAAGTTTATTACAACAACCAATAAACTTTATCATACTTTTTCAACAATCAAATTCATTTTTCAAAAGTGCTACAGTAAAAGGTATTCTTTTTCAAAGTTTATTACAACAACCAATAAACTTTATCATACTTTTTCAACAATCAAATTCATTTTTCAAAAGTGCTACAGTAAAAGATATTCTTTTTCAAAGTTGATTACAACAACCAATAAACTTTATTATACTTTTTCAACAATCAAATTTCTTTTTCAAAAGTGGTACAGGAAAAAGTATTCTTTTTCAAATTATATTACAACAATCAATAAACTTTATCATACTTTTTCAATAACCAATAAAGTTTATCATACTTTTTCAACAATCAAATTTCTTTTTCAAAAGTGCTACAGTAAAAATATTCTTTTTCAAATTATATTATAACAACCAATAAATTTTATCAAAAATCAATTTATACTACTATATTTAAATATATAAAGCATTAAATATATTTGGGCCAAGAAAGATTGAATCATGCATTTGGGCCAAGAAGATTAACTCATTCATTTGGGTCAAGAAGACTAAATCATACTATTTGGGCTAAGAAAGATTAAATCATACATTGGGCCAAGAAGATTAAATCATACATTGGGCCAAGAAGATTAAATCATTCATTTGGGCCAAGAAGATTAAATCATTCATTTGGGCCAAGAAAGATTGAATCATGCATTTGGGCCAAGAAGATTAACTCATTCATTTGGGTCAAGAAGACTAAATCATACTATTTGGGCTAAGAAAGATTAAATCATACATTGGGCCAAGAAGATTAAATCATTCATTTGGGCCAAGAAGATTAAATCATTCATTTGGGCCAAGAAGATTAAATCATTCATTTGGGTCAAGAAGATTAAATCATTCCCACATATTTGTCATCATCAAAACTTATAGCATAATACATTAGGGCTAACACAAAGGTAAGCTTTAATCTCGTTATTTTCCTTAAATCTAAGTTTATATGGAAGATTAGAGGAGGTTTTGTTCTTGAAGATTTTGATGATAATTCGTGAATCTCAGTTGTTTTAGAAGTTATATTTGAGTTATAATCGGTTAAAAGAGTTGAAATTCTGGTTTTGAAACAAGAAAGGAAAGGATGAATTTGTTAGAAATTTCTGCAAAAACTTCTGCAAAAAACCGAGTTACTGTAGCGACCAGAAATTTCGAAACAAAATCTGGAAAATTTTCTTCGGGTTACTGTAGCAGTACTGTAGTGTCGGCAGTCAATGTTACTGTAGCGAACCGGCACTGTAGCGAACCGTTACTGTAGCAACCCGTACTGTAGCAACCCGTTACTGTAGCAGTCAGAAAATTTTACGTATTTTGTGATTTTGTTTCCTTTCTTATGATTCCTTGTAATATATTTTACTAGGAAATTTTCCTACACAAATTCTAGTGTGGAACAAGGTAAACTTGGACAAACATCAAGGTGAGTGAATAACCTTGCTCAGCTAATTTGATATTACTAGTCAAAGTACAATATAAGTCCCATTTACAACATTATTTAGATAATAAGCTATTAATTTTTCATATGGGAGTATATGATGATCAGTAGAAATAAGAGTATGAAGAAATTATTTATTTCATGACAATTGTACTATGTGATGAATTCTCACTATTTTATTAATGAGTAAAGATCTACGGGATCTAATACACGAGTGTGAAAGGGTTAAAGTCCCATACTACTCGGTATCTAAGAAATCTTATACACGAGTTTGAAAGGGTTAAAGTCCCATACTACTCAGTGCATATCTATGAAACCTATACACGAGTTGAAAGGGTTAAAGTTCCATACTACTCGGCGTATACCTATGAGATCTTATTCACGAGTTTGAAAGGGTTAGAGTCCCATACTACTCGGTGTATATCTATGAAATCTTATTCATGAGTTTGAAAGGGTTAGAGTCCCATACTACTCGATGTATAAGACAATTAATTATATGAGTAAATGTGGTATTTGTACTTTTGATATTTTATATAGTACAGTTATTTACTTACTGAGTTTTTAAATAAACTCACACTCCCTATGATTATTTTTTTTCAGATACAGAAAACAAAGAACAAGAGTATCCATTTGAAGAATAGAAGCCTATTGGAATTATCCTCTATTTCTGTCTGGTGGGATACCAGTACTTATTAATGTGGACACTAGAAACGCTCTGTACTTTCTATAGGTCTCCTAGGCTTGCGATGAGATAGAAATATCAGACTATGTATGTCTATATTTGCTTATCAGATGAATATAATTCTGTAGTGTGGAATGAATGATTAAGGTTGAATGTAAAACCTTACAGAATATATGTATATAACGTATGTTTGAGAATTATATCAAATGAGTAGTATCTTTTCACATGCTCAATTTTTGGGATGTGACAAATTTGGTATCAGAGGAAAGGTTTTATAGGTCCCCTATAGAGTACAGAGCAAAGTGATCTTTGTGGGCCCTTCCCTATTGTCATGAGCCGCGGCATGACCATAGGATTAGGTTCCATAAAAGACCTTGTAGAGTATAACGTCATTTTATAGATAACTTCTCAGTGGGGCTAGAAAGTGATATTTTGTTTATGTCTGAAAATTGTTTGTTATGTGTGTAGATCTGTGACAGATCAATGTCAGAAGGATCTTCTAATAATAATGAGCATATGGGTCCAAGGAGGGCCATAAATCCACCAGTACATGTGCAAGATGATCCTAACCGTGGTGATAGTTTACATGCTCAAAGTACTGAGGGCGCAACTAGTGAGCAAGCAAGAAGAGTCGAACCTGATGCTCACGTTGGTAATGCAACTATTGCACATGTGATTCATTTGATGAATGAACGATTTGACCGATTTGAGGCTGAAATGAGAGGTCGAGCTGCACAAGCTAACCTGCCAGTGGATCCTCCTATTGTTGAAGCTGAAAATGTACCACCAGCTCCGTTAGCGGGAGGAGTTAATGTAAGAGAGGTAAGAATGTCTGAATTCCAGAAAATGAGGCCTCCTACTTTTTCAGGGGAAGATCCCAAAGAGGACCCACAATGTTTCCTTGAAGATTGTGAAGCAATCTGTGATGCTATAGGGTGTTCTCCTACTCAAAAGGTAGAATTCACTTCCTTTCAGTTAAAAGGTAGGGCTGGTAAATGGTGGAGGAACTGGAAGAAAGCTAGAATTCAAGGCGCACCGCCAGTTATGTGGACAGAATTTTACAGATTGGTTATGGATGAATTTCTTCCGGCAAGTGAACGATCATCCAAGGCCAGAGATTTTCTGTATCTACGACAGGGAACCATGACTGTTGACGAGTATTCAGCTCAGTTTGTTAAATTATCTGAATATGCCCCTGAAATCATTCCTTCTGAAAGGAAGAAAATAGAAAAGTTTGTGGAAGGGCTTCGTGATGCCTTATATGATCAAGTGGGTTCCAATATGAACGATTACTCTTCGTACTCAGAGGCTGTTGATGTGGCCCGAAGAATGGAAAAGAGGTCAAAGAATAAAGAAGAATATCATCAAAAGAAGAAAGCTAGATATAGAAGATCTTTTGATCAAGGGGAAGACTCAGGGACTTTGAAACCCTTTACTGCGTCACAAAATGTTCCAGCCACTCCTACTAAGTCAACTTATTCTACAGCCAGTGTGGCTAAGCCTCGTTCAGAGAACAGGGGTGGTTTTAGCTCTTCTAGTAGAGGAGGTACTCAAGGTAGAAGGGAAAAACCTCAATGTCCTGAATGTGGAAAGTTTCACTTCGGAGAATGCAGGTTAAACACTGTTGGTACAGGTTGTTTTCACTGTAGACAAAAAGGACATTTTATAAGGGAGTGCCCTCAGCTCATGACAAGACCAGGTCAAGGGTCAACTTTGCCACCTCGACCACAATCTATTACTCAAACACCAACCCCTTCAACAGGGGGTAGTATGGGAAGAGGTTCTGGAAGAGGCCAAGGTGACCGTGGAAAACAAGTTGCTGGCAGAGGAAATGCAAGAGTATATGCTCTAACCCGACAGGATGCTCAAACATCCAATGCTGTAGTTACAGGTATATTATCTGTTAATATTTTTTGTAATATCCCAAGAATTTTTATGAATATTTAAAGTCTGATTTGAAGTTTAGTGAAAAATTTAATTATGTGGAAAATTTTCTTTTTGAATTAGTGAAGAAAATGTGGAAATAGAAATTTTTATTTTTAATTTAGGAAATTTTTACAAATTCTCAAGGACTAAAGTGAAAAGAAAAGAAAGTATAGAGGACTTTTGAGAAATGACCAAGTAGGAACCCGAGAAGAAGAATAGAGCTTATGGGAATGAATTATGAGTCCGGTACCGAAAAGATGATGGATTCGAGGTTAAAGTGGAGTTTGAGATATTTAGAGGGACTAAAGTGAATAAGGAAATTTGTGGGGCACCGAGGATTTAGAAACACCTGAGGTGAGATTTTATGAATTTGCTTTTGCTAGTCTTGACTGAGGGTCAATTGCAGAGCAAGTGATAATTTCACCCCGGGCGAGTATATAGGTGGCCTCACCTATTTTTTATTCATTTTTCTCCTTTTCTCTCTCTTTCTTCACTTTCTCTCCTCTCCTTCTCTCTTTCTTCTCTCTAATTTCTCTCTCTACTCTCCAACTCTACAACCGGGCTTTGAAGGGCGGATCTCGGGCTACGGGGCGAGCCTCTAGGAGCCAAGAAACGTAGGGAAAGCAAGGAATCGAGGTAGAAATTTCTATTTATTAAGCTTTTCCCTATTTTCTAGTTTTAAGAGTGTTTGAGGAAAAATCGAGATTCCGGCTTCGTTTCTCGATTAAAATTGGTGATTTTGGTGTCTAAATGCTCCTTAGACATTAAGGGTGAGATCCTATGGAAGAAATCATGAAAAACGGTGAAGATTTGGCCAGATTCAGGCCAAAACCGAGAGAAAGTCGAGAAGGGTCGCGATCGTGGCGCCCAGGCGCCATGTGTGGCGCCTAGGCGCCAAGGACATGTGGGGAAGAGAAAGGCATGGCGCCCAGGCGCCACGTGGGGCGCCTAGGCGCCGGGCATGGGTGGCGCCCAGGCGCCAGGTGTGTCGGAAAACCTTAGCTCATTTTCAATCGGCCATAACTTCTTCATCCGGACTCCGTTTTGGGCAAACTTTATATCGTTGGAAAGCTCTTTGAGTCTAGTTTCCAATGATATAAGTTTCATTTAGATATTCATTACCGATTAGGAGTTATGACTTAAGATGTGAGTAAAGGTCGAGAGTAGTGGTAGGAAATTTCTCTATTTCGTAACCCTAATGGTTTTTGTCTGGTTACAATAGGAATGGTCAAGGTGCAAAGTGGGAGTGCCGAGAGCGTGAAATCCAGGTGAGTGGGTTAATACTTGCTATGATTAAATATCTGTTATTGACTTTTTGTATCATAGTGGAAATATGTTGTATATCCAAGTTTGAAGAGGATGATGTGGAACGATGAGGCATAAACAATTGTGGAACGTGTCTGGTAATGTACATAATTATATTTTCTTATTTTCCCATGAATGGAGGTTATATAATGGATTGTGAATGGCATGTGAACTGAGTTGAATAATTGTTCTATATTATGGGTTATGTTGTATACATGCTATGTTGCTGGAACCACATTTATTATGTTGTGGCTTGAATTGTAAATGACTGAGTTGTGTATGTGGCTCAAGATTATGATTGAGGATGTTTTTATATATGATTGTGATTGTGTTTGACTGAAAAGGAAAGGCATGGTGGTGCACCCCATGGAGAAATTTATGTGAAGTTATAAGGGTGGAGATTATAAATGGAGCGATAAGGGTGGATGCGGCAGGGGCCGCGGGCAACGATCCAGAGGTATTCTGGACGACCCGGTTGGTACGGGAAATTTGTGTGAAATTGATTTCACCGATTGTTGTTGTGAACTTTTGAATTATGTTGAAATGTATTTGATTTATTTGGATATTGTCGTGAAGTACTACGAATAATATCATATCATATGATGATCGATTTACGTATGATTGCTGCATGTTATCATTATGATGTATGATATTTTTTTGTCATAATGTTGTGTTATCTACTCACTGGGCACGTGGTTTGCTCATACCCCTCTTATTGATATTTTTTTTCAGAGTTGACAGCTGAAGGTAAATATCGGAACAAGGAATTATGGATCCTTAGTCCATGATTACCTTTTCATTTGTTCAGGATAAAGGTATAATAGTTAAGTTTTATTCTAAGTTGTATAAATCTAGAAATCTCTGTAATCGGGTAGGTTCATTCACTGATGTAATGTGAGTAATTGTAGTATGTATAAAGAACTCGTTTTGGTTGCATGAAAAAGAATTGTATGATTTTTAAGAGAAAGATAGGCTTACGGAGGTGAAATGAAATTCACTTTCCGTGCCGGTCACGTGCTCAAATTTTGGGACGTGACATTTTTGCTGCACGTATTTTGTTTGACCCCGGTTCTACTCACTCATATGTGTCGCCCTTATTTGCCAAGAGATTTGCATTTGATTCGATTATTCTTAAAGAACCATTCTTGGTTTCCACACCGATGAGAGAGACTTTGATGGTTAAAACATGTTATCGTTCTTGTAAAATAATCGTTGGAGGCATGGAAACTGAGATAGATCTTATGGTTCTCAATATGTTAGATTTTGATGTGATTCTAGGGATGGACTGGCTATCTTCTTGTCATGCTACTATAAATTGTCGTGACAAAGTTATTTCCTTTAATATACCGGGGAGGAGTAATTTTGTGTTTCAAGAAGATCGAAGTGATGTACCTTGCAACATGATATCTATGTTAAGTGCCCAGCGTATGTTGCGAAAGGGATGTCAGGGATTTCTAGCTTTTATCAAAGATTTAGAAAAGAAAGAACAGAAGTTAGAAGACATTCATGTGGTTAATGAATTCCCAGATGTGTTCCCAGAAGATTTACCTGGATTACCGCCAGAAAGAGATATTGAGTTCAGTATTGATTTGGTCCAAGACACACAACCAATTTCTATTCCACCTTATCGTATGGCTCCTGTTGAGCTAAAAGAACTCAAAGAACAATTGGAAGATTTGTTGAACAAAAGGTTTATTCGCCCAAGTTTTTCACCTTGGGGTGCTCCTGTTCTTTTTGTGAAAAAGAAAGATGGTTCTATGAGATTATGTATAGATTATCGTCAGCTGAATAAAGTCACAGTGAAGAATAAGTATCCTTTACCAAGGATAGATGATTTGTTTGATCAGCTTCAAGGAGCAAAATACTTCTCAAAGATTGATCTAAGGTCTGGATATCATCAGTTACGAATTAAGAGTGATGATATACCTAAGACTGCTTTTCGTACACGGTATGGACATTATGAGTTTCTTGTGATGTCTTTTGGGTTGACAAATGCACCATCAGCATTTATGGATTTAATGAACAGAGTGTTCAAATCATTCCTTGATAAGTTTGTAATTGTATTTATTGATGATATTTTGGTGTATTCAAAGAGTCATGAAGAACATACTGAACATTTGAGAATAGTGCTTCAGACTTTGAGAGAGCATCAGTTGTACGCAAAGCTCTCAAAATGTGAATTCTGGATGAGTCATGTAACATTTTTGGGACATGTTATTTCCCAAGAAGGTATTCATGTAGATCCAAGTAAAATTGAAGCAATAAAACAATGGCCTAGACCAACAACTGTGTCTGAAGTACGTAGTTTTCTTGGCTTAGCAGGGTATTACCGTCGCTTTGTCAAAGATTTCTCTAAGACGGCTCTCCCATTAAATAAGTTAACCCGAAAGAATGTTAAATACATTTAGGATGATTCATGTGAACAAAGTTTCACCCAATTGAAAGAGTGTTTAACTTCTGCACCAGTCTTAATTCTACCATCAGGACCAGGGGGTTACTCTGTATTCTGTGATGCCTCAAAGATAGGCTTAGGGTGTGTGTTGATGCAACATGGTAAAGTCATAGCTTATGGCTCACGTCAGCTTAAAAAGCATGAATTGAATTACCCAACTCATGATTTGGAAATGGCAGCTGTAGTGTTTGCCCTAAAGATATGGAGACATTACTTGTATGGGGAAACTTGTAAAATTTTTACAGATCACAAAAGCCTTAAGTACATTTTTGAGCAGAGAGATCTCAATCTAAGGCAACGAAGGTGGATGGAACTTCTGAAAGATTATGATTGTACCATCCTTTACCATCCAGGTAAAGCAAATGTAGTGGCTGATGCTCTAAGTCGAAGGTCTATGGGAAGTTTAGCTCACATTGCCACTATAAGGAGGTCTCTAATACATGAACTACAAGAATTGGAAGCTGATGGAGTATTCTTCGAGATCACTGAGTCAGGTACATTTCTGGCTCATTTAACAGTTAGATCATCCCTTGTTGAAAAAGTAAAAGCAACTTTAGAAGGTGACATTGATATGGTCAAAGTCAGAGATAAGGCAAGGCAAGGTCTAGCACCAAATTTCTTGGTAGATGAAGAAGGAGTCTTATGGTTTAATGGGAGACTCTGTGTCCCCAACATTGAATCTTTGAAACATGAAATCTTAATGGAAGCTCATGGTTCACCCTACGTTGTACATCCTGGTACTGTAAAAATGTATCAGGACTTGAAACAAGTTTACTGGTGGGAGGGCATGAAGCGAGACGTGACTGACTTTGTAGCTCGATGTTTGACTTGTCAGCAAGTTAAAGCTGAACATCGATTACCACCTGGTTTGATGCAAAAACTAGATATTCCCGAGTGGAAGTGGGAAAGGATCACTATGGATTTTGTAGTAGGTTTACCTCGGTCAACAAAAGGAAATGACTCAATATGGGTCATAGTGGATCGACTTACTAAATCAGCACATTTTCTTCCTGTTCATACCACTTTCAGTGTAGCAAAACTTACTCGACTTTATGTTAAAGAAATAGTGAAACTTCATGATGTACCAATATCCATTATATCAGACCGAGGACCTCAGTTTACTTCTCGGTTCTGGAAAGTCTTTCAAGAGGCTTTGGGTACCAAAGTGAATCTTAGCACAGCATTCCATCCTCAGACTGATGGACAGTCCGAAAGGACAATTCAGACTTTAGAGGATATGCTAAGAGCTTGTGTGATGGATTTCAGTGGAAGTTGGGAAGATCATTTGTCTCTTATTGAATTTGCTTATAACAACAGTTACCAAGCCAGTATTCAGATGGCACCTTTTGAGGCTTTGTATGGGAGACGGTGTCGATCTCCTATAGGTTGGTTTGAACTTGGTGAAACCAAAATATTTGGACCTGAGATGATACAGGAAGATATAAATAAAGTTAAACTGATCAGAGAGAAGTTGTTAACTGCTCAGAGTAGACAGAAGTCTTATGCGGACAACCGACGACGTGACCTTGAATTTGCAATAGGTGATATGGTTTTCTTACGAATCTCACCTATGAAGGGAGTAATGAGATTCGGGAAGAAAGGCAAGCTTAGTCCGAGGTATGTTGGCCCATATGAGGTTGTAGACAGAGTGGGTAATGTGGCATATCGCCTAGACCTACCTTCCAACCTAGAGGGAGTTCATCCAATATTTCATGTGTCCATGCTACGGAAGTATCTTCCTGATCCTTCTCATGTCATTCAACCCCAAGAAGTTCATTTTGATGAAACTCTCACCTACGAAGAGGTACCAGTAGCTATCCTTGATAGAAAAGTCAAGAAATTGCGTACCAAAGAAATTCCTACTGTCAAGGTTCTTTGGAGAAATCATTCTCGCGAGGAAGCTACGTGGGAGGCAGAAGATGAGATGTGGAAAAACTATCCACATTTATTTGAAACTTGAGGTAAGATTTAAATTCGGAGGACCGAATTCTTTTAAGGGGGGTAGAATGTAATACCCGTTAATTTCAGAATATAATTCGCTTAAGAGTATTTTAGAATTCTACAACGTTACTTTAGTTATTTATTTTGGTCATTTTTAATTTTCATATTTAATTGTTCTCTTTGAATATTATTTATGAAAATTGAGTTAAATGACTGGACTAAATATTTGCACAATGAGGGATATATTCTAAGAATGGTGAAATTCATGGAAAAGTGGTTTCAGAATGGTCAATTAATCCATTTATTGTAAATTAACTGGATGGATTTGGATGTTGGGTTATGGATACCCATGGGTTATTGAATAACCCATTAGAAATATTTAATATAAAGTTTCAATAGTACCCCTCATTTTCACTCAGCCGAAGGAAGCAGAAAAGCATTTCTCTCTCAGTTCTTCATTTTCTTCTCAAATCCTTTCCTTGATCTTCAGAATTTAGATTATCTGTTCGGTTCAAAAGCTTTGTAAGGATCAAAGGTAAGCTTTAATCTCGTTATTTTCCTTAAATCTAAGTTTATATGGAAGATTAGAGGAGGTTTTGTTCTTGAAGATTTTGATGATAATTCGTGAATCTCACTTGTTTTAGAAGTTATATTTGAGTTATAATCGGTTAAAAGAGTTGAAATTCTGGTTTTGAAACAAGAAAGGAAAGGATGAATTTGTTAGAAATTTCTGCAAAAACTTCTGCAAAAAACCGAGTTACTGTAGCGACCAGAAATTTCGAAACAAAATCTGGAAAATTTTCTTCGGGTTACTGTAGCAGTACTGTAGTGTCGGCAGTCAATGTTACTGTAGCGAACCGGCACTGTAGCAAACTGCTACTGTAGCAACCCGTACTGTAGCAACCCGTTACTGTAGCAGTCAGAAAATTTTACGTATTTTCGTGATTTTGTTTCCTTTCTTATGATTCCTTGTAATATATTTTACTAGGAAATTTTCCTACACAAATTCTAGTGTGGAACAAGGTAAACTTGGACAAACATCAAGGTGAGTGAATAACCTTGCTCAGCTAATTTGATATTACTAGTCAAAGTACAATATAAGTCCCATTTACAACATTATTTAGATAATAAGCAATTAATTTTTCATATGGGAGTATATGATGATCAGTAGAAATAAGAGTATGAAGAAATTATTTATTTCATGACAATTGTACTATGTGATGAATTCTCACTATTTTATTAATGAGTAAAGATCTACGGGATCTAATACACGAGTGTGAAAGGGTTAAAGTCTCATACTACTCGGTGTATATCTAAGAAATCTTATACACGAGTTTGAAAGGGTTAAAGTCCCATACTACTCAGTGCATATCTATGAAACCTATACACGAGTTGAAAGGGTTAAAGTCCCATACTACTCTGCGTATACCTATGAGATCTTATTCACGAGTTTGAAAGGGTTAGAGTCCCATACTACTCGGTGTATATCTATGAAATCTTATTCATGAGTTTGAAAGGGTTAGAGTCCCATACTACTCAATGTATAAGACAATTAATTATATGAGTAAATGTGGTATTTGTACTTTTGATATTTTATATAGTACAATTATTTACTTACTGAGTTTTTAAATAAACTCACACTCCCTATGATTATTTTTTTTCAGATACAGAAAAGAACAAGAGTATCCATTTGAAGAATAGAAGCCCATTTGAATTATCCTCTATTTCTGTCTGGTGGGATACCAGTACTTATTAATGTGGACACTAGAAACGCTCTGTACTTTCTATAGGTCTCCTAGGCTTGCGATGAGATAGAAATATCAGACTATGTATGTCTATATTTGCTTATCAGATGAATATAATTCTGTAGTGTGGAATGAATGATTAAGGTTGAATGTAAAACCTTACAGAATATATGTATATAACGTATGTTTGAGAATTATATCAAATGAGTAGTATCTTTTCACATGCTCAATTTTTGGGATGTGACAAATTCAATTCATGCTTTTTAAGCTGACGTGAGCCATAAGCTATGACTTTACCATGTTGCATCAATACACACCCTAAGCCTATCCTTGAGGCATCACAGAATACAGAGTAACCCCCTGGTCCTGATGGTAGGGTTAAGACTGGTACAGAAGTTAAACACTCTTTCAATTGGGTGAAACTTTGCTCACATGAATCATCCCAAATGTATTTAATATTCTTTCGGGTTAACTTGTTTAATGGAAGAGCCGTCTTAGAGAAATCTTTGACAAAGCGACGGTAATACCCTGCTAAGCCAAGAAAACTACGTACTTCTAACACAGTTGTTGGTTTAGGCCACTGTTTAACTTCTTCAATTTTACTTGGATCTACATGAATACCTTCTTGGGAAATAACATGTCCCAAAAACGTTACATGACTTATCCAGAATTCACATTTTGAGAGCTTTGCGTACAACTGATGCTCTCTCAAAGTCTGAAGCACTATTCTCAAATGCTTAGTATGTTCTTTATGACTTTTTGAATACACCAAAATATCATCAATAAATACAATTACAAACTTATCAAGGAATGATTTGAACACTCTGTTCATTAAATCCATAAATGCTGCTGGTGCATTTGTCAACCCAAAAGACATCATGAGAAACTCATAATGGCCATACCGTGTACGAAAAGCAGTCTTAGGTATATCATCATTCTTAATTCGTAACTGATGATATCCAAACTTTAGGTCAATCTTTGAGAAATATTTTACTCCTTGAAGCTGATCAAACAAATCATCTATCATTGGTAAAGGATACTTATTTTTCACTGTGACTTTATTCAGCTGACGATAATCTATACATAATCTCATAGAACCATCTTTCTTTTTCACAAAAAGAACAGGAGCACCCCAAGGTGAAAAACTTGGGTGAATGAACCCTTTGTTCAACAAATCTTCCAATTGTTCTTTGAGTTCTTTTAGCTCAACAGGAGCCATACGATAAGGTGGAATAGAAATTGGTCGTGTGTCTGAGACCAAATCAATACTGAACTCAATATCTCTTTCTAGCGGTAATCCAGGTAAATCTTTTGGGAACACATCTGGGAATTCATTAACCACATGAATGTCTTCTAACTTCTGTTCTTTCTTTTCTAAATCTTTGATAAAAGCTAGAAATCCCTGACATCCCTTTCGCAACATACGCCGAGCACTTAACATAGATATCATGTTACAAGGTACATCTGTCACGCCTCTAACTTACGCACGTGACCGGCACGATAGATGAGCTTTTACCTCACCACCGTAAGCCTAATTCCGTACCAATTTGATATATATAAAAATGCTATCTCATGAAAGAGAGTACAATAAATATTTCAAATATATCCATTTATTCATTAATAAATGATATTCTCAACGAGCATTGTTCGTCCAAGATTTACCTACCCAAATTACAGAGCTACTATTATAATACTTTTGATAAAGTTTTACATAATAACAAATATTTACCCCCGATCAATGGGGTTGAAGACTCGAACGATTAGCTGGTTGTGCGTCTACTTCTTCTTGAGAATCTGTGAGGGGAGGAATGGCATGAGTATATTTTACTCAGTGAGGAAATATATTATTCTATCACAAACATAAGAAACAATCATATAAAATCACAAAACATATCATATAGTTCCAAATTAAATTCCCAGACATTTTTCGGGTCCAATCCACATAAGGTGGTCGTTGTCCCACGGCCCCTGCCGCATCCTCCCTTATTACTGCTTTCATAAATGCCTCCCTTATTTCACCCCTATATTTTCAATACTCTTTGTATTGGAACAAATTTTTGTTTAACATGATTTGCCACCCTTATTATCTCCTGCTCCTCCCTTTTTCCTCCCACACAGGGACCCGTCCCCGTAACATTCTCCATCAATCACAAACATAACAATAATTCAACCTTACACACAATACTACCCATGTATGTGATGTTGTTCACATATATAGTATATGACACTATTCATAAATATGGCACTGTTCACATGTACGTACAATACCATTCACAAATATGGTACGATACTATTCACGAATATGTCACTGTTCATATGTACGTATGATATTGTTCATATGTACTGTATGATACTATTCATACATACGACATTATTCATAAGTACAGTATAATACTATTTACAAATACGGTACAATACTATTCATGAATATGTCACTGTTCGTATGATACTATTCATAAATATGGTACTGTTCATAAGTATGATATAATACTATTTACAAATACGGTACGATACTATTCATGAATATGTCACTATTTATATGTACGTATGATACTATTTATAAATACGGTACTGTTCATAAGTACGGTATAATACTATTTACAAATACTATATGATACTAATTCATGACTATGTCACTATTCATATGTACGTATGATACTATTCATAAATACGGTACTGTTCATAAGTACGGTATAATACTATTCACAAATACGGTACGATACTATTCATGAATATGTCACTGTTCATATGTACGTATGATATTGTACAGTGTGATACTATTTATAAATACAGCACTGTTCATATGTACTGTATAATACTATTTACGGTATGGTACTATTTATATATGCGATAATCAGAAATAATTTTCAAGTAGCTGAGGATAATTCCTTTTTGATGTGGAGGATCGGCTAAGGCCGCAACCACAGAGCATACTAAGAACTTATCACACAGGTATTTGTAAAAATATAGTACCCTCACAGTATCTCAGTAATCAATAAATAATTCTTAAACAATCGAGGTTAGTTCCTTTCTGATATGGAAGATCAGCTAAGGCCGCAACCACAGAGCATACTAAGAATTTAACCTCTAAATTATTATAAGAATTTAAAAGAGCATAGTAGAATATTCTCTCACCTCGAATCCAAGCTATAAAGGATGACTTTTATAATAACTCAGAATCTTAACACCAGAATCAGAAGAATTAGAGGAGAGGAGAGAATAGAATCTGAAGGTGTGTGTTTAGAAGTGAAATGGAAGGGCCTATTTATAGGAGAAGTTATGGTACTATTTGCTACTATTCCATCTACCATTCTCCTATACTATTTCATCTACTAGTTTCACTTACCAGTTTTCATCTACCATTCTCTTATACTATTTCATCTACCAGTTTCACTTACCATTTTTCATCTACCATTCTCTTATACTATTTCATCTACCAGTTTTCATCTACCAGTTTTCATCTACCATTCTCTTATACTATTTCATCTACCAGTTTCACTTACCAGTTTTCATCTACCGTTCTCATATACTATTACATCTACCAGTCTCACTTTCAGCTATACATTCTAAATTCCACTTTTGAATTGTATTTTACTTAATAGGATAAATTTCATAACGTACCATTCATTATATCTCACAATTTATTCAATTTATAATTGAAAATTCATATTTTCAACATCATACACAGCCAAGATAAAATTTACGTAAAAATTTAAGTAGACATAATTTTTTTTTTACGGGTATTACATTCTACCCCCCTTAAAAGAATTCGGTCCTCCGAATTCAAAAACTTACTTTACGATTCGAAGAGGTATGGATATTTTGTCCACATTTCATCTTCTGTTTTCCATGTGGCTTCCTCTTGAGAATGATTTCTCCACATAACTTTGACAATAGAAATTTCCTCGGTGCGAAGTTTCTTGACCTGTTTATCGAGAATGGTTACTGGCACCCCTTCATAAACAAGAGTTTTATCAAACTTCACGTCTTGTGGCTGGATGACGTGAGAGGGGTCAGAAAGATACTTACGTAACATCGATACATGAAATACTTGGGTGTATTCCCTCTAGGTCCGAAGGTAAAGCTAGGCGATATGCCATGTTACACACTCTAGTGCCCAGAGCTTTATGAAAAGTTCTCCAGAATCGAGAGGTGAACTAGGGTCCTCGATCTGATATGATGGATACTAGTACGCCATGAAGCTTCACTATCTCCTTTATATATAGTCGACTAAGTTTTGCTACACTGTAGGTGGTATGAACAGGAAGAAAATGTGCCGACTTAGTAAGTCGATCCACAATAACCCATATAGAGTCGTACCCATTTGAAGATCGGGGCAAACCTACCACAAAGTCCATAGTAATCCTTTCCCATTTCCACTCAGGAATCTCAAGCCTCTGCATCAACCCAAGTGGTCTCTGATGTTCAGATTTGACTTGCTAACATGTCAAGCATCGAGCGACAAAGTCAGTCACATCTCGCTTCATGCCTTCCCACCAATAAACTTGTTTCAAGTCCTGATACATTTTGTTGGCACCAGAATGAACAACATATGGCGCACCGTGAGCCTCTTGTAAAATCTCCCGCTTCAAGGGTGCAATGTTCGGAATACATAATCTTCCGTTAAACCATAATACACCTTCTGCGTCTACTGAAAAACCCGGTATTAAACTTCCCTTCGCCTTGTCTCTAGTTTTAACCATTTCAGCATCATTCTCCAATGTTGTCTTCACCCTTTCTACAAGGGAGGATTTAGCTGTCAAGTGAGCCAAGAAAGCACCTGACTTAGTAATCTCAAAGAATACCCCACTAGCCTCTAACTCTTGTAATTCCTGAATCAAGGACCTCTTTACTGTGGTAATGTGAGCTAGACTCCCCATTGACTTTCGACTGAGGGCATCCGCTACCATATTTGCCTTTCCTGGATGGTAGAGAATGGCACAGTCATAGTCCTTCAGGAGTTCCATCCATCTCCGTTGCCTTAAGTCGAGATCTTTTTGATCAAATATATATTTAAGACTCTTATGATCCGTGAAGATCTCACATGTCTCCCCATACAAGTAATGCCTCCAAATCTTTAGAGCAAATACTACAGTTGCCATTTCTAGATCATGAGTGGGGTAGTTGAGTTCATACTTCTTAAGCTGTCGAGAACCATAAGCAATGATCCTACCGTGTTGCATTAATACACATCCTAATCCTACCTTCGAAGCGTCAAAATATACAGTTGTTGGTCTAGGCCACTGCTTTATTGCCTCGATTTTACTTGGATCTACATGAATACCTTCTTGGGAGATTACATGCCCCAAAAATGTTACTTAACTTATCCAAAATTCACATTTTGAGAACTTAGCATATAATTGATGTACCCTCAAAGTCTGCAGTACTATTCTCAAATGTTCTGTATGATCCTCAATACTTTTAGAATAAACTAGAATGACATCAATTCTTGGTAAAGGATATTTATTCTTTACCGTGACTTTGTTTAACTGTCGGTAATCTATGCACAGTTTTAAAGAGCCATCTTTCTTTCTTACAAAGAGTACTGGGGCACCCCAAGGTGAAAAACTTGGGTGAATAAACCCCTTATCCAGCAGGTCTTGTAATTGCTCTTTAAGCTCTTTCAACTCTGCGGGTGCCATACGGTAAAGAGGAATTGAAATTGGTCGAGTGCCCGAAACCAATTCAATATTAAATTCAATATCCCTTTCTGGTGGTAAACCAGGTAGATTTTCCAGAAATATATCTGAGAATTCACTAACCACTGGTATTTGTTCAAGACTTCGTTCCTCCTTGTCTGTATCTTTAACAAAGGCCAGAAATCCATGACAACCTTTTCGTAACATACGTCGAGCGGTTATCATAGATATTATGTTACAGGAAACTTTGCTTTGGTCTCCCTGAAATATGAAATTATTTCCACCCAATATACTAAATGAAATAGTTTTGTCATGACAATTCAATGTAGCATGGCATGAGGATAACCAGTCCATGTCTAAAATTATATCGAAGTCTGTCATACTAAGAAGCATGAGATCTACCTCCGTTTCCATGTCCTTAATAGTTACCTTACAAGAACGGTATCCAGATCTGACTACTAGGGTTTCCCCTATTGGTGTAGCTACCAGAAATGGTTCGTCCAGTATAACTGGTTTAGACTTGAACCTCTTGGCAAATAGAGGTGACACATACGAGTGGGTAGAACCAGGGTCAAACAACACACATGCCTTATGAGAATACATAAGAAGAGTACTTGTGACTACTGCATTGGAGGCCTGTGCATCTTGTCGAGTAAGAGCATAGACACGTGTCTGCCCTCTTTTCTTAAAATTGTTACTTTTTGTTTTATGCCCATATTTGACCATCCGTACAGCTTCAACCACCGCTTCATATGACGGGTAAACATTGATTTGTGGGGATATCAAACTATAAATCGCCTAATTCGACGCTTGTCATTTGGTACCATATGGGGTGCATAGCGAGCAAGGCGAACAAACTTAGTATTGTATTCTTCAATGGACATCTCCGGGCCTTGAGTTAGTCGCTCAAATTCTTGCTCTCGAGCCATCTGAAGGGTTTCTAGAAGAAACCGTTCTGTAAAAGTCTCCCTAAATTCTCCCCAGGTGACTGTCGAGGCTCCTATGGGTCGGCCTGCCAGCCATGTTTCCCATCAATCACTAGCATCATTTCGAAACTGGAAAGCGGCCATTTCAATCATACTATCAGCAGACCATCCTAAAATTGAATGATATAAGAATTCTTGAGGGTCCTTATCCTCTAACCCTGAAAAAGTAGGCGGTTGTAATTTGAGAAACTCTGAAACCTTATTAGTTGTAGGTTGAATAGTCGTAGGGACCGATATTATCGGAGGACTCGTTTCAACATTCTACTTAGCTACCACAACCGTTATAGCCTGTATGGCATCTTGGAAACCAGTCGCCATCGTTTCTATGGTGACTTGCATACTTGAGATGAAAGCCATAAGTTGTACATTATCTGGTTGGGGAGATGCTCCTTCCCTTACATGGGGTATTTTTACTGGTTTCTGCATATCGTAAGTGCCTTTGTCATGCTCAGGATTTCCTTCCTTTTCTCGACCCTTCCCTTGGTCCCGAGTAGTTAACATTTGAGGAAGAGATGAGGCTTCCTCCGAGGTCTCACGTTCTCTTTCTTGTATCTCGTGTTGCGAAAAAGGCATTTCGAATCTACAATTTTTTTTTGACTTTTAACGACGTTCTAAAGAACAACAATTTAGGAAAGAAAATGTGACATGACATCCCTATAGGTCCTTTGGTGGAGTCTTTTACTATTACTATACCCGGGCTCATAGTAATAGAAAAGATTCCACTAAGGATACCTTGCTCTGTAATTAGTAGGAGACCTAATCCCAAACCTCTGATACCAACTTTGTCACGCCTCTAACTTACGCACGTGACCGGCACGATAGATGAGCTTTTACCTCACCACCGTAAGCCTAATTCCGTACCAATTTGATATATATAAAAATGCTATCTCATGAAAGAGAGTACAATAAATATTTCAAATATATCCATTTATTCATTAATAAATGATATTCTCAACGAGCATTGTTCGTCCAAGATTTACCTACCCAAATTACAGAGCTACTATTATAATACTTTTGATAAAGTTTTACATAATAACAAATATTTACCCCCGATCAATGGGGTTGAAGACTCGAACGATTAGCTGGTTGTGCGTCTACTTCTTCTTGAGAATCTGTGAGGGGAGGAATGGCATGAGTATATTTTACTCAGTGAGGAAATATATTATTCTATCACAAACATAAGAAACAATCATATAAAATCACAAAACATATCATATAGTTCCAAATTAAATTCCCAGACATTTTTCGGGTCCAATCCACATAAGGTGGTCGTTGTCCCACGGCCCCTGCCGCATCCTCCCTTATTACTGCTTTCATAAATGCCTCCCTTATTTCACCCCTATATTTTCAATACTCTTTGTATTGGAACAAATTTTTGTTTAACATGATTTGCCACCCTTATTATCTCCTGCTCCTCCCTTTTTCCTCCCACACAGGGACCCGTCCCCGTAACATTCTCCATCAATCACAAACATAACAATAATTCAACCTTACACACAATACTACCCATGTATGTGATGTTGTTCACATATATAGTATATGACACTATTCATAAATATGGCACTGTTCACATGTACGTACAATACCATTCACAAATATGGTACGATACTATTCACGAATATGTCACTGTTCATATGTACGTATGATATTGTTCATATGTACTGTATGATACTATTCATACATACGACATTATTCATAAGTACAGTATAATACTATTTACAAATACGGTACAATACTATTCATGAATATGTCACTGTTCGTATGATACTATTCATAAATATGGTACTGTTCATAAGTATGATATAATACTATTTACAAATACGGTACGATACTATTCATGAATATGTCACTATTTATATGTACGTATGATACTATTTATAAATACGGTACTGTTCATAAGTACGGTATAATACTATTTACAAATACTATATGATACTAATTCATGACTATGTCACTATTCATATGTACGTATGATACTATTCATAAATACGGTACTGTTCATAAGTACGGTATAATACTATTCACAAATACGGTACGATACTATTCATGAATATGTCACTGTTCATATGTACGTATGATATTGTACAGTGTGATACTATTTATAAATACAGCACTGTTCATATGTACTGTATAATACTATTTACGGTATGGTACTATTTATATATGCGATAATCAGAAATAATTTTCAAGTAGCTGAGGATAATTCCTTTTTGATGTGGAGGATCGGCTAAGGCCGCAACCACAGAGCATACTAAGAACTTATCACACAGGTATTTGTAAAAATATAGTACCCTCACAGTATCTCAGTAATCAATAAATAATTCTTAAACAATCGAGGTTAGTTCCTTTCTGATATGGAAGATCAGCTAAGGCCGCAACCACAGAGCATACTAAGAATTTAACCTCTAAATTATTATAAGAATTTAAAAGAGCATAGTAGAATATTCTCTCACCTCGAATCCAAGCTATAAAGGATGACTTTTATAATAACTCAGAATCTTAACACCAGAATCAGAAGAATTAGAGGAGAGGAGAGAATAGAATCTGAAGGTGTGTGTTTAGAAGTGAAATGGAAGGGCCTATTTATAGGAGAAGTTATGGTACTATTTGCTACTATTCCATCTACCATTCTCCTATACTATTTCATCTACTAGTTTCACTTACCAGTTTTCATCTACCATTCTCTTATACTATTTCATCTACCAGTTTCACTTACCATTTTTCATCTACCATTCTCTTATACTATTTCATCTACCAGTTTTCATCTACCAGTTTTCATCTACCATTCTCTTATACTATTTCATCTACCAGTTTCACTTACCAGTTTTCATCTACCGTTCTCATATACTATTACATCTACCAGTCTCACTTTCAGCTATACATTCTAAATTCCACTTTTGAATTGTATTTTACTTAATAGGATAAATTTCATAACGTACCATTCATTATATCTCACAATTTATTCAATTTATAATTGAAAATTCATATTTTCAACATCATACACAGCCAAGATAAAATTTACGTAAAAATTTAAGTAGACATAATTTTTTTTTTACGGGTATTACAACATCACTTCGATCTCCTTGAAACACAAAATTACTCCTCCCCGGCATATTAAAGGAAATAACTTTATCACGACAATTTATAGTAACATGACAAGAAGATAGCCAGTCCATTCCTAAAATCACATCAAAATCTAACATATTGAGAATCATAAGATCTATCTCAGTTTCCATGCCTCCAACGATTATTTTACAAGAACGATAACATGTTTTAACCATCAAAGTCTCTCTCATCGGTGTGGAAACCAAGAATGGTTCTTTAAGAATAATCGAATTAATTGCAAATCTCTTGGCAAATAGGGGTGACACATATGAGTGAGTAGAACCGGGGTCAAACAAAATACGTGCAGCAAAAGTATTAACAGATAATATACCTGTAACTACAGCATTGGATGTTTGAGCATCCTGTCGGGTTAGAGCATATACTCTTGCATTTCCTCTGCCAGCAGCTTGTTTTCCACGGTCACCTTGGCCTCTTCCAGAACCTCTTCCCATACTACCCCCTGTTGAAGGGGTTGGTGTTTGAGTAATAGATTGTGGTCGAGGTGGCAAAGTAGACTCTTGACCTGGTCTTGTCATGAGCTTAGGGCACTCCCTTATAAAATGTCCTTTTTATCCACAGTTAAAACAATCTGTACCAACAGTGTTTAACCTGCATTCTCCGAAGTGAAACTTTCCACATTCAGGACATTGAGGTTTTTCCCTTCTACCTTGAGTACCTCATCTATTAGAAGAGCTAAAACCACCCCTGCTCTCTGAACGAGGCTTAGCCACACTGGCTGTAGAATAAGTTGACTTAGTAGGAGTGGCTGGAGCATTTTGTGACGCAGTAAAGGGTTTCAAAGTCCCTGATTCTTCCCCTTGATCAAAAGATCTTCTATATCTAACTTTCTTCTTTTGACGATATTCTTCTTTATTCTTTGACCTCTTTTCCATTCTTCGGGCCATATCAACAGCCTCTGAGTACGAAGAGTAATCGTTCATATTGGAACCCACTTGATCATATAAGGCATCACGAAGCCCTTCCACAAACTTTTCTATTTTCTTCCTTTCAGAAGGAATGATTTCAGGGGCATATTCAGATAATTTAACAAACTGAGCTGAATATTCATCAACAGTCATGGTTCCCTGTCGTAGATACAGAAAATCCCTGGCCCTAGATGATCGTTCACTTGCTGGAAGGAATTCATCCATAACCAATCTGTAAAATTCTGTCCACATAACTGGCGGTGCGCCTTGAATTCTAGCTTTCTTCCAGTTCCTCCACCATTTACCAGCCCTACCCTTTAACTGAAAGGAAGTGAATTCTACCTTTTGAGTAGGAGAACACCCTATAGCATCACAGATTGCTTCACAATCTTCAAGGAAACATTGTGGGTCCTCTTTGGGATCTTCCCCTGAAAAAGTAGGAGGCCTCATTTTCTGGAACTCAGACATTCTTACCTCCCTTACGTTATCTCCTCCAGCTAACTGAGCTGGTGGTACAATTTCAGCTTCAACAATAGGAGGATCCATTGGCAGGTTAGCTTGTGTAGCTCGACCTCTCATTTCAGCCTCAAATCGGTCAAATCGTTCATTCATCAAATTAATCACATGTGCAATAGTTGCATTACCAATGTGAGCATCAGGTTCGACTCTCCTTGCTTGCTCACTAGTTGCGCCCTCAGTACTTTGAGCATGTAAACTATCACCACGGTTAGGATCATCTTGCATATGTACTGGTGGATTTATGGCCCTCCTTGGACCCATATGCTCATTATTATTAGAAGATCCTTCTGACATTGATCTGTCACAGATCTACACACATAACAAACAATTTTCAGACATAAACAAAATATCACTTACTAGCCCCACTGAGAAGTTATCCATAAAATGACGTTATACTCTACAAGGTCTTTTATGGAACCTAATCCTATGGTCATGCCGCGCCTCATGACAATAGGGAAGGGCCCACAAAGATCACTTTGCTCTGTACTCTATAGGGGACCTATAAAACCTTTCCTCTGATACCAAATTGTCACATCCCAAAAATTGAGCATGTGAAAAGATACTACTCATTTGATAAAATTTCCAAACATACGTTATTTACATATATTCTATAAGGTTTTACATTCAACCTTAATCATTCAGTCCATACTACAGAATTATACTCATCTGATAAGCAAATATAGACATACATAGTCTAATATCTCTTTCTCATCGCAAGCCTATGAGACCTATAGAAAGTACAAAGCGTTCCTAGTATCCACATTAATAAGTACTGGTATCCCACCAGACAGAAATGGAGGATAATTCCAAGGGGCTTCTATTCTTCAAACGGATACTCTTGTTCTTTGTTTTCTGTATCTGAAAAAAATAATCATAGGGAGTGTGAGTTTATTTAAAAACTCAGTAAGTAAATAAATGTACTATATAAAATATCAAAAGTACAAATACCACATTTACTCATATAATTAATTGTTTTATACATCGAGTAGTATGGGACTCTAACCCTTTCAAACTCATGAATAAGATCTCATCGGTATACACCGAGTAGTATGGGACTCTAACTCTTTCAACTCGTGTATAGGTTTCATAGATATGCACTGAGTAGTATGGGACTTTAACCCTTTCAAACTCGTGTATGAGCTTTCTTAGATATATACCGAGTAGTATGGGACTTTAACCCTTTCAACTCATGTATAGGTTTCATAGATATGCACTGAGTAGTATGGGACTTTAACCCTTTCAAACACGTGTATGAGCTTTCTTAGATATACACCGAGTAGTATGGGACTTTAACCCTTTCCAACTCGTGTATTAGATCCCGTAGATCTTTACTCATTGACAAGATAGTGAGAATTTATCACATAATACAATTGTCATGAAATAAAACAATTTCTACATACTCTTATTTCTACCGATCATCATATACTCCCATATGAAAAATTGATTGCTTATTATCCAAATAATATTGTAAATGAGACTTATATTGTACTTTGACTAGTAATATCAAATTAGCTGAGCAAGGTTATTCACTCACCTTGATGTTTGTCCAAGTTTACCTTGTTCCACACTAGAATTTGTGTAGGAAAATTTCCTAGTAAAATATATTACAAGGAAACATAAGAAAGGAAACAAAATCACGAAAATACGCAAAATTTTCTGATTGCTACAGTAACTGTTTGCTACAGTAACGGTTCGCTACAGTGTCGGTTCGTTACAGTAACGTTGACTGCTACAGTACCGTTGACTGCCGACACTACAGTACTGCTACAGTAACTTGAAGAAAATTTTCCAGAATTTTTCCAAAATCTCGTCGCTACAGTAACTCGAGTTTTGCAGAAGTTTTTGCAGAAATTTCTCACAAATTCATCCTTTCCTTTCTTGTTTCAAAACCAGAATTTCAACTCTTTTAACCGATTATAACTCAAATATAACTTCTAAAACTACTGAGATTCATGAATTATCATCAAAATCTTCAAGAACAAAACCTCCTCTGATCTTCTACATAAACTGAAATTTAAGGAAAATAATCGGATTAAAGCTTACCTTTGATCCTTACAAAGCTTTTGAACCGAACAAATAATCGAAACTCTGAAGATCAAGGGAAGGATTTGAGAAGAAAATGGAGAAAGGAGAGAAAACTTCCACTGTTCAGTTTTCAGCTTTTCCTTCTGCGTGAGAAATGAGGGGGGTACTATTGAAACTTTATATTAAATATTTCTAATGAGTTATTCAATAACCCATGGGTATCCATAACCCAACATCCAAACCCATCCAGTCAATTTACAATAAATGGACTAATGGACCATTATGAAACCACTTTTCCATGAATTTCACCATTCTTAGAATATATCCCACATTGTGCAAATATTTAGTCCAGTCATTTAACTCAATTTTCATAAATAATATTCAAAGAGAACAATTAAATATGAAAATTAAAAATGATCAAAATAAATAACTAAAGTAACATTGTACATTCTAAAATACTCTTAAGCGAATTATATTCTGAAATTAACGGGTATTACAGCTTTCTAAAGCTATGTGAAATATAAATTTTCACTTTGTAAACTTGTTTTTAATTCTACATTTCATGTTTTGGTGAATAGTTAAAATAATTAAAATCAAAATGGGTTAGTAGAGTTTTTTTTTTAATTTTATTCTTACTATTGTAGGCTTTATAAAGTGATGTGAAAAATTGTACTTTGTGAAACGTACTTTAAATTGTGAAAATGTGCCAATATCCAGTTTAGATATTTGATGACCTGTTTAAGAAAGACATGAGTGAAGTAAGTGTGACTTAAAGGTCGAAATCATAAGAAATAAAGGTGATAGCCTTTTGTTGTCACAAGAACATCATGTTCAAAAGAGTTCAAAAGTTTGATCAATTTTATGACAAACTATGTGAATATGTCTTATGATTTTAACACTCAATTAAGAAAAACAGAATTGAGTCTACTTTTGATGAGCTTCACATAACCTGACATATTATTTGTTGTATGTCAGATGAATGTCTAGATACACAATCCTAATGAAAAGATGAGAGGTATCATGAATCATGATATCATATAAAGTGGATTTTTCGTTGTATTAGAAGAATACAATGATGTTAACTGAATCTCTGAATTCATATGAGAAAAAAAAATTCACTAATTGTTAAACCTCACCTTTGGTGGTGAGACGATATTTTTAAGAGAACAACTGTACAAATTTATAGACTTACTCTAAAATTAGAGTTGGTTAAAAATGAGACTAAGTGGTTGACAAACTTCTTAGCAAATTTATCCATTGGGTATGAGCCCAATGATGTTTGTAATGAGATTGCTAAGTGGCAATAACCATTGTAAAGAGTAAAACTTTTAATGGTAAGAGCAGACACTTGTGTTTGTGACATAAAGTTATTTAGTAGCTACTAAGAGATGAAATAAGAGATACTGATCAATTATGTGAAGCCAAAAATGAATTTGGCTAATTCTTTGACTAGACATGCATATAAGAAGGAAATAAGTCTTTCACACACCGAGAAGAAATGGACTTAAGCCAATTGAAATTAATAGTGACGGTAACCCAACCTTTATGATTGGAGACCCCATGAACAAGGTTCATATGTGTAATAACAAGTCATCTATTAATTCTGCTAATACTAATATTTTAGTCCTTTTCCTATGGTGTAAGTATGGAAGTACTAGAATGCATTGATTGAGAGGTTGAACGAAACTCTTAATGATTTTTATAGCCCTTAAGGGTGGTGTATTTATTGCAGATACACTTGATGAAATAACCTATATGAATGTAGAGTGGGGCCGCTCCTATGAGATCTTATCGAAATCTCTTGAGCAGTCATGAACACCAGGCACGCGCACGGTCGAAAACGCGCACAACGGCATTAACAGTAGAAATTGTGGGGGTGTGATATGATTGGTAAGATCTCTAGCTTACAATAAGAGTTTGTTGGTTCATAGAAGCTATATGCTTCACCACTGACTCTGTGAGCTATATCTTATTTATCTAGACATGGTTCATAGTCTAAAAGACACTAGACTCGAAGCATCTATACCCATATGTGTAACCCATAACATTATTTTATTGAAAATATCTTTTTGAAATATGTGGGGGATTGTTGTGAAAAATGAAATATTTCAAAAAGAATATTTTAAATTGTTGTGAAAATAATTTTAGAAAAATAATTTAATTATTTTTATACTTATCTGACATGTTGGGAATTATGTACATAATTATCCGCTTATTTTAAATTTAATTATAATATTATTTTTATAACTAACTGTCACATCCCAAAAATTGAGCATGTGAAAAGATACTACTCATTTGATATAATTATCAAACATACGTTATATACATATATTCTGTAAGGTTTTACATTCAACCTTAATCATTCATTCCACACTACAGAATTATATTCATCTGATAAGCAAATATAGACATACATAGTCTGATATTTCTATCTCATCGCAAGCCTAGGAGACCTATAGAAAGTACAGAGCGTTTCTAATATCCACATTATTAAGTACTGGTATCCCACCAGACAGAAATAGAGAGTAATCCCAAGGGGCTTCTAATCTTCCAACGGATACTCTTCTTCTTTGTTTTCTGTATCTGAAAAATAATCATAGGGAGTGTGAGTTTATTTAAAAACTCAGTAAGTAAATAACTGTACTATATAGAATATCAAAAGTACAAATACCACATTTACTCATATAATTAATTGTCTTATACATCGAGTAGTATGGGACTCTAACCCTTTCAAACTCATGAATAAGATTTCTTAGATATACAACGAGTAGTATGGGACTCTAACCCTTTCAAACTCGTGAATAAGATCTCATCGATATACACCGAGTAGTATGGGACTCTAACCCTTTCAACTCGTGTATAGGTTTCATAGATATGCACTGAGTAGTATGGGACTTTAACCCTTTCAAACTCGTGTATAAGATTTCTTAGATATACGCCGAGTAGTATGGGACTTTAACCCTTTCACACTCGTGTATTAGATCCCGTAGATCTTTACTCATTAATAAGATAGTGAGAATTCATCACATAGTACAATTGTCATGAAATAAATAATTTCTACATACTCTTATTTCTATTGATCATCATATACTCCCATATGAAAAATTAATTGCTTATTATCCAAATAATATTGTAAATGGGACTTATATTGTACTTTGACTAGTAATATCAAATTAACTGAGCAAGGTTATTCACTCACCTTGATGTTTGTCCAAGTTTACCTTGTTCCACACTAGAATTTGTGTAGGAAAATTTCTTAGTAAAATATATTACAAGGAATCATAAGAAAGGAAACAAAATCACGAAAATACGTAAAATTTTCTGATTGCTAAAGTAACGGTTTGCTACAGTACGGTTTGCTACAGTAACGTTTCGCTACAGTGCCGGTTCGCTACAGTACGTTGACTGCTACAGTACCGTTGACTGCCGACACTACAGTAACTGCTACAGTAACTCGAAGAAAATTTCCCGAAATCTGGTCGCTACAGTAACTCGAGTTTTGCAGAAGTTTTTGCAGAAATTTCTCACAAATTCATCCTTTCCTTTCTTGTTTCAAAACCAGAATTTCAACTCTTTTAACCGATTATAACTCAAATATAACTTCTAAAACTACTGAGATTCATGAATTATCATCAAAATCTTCAAGAACAAAACCTCCTCTGATCTTCTACATAAACTGAAATTTAAGGAAAATAATCGGATTAAAGCTTACCTTTGATCCTTACAAAGCTTTTGAACCGAACAAATAATCGAAACTCTGAAGATCAAGGGAAGGATTTGAGAAGAAAATGAAGAACTGAGAGAGAAAATGAAGTTACTGTTCCTTTTGCTTCGCTTCAGAATCAAATTATGAGAAGTTACTATTGAAGTTTTATATTAAATATTTCTAATGGGTTATTGAATAACCCATGGGTATCCATAACCCAACATCCAAACCCATCCAGTCAATTTACAATAAATGGATTAATTGACCATTCTTAAACCACTTTTCCATGAATTTCACCATTCTTAGAATATATCCCACGTGGTGCAAATATTCAGTCCAGTCATTTAACTCAATTTTCATAAATAATGTTCAAAGAGAACAATTAAATATGAAAATTAAAAATGACCAAAATAAATAACTAAAGTAACGTTGTGAAATTCTAAAATACTCTTAAGCGAATTATATTCTGAAATTAACGGGTATTACACTAACCATCATCCACTATCCCATGATCAATTTGTTATAATTATCCTTTTATATTTAATTATAAATTAATTGTCTCTTTTTGAGATATTTATCCCCCATATATTGCTTCTAGTTTTGAGATTTCTAACCTAACATTTGTGATATTGGGTTACACAACTTTTCTTTTTCTGCTGTTCTGTGACCTGAGTTTTATCGCATAAGGGCCTGTTTTATCTTAGGAGGAAAGCCACGAATCTTTCTTTAAGGACAGTGTCAACCAGAGCACGACTCATGCTATGTTTGTCTTGATAATTTCCTCAAATTTTCCAACAATTTACACGTGGCCTCTTCTCATAAAAATTTAAATTAATTAATTACAGATCAACCAGACAAAGAAACAAAAGCTGAAAATCATCAAATGCATCAAAATTTTGTTCTTTGGCACTTCAGTCCAGGATGACAGCCCCAGCAACTGGAATTTTCTGTTGTTGCAAGATGAAGATCATGACGAATTGACAATCTGTTTGGTTTGAAGGAATTCACCAATGAATTTGCTAACCCTGGTGGATACTAATAACCAAGGTATTATACCCACCTGCAACTATATCAGAAGAACAGTCAGAAAAATAATAAGAGGCATTTTGTAAATTTTGCCTGCTCATTTAAATTTTGCTAACACTCAATGCCACGGGGGCATTTGCGTCTTGGTTCCACATGTTAGCAAAATGTACGGTGTTCTTTTTTTTAAATTGAAGTTAACTAAATATTTTAGTGAGTATCTTCCTCATTAATCAGAAATGATATGCATACTTCTCTTATTTTGTTACAAAGAGACAATACTATATCAGTGGGTTAGGCCTAATATTTTTTGTTTTTTCTTTTGCCCTCAGGAAAGTTAACAGTCTTGTTATGATCAATTAACGGCACCTGACCACGATTTGCCTGCCACTAGCATAAGATATCTTGATAAATTACGATAATGATAAAATAATGTACGTGGTAAAATCCAGGGAATTCCAATGGGACCCATAACAGGTTGACTATGGAAAATAGTGCAGAAAGATTGGAATGTAATAACAAAAAAAACTATAATAATAAGATAACGCTTGGTCTAGTGCCAAATCATCTGGCTCTTCCATCCCATGACACGGGAAATCCCGAGTAAGGGGGTACAACATAGATAACGAACCTGAATAGCATTACAATAGGGATCAGGCTGTAGGTGACTGGTCAGTAATATAACAATTATGAACATGACTATGGTTTCGTTTCCTCAAAAAACGATCTTAGAATTTTTAGTGGTGAAAAGAGGGTGGATGTTTACCTTCTTCAACTGATAGAGCCACCCCGATGCAAACTGAAAAGAAATAACAATCAAGAATATCAAGCCAGCTGCCAGCGACCTTTGACGTTCGTTGGTTCCTCCGTCTTCCATGATTCCTCTTCCTTTCTTGATTTGATTGGAAGGCAGAAAAATAAAATAGGAATTTTCCCCGCTGTCAGCCTGTCACTCTTCCCCCAACCCCTTTTTTTTTTTTTTCTGGGATAGTAGTCCTTTTCCTTTTCCGTTTTTTATGTTTGAAGAGAAAATTTTGAAGGCGCAAAGGGCCACATCACGAAATGCAAGTCGAGATGACATAATACAGACCATAAAAACTCTGTAGATGCCCCGCTTGATCTTCCAGTTTGTACGAGGCCCACACTAATGCGTTTTTCACCTAACCGTTTTAAATTTATGATGAGAATTCAAATTTTTATCCCCCAAAAAAAAAAAAGATAAGAACTCAATTTTATAATCTGATTTCATCAAATTGGAGAGGTTTGGGGAAAAGGTTTCTCGTTACGTGGTTCACGTTAGTTAAAAAGATTAAACATCTAAGATTAGATGAATGATTAAATCAAATGGATAAAAAAATTGAATAGTCAAATGAATCAATTTTTTTAAAAGATTAAAATGCGATTTTTTTTTTCTCCCTTCGCGGATCAAGTTGTTATTATTTAAGATTGATAATGCATCACCATGAGCCCAAATTTGATCCACATTTGCATCGAACCGAACAGCAGGGACTAATGCAATCGAAAAATATCAGAAACGTGATTTTACGAAATTAGCCTTTTGTCACGAAACGTACCACGCCCAACATTCTTGGCGCGTCCTTCACGACTTCGTGGCAGCTTCGTAAAATTCCTGCCTGTCGAAGGTTAATTTGTCATTCAGCAAAGAGACAATACACGTGTTCCCATATTTAATGCAGAAATCCAGCCCACGTGTCCACGAACTGAGGTTCAGTCTACAAGGGGGATCTTTTAAGTTATTAGAAACTCACACACAAAGGAAACACAAGCGTTATGAAGGCAAATCTGAGAGCGTATAGCATCGGAGCACACGGATCGATGACGTGGTAAAAGATTTTCGAAATCCCGCCTAAACCCGGACTTCAATTCCTTCGTGTTCCCAATTTTATTATTTTCGCTGCCCTCAGGACCCCTTCTTATTCCCCCACACACGCACCCTCACCAACAAAGAGCGTAGCATTGAGCGGGCTTATCCTTCTGCACTCTTTTATCTTCTTTCCTTCGAAAACCCTACGTTCAAGGTGACTCGGAACCCTTGCGGCTCTCACTCAGTCCGAGTTTTGACGATTTCGAACTCGTTCTCATCAGTTTTCATCGTTTTTCTGCAGGATCACTATGCCTAAAACGAAAGCTGACGCCAGAGGCTCTGATAACCGGTGAGTTTCTCCCATGACTTTTGCATTTTCGGCATCCGTTTTGAACTTGTTGTTACTGTTCACTCTCGCCGATGCGATCTGGATCGCATGATTGAGTGGTCGGTTTTTTATTCTCGCCTGGTTTATTGTTGTTATTGATTATTTTTGTGTTGTGAAATTGTTAGTCTGAAGCGCAAGGGCGCTGGAGCGGGAAGGAAGCAGACAAAGAAAGCTGCTAAGGATCCAAACAAGCCGAAAAGGCCTCCCAGTGCTTTCTTTGTTTTTATGTACGGACTTTTGTTGAATTTTAACTGTATTTTCGTTCTTATCTTGGGCAAATGATTAGTGTGAATCTGCTGTGATGTTGGTTTTCTTACTATTTTTGTTTTGTATCATTATTACAGGGCTGAGTTCAGGGAACAGTTTAAAAAGGAGCATCCAAACAACAAATCAGTTGCAGTTGTGAGTATTCTGTTTCTTTTTCCAGTTATTCGAAACTTCTTGATTATCCTAAAATTTACGCTTACTATGTTGCGGAAATCTTTTAGGTCGGTAAAGCTGGCGGTGAAAAGTGGAAATCGTTGTCTGATGCTGTGAGTTATATTTTTTTCCTGGAAAATTCAACTTATTTAATTATATCAGATGATCGGTTTTGGCTTTATCTATATCATTTGACTAAAAGCGTGTAATGATCTAACTTACTTCCTTATATCTCAGGAAAAGGCTCCCTACGTGGCTAAGGCGGAGAAGAAGAAAGAAGAATATGATAAAACTATTCAGAACTACAATAAGAGATTGGTAATTTGTTGAATTTTCCTATATCGTTTCTATGACCTGTATTACTTTTTCTGTTTTCTTAAGAGATATAAGCAAGGACTAATTTTTTTTTTTAGACGCATGTCAATATGTAGTTAATGCTATGTGAACCGCTGAATCATTTGCTTCTCTTTCTGATTTACTATTTTATGTAACTGATATCTTATGTTTAAAGTGTTGATTATGATGGCATAAAAAATGTATGGTTGACTCTGATAACTGCATATCTATAACAATTATTCCTGGTTTGCTGGAATAGGCTGAGGGTAAAAACCCTTCAGAGGAAGAAGAGTCGGATAAGTCAAGATCTGAAGTGAACGATGATGATGAAGATGAGGTAGATGTTAATCATTTATAATTGTTCTTAAGGTGTAGGCTTTATTTTGTGGTTGAGAGGGTGGTAATTTTGATGTGCTTTGCTTGTTTTTTTCTGTAGGATGAAGACGATGATGAGTAAATATGCTGGTGACGCAGGAAGATGCTTAGATGAACTATATCTTGCATAGGTTATCTTAGAATATGGTAGACTGAAATTCCAATTCGACAGCTGTTCCGGATATATAGTTTCTTATGCTGCCCTTTATAGGATTAATTGGAGGGTCTAATCGAGTAGGTTCAGTATCTTTTATCTTGTACCTAGGATCATGTTTATCATTAATTCAAACTGAGTTTCGCTATGTTACATTTTACTTCTCTTTTATGGAATCGTGGTGGTATATTCAAGCTCTTTTTGTTTTATGAAATGCCACTGCCTTTCAGTTTTGGAGTTTAATTTGTCTCTAAATCCTGGCGATCAACAAAAATGTTTTGTAAGACTTGATAACATTTTTACTGATCGCCTGTGTCTAATACCATTAATGAATATTTGGATCCCGACTGGTCAAGTTTATATTTACGGAGACTGAAATCTTTAAATTTGTCTTTTGCGCCTTCTTCAAAAATTTCGATAGATCTGAAATTTGACCGTTTTGTTATTCTTTCGTATTTTAATTTTATAGGGTTTATGCCTTTTGTTTTCGGCCTGAAACTAGTACTTGAGGAAAACAACAGACAATAAACGCAGAGAACAACAGCTAGAACGTAGAAAACACGGGGAAAATTTAGTCTACCAAACCAAATCAACCACTACGAAGTCGTAGCTCTGCATCTCTATCCAGCTTCAAGAAGGAAGCCGAAGGTGATGGGATGGTTTCATCCTTCCTTTATGATAAGCATAGACTAGCCAATTGGCATTCTGGTTTACTTTCTATTTAGGATGAGAAAGAAATGTGAGGAAGCGTCGCTGAATGCAATAACATCCTCAACCGGTCAACCCCACGTCCCTACTTTCATGCCCTCAGCAAGCACCAAAATTACCTTCCACAAACCACGATAAACTCGGGGATATTCAAAGCATTAGCCTATTTCGAAGCTCTCTTAATTGCCAAAGTTTGTTATATAGGTTGAGTTAGCAAGAAACTTTAGCACTACAACCTTCACTAATCGATCTGTTATGTACGACAGGGCAGCAAGCGACGCATCATCATTGACTTTTTGGAATTCACTCTTGGCCCTTAGACATTTGACCCCCTAAACACCATCAGCAATTTTGACTTTATTAGCCTATTTGACTACTGCTTTTTGCATTTACAGAACGGAACTTACTCGAATATTTCCGTAGATGTTCTAGCACCTGACCTTTCACGTCTGCCAACAAACTCCATTACCCTCTTCATCCAGTAATGACCCTTCCCCAAGAATTTATCACGCCAAAGGTCCTTGAAACTGTAGCTGTCAAAACGGGTTTGCGAGTCGGGTTCGAGCTGGCCCACGGCGAACTCAATGTTATGCGGGCTGGGCCGGGCTAGTTCGTTTATAAATGGGTTGACAAACTGGAAACTCGAACCACCTAGGTGCGGGCTGGTGGGTTAAACGGGCTAGCCCACCAGCTCGCACTAATTTTTTTTTTTTGTGTAAAATTAGTTATAAATTCTTTTTTTATTTTACCTTTTTATTCAAATTTCAATATTCATTTGCTCATTTGTTGTAATCAAAATACCAATCACTAGAAATGTTGATAATCAATGTATAATTAGATATCATTTTATGAAGAATAACAATTATCAAATAAAAAATATAAAACACCTACAATTTCTCTATCTTAAACTATTATGTTACAAAATAACTTTTGAAAGATAGGAATGAAAATGGCATTAAAGCACCAATTTATTTTGATATTTGACAAGTTTTTAAGGCTTTAATTTTCCTATATTATAGAAAATGATAACACATTTTCATCGTTATAACAGAAAAATAGTAAATATATAAAGTAAGATAATAAATAATGTAATAATAATATAGAATATAGATTATAGAATATTTGAAATTCTAAATAAATGAATATGTAATATGTATTAAAAATATTTATTTTAAATTTTTTTTAAGTGGGTTAAATGGGTAATCGACGGATTATCCGGGTTGAACCCGCATAACCCGCGGGTTGGTGGGCCGGGTCACCTAGGCTCGGATTTAAATGGGCCAAAAATTTATAAACACAACCCTCCCTTTTAGTGGGTTAAACGGGCTCGACCCGACTGGCCGAGCCCGTTTTGACAGTTCTACTTGAAACTTTGAACTCCGAGATTCTTTAGAATTCATGGTAAAATGCAGAGAATGAGAAAGGCATCACAGCTTATTTTGTTTCAGATCTCTGTTCCACTTAGTTTTTTTTTTTTTTCTTTCTCACTTCAATTCTTTTCAGTAAATGAGTACACAACAAAGGATCTTTGCTAAGCTTATCACCAACTTTACAATAAGTTTCTCCCAACTCACTCTCAGATGACTTTCCTTCCCCACCACCAATAAAAATAAAGAATGAAATGCAATAAGCACTTTTCAAAAAAGACTAAATTTAGAAAAAAAAAAAGTATGGGAAGGTCGACCTTTCTATACTCGTTTAGAAATGAAGATAAGTAAGGATGCTCTTTTTCTTTTCATAGCTTCCTTTTGTAGAGGTTTCTGTTAGTTAGCTGTTGGGAAAATTATACTGTTGCACTCTTGGAGAGAACCTTATGGAGTGATGTATGGAAGAAAATGGATTGTAGGTGCATTGCTTTCGGCAGTTCGGCTAGACGAGGAAAATAGAGCTTGACATGACATGATTGAGAGGGCAAGTGTTTGTACATTTCTGAATTTGATGAGAAAGTTGACTTGCCTTTATCGTTTGGAATTTGCCTCGTTGACCTTGAAATTTGCATATTCCATTTTAATCCAATAAAACCAAATTAAATATGTAATCGCTGTAAGTTGTCTTAGTTTTGCACATGTAGATGCTTTGAAGATAAATTAACTTGAATTGAGGCATTTTTTTAACTAAATAATGGAGTCAATATTAATTTAAATGTTCAATGCCTCTAAATATCTGGGTTTATTATAATTAGAACTTTGAGAAACCTTTAGGATCAACAAATTTAAATCCCTACATTGCCCATGGGAAAAATCCTCACATTCGGTTTATGACTAATATTCAACGAGGGTTTTTTTCTGTTTGCAACTTGCATAGTAAGTATCTGATTCACTCTAGTCAGTGACAGGGGAATATCGTCGACAGAAACTGTACACTCATTATCCATTGTTCCTATCTATAGCTCTCTTTTGAAAATGTGACAATAGTAATGAAAACTGACAATACTTAAAAAAGTATTAAGCAGCAATACTTTAGACGAATCTAATCTGATAATAATTTCAGTTTTGACATAATTCTGTTTACATGATAGACCCAAAGTTTGATCCTTGTTATCTACGAACTAATTGAATCGCTTTCACACATAGTAATAATTCCTATAGCTCCTTAGGATAAGAGAAAAAAATTAATGGAGATTGCATTTAGAGAAGAAGGATAGTCTTATACAAGATGATGAACTAAGTTCAAATAACTTCTAAAAGAGATATTTATATTTAATGTCTAACAATATTTCAAACAAGATTGTGAAAAAATAATAAAGAGAAAAAAGAATTAGACTTATTATAGTTCTTTATATTTTTATTATTAAAATTTTCACAAATATTAGAACATACTTAAAAAATTTTTTAAAAAGAAATAATTACATAACACTGAATTGTCAAAAAAATATTGTTATTTTTAAAGATTATACAATTATTATATTTTGATTTAAAAATACAATGGGAAAGGTATAATAAATTACGAAGTTTTACGAGAAAATTAGTTTGAAAATTCGATCTAAAATGCAGCTTACTCGTTTTCGTATTAGTTTTGACCCAAAACATTTGGGTTTGGCGATATTTGGTTCGGCCCATTAATGTTCATCGCCGAACTGGCATTTTCCTCGGCGGCTTCACGCCGTAAAAGTCGCACTTGCTTTCTCTGCTAGACCTCGAGAGAGAAAATGGCGGGTACCGGCAAATGCATCTTCGTCACCGGTCCACCTGTTAGTGACGAGATAACTCCCTTCTCCCTCTTCTATTTTCGCCTTCAAACTGCATTTCCTTCGTCAATTACAGCGTCTAATTTTGCTGTTAAATGATTTAAATTCTCTTCTCTCTCTTCATTTTTTTTTTTGGGCGCAGGGTGTGGGCAAAAGCACTCTGATTATGCGAGTATTCGAGGGCCTCAAAACATCAGACCCTAACCTCAAGGTTCAGGGTTTCTACACTCGTAAGCTTCTATTCTTCGTCCCTTTGGTCACATTTTAGATCGTTTATGAATTCATATCGTGGACTAACGATTGTGGTGGCTTTTTTAGGTGAAGTTAGACGGGGAAACGAGAGGGTTGGTTTTGAGGTTGTCACTCTAGATGGTCGCACGGGTCCGCTTGCTTCAGCCATCGTTTCCAGGTTTCTTTGATCTCTCACCTTTCCTTTATATGGAACTTTCTAACTCATTTATTTCTAATCCCTTGCATATTGCATTATGACTATTTTTCAACTTCTGAGCTACTCTGTGAGGTGTTTTTGTTTGATACTTTGTGTTGATGAGGTGACACTTACAGGATTTTAAGCACAAAAATAGGTTACGTATGTCACATATGTCATATGTTGCGGTTGATAAATTGATCAACTTGTCTTCTAATTTGTTAGAACTTTGCCTACTTAATTACGTGATGTTATTTAATGCCAGTCCAGAGTCTCGCAGATGGCCTAGTGTTGGGAAGTATAAAGTTGATTTAACATCTTTCGAGTCACTGGCACTGCCTGAGTTGCAGGTGAGCTGGTTTTCACAAGACTATAATTTGTTGCTTATGTCAGTTATATTTCTTATGCACTTGTTGACAAAATTGCTTTCACCTTACGTGAGTAAGGTTGCTATATATTTCCCCATAAATGCCATTCCAAAATTTGATATGTTGCTCTTGGACTCATCACGTGTGAGTGTGAACTATCAAGGCAATTGTATACTGCATGTGAGAGTTGTCTACTTGTCTCTTAGGGTAGATTTGGCATTGAGGACCTAGGAGAATTTTACTTGCGATGTATTAGATGAGTTTTTGAAGACCTGAACTCTGAAGACACATATTCAATGAATAGGTCAGAGAAGATACTGATCTCTTCATCATAGATGAAGTTGGTAAAATGGAGTTGTTTAGTTCATCCTTCTTCCCCGCTGTTCTGAAAGTTTTGGAGTCAAATATCCCAATCTTGGCTTCCATTCCAATTCCCAAATTTGGCAGAGATATACCTGAAGGTAATTTGATCAGAATACATCCCTCCCCTTCTCGAACTTTTTGTTTGTTCTTGATAATAATAAAGCTTCTTTTATGATATATTATTTTATTTATTTGTTTGCTTGAAGATAGTGCTGAAATGATCTCTTTTAGACCCTTCTGAAATAGAAAAACTCTTGCCTCTTCATTTCTTCATATAAGTGACATAGGAAAAATTCTCTCACTAGACACAAAAGTAAAGTAGGATAGGCTCTTGATAGACATGAAGATTAAAGTTTTGAGATGTTAATACTTCTGAAGATTTGGGGGCCACTCTCCTTCTTTGCTGAACTAGTAAATAACCTAAGGCTGTCGATTTCTGCAGTTGCTAGATTGCGAAATCATCCAGGAGCAGATGTTTTTACATTGAGCGTTAATAACAGAGATGCTGTTAGAGAAGAGATACGCTCCTTATTGTTAGACCTGTTGAGAAAGCATTAGTGGTTCCGTAGTCTGCTTGTCTGAACTCATTACAGGGAATGAATTTCAATGTGCAAAAGATGGTAGAAAGAACAATTTCAATGAGATGTATGCTTATAAGACAAGGTAAAACATAAGTGGCTCCATAGTCTGCTGTCTGAACTTGGTGTTCACTGAGATGTATGCTTATAAGGCAAGAGTGTAAGGTGTCACTGTGCTTATGGTGCAAAATGGACGTCAGTCTTTGAACTGTTTTCAAACATGTAGCAATTTTATATGCCATATAGCGTGTTAAAATATTATTAGTTTGCAAATAATATTTCTACTTGTAATTTTTAGTTAAATTAGTTTCTTTGCTAATTTCTACTTGTAATTTTATTTGCTATTTATTATCAAGTTCTTCAATAAAAAAATTATAAAGAATAGAGAAATTTTATAACTTAGAATTACATCATTGGATTAAAAAAAAAAAAAAACCATCCACATATGCCTTAATTTGAGCACTCATGTCAAAACATTTGAAGAACTTTGCATAAATCTTGTTCTTTCCATACTTCATACATGCAGCCACGCTTATATGTCTATAGGTAGGTATATATTATAATTATTTAAATAGATAAAAGTTCATTTATAAGGTGGCGTATATGTTAGATAAGTCATTAAGAACATAGAAATGTTAATTTTTATTTCTTTCATACATTATTTGCACATTTTTCATTATAAATTTCCAAAGTATTTGAAAAATTAAGACCTTGATTTATCAAATGTCACCTTATAGATTATTGCCCGTTTACATGATCAAGTCTCTAATGGATGGAAGACAACTTACCAACAATGAGGTCAAGAAATTGTTATCTCACAATTCCCAATATCTCATTGGATCATAAGAGAACTCTGAATATCAATCCAAAACTGCAATCAGGAAGGCAGACAGCGGCCCAACGTTTGATGTCGGTGTGAAACAAAACGTAAATACAAAAATAATGGCGAATAAACTTACTTACAGAAAATATTCTAAAAAATATGCAATTAAAAAATAAAATAATTTATAAATTAAAAGTCTCAGATAGTCCATAGGCTTCTCAACTTCGTTTATCCTGTTCAGCGATTCGCAGCACTTGTTTTGCCAACGATGAATATGATCTTGCCGTATCCTGCATCTCTGTAGCCCGAAGGTTGATACCCTGTCCAAGTTACACGATAAGTAGATGATTGTTTACAGTAACATAATAGTAATTAATACTAGCTCTGTACTTTGTAGTATTTTGTGTGAACGAAAGATACCTGCAGCTTCCTGACGTTTTCCTGCAGCTTGCTTTGTGCCATCTTACCAACGCTTGTTTCCTGCGGTAATTCATGTTTTAAGACACATTCAAGAAACAAATCATGACAATTCTTAATGTATATAAAAATATTATAAATATATTATCTTGTGATCATGAAAATTATATATGGCCACTGGTTTTTTTTTTTTCGTTAAACACATTTAAACAAATAAAGTCCTTCATGAATTATAAGTGGTTCTATAGTGTCTCATCTTCTCATGTCTGGAGTTTCTTGAAAATTGTTACAGAGGAGCTGCTGCTGCTCTCTCACTGGACCTATCATTGATAACTCGAATGAGTTAACTTTCATGCTAATGAAAAATCTGAAATCCATAGACTATTAACCCCACATTTAATCATTTTGATAATGATCGATCTTGACCCTAAAACTATGTCTGCATTAATTAATATACTGTTTTTTTTTTCTTGTGCTGAAAGCACATAACGTCTCCGGATTACATTTTAAAAAAAAAAAAGTTTTTCTCCTAGGCACGGATTATTCATATATTCGTGAAATTTTTATATGGAGTAGGTATACTCCGAATGCATTATGCATACTTACATTTGAGGAAGAAGAAAACCCATATTTCTTCTTGATTTGATCGACTGCATCGGCTTTTTCATCTTGTTGCTCTTCCTTAACTGATGTTTTCTGATTGTTGACCTTCATGTCTTTCAACCTTCCTGTACATTGGATGCTCAACAAAATCACGGCAAATCTTTTAATCGTCTTTATTATATCTAGTTGGCAATCAAGAGAATTAAGGACAATCTGCTTTGAAAGTAAAAGTAAACTACTTCGTCACTAACCTTTCAGAGCCTGAAATGTGCCAGCCAATTTCTTCTTATTAAGAGCTCCCAGTATCCTTGGATCTTTTCGTTTTGCTCCAGGATCCTCTAGGTCAATGTCATCTATACAGGAGGAAAACAAAACACCTTGAATTGGCTATCACAAATTAGTAATGTACTATACACCTTAAATTGCGTTCGAATTGGCCTCTAAAACAAATTGCTTCTGATGTAAAGAATTTAAAAGTGATTTCTTTGGTCTATAAAAGCAGTCCGTTCCACTAAAAGGCTGATCCAAACGGATCATAAGTAGTATTCAGTCGGACGTATAGGCACTGTCATACCTAAGTTTAATTCAAGGTCATTTTCATCCATGGTAAGGTTATCATTATTGTCAGCATCACATGGAAAATTTGCATTAGAAAAGATCACTGAGAGTTCCCGGATGCTCTCTTTTGTATCTTCTGTTTCCACGAGGGTCAAATTCTTTTCTTTAGTGCCAGTAAAATCTTTGATAACAGAGCTGAATATACCCTGCCATGCAGAGAAAACAGAATCAAATACCTTTAGAGTTTGGAAAGCAAATAAGAACTAGTGTTTTACCTTTTTCTTTTCCTTATGAATGACTGGGGCAGGGACAACCTCTTCTTGTGACAACGTCCTTTCCTTGCTGTAGATACAGCTGACACTATCTAAAAGCCTAAAAAGAAGTCAAGCAAAAGACTAAGATGAGAGCTCTTATTACTTTAAGTGGGAATTTCACTATCACTTTCATATTCTGCTGAATGTTCTAAGAGAAAATAAATGAAAAAATAAAAAATGAAGAAGAAACTGTAGATATCTTTTCCTATGGTGAAAATCCTTATATACAAAATACAGAAGTTTGTTGTGACAGTAGTGATATTGATAACGTAATTCCCAGTGCCTATCTATCGCCTTAAATACCTGAAAATATCCCTCTTGACCAATAATGAGGCAACAAAAATTTCCTGGTCACCATTCACCTGTAAATGAAAGTTGAGTTATTTTGAAAAATATAATATGCTAATTCAGCTTATTGTTCTAGTAAAATAGACTGTCATACCAAAACAAGATCTCCTCCCGATGAACAACATATCTGGCTGTCAGAAGATGACTTTAATTTCGGAGGTGAATATGTGAAACCTCTAAAAGAAGTCTCCACTATCAGAGACAACTCTGGCAAAGACCTAATATTTGGGGGAAAATATTTAGTATGTATGTGTTAATTGTTAAGCACAAAATAAAAGAAATATTACATGTGAAAGCAGATGTCATGCAGTTGACAAACTAGAAATGGTTAAAAAGATTTGGTTTTGAGCTACTAGCAACCACATTTGTTTCTTGCTTCTGGCTAAATGATAATAGAATCTTAGGAATAAGCAATCACATGTTTCACCACAGGTCCCCAGGGGTAGTGCTTAACGAAAATCATCAGAGTTTCAAAAAAAGAAATGGTCAGCCTTACTTGATACAAATTGTCATTTTCATGTTTAGATAGCAAAGTACATCAGTGCGTATGCCAACAGAAGTATATTTTTGGGCTGCTCATTCTTCTTTTCGAAAAAGCAAATTTAAATCGTTTGACCTTGACACCAAAATGCCGTTAAGTCTTCTCTCATGTTTTCATATATATACCCATCAAATTCTAACATAATAATGTACTCTCAGAATGACTGTAAAAAGCCACCACCTTAATTCTATTTTTCCATTGGTGAAAAGGAGTACAAGGCCAATATCAGAGTGACTGTAAAATGTCGATGCCCAGCAACAGGAGGAGGAATGAAACTTCTTCTTGTGAAGCACCTTTTTAATTCCCTGAAACATCCAACAAGTGTAATAGCAACCATCGGCTAATGTCCAATCGTTATTTGTGACATGGATATGAATAGAAGTGAAGTGCATATCACCTGAACAACATGCACTAAAGAATAGACATATAAAGCTTTCTCAGAACACAACAAAACGCTCAATTGCTTTGTTGTTGTATTTTCAATATGATTCCCCTCACTCGTGTCCAATCCCTCGTTTACATTTGATCCCTTCACTAGTTCTCGTTGTCCATCTTCATAACACAACAGAGATACATTTTTCAAACATGTTCTTCACAGTTAATGATAATTACTCATTGTCTCAACTGGGACTTTTACTGAAAATCACTTACCCAAGACCTGCATGAACAGAGCTCTATAGGGCTTCTTAGGATGAACAGTGTCGGTGCTCACTGTGTTTCCAGTTTCACTATCAAGTGCTATAACAGATGAGTCCTTTGTTCCAACCGCTAAAATGTTTTTTTCAAAACCGTGCAAACTGCAGGTTTGGAACTGCAGAGAGATGATACCAGTACTAATGTCACTTGTGATATGTTTCTGATATAACAGACTTGGGCCATCCATATCAATAACTGAAACCTGTAACAAATTGTGTTCACACAAATCATTACACATAATACTTTACTAAAAGAAATCATATGTGGTTGAGGCACAAAATACTCTTTTTGGAGTCTGCTAAATAATCCTTGGTATAAAGTGTTCAATGAAAGTTTCAACATTTAAGGATCATATTCACGTAATGGGATTGATGATGTCTAGTTAAGATCAGATCAATCAATGGAAATCTGGTAATTGATATTAGTACATTACACATCAAATTCATTTCTTTGAATATTTGGGACAGTGAACCTAACACAAATTCCGCAAAAGAGAAAAATAAGATAAGTAGCTCACAAATCCTTGATCAGAACCGACAGCAAGATGTCTTGAGCCTTGATCTATGTTCATAGACAGTACAGCACCGTTTGTCTTCACATTGTGAATTATATGATCAGTCCCTTTCTTTGTACCTCCTATTCAAAGAAGAATTGAAATGCAAGTCACTGTAAGACTTAAATGTGAAATATACCATCCATTTGATAATAAACAACAGCAAAACTTCTAAATTTAGTCATATGCTATGTGATACCAGTAAGGGACATGAAGCTGTTGGTTGAATATGGTTTGGGTTTGAATCTGAAGATGCAAATCTGAAGATCATGTTAATGTCAAATAGACTATAAACTAAGAGCAGACGGAGAGAGAAAAAAAATGAAAAAGGAAGAGTGATGAAAACATCACAATTCACTGAATTCTTGATTGAAGAAACCTCACCATTCCACTCTGGTCTCCAGAAACAAGAAGAGGAGAGTTGCAATCAAAGTATAATGCTGTTATGGGTATACCACTTGAGGAATTCTCATTTTCACTCTACATGAAGTTGAAGGAAAAGAAAAAGACAGAATGATTAAGTGGAAAAGATAAAAGTAATGCTACCAGAAGCTACTAAAACAATCAATTGTACTCTTACTCATGCTATTTTATGAAATAAAAGCAATTAAGCAGAGATAAGATGATTCCTTCAGCCGATTATATTGATAAAGTTTATACAAAGACAAATTTGAACAAACTTTAAGTTTCTTTCCACTCAAATTAGACAACTTGAGAACATACAGACTGTTCAAGATAATAATAATAATAATACCTGGTGCTTCAATTGCAAAATTGGGATGAAAAAGGGACATGATGCATCCCAGAAAGTTATGGTTCCATTGCTGTGGCCAGTTATGTACAAGTTTTTAACTGTTGAAAATCCAGTGAAGTTGGCAGAATTCAGAATAGTTCCCTCTCTGTGCTTCATTTCAATGGGAATAAGCGGTGGATAGTTTTTCAACAGCTGAATATAATCCTATGGGACCACAGAAAAGAAACGCCAAATCAGTAAAATTAAAAAAGAAGTATAAGCTTTGTAAACAAATGGACATGATTGTCTGAGGTGAACTTTGCCTATTACCTCTTCATCAAGATTAAGCACAGTGGGATTGTCTGAGATGAATTTTGCCACTGTGATGCTTGAATCTGCCAGTGGAAACTTCACAATCACTTCCTTTGGCAGTGAGGGTGTGGACTTAGAGTGGCTTTGAAGAAGATACCTTTCAATCAAACTGTCATCGTACAGATATACATGGCCTGATTTCCCAAGCAAAATGAAAGAACCCTGTTTATGCTTGCTTTGCTCACTTGAAGTTGATATGATCTCCATGTCAACACAACATTCAGCCAAGTGCAGGCCCAGCTTAATTGTGCGAGACTCTATGTTCTCATTCAATAACACGACCTGGGCCATTTAATCATAAAACTAAACAATTATTTAGATGCAATCAAGATCCAAAAGTGTACCTATAATAAGAAGGAAAAAGCTTAGGCTCAATTTTTTATGTGCTTGTCATCAAGTTCTTCCAACAAAAACGCAACATGTGGATATTTATTACAAATTACTACATCATTGACTCCTTAAAAAAAAAAATCCTCCACTTGTCATAATTCCATTGAAGAACCTTATAGCTGAGGCTAACTTGTATTCCTCTATTGAGCTAACACTATCATTCATAAATTCCTTATAATAATGGTAAACATATATGCAGAGAAATTCAAATAATTTGTCCAATAATAAGATTTCTAGTCTAAATGATCCGGGCAAAACTTTAAATACCTGCAACAAGTTTGGAGATGCACAGTCAGAAGCTCCAATAACATATAGCCGACTGGCCTTTCCTTCAGCATAAATCCATTTTACTAAGCCTATGGGAATTTTATCTGATTTATATCCTAGGTTAAGCTTGAACAGAGGAGTGTTTTGGTGGCTACTAAAATCAGATGCTGAATCATTTCCTACGTTTTGAGAAGCGATATTCCAAATGAAAAGCTCTCCATTGTTGTACCCTACAACCACTTTACTTCCTAAAGGACATGCCCAACATGCTGAGGTCACTTTCTTAGTTTCATTATATGATGGTTGTAACAAATTTCCACCAGTTCTGAAGATGGATCTACTTTCTCGAATATCCCATAATATTATTTGGCCATTTTTAAAAATTATGAGAACCCTGCATTGGAACATAAGAGAAATATGTTTGAAATCAAATAAGAATTAGAAAGCTTCAAATTAGTTATATAGTAATGTCCCAAGGGAATCAGATGGCTGGGTTTGTGGAGTTCACCTCTTACTTTCAGCTGCTGGTTGAGGCAGTATATGTGTCACAGCAGTATCATCGGACACTTGGACTGCATCCCCTAAAAAAGATGTTTAAGGAACTTAAAAATGAGATAAATACGTGAAACAATTCTTCAGAGGACAGGCTTATGCTTGGTTATATATTGTGAAAATGTGAAACAAATGATAATTTTCTTGCACTTTTCATATGGTTTCTAGTTTTGACTAATGGAGACACAATTTCTACATATCAATTACCATGTTACAAATACATACAAGTAAAAGAAAGAAAGAAATTATCAAAGGGGATCAAGTGAATGAAATCATTTTCAGTTACCTAAATAAAACAAAGAAGGCTACGTATCTCACCATAAGAAGCTGAGAGAGGTATGGTGTATTTCATCTTTATTATATGCCATGGTTCTCGATCAAGCTTTAGAACTGAAATGTTGCCAACAGAATCTCCAACATACCTGCCAGTGCAGATATATATGCCATAAATTTTGGTGCTCCTAAAATATATGTATTGATAGCTTTTTTAGAAGTAGATACATTACTTACATAAAGAAGCTACGCTGAATGACAGCAAAGGAAGTAATTTCTTCTTTAACAACGTACACAAAAGACAACAGCTTCTTGTCAACGTCCCAAACCTAATATAAAATTTGTTTTATATATATGAATTTCTAAGTCAAATATGTAGTTAAACATTTAATAATATATATGTGCGAACAAGGACAAGGTTCAAGGTAATACTTACTTCAATATGGTTGTTTAAAGTGATATTAATAAGGATGCCTTGATTCTGGATGAACTGCGTATAAATATCATCGTAATATTTTTAATATACAGATTTTCTTAATAGTCAAAGGAAAAAAGAAAAAGAACATTTTGTCACAGCCTAAAGAAATTAATTAGCTTACTTCAATGCAGAAGATAAAATAGGAAATTCATAGAAAAAAAGCATATAACCTGTAAAAACTTGCTGGGCACTGGCTCAGCAGATTGGAGAAAGGCTTGACTGTTATCTTTTCCAAATAGTTTAATTCTGCCATCCCTGTTCATAAAAAATGAAACATAATCATTTTCAAGCCTTCACAAAGTTCACAGAACTAACATATTCAAGTTCTGAATGTAAGTTCACAGTACATCGTAGAAATTAAAATAAAGTTCACAGTCTATAGTTGATAGAGGTAAGGGCAACATACTTCGTAGAAAGAGCAAGAATGTTCTGAATGTTGTCATAAGCGAGCTTGGTACCATAGGATGGGACCCCATAATGAAAAACCAGACGTGGGTCTACACCGCTGGCTTTTAACTCGTCTGAATTTCCACCAGGCTGTAGGCAGAATTGACAATTTTAGCAAAAACCTTTAAAGCCCCAAATGAAGTTTTTCTTTATTCATTACTATTCCTTTTCTAGCTGCTTTCTATGCTTCTAAATTAAAAATTAACAAGCTTATTAATTTATCTAGGCTTAAATGTGAGTTTTAAGACTAGCAACATTTTCTGATTCATATCTTCCACCTTCTCAACCTTCAAGCTATGGTTTGCACCACGTCAAAATGGGTTTTTGGTAATAATGGTGATGCTTCGTACCTACAGCAACAATGGCAACCTATTTGCAACGCTGCAGGTTGCTCATAATTTACATTTTCACCCCAGAAGTTCATATACTGGGGAAGAGGATCAGCAACGTAGTTCCTACTAGTTTACTAGAAAGGATCCTTTCTTGTTATTTGTCTATCTTAGCTTCTGTTGAGTTGTACCCACAACAAAAAAAAAAACCGTTAACGCATATCTTGCAGCTTCTTCTGGGTACTTTCTCAGATTTTTCAGTCTATCTTGTGGCGTTTAGCTATACCGGCCAATTAGCCGATTACTTTATTGAACTTGTACTTCTCACTTCGAACTTGCCGATTATTTTATATGAAATTAATAAAGAAAGGACGACGCACCGACAATGCCTTGACCGTTTTTCCTGATTCTGATTCTTTGAGGTTGCCTCTACCCTCGGGCCTTGGATTCTTGTGGGCTTAAACCGAATATAACGGTTTCCAAAATGGATCCACCCCCGTAAGTTCATCTTTCGCGTGGCCCCACAAAACGACCCTTCCATTTAAATAAGAATTAAGATAACCCTACCACCGACCATACCCTCTTTTTCTTCCACGAGAGTGATATATTATGATTGACCAAAAGCAATTACTAATACTTTTCCAAAACAAAAAATCGGTGTTGTTATTTATATTTTTATCATCAATTCCTCAATCATAATATAACATGTGTATAGTTTTTAATTAAAATATCACAAATATATAATTTTTCAAAAAAAATTATATATTTTTTATAATTCTTCATTACATAATTAGTCTTTTAATGAATTTTTTATATATATTTTATTTTTAATAAAAAAATTCAATAAGAAAGATATAAAAAAGTAAGAATAATTTTAGTGCATATTTTTCATATATATAGAGGTGGATCCTTGTTTTTATTTATACTTAAGAGATAGATACTACTCCTTGAATTGTTTGCATTTATATATCCTCCCTTTTATTATTGCATTGTTGTCGGGCCCTGGCTGACTCTGAAGTCTGAACCCTTCAGTAATTAATCTAAAGTAGATAAGACCAAATCTTTTTCAGGAAGGAAAAAACATCTTCGTAATAAATAAATAAAATCTATATTGGTTGAATAACACAAGCAAATGATCATCTTTTTTCTCTTCTTTTGCAGGCAATCAATAAAAGTTGGATTCTCTAAGTGCTGCAGATAAAAAAATTAAAAAAAAAAAAAATGAAAATATATTGTTGTAAATTGTATTATCATTTTTGCTTGTTCAAGTAATGAGAAGCTTATTTTATTTCAAATAGAACAAGATTTGAAGTTTTTGCCTTTTTGGTGAACCAAGAGAAAAACTTGGGAAGGCGAAAGATTGTCCAATTGTATATAATATATTAATATTCCATATTTGCATTTTAATAAATGCAAGATAACAGAAATACTGCAGTTTAATTTGAATCCTAAATTCCTAATTAGAAAACCAGAAAAGGAATAGCAGAAAGAGAAGAACATAGCAAAATCACCATCGAGACGCAAAATAGTAAAAGTCAGTCATCCAAATGATCCCTGTAGTAAAACAATATCTCCACCATATCCATTACTACAATTTTCCCCTGTTCTTTCTTTCAAAACAAACACCAGAGAGGGAGAACACAATTTTCTGAGCTCCAGAATCCCATATCAGTTCTAAGTAAAATATACATAATGAAATAGCAATCCCTTACCATGTGTACTAAAAATCAAACTCTAAGATCAAAGTTTTCCGAAAATCAAAAGTGATACCTCGAAATGATGAAACAGACAGTAAATCTAAATTCGGATTAGCAAAGAGAGATTTGATCGTGGATGCTTGAATAAACACGCGAATTTGAAAAGGAAAAAAAAAAAGGATCGAGAGGGGAAAAAAATAGACAGATCAAATGAAGACGGAGGGAGGGAGGAAATTCACTGACCTTCTTGATGGAAGCTTTCTCGACGAGCTTCTTGAACATTGCTGGATTATGATCTGGGATTCAGAATCAGAGAGATTCACTTCCTGAAGCAGAAGAAGAGAGAGAGAGAAGAGATGGTGCGTAGTGTGCTTTGTGATAACCGAAATCAGAGAGATAGAGAGAGGAAGTTGCTAGTACTTTTAGTAGTCAGCAGTTGATTACAGTTTTTGTTTTCATTTTCCTTGACCCAAGGGTGAAGGGATATAATAGCATCTCCAATTCCAATGGGAACTAATTATTTATTGTGAATTTTATTCAACACTTTTGAATTTAATTAATTTTTTACTATTTGAATCTTGAAAATTTATAAATAAATCACATAAATAATTATTTATTATTTTAATTAAGGTATGATAATTAATGTATATATATATTTAATATTTATTTTTTAATTTTTTTTATTAAAAATTAATTTTTTTATAAGAATAATTTTTATATGTGATTGTTAAATTAATAAATTTTAATAATAAATTTAATAAATATTAATTTTTATTTTTAAAAATCCCACTTAGGATGCTTGACAAATGAAGGAATTTTATCTATCATATTATATAAATTTATTTAATGGACAAAATAACAAAAGGGGCTGGGATCCAATGTGGATGGGCACACGTGGACATACGCTCAGCTAAAGACAAATAGCTACGTGATTTGACCACCTCACTTCGTCCCCACTCTTTCGATCAAACTAAAGGCATTCAACAAATCTGGAAAAAGAAAAAGAAGTAACTAAGCAACAACACAAAGCAATTGGGTAAGGTTACCGCTCTACTCGGACAGGTTGGACTCTAACACGTGGCAATTTGTGATTGCTTGTGGGACCCAACCGTGGTCCACGGTATTATTGGGACGTACGTGGCACGACCGAAAGGAGCTTCCTTCCTCCCTTTTTTTCCTTAATTATTATAAACTTCATTTTCCCCAATCCTCATTCCTCACCTCTTATTAAATCACTTTGTCAAATAGTATGATGTCGTAATATTTGTAAATCTTAATGGAAATCCACATGAAAACAACTTCATGCATACGTAAAATGTGTGCATCCATCTTAGTATTTTTATTTTGGTTAGGTGAATTCAATCTTGCCTTTTACTCTTTTTCATTTTCCATACTTTATATCATGATAACCACACCGGCAACCCCCCCCCCTCTCTAAAAAAAACAGTATAAGTAACTTTTTTTTTGGGTCCAATAGAGGTGACCTTGTGTTGAAAAAAACAGTAGCCCTTTGTTGTGTCTCCTACTCTGACGTCTCGACTTCAGTAAAGAGACAAAAGCCCTCAAAAGCCCAATAACAAGTAAGATAAGGCCATGAAATTATGTGGATTCGAACCCTTTTTGGGTCAACAAATATGAAATTATGTCAAGTACAAAAACTGGGCTTTGCTTTTATCATCCATAAATCAGGCCCAATCTTAGCGGGCCAGTTACGAGGGCCTTAAACTGGGCCCATCTCACAGGAATCATACAGGACCTACATATGGGGCATGGAAGTTACATGAAGCACCCCAACAACAACGAAGGCATGTCACAAAACGACATTGACAACTTTAATGAAACTCCAGACTGCCAGACCCTATGGAAGAAAAGTTGGTCGGCGCTGTAATGGAGCCACGTGGTGTGGTTAAAAAAGTAAGCAAATAGAACGAACATATGGTCCCAAAGAAAAGATGGATTATTAGATAGGCTCAGATTATCTGAATAACTTTTTAGTAGTAAAAGTTATAAAGATTTTTGTATATTTATTTTAAAGCTAAAATGTACTTAACTTTCATAAACCTGTAAAAAAAATTTTTAAATTATTTTAAATTTAATAAAAAATTCTCCTCAACTTTTATATTGTACTAAAAACTCTACAATTAGTTTACCGTTAATTAATACCACGTTATCAGTATATTAGACAACTAAAATGTCACATTAAATATTTTTTATATCTCAAATACTGATAGTGACTATTTGACAGTGCTAACATGGTAAGTGAACTGTAAAAAATGTTTGACGTAGCATTTGAGGTGTCTAGTATACTAATGACGTGGCATTCAATTAATGGTCAACTGACTATAAGAAATTTTTGACACAAAATAAAAGTTGAAAGGGATTTTTGTTGAGTTTAAAAATTTAAAAAAATTTTTTATACATATAATAAAGTTTAAAAAAATAAAATACATTTTAGTCTTAGATAACGGAGACTTTCTCCATTAGAGGTGTAGAAGAGCTTTTAAGAGTTAATTAATAATTTGTTTTAAATTTATTATATTTATTTAATTTTAATATTTAAAGATGGGTCAATATATTAATTAGTTAAAAAAACAAATAGACTCACTGAATGTTAAATTTTTCTGTTAAGTGACTCAATAAAGCCAAAATAACTCATTTACAACCAGTCCGTTATTCTTAAAATTAACTTATTAATTCATTGATTTTGAAAATTAAATTTATATAGGTCTAATAATTTACTTAGTAAATTATTAAATTACTCTGTTTTGACTTTTTATTTTTGCAACTACAAAAATAAAAAATACTCTATGAAATTAACTCAATTGATAAGGGATAATATCATGCCATCAAATTGTACTTATAATTACATAGATTAATATAAAAGAGCGGACTCTTAAAATTGTTTGAGAAATAAATTTAAACCTAACAAAATCTAAAATTACTCCAAAATATAATAACAAAAAGAAATAAATACAGTTTTAAATTGCATTTAATTGTAAAAAAAATCAAATTTCAATAGATATAGCTTTTATATTGAATCTCATTTGATCAATTTAATTTAATTATTTTCAACAAACTAATTTGACTATAAAAATTATTTTTAGATAGTATTAGACTTTTAAAAACAGAAGAACAAAACGAATCATAAAGGGACGTGTAAAATTATATTAAGAATAAACATTACTATTAAAAAAAAACGACATTTACATATTAACCCATCATTGGTAGGTTAAACTTTTGGAACCCACAAATTCACTCATGGGGTCATCATTGTTGATCAGAGCTTTGAAAATGGATATTTATTGAGGAAGTGATGCACATGGCAAAGGCTCTCTCTGAATCATTAGGGGGAAGAGACCCCTTTACAACCAAAAACCTATTGGCTCCATTATCCTTATGAGTTGTAAGAGAATAATAAGAGTGTGGGTTCCCTCCTTTTCTCATACAATTTTTTTAAAAAATATTATTATTATTAAATTTTTCATTATAAATATAATATGTATAAAAAGTATTTTTTTTTAAATTACTAATGTAATAATGAGTTGTGGAAAAATACACATTTTAAAAAAATATATTTATGATGTTCTAATTAAAAAATTATATATTTATCATATTTTAATTGATGTGCCTAGCTAATAATAAATATATAACCACTTGTATATAAATATTTTCATTTTTTGTATTTATCGTATGTAGTTATGCACCTTCTTAGTTTAACACATGGATAAGAAGTCATCTCTGTTAATTGGAGAAAAATATTTTTTGTTTGATCCTAAAACTAAATAGAATATTTGGTCTAATATAATTTGTTAAATTTTACAATTAATTATTTAGGATGACATTTTATAAATTAAAAATAACACCATAATATTTAGATGGTTAATTGTGAGATTTAAGGATTCAAATTGGACCATGTTTAACTTTGGGATCGAAGTTCCAAATCTCATCATTGACCCATGCGTGGAGCTCTTGTCTTGGTAAAAGTCCGCAGCTTTTATAACCACACTTTTGCTTTCTTAGTTTTCAGCAAAGAGAAAATTATATGTCATTCACAGCTCGTCGCTATTATAAGTAAGTTACTTTTTCTTTTTCTTTTTTAAAAAGAAATGTTTAAATATTATACATCTTCTTTTGAAATTTAAAATTTACCCTCTTTTAAAAAAATCGAAAGACACGTTTTATTTATTTATTATTTAATGCAAAATATAAGCTACACATAACTTTTACATTAATCAATGTACCTTTGTTTAACTAATCCATACAATAAGTATAAGATATGAACTTAACTAATATATTTAGCTAGCTTTTAAACAGAATGCAAAATCATTTGATAAACAATTATCAGAAGCAAAGAAAATAATCACAACTTACATTTTTAGATTAATTAATTACAATATAAAAATGAAATATAATATTTAACTTTTCTAAAATAATATGCGTATCAAAAATCTTTAAAAAAATGTTGTCATGAAACTAATAAAATTTCCTAATAAATTGAAATTTATAGTTTTCGATTTTTCATTACATAATAAATAACATTAAAATAAAAGGCTTGAAAATATTTCACGATAAATTATATTTTTAATAAAAAATTAATATTATCTTGACATTTTGACCGTATTTGAATTTCATAATATATATATATATATACTATCTAATTTCTTAGGAATGACATCTGGAATGTATTAGGCTTATGGCCTCTCCTTGTACTAAAAAAAAAAAATCTAATTTGAGTTTTTTTTTTTCAAAAAACGAAACTATATTTTTGTCACGACCCGTTTTCTGGGCACATGACCGGCACAATGATGAATCTCTCATCACTGTAAGCCTTCCGATAAATATATCAAATTTTCTTATATGAAAATCATAGATTATCAATTTAAAATACATTATTATACTGACATACAAGCCAAATGTCGAACCCCTGAACTAGATGTCCTAGATGATTACAGAGCAACATAATCTATAACAGAAGAGAGGTCTACCCGACAACGGGAAGGTCCAAAGTGATCTACTCCTCTAGCAGATATTCTTCGATGGCAACCTGATCTGAACAAAAAGGTTGTACAAACAATGTGAGCTTTTAAACTCAATGAGCGAATCGGCCTCGCATTAATAAAATTCAAATACATTACCAGTCATGCAAGCATATCCAAAGGCTCATACTCAACCAATAGACAGAAGATAAAAATTTATCCAATTCAACAAACGTTACTAGTACTCGTCAATGGCAATATATCCCGGAGAGCGCACACAGGCCGGCTCACCAATTATGTATATTTCCGCCATGACGCACAACATCATCCTCTTACATACAAGATAAAAATTCATCCAATTCAACAAACGTTACTAGTACTCGTCAATGGCAATATATCCCGGAGAGCGCACACAGGCCGGCTCACCAATTATGTATATTTCCGCCATGACGCACAACATCATCCTCTTACATACAAGATAAAAATTCATCCAATTCAACAAACGTTACTAGTACTCGTCAATGGCAATATATCCCGGAGAGCGCACACAGGCCGGCTCACCAATTATGTATATTTCCGCCATGACGCACAACCTCATCCTCTTAGCTAGGGCGCCTCACGGATTTATCACCAATCCGGGCTATATCCCTACTGAGGGAATCGTTGTCTCCACACTCATTGGTCAAGACACCCTGTCAACCGGGTTTTCCGCCTTGCCGTGAGAGGGGGTACTGTCCCGCTCAATCACAATCAATAGCATTTCATATCATAATCAGAAGCTCAATATAATATTCATCCATATAACAGGTATAGTATATAACTATATTATGGATTTATAAACCACATATCAAGATAACAATTAATCCATTTTTGAAAATATTCAAACTTCACATCATCATAAGATACTTATTTCATTTTATCCATACTTATGGATTAATTATCTCATTTAGATTCGTCATTCTGAATCCAATTTCCCCCTATGAATCTTGGGAGTGTCCTACGACATACTTTTTATCACCAGTAATGCTAAAACTCTATTAAAACGGGGTCGTTTCACTCACCTGGATTCCGTACGAGTATCACTTCTCTAAATCGTTCCGGACAAGAGTACGCAGGTGAATTTCAGTGTTCCGCTACAGAGATTTTCATGAAAGATTACAGAAAGTATGTTAAGATCATTTTCGTACAGATACTGTTCATACGTACGGGTACTATTCATACGGTCACTATTCATACGGTCACTATTCATACGTACGGTACTATTCATACGGTTACTATTCATACGTACGGGTACTATTCATACCGAAAATACAGAATACAATCTGTAAAAGAGTACACCAGGTAAGTTCCCAGGAAAGAGTGGAGGGTCACACTGGACACACTTAAAAACCAGGTCTTTCCTTAGCCAGAACTTTCCTAGACATGTATTCTCCACAGATTATATTCTATTTCGGTAATCAGAGAATCAAAATAACAGCTAACGACAGTTTTTCTGATGTGGAAGATCGGCCAAAGCCGCAACCACAGAGTATACTTAAGAAAATAACTTCTAAAATTTGAAAGACATAGAAAGGGCATAGTATCCTTACCTAAGCAAAAACGGAAAGGCTCAAAATCTCAGAAGCCTAGCGTCGGAGCAAGAGAAACTTAAGGAGGGAAGAAGAGAAGTTGAAGGTGTGAGTTTAGAAGTGAAATGGAAGGGCCTATTTATAGTAAAAGTCAAGGGTACTATTTGATTCTATGCGCTAATAAAATATTCAATTTACTATTCATGAAAATGACATTTCTAATAATGCAGTTACTGTGCACCTTACGCGTACGATGGAAATTTTTCCTTTATTTACTATTAGAAACTTTAAAGGGAAAACTATCCTTTCACCTTAAACCTTTAAGTTTCTTTTCAATTCAGTCCTTTCAATTTAGTCCCTGAGGGTATTTTTACACATAAAACGTCATTTTCTCCTACAAACTTCTTTCTAGTTTTCTCTTATAACCATACCACATCTAGTATTTGACATTTTGATTGTATACATGAACAGTATCGTATACGTAAATAGTATTATACAGGTAAATAGTACCGTATACTGAAATAGTAACAGTAGTTTGTAAACAAATATTTATATTTTATTTTTCTTGGGTATTACATTATCACCCCCTTAAGAGAATTCGGTCCCCCGAATTCAAAACTCATTTCAAGACTGAAATAAGTGTGATTACTTCGTCTATATCTCATCCTTTGCATCTCTTTCTTCCAAAACATCATCACACCCTTGGTGAGATTTACAAGAACATTATACCATTGACTATGAACTCTAAACCGCATTATCAATAATTTTCATAAGACTTTTGCCTTTTCTAAACAGCAAGTAATCTCTTCTTCATCAGTTTGATCTTCTCCACAACCTTTTGTACCATAAAGTGTCTAATCCTCGTAACCTTTACCAAACTTAAACCATCTGATCAGAGACGAACTCTGTCTCTATGTAAAACCTCAAATAGGTGTCTTATCAAAAGTGACACGTGGTCTTTCTAGTTCATACTGAATATCAGAACACAAGCTACCATACACATGGCTTATAACTTTTACGAATACAAGTACCCTACCCGAAGGCATCATTTTGGCTATAGGTAATACTCTTGCCCGAAGGCGATCCTTCTACCTTAAGGCGACACTCTCAGCTGATGGCGTCATATAAAAGGAAAAATCACGTAAAATTATTACATAATTCTCTAGGAAGAACAATCCCAGAAAATGTGTTAAGTAAATAACATACTCCTCACGCATAATTATAAAATAAATATATATAGCAATTCCTCTCACCTCAATGACTCATATAGAGTCGTATCCCTTCAATGCTTAGGGCAAACCCATAGTTCTCTATATATAGGTTCATAAAATACTTATTCAGCATTCCTCCATAGCTCAGAAGTGCAATGAAATATCATTTTAGTAACTCTGCTCAGTCAAAAAGATATTACTATACTATGCTTTAGAATCAAGTATGAAATATAACAAGTCCAATATCTTCTCATTCTTCAAGTTCTTTCAGTAAAATGAATCACTTCAACAAAGAAGATCTAGATACTAACTTAAATTTTATTTCTAGTACATAGATAATTTTAATACGTGAAGCTTACACCAAATGTAGCTTTAGGTACAAACAAAAGAAAAATAAATTAAGGACGAGGAGGCTTTTGAAATGTAAAAGGTGCTCCAGGTCTAGAAGAGGAAGGTGCTTCAGACCTTAAGGAGGAAGCTAATCGTTGCAGCCTAGAAAGAGTTTCTGGAGGAAGCGCCTGAGAAATTTGGCGAAGAGCATAAGTCACTCCGTTCATACAGTCAATACACCTTGCTTGTTGGTCACGAAAATTTTGAGTTGCAAACATTGAATGTCTATCAACTCGATTAGCCAGTTCCCCGAAACGACGGTTTATCAGTTTCTCTTGGTTTTCAAAGAGACGACTTATTAGTCGCTTCTGGTCCTCTATCTTGTATTCCAGGCTCTCTATCTTACGTTCCAGGAATGCAAGCTTATTTTCTGAGGATGTTGCAGTACTGTCCTCCTCCAACTCTATTACATCCCTCTTTCTCTTCTTAATTTCTGGTGACCTGTCTACAGGTCTCTTCCCTTTGTTGTTTCCGAGACTTAGATTTAAATCAAGCTCTACATTGCCAGTCTCAAAATTCAAGTTGAAAGACTTATTATCGGCCATTGCTCTAGGGATATCAGAAATAACTTTGAATGAGAAAGGAATGGAGATTGAGAAATAGGTATGTAATGAAAGAAGTTCGCTTGGTGTAATGAGTAGGGTAACGGGCATACAAGATTTATAGACAACCCGAAGCCCCTGGAGCTAAAGCCACCACAACCTACACGCCGCTCGCTATAAGGTTTACAGATCATATACGTCGCAATGCCAGCAATTAATGTCGGACATGCAGATAAATAGTAAATGCAATTAACATAAGTCAAAGATTTCCTCAAAAAAAAATTTTCGGCTAATCTTGACCTTTCTCAAAATTTTCGACTAATCGCCGTTTCAATCTATGATTTCCTCACTCTATACTTGTCTTATAGTGTAATCTCAGATCACGATATCACTCTATGATCGGGTAGTCTCATATTAGCCTTATCTTAGATTCTGATCGGTGTCCTTACTCTAGACTTACACATAATATATATGTAAATATATATATTTTAAAACAAAGTTAACTGCTTACGGTCGCATGCCTTAAGCATTATCATGATGTAAGGAAATCACTGCCTTTCATTTGCCCATGAGAGCATTATATGTAAGTATGTGTAACCATGAAGATATATCATCATCTACACATTTCATTCTATCCAAGTCATTTTGATTTCACATCTTTATGAGTATATGTAGGATCATCACATATTTTCCTTGATCGTAGCCTTCACTCATTATGCATGAATAACATACATACATGTAATTACAACATGATTCAATCAATTATGTATATTATACTCAACTGAAGGCTCTTAAGAACAACGCAATAAAACGGAGAAATGTATTTCAGTTCATCATAAAAGCATCTAAGGCAATCTTTGATGGCTATGTTATCAACTTCTTTGAATTTCGGAAAATGCCAACGGGAGAAATGGGAAAACCGAGTAAAATCGGCCGCAAATCCACCGAATACTGACTTTCGTGGTTTTGGCATTAATGCGACGCATTGTTGGTGTGCACGCCTACCCTAGACTTCTGGCTTCTAGCTTGCAGAAATTCATAGGTTGATCGTGTAGGGGTGCGGTGAAAAGATATCTTCTTTGTCTCTAAGTCCTAATTTTTCTCTATAAAAACCATCCCAGCGTTCTCAGTTACCACACCACAAAGAGTAATAATCTCCGAGCCTACAATCCCCCAGTATTCCTCTCGCCTCATACTCTTACAAAAATTTCTAAATTTTTTCCAAATCATGGCCTCAAGGAAGTACATTGATCTCACAGTAGAGGCTAAGGAAGAAGAGCTCGACTTAAACTTAAGTTTGGGCAAAGACAAGGGCAAAAGACCTTTTGAGGGGTCTCCAGAGAAGCAGAAGGAGAAGAAAATGAAGAAGATCGAGGAAGCTGAGGAGACTAGCACGGGCCATACCTCGGAGGACAAAATCGCCTGTCTAGAGCAGGAGGTGAAAAATCTGAAAAAGATGATAGGAGACCTGGAGAAGTTAACTAAACGCAATCATGCAGAAATGACTTCAAGAATAGACAGGTTCTTCTATTGGTCTACCCAGTGCTTCTGCAATCAACAACAAAGAAGTGTTGATTGTATGAATGGGATTTACACTACCCTCCGCGACATTGCTATGTCCCTTGCTCCAAGGAATGGTCGAGGGGTGATGATACAATACAACCCTCCTAATCCAAGACCACCTCGCTTTTAGATTACTCATACATGAGTAAACTTCTTCTTTTTTTTTTGCAATGTAATCCTTCAGTTTTTTTTTTTAATGCAAGTGGTTTCTTTTATTGGCTGGTACCCTAAAATAATATAGCTACACAAAATCAATCATGAATTCAGCTTATAAAATCCACCATATAAAAATTTGATCCGACAACAACGGAATCAAAACAAGTAATAACCTTTCCTTTACTAAGTTCAAAAGTGTAGCCACATATATCTAAAATTAAACCTGACAACATAATTTCTAAGAAGAGATAAGTCTCGGAGGGAAAGGAAATGAAAACATCCTACAGGACCTTTAGTAGAGCCGTCTCTCTATAGTTGTGCCCGGGTTCACAACGATAGAGGAGGTCCCACTAAGGTTACCTTGCTCTGTAATCACTAGGAGACCTAACAACCATTGCTCTGATACCAACTTTGTCACGACCCGTTTTCTGGGCACATGACCGGCACAATGATGAATCTCTCATCACTGTAAGCCTTCCGATAAATATATCAAATTTTCTTATATGAAAATCATAGATTATCAATTTAAAATACATTATTATACTGACATACAAGCCAAATGTCGAACCCCTGAACTAGATGTCCTAGATGATTACAGAGCAACATAATCTATAACAGAAGAGAGGTCTACCCGACAACGGGAAGGTCCAAAGTGATCTACTCCTCTAGCAGATATTCTTCGATGGCAACCTGATCTGAACAAAAAGGTTGTACAAACAATGTGAGCTTTTAAACTCAATGAGCGAATCGGCCTCGCATTAATAAAATTCAAATACATTACCAGTCATGCAAGCATATCCAAAGGCTCATACTCAACCAATAGACAGAAGATAAAAATTTATCCAATTCAACAAACGTTACTAGTACTCGTCAATGGCAATATATCCCGGAGAGCGCACACAGGCCGGCTCACCAATTATGTATATTTCCGCCATGACGCACAACATCATCCTCTTACATACAAGATAAAAATTCATCCAATTCAACAAACGTTACTAGTACTCGTCAATGGCAATATATCCCGGAGAGCGCACACAGGCCGGCTCACCAATTATGTATATTTCCGCCATGACGCACAACATCATCCTCTTACATACAAGATAAAAATTCATCCAATTCAACAAACGTTACTAGTACTCGTCAATGGCAATATATCCCGGAGAGCGCACACAGGCCGGCTCACCAATTATGTATATTTCCGCCATGACGCACAACCTCATCCTCTTAGCTAGGGCGCCTCACGGATTTATCACCAATCCGGGCTATATCCCTACTGAGGGAATCGTTGTCTCCACACTCATTGGTCAAGACACCCTGTCAACCGGGTTTTCCGCCTTGCCGTGAGAGGGGGTACTGTCCCGCTCAATCACAATCAATAGCATTTCATATCATAATCAGAAGCTCAATATAATATTCATCCATATAACAGGTATAGTATATAACTATATTATGGATTTATAAACCACATATCAAGATAACAATTAATCCATTTTTGAAAATATTCAAACTTCACATCATCATAAGATACTTATTTCATTTTATCCATACTTATGGATTAATTATCTCATTTAGATTCGTCATTCTGAATCCAATTTCCCCCTATGAATCTTGGGAGTGTCCTACGACATACTTTTTATCACCAGTAATGCTAAAACTCTATTAAAACGGGGTCGTTTCACTCACCTGGATTCCGTACGAGTATCACTTCTCTAAATCGTTCCGGACAAGAGTACGCAGGTGAATTTCAGTGTTCCGCTACAGAGATTTTCATGAAAGATTACAGAAAGTATGTTAAGATCATTTTCGTACAGATACTGTTCATACGTACGGGTACTATTCATACGGTCACTATTCATACGTACGGTACTATTCATACGGTTACTATTCATACGTACGGGTACTATTCATACCGAAAATACAGAATACAATCTGTAAAAGAGTACACCAGGTAAGTTCCCAGGAAAGAGTGGAGGGTCACACTGGACACACTTAAAAACCAGGTCTTTCCTTAGCCAGAACTTTCCTAGACATGTATTCTCCACAGATTATATTCTATTTCGGTAATCAGAGAATCAAAATAACAGCTAACGACAGTTTTTCTGATGTGGAAGATCGGCCAAAGCCGCAACCACAGAGTATACTTAAGAAAATAACTTCTAAAATTTGAAAGACATAGAAAGGGCATAGTATCCTTACCTAAGCAAAAACGGAAAGGCTCAAAATCTCAGAAGCCTAGCGTCGGAGCAAGAGAAACTTAAGGAGGGAAGAAGAGAAGTTGAAGGTGTGAGTTTAGAAGTGAAATGGAAGGGCCTATTTATAGTAAAAGTCAAGGGTACTATTTGATACTATGCGCTAATAAAATATTCAATTTACTATTCATGAAAATGACATTTCTAATAATGCAGTTACTGTGCACCTTACGCGTACGATGGAAATTTTTCCTTTATTTACTATTAGAAACTTTAAAGGGAAAACTATCCTTTCACCTTAAACCTTTAAGTTTCTTTTCAATTCAGTCCTTTCAATTTAGTCCCTGAGGGTATTTTTACACATAAAACGTCATTTTCTCCTACAAACTTCTTTCTAGTTTTCTCTTATAACCATACCACATCTAGTATTTGACATTTTGATTGTATACATGAACAGTATCGTATACGTAAATAGTATTATACAGGTAAATAGTACCGTATACTGAAATAGTAACAGTAGTTTGTAAACAAATATTTATATTTTATTTTTTTTGGGTATTACAATTTTTTTTTCAACTCAAGCAGCTTTAGTTCAATGTACGTGCCGTTGACTGATGAACTTAGACAACAAAATCCAGTAATATAGTTGAATCCATTGATTTGTTTAAAATTCAAAACAGATGTTTTAATTTTATTAAGAAAAACTATTTTACAAGAGTTTCCCAAGAACCACAAGAATTATGAGATGTTGTAACAGAGGGAATCTAAAGTGATTTTCTGATTATTTGAATGACCCATATATTTGTTAATTCAATTTCGTTTCAATTTTATATTCATGTATCTATCAATTGATATCTCATCATCCGTAAGTTATTAGATATGATAGAAATATCTATGTATGATGGGATCTTAAAATTTACTTATTTGTAGTTATTATATTTATACTATTATATATAATTTTGCGTCTTTTGGTTGCTCATTTAAAAAAAATTATTAAAGAGACATTATTATTACATAATATCAAAATCTCATCTTCAATACAATCAGGAGTTTCATCAACCCACATCTCATCATAACCAGTAATACTACCATAAAAGGCTAAAATTATATGTTAAGAGTATATATATATATATATATATATATAACAAAATATATGCGAGAGCAATCATGAGAGTAGAAGGTTAAATAAATTTCCTTGACTTTTTTTTAAAATTTGTTTCTCTAATGTTTAAATATATGTTTGTCAAGATTAAATAATTTTAAATTATTTTAATTGTGTATCTAAATAATATTAATGTTGAGGTTTTTAAAATTGTATATAAATAATTTGTACGTAAATGAATATTAATTTAAAATTTTTCTTATTAATGAAGTTTGGTTTTTTGCTAAGTGCCAATTGATGAATTTTAGTCAAAGGAGTAAACGAAGATTGAGTTTGATATTTATTCAAATAAGAATTCAAAAATTGAAAATAATAATTTTTGAGTTTAAAAACAGAAGATATGATACCTTATTCACACTTACCAATGATCATCCCAATGTTATTGGCTCCGAATTTTTTTGAAAAAAAAAAGTTAGGTCTTTGATCATCCAAGGGCTTCACTCAGATTTCTTTTAATCTTTTTTATATTTTTTAAATTATTAACTATTGTGTCGCATGAAAACTTATCTTAATTTTTTTAATCAGATCTCTGAATATTGCCCAGACAAAGTCAAAGAAACAGTTTCTAATTCCTTTTTAAAAAATATATTCCTGCAGAGCTCCACATTCTCTCATTGATGACAACTGCTCAGGCGCCACCTGATGACGTGGATACCCAGGGCAGGATTGAAGAGTCAAAATTTGGTGAATTATAATATGCTTTAAGAAATACTAAATTACCACAAAGCTCATAAATTGATTGGTACAAATTGTTATTGTTTAATCAAAGGTATTAAGTTTAAATTTTTCAAAATAGAGTTACGTTAAAATTTAATTGAGAGAGTTTTATCGCTCATTGTAATTTTATCCGACTTGAATATGAATTAATTTGTACTTATTTAGTGTTTAGATATCAAATGATTGTCTATAAAAAAATAAATAAATTTTTGAAGAATTTTACACTAAATCTTCTTTTAATAGTGTTTAGAGATTAGTTAAATAGTTTTTCAAAAGAGCTAAAAGTATTAATTGTTTAGATTAAAATTTTAATCTGTTCTAAAATTTTAAAGTATATCATTGATTAAGAATAAAAATGGGGGTAAGCGTTCATTTCTTACTGTGCGAGCTCACATGCGCCCAAAATATTCAATACATATATCTTATTCAAATATGAAAAGTTCACTTTTTAATTATCTACATCCAAAATATTTGATATATAAAAAAGTAGCCTAATGAATATATGAATATCCTAAATTAGTTATTAGATACCAAATATTCATTTAAGAAAAATACTAAATTCTCATATTTATATTATATAAAAATATATTATTTAAATGTTATATTATAATTTGTATACTAAAATTTTATAATTTACGATATATATTTATATATATTATAAATAATTATCGAACAAATGTTAGATACTTTATACACCGATTCATATTAAACACACACACACAGATACATATGATACTTGATATCAACATATATACTTGTCTTAGATTAGATGGATATTTGTTATTTCCTATCTGTACTAGATAAAGTTCAGGAAGTAATTGAGCCAGATGATGATATAGTCAGAGATGGTTTCAAAATGACTCAATTTAACTACCGTTAGTATTCATTACTGATACATATATATATATATATATACATTTTACAATCAATGTGAATGATAGGAATTGTGCATGTGTTACTTGATCTTAAAAATCATGAACTAATTACAGAAAATAAGAAAGTTTCACAACATAATTACACAAATAAAAATTAGTCAGCTATCACCATAAGTGTGAGCGCCCAAGTCACACATATGCTCCTGTTACTTGTCAGGATTGAGGAGTTAGTTGCTTCACTCTTATTACTTATTAGTACCTTGTTTCAAAGGAAAAGGTTTATATATAGTTACTCATGTATTTATTATTAAGTTTTCAATTAGAAATAAAATGTGTAAAACATTCTTTAAAAAACCAATCATGTAATTTTATGTTTTAAAAAATGTATAATTATTTTTAAATAATATATATTTTGATTAGAGAGTCAAAAACTAATCGTATTATAATTGAAAATTTTGATAATAAAAATATTAAAAATTACATATAAATTTTGTCTCAATATCCGATATTCCATGAATATCATATATATATATATATTTTGTTTTTCTTTGATAAATATTACCAAATATGTGAAATATTCATAACCATTGCTATCCAAATCATTCATGTATTAATGACTAATATAGGAATAAATTATGTTTGTTGCTATTATTTGAATGAAATAAACATAGTAGAGAAAAATGAGGGAGATAGAGAAGAAAGAAAAAGGAGATGAAGAAGAGAGCAAATAAAATAGAGGGACCAGAGAACTACTGGCGTGGCGCCAAATGGAGTTGTCCTGCGCAGAACTGCAAAGGTGACTGCCTCTGATCTCTGAGCTGTTAGTTACGTGATGCATTAAAATAATCGCATTAAAAAACAATATTCTCCTATTTTACTTTTTTTTTTGTCAATATTGAATTTAAAATTTTAAACACCACACAAGCATCAATTAATTTAAATTTAAATTAAGTAAAATTATAATTGATGTCAAAGTTATTTTTATTAAATTTTAATTTAATTATATTTATAAGAAATTGAATTCAAAATTTTTGGTTAAGGTAAAATAACTCTTTAACAATAAATTTATGTATTTTAAGGTTTTTTTTGGTTTTTTTTTGGAAAACGCCATTCCATGCTTTCTACCTCCAAATACTTCCTTTTCTCGCCTTATTTTCTTCCTTTGTTTTTAAATAATAGCGATTGAATGTAGATAAAAGACTAATTTTTTACAAAATGATAAAATAGGGTTTGAATATTTATTAAAATAAATATTTATATTTAGTGTCCAATAGTATTTTGATTAAAATTGTTTTCAATATAAAATACTTATGAAAAATTAAAAAAATATTTATAATCCTAAATTAAATTAAGATTAAGTTATATTAAAATTTTTAATTTAATTGACATCTGGTATGTAATACCCAAGAAAAATAAAATATAAATATTTGTTTACAAACTACTGTTACTATTTCAGTATACGGTACTATTCACCTGTATAATACTATTTACGTATATGATACTGTTCATTTATACAATCGAAATGTCAAGTACTAGATGTTGTTTGGTCATAAGAGAAAACTAGAAAGAAGTTCGTAGGAGAAACTGACGTTTTATGTGTGAAAATACCCTTAGGGACTAAAGTGAAAGGACTGAATTGAAAAGAAACTTAAAGGTTTAAGGTGAAAGGATATTTTTCCCTTTTAAGTTTCCAATAGTAATAACAGAAAAATTTTCGATTGAGGTGCACATTATTAAAAATGTCATTTTCATGAATAGTAAATTGAATATTTTATTAGCGCATAGTATCAAATAGTACCCTTGACTTTTGCTATAAATAGGCCCTTCCATTTCACTTCTAAACTCACACCTTCAACTTCTCTTCTTCTCTCCTTAAGTTTCTCTTACTCCAAAGCTAGGCCTCTGAGATTTTGGGCCTTTCCTTTTCAGCTTAGGTAAGGATACTATGCCCTTTCTATGTCTTTCAAATTTTAGAAGTTAATTTCTTAAGTATGCTCTGTGGTTGCGGCCTTGGTTGATCTTCCACATCAGAAAAACTGTCCTTAGCTGTTTATTTGTTATTTTGATTCTCTGATTACCGAAATAGAATGTAAACTGTGAAGAATACATGTCTAGGAAAGTTCTGGCTAAGGAAAGACCTGGTTTTTAAGTGTGTCCAGTGTGACCCTCCACTCTTTCCTGGGAACTTACCTGGTGTACTCTTTTACAGATTGTATTCTCTATTTCTGGTATGAATAGTGATCGTACGTATGAATAGTGACCGTACATATGAATAGTAACCGTACGTATGAATAGTGACTGTATGAATAGTAACCGTATATATGAACAGTAACCGTACATATGAACAGTATCTGTACGAAAACAATCCTGACGTATTTTCTCTAATCTTTCATGAAAATCTCCGTAGCAGAACACCGAAATTCACCTGAGAACTCTTGTCTGTAATGATTTAGAGAAGCGATGTTCGTACGGAATCCAGGTGAGTGAAACGACCCTGTTTTAATAGAGTTTTAGCATTACTGGTGATAAAAAGTATGTCGTAGGACTCTCCCAAGATTCATAGGGGGAAATTGGATTCAGAATGACGAATCTAAATGAGATAATTAATCCATAAGTATGGATAAAATGAAATAAGTATCTTATGATGATGTGAAGTTTGAATGTGTTCAAAAATGGATTAATTGTTATCTTGATATGTGGTTTATAAATCCATAATATAGTTATATACTATACCTGTTATATGGATGAATATTATATTGAGCTTCTGATTATGATATGAAATGCTATTGATTGTGATTGAGCGGGACAGTACCCCCTCTCACGGCAAGGCGGAAAATCCGGTTGACAAGGTGTCTTGACCAATGAGTGTGGAGACAACGATTCCCTCAGTAGGGATATAGCCCGGATTGGTGATAAATCCGTGAGGCGCCCTAGCTAAGAGGATGAGGTTGTGCGTCATGGCGGAAATATACATAATTGGTGAGCCGGCCTGTGTGCGCTCTCCGGGATATATTGCCATTGACGAGTACTAGTAACGTTTGTTGAATTGGATGAATTTTTATCTTGTATGTAAGAGGATGATGTTGTGCGTCATGGCGGAAATATACATAATTGGTGAGCCGGCCTGTGTGCGCTCTCCGGGATATATTGCCATTGACGAGTACTAGTAACGTTTGTTGAATTGGATAAATTTTTATCTTCTGTCTATTGGTTGAGTATGAGCCTTTGGATATGCTTGCATGACTGGTAATGTATTTGAATTTTATTAATGCGAGGCCGATTCGCTCATTGAGTTTAAAAGCTCACATTGTTTGTACAACCTTTTTGTTCAGATCAGGTTGCCATCGAAGAATATCTGCTAGAGGAGTAGATCACTTTGTACCTCCCCGTTGTCGGGTAGACCTCTCTTCTGTTATAGATTATGTTGCTCTGTAATCGTCTAGGACATCTAGTTTAGGGATTCGACATTTGGCTTGTATGTCAGTATAATAATGTATTTTAGATTGATAATCTATGATTACATGCAAATCATCTTTATGATTTTCAGATAAGAAAATTTGATATATTTATCGGAAGGCTTACAGTGATGAGAGATTCATCATTGTGCCGGTCATGTGCCCAGAAAACGGGTCGTGACAAAGTTGGTATCAAAGCAATGGTTGTTAGGTCTCCTAGTGATTACAGAGCAAGGTAACCTTAGTAGGACCTCCTTTATCGTTGTGAACCCGGGCACAACTATAGAGAGACGGCTCTACTGAAGGTCCTGTAGAATGTTTTCATTTCCTTTCCCTCCGAGACTTATCTCTTCTTAGGAATTATGTTCTCAGTTTTAGTTTTAGACAGATGTGGCCACACTTTTGAACTTAGTAAAGGAAAGGTTATTACTTGTTTTGATTCCGTTGTTGTTGGATCAAATTTTTATATGGTGGATTTTATAAGCTGAATTCATGATTGAATTTGTGTAGCTATATTATTTTAGGGTACCAGCCAATAAAAGAAACCACTCGCATTAAAAACAAAAAAACTGAAGGATTACATTGCAAAAAAAGAAGAAGTTTACTCATGCATGAGTAATCTAAAAGCGAGGTGGTCTTGGATGAGGAGGGTTGTATTGTATCATCACCCCTCGACCATTCCTTGGAGCAAGGGACATAGCAATGTCGCGGAGGGTAGTGTAAATCCCATTCATACAATCAACACTTCTTTGTTGTTGATTGCAGAAGCACTGGGTAGACCAATAGAAGAACCTGTCTATTCTTGAAGTCATTTCTGCATGATTGCGTTTAGTTAACTTCTCCAGGTCTCCTATCATCTTTTTCAGATTTTTCACCTCCTGCTCTAGACAGGCGATTTTGTCCTCCGAGGTATGGCCCGTGCTAGTCTCCTCAGCTTCCTCGATCTTCTTCATTTTCTTCTCCTTCTGCTTCTCTGGAGACCCCTCAAAAGGTCTTTTGCCCTTGTCTTTGCCCAGACTTAAGTTTAAGTCGAGCTCTTCTTCCTTAGCCTCTATTGTGAGATCAATGTACTTCCTTGAGGCCATGATTTGGAAAAATTTAGAAATTTTTGTAAGAGTATGAGGCGAGAGGAATACTGGGGGATTGTAGGCTCGGAGATTATTACTCTTTGTGGTGTGGTAACTGAGAACGCTGGGATGGTTTTTATAGAGAAAAATTAGGACTTAGAGACAAAGAAGATATCTTTTCACCGCACCCCTACACGATCAACCTATGGATTTCTGCAAGCTAGAAGCCAGAAGTCTAGGGTAGGCGTGCACACCAACAATGCGTCGCATTAATGCCAAAACCACGAAAGTCAGTATTCGGTGGATTTGCGGCCGATTTTACTCGGTTTTCCCATTTCTCCCGTTGGCATTTTCCGAAATTCAAAGAAGTTGATAACATAGCCATCAAAGATTGCCTTGGATGCTTTTATGATGAACTGAAATACATTTCTCCTTTTTATTGTGTTGTTCTTAATAGCCTTCAGTTGAGTATAATATACATAATTGATTGAATCATGTTGTAATTACATGTATGTATGTTATTCATGCATAATGAGTGAAGGCTACGATCAAGGAGAATATGTGATGATCCTACATATACTCATAGAGATGTGAAATTAAAATGACTTGGATAGAATAAAATGTGTAGATGATGATATATCTTCATGGTTACATATACTTACATATAATGCTCTCGTGGGCAAATGAAAGGCAGTGATTTCCTTACATCATGATAATGCTTAAGGCATGTGACCGTAAGCAGTTAACTTTGTTTTAAAATATATATATTGATATACATATATTATGTGTAAGTCTAGAGTAAAGACACCGATTAGAATCTAAGATACGGCCAATATGAGGCGACCTAATCATAGAGGGACATCGTGATATAGGATTACAGAATAAAACAAGTTTAGAGGGAGAAAATCTCAGACTGAACAGCGTAGTTAGTCAGAACTTTGAGAAAGGTCAAGATTAGCCGAAAATTTTTTTGAGGAAATCTTTGACTTATGTTAATTGCATTAAATTATATTTACTATTTACTTGCATGTCCGACATTAATTGCTGGCATTGCGACGTATGTGATCTGTAAACCTTATAGCAAGCGGCGTGTAGGTTGTGGTGGCTTTAGCTCCAGGGGCTTCGGGTTGTCTATAAATCTTGTATGCCCGTTACCCTACTCATCGCACCAAGCAAACCTACTTCTTTCATTACATACCTATTTCTCAATCTCCATTCCTTTCTCATTCGAAGTTATTTCTGAGATCCCTAGAGTAATGGCCGATAATAAGTCTTTCAACTTGAATTTTGAGACTGGCAATGTAGAGCTTGATTTAAATCTAAGTCTCGGAAACAACAAAGGGAAGAGACCTGTAGACAGGTCACCAGAAATTAAGAAGAGAAAGAGGGATGTAATAGAGTTGGAGGAGGACAGTACTGCAACATCCTCAGAAAATAAGCTTGCATTCCTGGAACGTAAGATAGAGAGCCTGGAATACAAGATAGAGGACCAGAAGCGACTAATAAGTCGTCTCTTTGAAAACCAAGAGAAACTGATAAACCGTCGTTTCGGGGAACTGGCTAATCGAGTTGATAGACATTCAATGTTTGCAACTCAAAATTTTCGTGACCAACAAGCAAGGTGTATTGACTGTATGAACGGAGTGACTTATGCTCTTCGCCAAATTTCTCAGGCGCTTCCTCCAGAAACTCTTTCTAGGCTGCAACGATTAGCTTCCTCCTTAAGGTCTGAAGCACCTTCCTCTTCTAGACCTGGAGCACCTTTTACATTTCAAAAGCCTCCTCGTCCTTAATTTATTTTTCTTTTGTTTGTACCTAAAGCTACATTTGGTGTAAGCTTCACGTATTAAAATTATCTATGTACTAGAAATAAAATTTAAGTTAGTATCTAGATCTTCTTTGTTGAAGTGATTCATTTTACTGAAAGAACTTGAGGAATGAGAAGATATTGGACTTGTTATATTTCATACTTGATTCTAAAGCATAGTATAGTAATATCTTTTTGACTGAGCAGAGTTACTAAAATGATATTTCATTGCACTTCTGAGCTATGGAGGAATGCTGAATAAGTATTTTATGAACCTATATATAGAGAACTATGGGTTTGCCCTAAGCATTGAAGGGATACGACTCTATATGAGTCATTGAGGTGAGAGGAATTTCTATATATATTTATTTTATAATTATGCATGAGGAGTATGTTATTTACTTAACTCATTTTCTGGGATTGTTCTTCCTAGAGAATTATGTAATAATTTTACGTGATTTTTCCTTTTATATGACGCCATCAGCTGAGAGTGTTGCCTTAAGGTAGAAGGATCGCCTTCGGGCAAGAGTATTACCTATGACCAAAATGATGCCTTCGGGTAGGGTACTTGTATTCGTAAAAGTTATAAGCTATGTGTATGGTAGCTTATGTTCTGATATTCAGTATGAACTAGAAAGACCATGTGTCACTTTTGAGAAGACACCTATTTGAGGTTTTACATAGAGACAGAGTTCGTCTCTAATCAGATGGTTTAAGTTTGGTAAAGGTTATGAGGATGAAACACTTTATGGTACAAAAGATTGTGGAAAAAAATCAAACTGATGAGGAAGAGAATGTTTACCGTTTAGAAAAGGAAAGTCCAATGAAAATTATTGATAATGCGGTCTAGAGTTCACAGTCGATAGTATAGTGTTCTTGTAAAATCTTACCAAGGATGTGAAAAGGTTTGGAAAGAAAGAGATACAAAGGATGAGATATAGACGAAGTAATCACACTTATTTCAGTCTTGAAATGAGTTTTGAATTCGGGGGACCGAATTCTCTTAAGGGGGTGATAATGTAATACCCAAGAAAAATAAAATATAAATATTTGTTTACAAACTACTGTTACTATTTCAGTATACGGTACTATTTACCTGTATAATACTATTTACGTATATGATACTGTTCATTTATACAATCGAAATGTCAAGTACTAGATGTTGTTTGGTCATAAGAGAAAACTAGAAAGAAGTTCGTAGGAGAAACTGACATTTTATGTGTGAAAATACCCTTAGGGACTAAAGTGAAAGGACTGAATTGAAAAGAAACTTAAAGGTTTAAGGTGAAAGGATATTTTTTCCTTTTAAGTTTCCAATAGTAATAACAGAAAAATTTTCGATTGAGGTGCACATTATTAGAAATGTCATTTTCATGAATAGTAAATTGAATATTTTATTAGCGCATAGTATCAAATAGTACCCTTGACTTTTGCTATAAATAGGCCCTTCCATTTCACTTCTAAACTCACACCTTCAACTTCTCTTCTTCTCTCCTTAAGTTTCTCTTACTCCAAAGCTAGGCCTCTGAGATTTTGGGCCTTTCCTTTTCAGCTTAGGTAAGGATACTATGCCCTTTCTATGTCTTTCAAATTTTAGAAGTTAATTTCTTAAGTATGCTCTGTGGTTGCGGCCTTGGCTGATCTTCCACATCAGAAAAACTGTCCTTAGCTGTTTATTTGTTATTTTGATTCTCTGATTACCGAAATAGAATGTAAACTGTGAAGAATACATGTCTAGGAAAGTTCTGGCTAAGGAAAGACCTGGTTTTTAAGTGTGTCCAGTGTGACCCTCCACTCTTTCCTGGGAACTTACCTGGTGTACTCTTTTACAGATTGTATTCTCTATTTCTGGTATGAATAGTGATCGTACGTATAAATAGTGACCGTACATATGAATAGTGACCGTATGTATGAATAGTGACTGTATGAATAATAACCGTATATATGAACAGTAACCGTACATATGAACAGTATCTGTACAAAAACAATCCTGACGTATTTTCTCTAATCTTTCATGAAAATCTCCGTAGCAGAACACCGAAATTCACCTGAGAACTCTTGTCTGTAATGATTTAGAGAAGCGATGTTCGTACGGAATCCAGGTGAGTGAAACGACCCTGTTTTAATAGAGTTTTAGCATTACTGGTGATAAAAAGTATGTCGTAGGACTCTCCCAAGATTCATAGGGGGAAATTGGATTCAGAATGACGAATCTAAATGAGATAATTAATCCATAAGTATGGATAAAATGAAATAAGTATCTTATGATGATGTGAAGTTTGAATGTGTTCAAAAATGGATTAATTGTTATCTTGATATGTGGTTTATAAATCCATAATATAGTTATATACTATACCTGTTATATGGATGAATATTATATTGAGCTTCTGATTATGATATGAAATGCTATTGATTGTGATTGAGCGGGACAGTACCCCCTCTCACGGCAAGGCGGAAAACCCGGTTGACAGGGTGTCTTGACCAATGAGTGTGGAGACAACGATTCCCTCAGTAGGGATATAGCCCGGATTGGTGATAAATCCGTGAGGCGCCCTAGCTAAGAGGATGAGGTTGTGCGTCATGGCGGAAATATACATAATTGGTGAGCCGGCCTGTGTGCGCTCTCCAGGATATATTGCCATTGACGAGTACTAGTAACGTTTGTTGAATTGGATGAATTTTTATCTTGTATGTAAGAGGATGATGTTGTGCGTCATGGCGGAAATATACATAATTGGTGAGCCGGCCTGTGTGCGCTCTCCGGGATATATTGCCATTGACGAGTACTAGTAACGTTTGTTGAATTGGATAAATTTTTATCTTCTGTCTATTGGTTGAGTATGAGCCTTTGGATATGCTTGCATGACTGGTAATGTATTTGAATTTTATTAATGCGAGGCCGATTCGCTCATTGAGTTTAAAAGCTCACATTGTTTGTACAACCTTTTTGTTCAGATCAGGTTGCCATCGAAGAATATCTGCTAGAGGAGTAGATCACTTTGTACCTCCCCGTTGTCGGGTAGACCTCTCTTCTGTTATAGATTATGTTGCTCTGTAATCGTCTAGGACATCTAGTTCAGGGATTCGACATTTGGCTTGTATGTCAGTATAATAATGTATTTTAGATTGATAATCTATGATTACATGCAAATCATCTTTATGATTTTCAGATAAGAAAATTTGATATATTTATCGGAAGGCTTACAGTGATGAGAGATTCATCATTGTGCCGGTCATGTGCCCAGAAAACGGGTCGTGACATGGTAATTCTATTATTTAAATAATATACTTAATTTTTAAATATTATAACATACATTACAAAAAATTTCATTTCAATTCTTTTTTTTTAAATAAGTCAACAATCTATACAAAATGAAATTATAATATTATTGATAATTTTTGTCTTAATATGATAACGAAAATTGTTAAGTAATTTTAGTTTTGGAAGAAAATAAAAAATTAATTTCAATAATGAAAAATAAACTAAATGGTGAATAAGGTGTAATATTTAAAATAAGAAATACATCCAATATAAATTACCCAAACTTAAGAGAAGATGAATATAATTTATTTGAATTTTAATCACAAAACTAGTATATAAACCAAACATGACAGTAAAATATATTTATAAACTTTAAATTACAATAAAAAATTCAAATTTAATTAAAATTAACTGCAAGAGTCATATGATGCTCAAATAACCTTATGTGTATTTATTTCAACTTAATACCAAATGGTGAATGTGTGTGACGACGGACCACATCACTATACATGACTATTTAGAGTTGATTATTAGCCATACTTCACACAGCCAATACATACATAGAGCTGACCTAAAGGGCCCCACTCATCACAGGCGAGGAATTGTCCCCTCCATCAAGGGGTTTTAAATATACCAAAGTGATTTTTTGCCTCCCACACCTTTCTAACTCATGACCTGAGCGATTTCAGTTAATGGTATGCAAGGTGTGTAACCACTGAAAGGTGCGTAACCATAAAAGAGGTGCCTTTTTTTGGAACAGTAAACCACTGATAAAGGGACCTATTACCATACCTAATGGTCTAGAGTTAACCATGAGCCACATTCTACATTTAGTGGTTATACACTTTGCATACCATTATCTGATATCTCTCAAGTCATAGGTTTAAGAGGTATGGAAGGCGAAAATCTACTTTGGTGGATTTAAAACCCCTTGAGGGAGGGAATAGTTCCTCGTATGTGAAGAGTGAGACCTATAGGGTCAGCATTAGGTATATATTAGCTATGTGGAGTATGGGTGTACAAAAGGTCTGTTCGGTTCAGTTTTGGGTATGAACCAAATCGAATCGACCTAGTTGGTTTACATAAATTTGGGACCTATTCGGTTATAATTTTTTGCAATTCGATTAAGTTTTTGGACGGTTTTATTTGATAGTTTTTAATTTTTGTATGTCAACAATTTTTTTTTAAATTAGAGATTTATATGAAAAAAGAAATGCTCTCACTGTTATTTATTTTTAAGAGATGCAGTTCTTATTAAGTGAACGAATAAAAATTTTAAACTTATTATATAACATATAACTTTAAAAATTTGTAAACTTGCTAAATATGAATCACTAATTTTACCTAACAATTCTTATTAAGTGAACTAACTAATTTCATTTAATTATTTTTTAGTGCTAAATTTGTAGATTTAATATAAATATTGTCTAATTTTTTAATATATATATATATACAAATATAATATATAAATTTTAATTTTTAATTACACGTGGTTTGGTTATAACCAAACCGACCAACCGAACCGAACCGAACTGAACCGAAATTTTCACATTTTAAAAAAATCGATATAGACTTCGTTTTTTTCCTTTTTTTTTTGTTTTTGTTTGGTTCGGTTTGCTTTGGTTTAGTCTGGTCAGTTTTAATCGATTTTATACACCTTTATTATGGAGTGTGGCCAATGGTCAACTTTAGACAGTTAGGTATGGCAGTAGATCCCTCTATCGGTGGTTCACCGTTCCACATGCTAGACACAAGATAATATCTTCTCATCAATCAGGGGTGTTCAAATGTTTAATTTATTCAATTTTGAGCAAAAACTAAACCAAATCAAATAAATTAGCTTTAGAAAAACATGAACTTATTTGATTTTACTTTTAGATAGTTTAGTTCCATTTTGGTGGTTTGATTTGATTTTTGATAGTTTTAAAAAAATAAAAAAATCTTAAAATTATTGTATAATATTTAAAATTTTTCATTATTATGCTTAGATTTTTTTGTAACAATGTTATTTTATGAACACAACAAACAATTTTTTAAAATTTTTTTTCACACTTCATAATTTTTTTCCTTGGATCATCTTTTAAGAATTCAAATCATAACTTAATGCATTAGTGTGATTATATAAATTTGATTTGTAATAATATATCTTAATTGACATCAAAGGATTATAAAAAATAAATTTGATGGATTAGTGTATAAGATTTTTTTTGTAAGTATATTATGTAATATATATATATATATATAAGATAACCAAATTAAATCAAATAGACAATTAAATCAAATCGTTTAATTTTGATATTTCAAACAATAATTTAGATTTTTTTTTATTTTGATATTTGGTTAATTTAATTTGATTTGAATCGACTTAATCAATTTGATTCATCCATAATCATAATTATAAGTACAAGGTTCACCTTGTGCATATAACTAATTATGCTATTGGTAGCAATCATATGTTTAGTAATCTATATAATCTTCCCCAAAAGAAAGGATATTTATTATTTCCCATGTGTACTTAATTGTTTTGACAAATTTATAAATTGCATAACATTAACTACGCACCTAAAATGAGGTCCAATAGAAAATATAGAATTCGCTAATTAGTTGTATAATTGAATAACATGTCAGATCCGATTAAAAGGGAAAAGACGTGAGAATGTCTTCTTTTATTTCATTTTTCAAAGTTCAAACTGTTAACAATAATTAATAATGACCTGAAAAAAAGAGAGAAAAGAATAAAAAAGAAAAGCTTTTACGTTATCTTCAAAAGCACACATCGGGTCTCTTTCTTCGAATGGACCCTTTTTTTTTTCTTTTTTTTTTTAAATAACATTTACGAGATCTTTGATTATTTTTCATAACTTTTGTAATTACTTTTGTTTTTCAATAGACAAACCTATGGCTTATAGTGCACAAGCTACGATCTTTAGGCCGTTCATCAGCAACAACACAACTAGCTGGAAATTTATCCCAAAAAAATAAAAAAATAGAAATAATAAAGAAAAGAAAAGAATGATTAGCGAATAAAGAAATTAGCAGAGACTAGGCGCTTCGCTTTCGCTCACTTGTTTCCAGCAATGGACTTGGAAGACTTTCCCTCTGCATTAACATCGTAGCTTTTTCCTGTGTCATCATAATTATTCTATATTTTATTACTATTATTATTTTCATCTCTCGGTCTCTCCCTCATTATACAAAATCGTAGTTTTGAATTTCTACCTTTTCAAGCTATCTCTCCCTTCTGGGATTTGTTAGTTTCAACCCCCCTTTCAATTTCTTCCACTCGTATCGAGCTCTCACGCTTCTCAATTCAACGACACCCACCTACTTTGTGATTGATTAAGAAACTGAAGGCTTAGTTATTGATACGTTGTTCTGGTTCTTCTTTGTGGTACGTTGATGTATTCTCTGTTTTCTAACTGTGCATTGATGTGTTTGGTAGTCCAGAAAATAGCAGGCACTTGAATCTCTGAATCATCTCTTTTAAAGTTTTTTCATATACGTGTAGCAATCTCAAAAAAATAAAAAAGTTTATTCCTCGCTGTAAGCTCAGCTAGGACTGTAATCATGAGGTTCAGAGTTGTGGTACGGGTACCGGTTGGTTTCCTACATTCTCCCACAAACCTGCTTTTGGGTTTCTCTTCTTGGCTTTTCCTGAAAGAATTCTGGAGTTGAATTTGATTTGAGTTATGGAGGTGCTCAAACAACTTCAATGCCCCTTTCTCTTGAGCTAACATGGAAGTCAAAGTCATCAGATTTTGTTATACTGGCCTGTTCATAGTTCACACGAATCTGCAAATCTTCATCATTTTATAGGAAATTGGGAAAATATTGGTCTGCATGCTTCCTCTAATGACTAATACAAAATCGTCTTTATTGATTGATTTATGCAAGCTTTGTTCTGTGTAGTGTAGTCTAAATGTATAAAACGGTTTAATTTGGATCTTAATTACTGAACAACAAAATTTTTCTCAAACTTTAACCTGCATCGATTTTTTAGCTGTATTGCTAATTGCTGTTTAACTGATATCTGAGTTGTTCTGGCGTTGCAGGATAAAAAGGGGATATGATGGTTTGTTTCTCACTGAAGAAAACATAAGATCATCTTGAATTTTAATGGGGTGAGACTGAGAAATGGAAGGGAAATTGAGGACATGAGAGTCTTTTGGTTGACCCTCTGTCTGTATGGGAGGCTTATTGCGCATTTTTGAGTTCAACCAGGGGAGCATGGCCAAGAAAGTTCATGCCCGCAAAAGACATCATGGTGGTAAGTGTCGGTTTATAATATTGAGAGACACTTGTCTCATGACGTGAAGGACCCCTTTGGGTTTTAAGTCTAACTGAATAGGCTGAGTGCCTAAAAAGCTACAACTTTCAAGCTATCTTAATGAAATGAAAACTATTTTGCTCAGTCATAAGTTTCTCATGAATTTGTTTTGTCCCTCTTCTGCTATTGCCACTCATCTTGTTATTGCGTGCTTCTCAGGCCTGGAAGCTCCTCGAAATAGCCTGGAGTTGCAAGTAGAAGCATCTCAGATCCACTGTCCTGAAGAGAAATTACCAGTAAGTTAATGTTAAAATTATCAAAAGCACCACCGTTGTTCTTGCATTGTTTTCAGGAAATCACATACTTGTACAGGACCTGTTCATGGTAAAATATTTCCTGAGTTCTGGCTACCACTCTTTTTTTTGAAAACCTGGGTAAAACCACTTTAATTGATCTCTTAATTGTAAAATCTTATGCATAGTTCTGGTTGTTATGTCACTAGTCATTTTTGCAATTTACTTTTTAGTCACAAGCGCGACAGTAACTTCATGAGATTCCATTTCCTGTTCCTATCTACAGCAGTGAGATTAAGTGCTTTTCGTAAATTTTGTCATGACATATTTCTCTGTATCTTCACCCATTCATTGAAATTCCCTTTGATTTAAAATTTTCAGTCCCATTGTCAATTGGAAGACTTGTCAGAGAATAATTGCTATTCAGGTACGGCTTCAATGAAGAAACTGATCAATGATGAGTTATCCAAACGACCAAGCACGAAGCAAAATGCACCAAGCCTTGTGGCAAGGTTGATGGGGATCGATATGATGCCATTAGACATTAAATCTGCAGTTCCATCAGATGAAAGAACAAGTGAAACCACGGGGAAGAAGTTTTCAGAGAAGGAGGTTAATGGAAGGGGTGCAGGGGGTAGATCTTCTTCCAACTCAAGGTCTTGTAGCCATATTGAATTTGACTCATACTACCAAGACAAAGATAACGATGATGATGATGGATGGAATCAGTATTTGGGAAAGCCAAGGCCAAGGGAACATCCTCAGGAAGAGGAACTACAGAAATTCAAGAAAGAATTTGAAGCATTTCAAGCAGCAAGATTGATGGAGTGTTCAAAGGTTGTTGAAGCTGGCAGTAGTTATAGACGATGGCATGCTCAAGAGAGCCTAAACAAGGAAAAGATGGCACATCATGCGAGTTCACAGAGACTAGCAATAGAGCTACCAAACAGTGGTGGTTTAGAATATCATGGTGATATGATGGAATTATTCCCGGCTAAGCGTAAAGAATCTCTTCCTTCAAGGAGCAGAACCTTAAGCAGAGACTTTGAGGAGTCCTTAATGATGAAATCTACCAGCAGGTTGGATAGATCTTTATCTCCCACTCGGATAGTAATCTTGAAGCCTGGTCCTGATAGGATTTACAGGCATGATGAGAATTGGATCAATTCATCAGGCACTTTACAAGGAAGAAATAGCATAGAAGATTTTCTTGAGGAGGTGAGAGAGCGTCTAAAGTGTGAACTGCATGGGAAAACACTCAAAAAGGGTTCTGTTGTTCGGGGAAGTGGGATTGAGACACCTTACAATGAAAAGCCATCAGATCCTAAGCAAATAGCTCGTCATATAGCAAAACAGGTCAGAGAAAGCGTGACTAGAGATGTTGGAACAAATTTACTCCGTTCAGAATCAACAAGATCATACAGAAGTGAAATTCAGTTCAATGGACCAAGTTCCCCAGAATTTATCAGCAGAGACACCAGGAGATTCTTGTCAGAGAGGCTAAGAAATGTTCTAAAAAGTGAATCTCATCTTGATATTCCTGATGTGACTTGTGAGAACTCAAGGCCGCATGTCTTGGATAATCACAAAGTTATATTAAAACGAGCAGGTGATAGTATGAATGCAAATGATGTGAGCCAATGGGAAATTCCAAAAGAGGAAAAAGAAATGCAAACAGGATCTTTCAGGTGTGAACCAGACGACAATATATTACTCCCCAGGGAGTTGTCCCCTAGGAACCTTGTTAGATCCTTGTCTGCTCCTGTATCAGGAACATCATTTGGAAAGCTTCTTCTAGAAGACCGTCACATTTTAACCGGTGCCCAAATTCGGAGGAAGCTTGAAGCCATTGAAACTGTGTCTGTTGATGTTAAAAAAAAGAAGAAAGATAGATTTAATATTAAAGAAAAAGTTTCCAATTTTAAATATGGTCTTGTCCTAAGAGGGAAGCTGTTTGGAAAAAAGTTTCAGTCAACGGTGGAATCCCATGGCAATGAATATGGTCCCGTGGTGAGAGATGTCACAAGTGGACCGACAGTTCTCACGAACTGTGGTGAGAGGCATGTAAGTTGGTTATATACTTACAACCATTTTCTACAATGACATTTGTTTTTAATTATTTTTCATATATGGTTGTCGTCTAATCATCAGATATTCTGTCATATGTTCTCAGGAGAATTCCACGGAGGTACCTCCTAGTCCTGCATCTGTATGCAGCAGTGCCCAGGAAGAGTTATGGAGACGGGCTGAATATTTAAGTCCGTTATCAACTCCAGATGTATCTTCAAGAGACGATATTGTTGTGCCACAGGCTTTTAAAGAAATCAGCTCCGGTTTGAATGGTAAAGTGAAAACAATTCGTGCTTTCATGCATTTTGCAATGATATCATAGAGAGACAGACTTATTTCATATACCGCATGTGGATATGAACTTTTGTCAGCAAAGAACCCTCAGTCCTTAAGAGTAGATATTGACCTATCAGAGGTTGATTCCATATTTAATTCACCTAAGGATTTCATAATTAGGCAACTTGTTACAAGTGCTACACAAATTTCTGTCTTGGAACCATGCAATGCACCATGGGGCTCTGGGTTTATAACTTTTACAACTTACTTCTTAAATTCACGATCTTTGATATGCCTGTTTATATCCAGATTATTATTAATATGCCTTCTGTATATCTTGTAAAAATCAACAGTTTCAACAAACTGAGTATGTGTTCAGTTGGTATCATTCCCTACTACAGGATGAGATTAAAAAAAGTACAGATTTCATGCTTCTGGCATTGTGGAATTTAATTGATTTTATGATTTTGTGAACTAGCTGAGCTAATGGGAAAAAAAAAAAAAACAATTTCTACTCTGCTTTCTCAGTTCAGCACATTGAATCTTATTGCTATGAGAGATGTCAAATTTTTACTTATAGTTTTGTTTTTTTGTTGATTTGACAGAGCTAAGGAGGCAGCTAAATCAGCTTGAGTCTGATAGCCCTGAGGGCTCAACGATCAAACAGGAGCCTGATGAGTCTGAAATAATACAATTAGAGGACCCAGCAGAATCTTACATTAGAGATCTGCTTGTTGCTTCTGGTCTGTACTCTGGCTCGTGGGATAAATCCTTGTTAAGAGGGGACACGTACAGAAAGCCTATCGGGAACTCGGTTTTTGAAGAAGTGGAAGAATCTCATAAAAAAATGGTCAAGGAGAACGAAACTTCTACAAAGGATCATCATGACAATAAGTTAGAGCACAAGCTACTACATGACTTGTTAAATGAGGCACTTTCCATTGTTCTTGGACCTCCTTCAATGTCTAGATTCAGAAGAAAACTAAGCAGTTCCTCCTCCATGTTGCCCCCACCATGTGGAAAGGAACTTCTGAAGTTAGTGTGGGATATTATCAAGGTCTCTTTGTATCCTCCATCTGACATATCTTCTTATTCACTTGATAATTTGGTGGCTCGAGATCTGGGGTCCATGCCCTGGTCTGGACTGATAAATGATGAGATTAATATACTGGAAAGAGAGATAGAATGTCTAATTACCGAAGATCTGGTTGAAGAGCTCGCAAGGGATATGCTCTTACACGTAGTCGTGTGACTCTGAATGAAGTATCCATTATTGTACATTGCAACATGGCTTATACATGATGAAATATAACCTTGTCTAATTCAAATAGCTGTTTTCATGGAAGTGATGCATGAGTATGTATATATATTTTGGTGTGAGTGTTTTGGGATACAGAGAGGAGTGAGTTTGTGGTAATACATACTGATACTGTACATGAGTGGCGCGTATTATTAGGTTTTTTTTTGAAAGCAGAAAATGATTGGTTTATATGATTTTTATTTCACCTTCTCGAATGTATAATAGATTATAGTTGTTACCTTTATGACATGGCCTTACAATGTACTTTGATCTATATTGAAATGATGGTAATTCTTCTTCTTTTACACTAATGATCACTGCACTGAAGCTGCTAAAAAGTGGTCCTCTCATAGTACCAAAAATTATTCCTGAGGAGGCCTAAGATTATTATCTCTTGTCTGGCAGAATTTTTTTTTTCCAAAAAATTTTATGCCTTTTCTTGCAGTTGGGTCCATAATTGATTGCAAAAAGAGGAGTAATAATCATTTATCTGTCTTCAAAGTCTCACATTTTTGTCGGCTGGAGCTGGATTATACCCTGCATAACACTGTTTTTTTTTATGTTCGAACTAAAACAATAGTGGCTTATAATTTGGTGTAGAAAATTAGATTGATTATTTAAATTTATTATTTAGACTGTAGTTAAATTGTAGTTAAATCGATTGTAATTATATATATACATTGAGTTTACACATTAATAATTTAATATAATAAATTAACAAATCTTTTTATGTTTGACAAATTTACAAAAGGTTTAGATAAACTATTAAGTATTTTTGCAAACATTTTATAATAATATTTAATTTGAATAATATATGAATATGAAACAAAATTTAAAATTAATTGTAAAATATTATATCAAAAGTATCTAACTGTAGAATTATTTATTAACACTTGTTTAAATGCATAAAAAATAGAAAATATATGCAAAAAATCAGTTCAATTATTAAATCGTTTAATTTTATCAATTTTTTTAATAATTTATTTAATAAATTAAATTAAACCGCTCGTATAATTAATTTATTAATTTTTTAATTTAAGAAGTCAATTTAATTTTTTAAACAATAATATGACATAACATGTCTTTGTAACAACCTTTTGATATGTCAAATCAATAGGTTGAACTTGCATAATTGAGACCCCTTTAAAGTCATGTATTTTTGTTTTTTTTTTAGATGAGCAAGATGGTTGCTAAGATATACTGTTCTAAGGTCATTGGTTAGGACACTATTAAAATATCTGAAATTTTATAGACAGGCACAGGCAAAGGTCTAGTTCAGAATATTACCTTCAAAGACCTTTAATTTGTTTAAAAGAAAAGAAAAAACAAAAAATGCTTAAGTATCATCAAGGAAATGGGATATGAAGAACATTTTGGTGGTGAAATGTAAGTTAGGAGTTTACTGTTGAGCCTTTTAAGCATGATATCATAATTTTACAAGTTACAACTCAGTTGTTTGTAGATTTGATTAGAAATTAGATATTGAGTTTTCTATTTTTATTATTATATAATTTTTTATGACGTTGGGCTTGTTGATAATTATTACTTTTCACGACAATGGATAATTATTCAAATTATTATTTTATGAGACCAAAATTACCAAAAAGTCTTAAATGCACATGGAGACGGGTTCAATCCGAATATTATTTTTAAAAAAATTGATGAAAAATTAAACCTATGATTGATTCTAGCTGTATGGAGTTGTTAAAGGTAAGAAATGCGCAAATAGCATGAGTCATTAATGTGACCAAGAAGGTACACTGTTGTTTATAACTCAGTCATATCTTGTTATATGAATCTGGTCTGATAAAATTCTGAACCTTTAATCTCTGCTTTCCTGTTCTTTACTGAGTAGAAGTTAGAACCCGTAAAAGTATCAAGAAAAAAGAAGGGGAAAAAAACACAGTGAGAAAATAATTTAGGCCCTCTATAAAAATAAAAAAAAGAACTACTCATATTATTATTAGAGCTATCAAAATAAGTTTGGCTCAATGAGTTAACTTACTCTAATCTTATAAATAAGATGAAATAGATCAATAATTTAATAGTTTATTTTGAATAATAATTTTTTGTTTGACCATCAAAACCCTTAGAATTTAGATGGATTAAGTTGACCAGTGATTGTGAGTTTTTTATTTTTTATATTTTAAACTTTAGTTTATTTTTTTTTAGAAATTTAGTTCTACTTTTTAAAATTTTATAATTTTAATATTTAATTTTTGTCATTCAAAATAATTAAAATTATATTTTAAAAAATATTTATTTTAAGGTTTAGTATTTTTTAGAAGTTTAATTTAATTTTTTTAAAATTTAATTATTCTAATATCTAATTTTTATCATTAAAATAATTAAAAATATATTTTTTTAAACAAAATAAATAGGTCTATAAAATCAGTTTATGCTAAATTTGAAATGAGTTAAAATATTGTGATATTAAATTATATAAAGTTTAACTCAATCTAATCTATATTCATCAGTGACCTTATAAACTTGAGTAAGGGTATGACGATTTGCCTCATTTTATGCCCTAATTATTATCATACAAGATAATGTGGATTAAGTTACAAAAACTTGAGAGGGAGGGAACAAAAATTCGAATAAGACTAATTTGGTGGTTTGGTAATTAAACTAAACTAGAGCAAAGAACCACTTAAAAGAGTTACAGCATAAACTGAATCGATCTGACAATTGACAATAGAACTGCTGTTGGCCGTCCATTTTTGACCTATGAGAGACTAAAGTGGAGTTGGCACATGCACATGTCTGCTTACGTGATATTATAAAGTAAGTGGATTACATGTTAAGTTAGTTGTGCATTTATAGTCAAAACAAAAGAAAAAGGAAAAGAGAGAAAGAAAGAGAAGGGGGAGTGGAAGATGAAGCAAACGCAATTGGGGAGGATCACATGGATATAGAATGACTTTCAAATGAGACTTCATCGTTATGTTTTGGGTTTTCTTGGAAGCTATGACAACTGACTTTCAAGAGTTTTATTTTTTTAATTTGTTTATAATAATTAAAACTTCAAGTGTTGATAAATTATTAAGTAAATTTGGAACTTAACCTCATGCAGTTATAAAATTGAATCATTCAATTTGGATGTCGATGAGCTCATTAGAAGAAAAAAATTGAGAAAAAAAAACCATATGAATAAAAATGAATGTATTTAAGATTATTTTTGAATTTTTATTATATATTTTTATCTTAATATAAACGTATAGTTTTTTTATTTTTACTTAAAATAACATTGAATTTGGGTGAATTAAACTGAATTTAAATTATTCTTTTTTACTCAATCAAAAAAGTTTAGGTTTTTTTTTTTTAAAGTTTCAAACCTTTCAGGCAAGTACAATGGGTTTTGGGGTCACTGTTTTGAAAGGTGATGGGCCGGGCCGACTATTTTTGAAAGAGCCATGTGGTGTCCGGTGTGTGCTGAGAGGATGAGAAGAATAAACGAAATAATAAAGATAACATAGATCTCTTAACCTTAAATTAAAAAGATTAATTAGAGTTAACATACTTCTAAATCCTAGACCAAAGGATTTGTTTATCCTAAATCATGTAATTTTTTTTTATAAGTTTAAACTTGTAATATATTTGATAATTTTTAAGTCTTAGTTAATTTATGTAATTTTGACTTAGTGTTATTTTAATGAAAATAATTTTTATTTTATTTAAAAAATAAACAAAAAAAATTTCACCAAAGAAAATGATAAAAAAAGAGATTTAACAATAAAAACAACGATTATTGATCAAAAACAAATTAATTAGAAATTTAAGGCAACGTCTTCATCATATTCGGTCCTCCTACCTCCATGTATCTCCTTTGTTCTTTTTTTTGGTGACATGTGTCTTGTTTTATATATTTTTTTCCAAAACCCTACCCAATCAGTTAATCAATTAGAGACCTTTTTCTCTGATAGAGCTTGGAGACAAGGCATCAGCATTAGGTGTCAATGGGTTTAGTTAATGTGGGCTCAGCTAGGTGAGGTTTATGCTGCTAATTGGGCTTAAAATTATGATTCAACCTAGTCCTTCAAAGGTCATAAACTAGGCTGGGCCATCTTATATTTTTTATTTAAAAAATAATTTTTTATTCATAATTTAGATATATATTATAAATTTAGATATAATGTATGATAAAATAAAAAACACATTATACATTACATCTTTGTTCAATAAAAATCAATAAAAAAGAAAAATAAGCTAATGTCAAAGATTCAAAACAGAAACAAAAATTTATAACTTTTATAACATTTTATTTTTAATTTTAGAAGTATTTTTTTTGGATTAAGATATTAAATTAGGTCATATACACTACTTCAAGGGCTATTTTTTATATTTAGATGACCTTAACAACTCATAACCTAAGTAAAAAAAAATTTATGAACTTAACATGCTAATTTTTTAAATACTTTTATTAATAAAAACCCATAGTCCCAATCCACCTCAATCCTATAAGTATAAATGAATTGAATTAAAAGTTTTTATTAAATATAAATTACTTAAATTTTAGTTCCTTTCATTCTATTTATTGGGTTGGGCCAATAAACTTAACTCATTTTGAAAGTCCTAACGATGCAGTAACGCAGAGATGAGAGAGAAGATTGGGAGAGAGGGCAATCCTTGAAGAAGAAGGTCAATAGTCGACCAATTCCTCTACCCAGCTAATGCGGAAAGCTGAGATCCATATGCTCTTGAGACATTTGTGTTTAATGTTCTTTTAAAAATAAAAACCCAAGAGAAAAATGACTGGCGAATGGATTCAGGACTGACTGAGAATGAGGTCAATTAACAGAAACCAAGCCAAATTTGTGGGTCTGTATCTGAGACTTGGATGTCATTCGAGTTATGCAGACGTCTGCTTTTTGGCCAAACGACAGCGTTTAGGCTTTTTCAAAACTGTGCGTTTAACTTAATTTTTTTTTTGGGTGTGAAACGCTTTCCTTCACTCGCCGTCTCCTCCAATGGCTTTCCCTTCTCTGTCATTCGCCTCTCAAGGTCATTGCAACAGACAGGTCGTCTTCGCCCTCCTTGTGTCAATTTCCTGTGTCATCTGCTTCTTCTTCTTCCTTTCTTTATTCCGCACAGTCTCTTTCTCTTCTCTCTCTCTCTCTGTGTAATAAAGTTCACACAACGTCTTCTTCGCCCTCCCAGTGGCAAGGAAAGAGGCGGCGGCGAGATACGGGGAACCAAAACTCCGTGATCTTCTTCTTCTTGCCGGCGAAAACACCGGCTAACCTCGCGGCCTCTGGCGTTTGGAATCAAATTTCGCTACAAGAGGCAAGTTATCTAACTCTGTCTCTTTCATCCTTCCAATGTTAATTACTTCTGAGATGTTATTATCTTCAACCTATCTGCACCTTTAATCAGTTAATACCAAGTGATTATATTTGCGAACCAATTTTCTTAATCTGAGTTAGTGTCATTTCTATTTGGCCGAGTCGTTTGTTCTGCTTGTAGGATCTGCTTCCTTGGTTTTTTATGTTCTCTCTTCTTTACTGACCCGTAAGATTAATTATGGTATTTTTTTGATTAAGAGTTCAGAATTGGCGTGAGTTACTTTTTGCACTGTCTCGTGTGGTTGGCAAGCTTTGAACTGATTTACAGCTTCAGTCTCCTATCAATGGCGCTTCGGCTCTATGTGTTTTCCCATTGCCGTCTGCTTTCCCTTTTTGCGTTAATCTATCTCGATTGGGTTTGATTGGAAGGGAATGAACCAAGGATTGTTGTGTGTTGCAGGTGAAACCAAGGATTGTTGTGTGTTGCAGGTGAAGTGGCCTTGCCTGGTGGGAAAGCAGAGGAGGGGGATAAGGATGATGGGGATACTGCAAAAATAGAGGCAAAGGAGGAAATTGGGTTGGACCCTCAACTTGTCATCGTTGTTATAGTTCTTGAACCATTCTTGTCTAAGGTATGAATTATTTTTTATACAAAAGAGCCTTTTCTTCCTCATTCTTTCCCATTAAGCAAATGCTATATATTAACGTATTCCCAACATAACTAAATTCGTGTTAAGTTTATACAAGGAAATTCAAGATGATATAGAAAAATAGACTCTCGAGAGAACTTACTCCTGGTTGCAGAGGATAAGTACCCAACAAACTTTGGTTTCACAACCTGAAAGTTCACCATCTCTCTCTCTCTCTCTCTCTCTCTCTAACAGTTTCAAGGAGAAAAGCCAATAAGAAAGAAACTCCTTCTGTTCTTTCTTCCAAAAGTAAGAAATACAGAGCATAACTTGCCACTTTAACCCCAGAAAATTAGGCCCAACCAAACCCATATCCGCTTCTTCAAAAGGCATCATCTACAACCTCTAGTCACAGGACTCAACAAGAGCAACACCCTATATATCAAAAAGCGTAAAGAATAAAAGTAACTCACCTGCCGGCGTAAAAGCTAGCAGGTGTATGAAGAAATGCCAAAAAGGTGGACTGAACTTTATTACAGAGAGAGAGAGAGAGAGAGAAAGGAGAAAGAGACTGTGCGGAATAAAGAAAGGAAGAAGAAGAAGCAGATGACATAGGAAATTGACACTGGGAGGGCGAAGAAGATGTTGTGTGAACTGGAGAAGCGATTTCATCAGCTGAGAATGTCTTATGTTATTTATCTGCCATATGTCACGCATTAATTGGGAGAGGAGATACCAAAAAAAAAATAAAGGGATCAAGCGGAGGTTGCGCATTCGAGTCTTGGTGAAGGCAATTAGGCTTAAATTTCTGATAAATATGTAGACACACATCTCCGCCTGATTGGCCTACATTAACCCAAAAAAAATAATGCACACGTGGACGCGCGGGATGCCGTTCATCTTGTGCAATTGGACGGTGGAGAAGCTACATCACGACATAATATTTTAGTATGTATTGTTAGGACAACATTGATGCTGGTACATCTGTAAACACAGTTTTGCATATGAAATGAAAGATCTCAGATAACAAGCATGGACTGTACTATTCTCCATGCATTTAACTTCAGGAGTCTCTTGCCTGCTTGTTTTTGGTACCTTGGTGTAGTTGGAAAGACTAATTGCCCAGCGAAGATCAGCTAGATTTGTTAGATTAGTTGGTATTGGTTTGATATTGTAATCTGATGAATTTGACTGTGCTATGTTAGAAGACTTTGCAGTTTTGTGGGCACACTCACGTTAGCTTTAATTTTAAACTCTTCCATGTTATTTAGGATAGCATGTAAACCCTGTAAAGTTTTTCGATTTTTTGTGACAATTAGTGTGTGGTCGATTTTTGTGACAAATAGTGAGGTATAAATTGCATGTTTGGGGTACGTGAATATAATATATAAATTGTAATTTTTATCACTGTAAAAGTGTAAATGCAGGTATAAGAAATGGCTAATTTTTCAATAAGCAATGCCAAATATACTTACTTGCATGATCAGAAATGCCCCTCTGCCGCTGTTGACATACATCATATAGTTGTGAGGAAGACCAGTGCGCGTGATCTCTTTGTATACATCTCAGCTATTCTTGTATTAGCATGTGCACTTTATCACTATCTACTTGAGGTATGTGGTCTAATTTTGTTGTTTCTTAAATGAAGGAAGGATACATTTAAGTGCATTAATAACTAGTATTTTCTATTTTAAAGTATGTGTTCTAATTTTGTTGTTTCTTAAATGAAGGAAAGATACATTTAAGTGCATTAATAACTATTATTTTCTGTTTTAAATATTGATCCTTTGGTACTATTTTCACATTAAATTTATGCATATGCGCTATCAACTTTGTTTCAAAACTGCCTGATCTTTGGAATGCTGATGCTTCTGTCCCTCAATATAACAAAGAGGAAGACAAGGAAAGAAAATCTCTTGTGGTGGATAAATTCCTTTTTTTTTTTTTCTCCTTTAAAAGATGGAATCCAAAGTATATCATGTACACCAACAAATCTTTTCATGCCCATCATCAAATTAATTCTAAAGATTGCTTTAAGAATTTGACCTAATTTTATAGTTCTATTACTATAAAAACTTTTACCTTTTCTCGTCTTTATTTATTGTTTGATTACAAGTATAACTAACATGAAATATTACTATAAACAGGGAAAATCGATTACCATTTTGTATTACAGCTTGCTATTTGACATTTTTCTTGTCAAGCTATTACTTTGGAATTCCATTGAGAAAGGTAAGGACCTGCTTAACAGGGCTTATGGTGCACTGAGACTACAAGGTTACTTATAATTCTTATGGTAACCAGGTAGTATACAATCGTGTATTGTTTCATTTCCTATAGGAAAAAATTGTCCATCTTCTCAAAGTTTGTGTTTGCATGCAGAATCGGTTGTGATTATGCCAGCTTTTGGAGTGCAACTTGAAACTCACTACAGGAGGTGATACTTTTTTTTTTTTTGGTTTCCCCCAAATGAACAGTTAGCGTTTTGTTAAGTATAAAAGCCTAATGTAAAGATTATATGATTTATATTCCAAATGACTTTGTCTTTGGAAGAAGAGTTTAGTAGTTTACATTGGATTGCTCATAAGAATTTAGGTTGTTCATGCATGAGAATCTAAAGGACATTGTCTTCGGAGGATGTGATTAGTACACTGGAATGCTGGTGCCAATTTAGGTTGTACATGCCTGAGAAATAATCTTGATGTAGTTCCTTAACGCGCATGAGGTGTGAACTTTTTATCTGCATGATGGTTTTAGGATGAAAGTGTCTTATTTTGTTTTAAGTTCTCAGCTTTATTTCTTAACCTGTTTTACCCAATTTAACAAGCTACTCTGGCCCATTTATGTTACTTTTACATTGTTGTTGTTGTTTATTATTGTCATTATTATATTGGTTACAAAGGGCACTAACCCTTAGTAATAGGGGTGGAACGAGGGACATGGGTAGGAATCAATTTTGAAGATTGAGTTTGGTGCTATGTGGACCGTCAGCTCATTGGCTATCACATTGTTATTTTGTCCTTATTTCTGTAATCTTTTATTCACCCCCCTTTTTATTTTTTTATAGTGGAAAAGTCATCCGCCGCTTTGTTCCCATTAATGAAATTCTGAAACCCGTTCTGCTAGAATGTGTGACACCGGTGACTTGTTACTGGACTCTATCCCTGATTACTCGCAATGAATCAGAACTGGTGTTAATTTTTAAGGTAGCATTGTCTTTTTTTTCAAATTACTTTTTGGCTTAAATAGAGATAGCTTTTCAATTACCACATGCAGGAACCAGATTATAGATGGAAAGACCTCTAATAAAACTTCTAGTCTGCAAATAAGAATATTGGATATGGAAATAGTATTGCTTTATTGTGAAGGATACACTAATCGGACTGAGCTGATAGTCACTTTTAAGCAGTTGATTGGAACGTTGTTCAATTAAATTACTTGAGGTCTCTCGCTTACTCGCTGAAGAAACTCAATGTGGTGTTGCAGAATCTACGTCCACCAGTGAAAATGTTGGTCCATGTTTGGAAGGCCCTATGTGCCGCAACTGGTAGCAATGAAAGCTTGGATGCGTCCAAGTAGGTGATTGACAATTGTATTGTTGCTGGTTCAAAATCTTGGATATATCAGTCTCATTGATTCATTAACAGCATTGCTAAGGCATCAAATAGTGGCCGACTGACTTCTACATTTTGCAGTGCTAGTTCAGCAAGTATAGAAATATAGGAAAGGGAATTTCGAATCATGATGCAAGTCTGCAAGAACATGTACAAATCCTTTGCACAAAAGTTACTCTTGTAATTAATGCTCTGCCTAGTTTCATACATGCTACCTTAATTGTTCGGTGGTACAGGCTGGGCTGGACTATAATATGACGAGACCAAATGTACTACCGTTGGATATGCTTGTTGAGAGCATGATTTTTGCATGTTGGTAATGCACTAGTGTGTTATTACGTCAAAAACATTTGTGCATTTCTAACTTTCTATTGAGGTTCTGGATAGACTTTTTCAAAAAAAGGTCATTTTGAAATTTATTTTGGATTTCAATTTAGAAAAAATTAAACTGATATCAACATGAAAAAGGTAATGTATTTATGACTCTCCCTCTCCCTAATGTCTTGTGCAATTTTACAAACCATGTTGCGTGCAATATTATATTAAAAGTACCCTTCCTACTTAAGTCATTTTACTCCGCGTAACTCATTATCTTCAGTTCGAGCCAGTATACAACTGTTCATGGGCACATTTTACTGTCTAAAAATTTTTGCTATACGAGTTAGATTTATTAATATGTATCCAAGTGGACTAAATTAAACCGGTCAAGCTATAGCTTAGGAGAAGATAACCATATTTTCTATTTGTATTCGTCATCGCCCGAACCCAAAAACTGCCAGATGAAACCATATGCAATGAAGAACGCAGTCATATGAACATAAGTCTTTATTTATGACATCTACAAATTTATTAAAAAAAACGAACCAAATATTCATTGTACAAGGGCGTTTTCCTCTTTTTAACTCCCAGTTTGCTGTACACTCAATTACAAAGAATAACTTCCCATCAAGCATGAATTCTGTCGAACTATGCCCTCTCAAATGACTGAGCTGTTCTATTTTGGTCACAAACACTATTCTCCAGCGGAACATAAACGTTGTGTTGCACGTTCAACACTAACACTATTCTCCAGCGGAACATAAACGTTGTGTTGCACGTTCAACACTTATTTTATGTCTATACAATCCATGCCATTTATCACTGGAGCAATCATTCATTACCCCAAGCCTGGCTATCTGATTATGCAGCGCCTCCAAGTTGACAAGAGGAACGGTAGTTGGTCGCCCATGAGCACACTGTACAGCAAAGTCCTCATATTGTCATAAAGAGGCTTCCTTTTCTGTCAATACATAGACACTAGGAAACATACACAAGATCTTACTTGGAAACATAGTGATGTTTGTTTTAACTCTTCAACGATGAGGGAACATTCAGATGGTAGCAATGAGTCTCCAAACATAATTGCACCTACACAATGAAGTATTGATAAAATTAAGGGATATTGACGAGACTGCAATCCCCAACACATTTTCCTCTCCCCCCCAAAAAAAAAGGGACAAAACTGACATTTAGGATAAAGAGGTTGCCAATAGATGCTAATATCCACGTTATTATAAAGAGGTTGCCAATAGATGCTAATATCCACGTTATTGTTAAAAAGGAATGATTCATGGACGTAACAAAAATAAGGAAACAATTCCCATGAATAATGCAAGTCTATGTTCAATGGCTATCTTATTATGATCAAGACAGCATTGTGCAAAATGTTCAGAGTACTCTACCATACTAAAGAAAAGACCAATCAGTATGGAAGGCGTAGTGGGCACACCTAAGGCCTTTCAAGCTCCTGAACATGAGATTGCAATAGCTGGTGAGAGTAAGCACATACCTCTACAAGCTTTAGAATTTAGAACTCGTATAACAGAGGGTGGCATTGTTGATGATCCATCAGTGTCAGCAAGCTAAAAAGCAAAGAGACAGTTGAAAGACATAAAATGTCATATTATAAAAAGAAGATCATTCAAAGGCAAGAAAGGACTCGGAATAAGGAGGTCTTTGGATAACCTGCTGAAGAAATTCCATAAGATCAACATCATTTAAGTTGACACCTAAAACGCATGGCACCTGCTAGTAATTATAATTAACTAACATCAGAAATATAAACAACATGCAAGGCATATTGTGCTTATTGCACATTAAATTTAAATCAAGTTTACAATAAAAGTTCAAAGATATTAATATATTTGTTTAATATTTTCAGCTATTTAAACTTGAATAAATGAAAAATATAAGGAAGTGATAGTGTTTCACCGCAATAAGTGTGACAACAATGGGCTGCCTGTTGAGAATATCCAAATTCCTGCCAAGGCAATCCATATTAAGAACAAGAAGAAAAAAAATTAGTCTACCATTTAATTTGAGCCCAAATCACATTAGATGCATGCCATAAACAAATGAATGCCAGACAGTCTTTATCTTTGGTTCATTAACAAAATAATAAAAGGCTCATGTTAAACAATATAGTGAGTTTTAATTAACTTCTAACATCATTTATCAAGATCATTATGTAAATTTCTGCTAGACAGACATACTGCTTAAAGGATTGTAAATCTTGAACATGAATGTTGCAGATCCACCCCCAATCTTTAATCTGGTCAGAATAACTATACAGTAGTTGATAGCCAATCTCAGGCAGCACCTGTATCATGATTCGTTTCAACATAGTACTCATAAAATTTAGAAAACATATGATAAATGACAGTCTCACAGAAGATCCTCTCGTAACAATTAGGACACATACCAGCTCCTGTTCAGCATCTAGATAGTTTATTGTCTTTGCTTCTCCTGATAAAACCTATATTCAACTAGTTTCATAAGTCATAATGGAGAAATGCTTTTGATATATTAAAAATGAAAAAGTTTACCTTTTGACGTAACTCTTCCAATCTGATTCTTTCATCAGCAGCATGCTGGAAAAAAAAAAATGAACTACTATCAATGTCAAGCAGAACTTTGCTGAAGGAAGGTCTTCTCTGTGTCTGAGAGCATATGCACGTGTCAGTGGGGTTTGTCCATAAAATGTGTATGTAACTAGGAATTCATGCTTGTGTAAAGATGCACATGCATTTATCTAGGCTGAATTACTATCTTTATGTAAAAGTATACAAGACGAGCATGCATGCATGGGAAACTAAACTGAAAGAAGCAAATGTGTGGCTACAAAGAGAAAAAGGAAAACAGAAAAACACAGAAAAGAGGATAAGATAATGTACAATTATATTCAATGATAATGTACATCTACAAGAGAAGTACCTGATCAATAACAGCTAGGGTTCTGCCGGCCACAACTGGAATAAATTTCTTATCCACCTGATGAAGAACTTTGGCATCCTCAAGGCAGTTCTTACTGATAGTTTCAGGTACTAACAAATCACCAGCAAGATGCAATAATCCAGAAGATACGTCAAGGATACCATTTTGACTTTGCAAATCCCTCTTCTGTGCAAAGATCACAATTGCAAGTCAGATCACACAGCTTGCATACTAGATAGGTCGCATCTGTAATGAAACAGGCCTCTAAAGATTGAAAACATAACTGGAATTTGAGGTGAGCAGTTCCGCCATTTGGTCCCACAATCTATGGAATCTACCACTTTCCTTGGGATCAATTCTGAAATATAATGAGTTCAACAGCATGTTAACAGTTGAAAAAATCACATTAATACATTAAAAGTGATAAACTATTTATTAAAATAAACTTATGAAACAATCAACTAAATCATAACTGGATTAAGATGAAATTGACAGAAGGTAGTGAAAATTGCAAAACTTAACCAAATTTGTTATTGTTGTAGCAGCTAAACAACTAAAGGAATCATAAAAGCTTACAGTGTTGCTAAATAGTTTACACGACATTAAGAAGTTAATTCTAAATATTCTTCTCATTTCAGAGCAATTAATCACTCAAACCAAAATAAAAATAAGCCAGCCACTCCGTTCTGGACCACTTTTAATTCACCTAAACTCAAGGTCGAGCCATATAACAGATTAAATTGATGTTCCTGTCAGACCAAACTACGGTTTTGCTGACAGCCTGACACATTGCACTCACCTTTAAATGGAGGATTGCTTTGACTATAGAAACCTTCAAACCCATTAAACTCTCTACTGTTATTAACCTGCTGTGTATCTTCCACAATATCTGTCCTGTGTTTCAAATTAGAATTAAAATCAAGGCAAACCAACAAGGGTCAGTGTGACTTTATTCCCAACAGTACAGCAGCTCAAGCAAGGGAATAAGAGATTATCCTACTCATTTGCAATCACTAAATGTTCCACACTGCTTCGCTGAAGTGTGCCAGAAGATTGTTGGGGACACTTAGTTTCACCAGCTTCTGTTGATTCTAAAAGCATCAGTCCAATCTTTTCAATAAAAGATTGTTACATTTGGAAATAGGGAAAAGAGGGGGGAAAAAAAATGAACAACCTCTATCCTCTAAAGCATGGTTGGAGGTTTGGCAAGCAGGTCCTTTGCCTATAATTGTTAAAGGTTGATTTAAAGAATAAAACCTCCTTTTGCTTCTATGAAATGGAGGGGCTGAAAAGCTTCTTCTAGATCTTTCATGACTCTTTTCCAAAGCTGGATGTCTAACAGGATCCCTTCTGACTCTGCTCTTGCTAAGTCTCTTGTAGTTTTCACCACATGACTGGGGACACAACCAACCTGACTCATCTGTTAAAATATCTGACCATTTGTTTGAAAATATATTATCACAATCAGGCCAGTCAACTAATCTAGAATCTGACCATTTGGTAAAATTCGTTTTATTACAATCACTGGGACCATCAAAATACAATTTAGTGACTCCAAAACTTGTGGTGCACTGATCTGAGTTGGAACTGCATGAAATATTGCCACTGAAGCTGCATCTATTTTCATCAGCATCTAGAAATTTTGTACCACCATCCCCTTTATAGTATCTAGGTATTCCTCCAAGATCGTCAATATCAGTGCCTGTCATATGATTAACATCCCATGCAGTGACTTCGGAAAAGGGTTTTCTGTAGATAGAGTACCGTTCCAATGTCAACAACTCATAATCAGACCCAGAGTGCCCCATTTGTGTTGCTGAATAGCATGAATCTGAAGGAAAACCTTTTTCATTGGCAGATGCTCTAGAGAGAAAATCAGAATCTCCAGATGTGTTAAGAATCTCTACAACTTTTGAAGAGGGATAGACACCTAAGTCCTCAACACTGCCACAATACTCTACCTGATCTTTCTTGGCACTAAAGCTGTCAGTTTGGAGTCCATCATTTGCAAAAAATGCCTTATCATGCATGATACTTCCTCGTATAGAGCAACTCTTCAGGAAAGGCTTTCGAAAATCCCCTTTGATCTCTACATCATTACATAGGTCATTACAGTCATAATGTAAAGCATCTTCAGAGGTTGCACTATACACATCATCATCAACTTTAAGGAATTTATTTCCACTTGACGAGCCTGGTGCATCAAAAGATACATTATCATTGAAGATTTCTGCAGCAGCAGATTCACCGTCCAAGTATCTTCCAGATAGACAATTATTATCATACATCCACAAATTGTTATGCTTTTCAGTCACAGTGGGGTCACATTTGGTATATAATCCATCCATTGAAAAGCTTGAGTAACCAGTCTGACATAGAAAGTCTTTCTTATTTTGTTTTTCTTCGGACTCTGCAGTGCCCCTAGGCAAGTAACCAAGAGAAGATCTAATATCTTCCCCAGATAATATGCGAGGGTCATCTTCAGTTAGCTTGTCTGAAGTAGAAAAGAAAAGGTCAAGGCAATCCTTATGATTTTGGTTTCCACATTTCAATATATCTGCATCAAAGAAATTTGGCAATTATTTTCAACTGTTGATAGTCAAACCAAGTACCAAACCAACATCATCATTGTTTGCAAATATTTCCCCAAGCATCACAACTTTGCTGCTTAAAGGGATATTATTTTCATCTCTAAAATTGGAAGGTTATTGATCAGACTTAATTTGAAAGTAAGAAAGCTGTTTGACTAAAAAAATTAAATATTTCACCTGCTTCGGCTGAAACGGCGTTGTTAACTGCCTTGCCCAGTTGATCTGCTTATACCACATAGGCAGCATAATCAGAGGACTCTCTTACAAGCATATCACATTTAATGCAAGCATAGGCACTACTAAGTCATTGTATCAAATACCAATAAGATGCAGTCTTACCATGAGTTGTGTTCTCCTCCCAGAATTGTTTGATGGCCTTCTCAATGAAGTTCAGTACATACGTCCAATCCTTAAAAGGCAAGTGGGAAGAAGAGAGAGTCAAATTCTAAGTCCTTTTGATGGGGTCTTGGGGCTAACATAATTCAGGAAAGTCATCTTCAACAACCTTGTTATAAGCGAATGGGCTTATAGGGTTGGGCTTATGTTATATTATAGTGCTCATAGGATAAGTCCTCCTAGTACAAGTAGGATGTTCTACACAACTATGCCCCCAGCTGTCTATAAATAGGATGGTTCAAGAGGCTGACAAATTAAGTCAGTACATTATAAACTTCTCTCTCTCTCTCTCTCTCTCTCTCTATCTCTCTCTATACAACTCTAATAATTTGTTTCTCAATAGAATTAATTTAGAACTTCCAGTGTACAGAGTTATTAGATATACCTGTACCTAGACTAATGTCACTCTACAGAAAATCACTGTTGAACATTGAACAGAGAAGCCTGAATGGCATTTACCAAAAAGAAGAAGAAGAAGAAGTAGGATTGGCAATGTAAATCTGTGATATGCAAGTAAGAAGTTCATATAATATATGATAACGATCAGAAAAGCCAAAGAGACTACCTTAAATTGAACACAAGTCTTTGATGGCTCAAATGTTAAATCATACAGAGACCGTGGGCAACTCAAATTCAAGATATAAGCAGGACATGCTTGAGACCTAGTTCTCTTCTTGTTTTGGAACTTGCCATCAACATTCCATGAGTCCAGATGCTCAAACCTAATAGCCAGTTGATTCAGAAGCTTATGAATTGGGCCTTTGCTAACGAACTGTGAGTTAATATCTGGGCATGTTAAGGACAAAGGTGAAACCATATAAAGCATTTGATTCTTGTCAAGCTCAACCTATCTGCTATAGACCCTTATTACATTATCCAAAGTTGAAACTCACATGGATACAGATATACTGTAAGGCCTGCGAAGTACACACAGCACCACACCATAAGTTAAAGGGGCAGAGGAAGGGAAGAGTTATTAGATAATGATTTTACAAAGTAAGTTAGATAGATAACTGAGTTGCTATATCATAAATATAAATCACCTTCAAGGTAAAACTATTGCAGGGACCAGACATGTATCCCGAAAGCTTTATGATATCATCTTGAACATGTAATTCATGAAGAGTGCTCGAGACCTCTACCCCAAAACCACTGGTTAGAAGTGACAGGGGAGAAGAAGAAGAATGCGTGCAAAGAAGTTCAACCTCACTACATGTAACAGTAAAAGAGAACCTTGTTAAACAAGAAAAAAGAAAATACAACATGCAATGTGAGCAACATACCTTTCGATATCAACAACATTGAACAATATATTTGGACGCACAAGTGCAAGCCGCAGCAGACATTTCTTGACTGATTGCAGAACCTTCTTTTGGCTTCCAGTTAGAGTTCATCAGTCAGTCCAAATTCGTCGAAACAGCCACAGTTTTGTATACACTTGATTGAGACTTTCATAAATAACATCAAAAGTATGGTAGGACAAGAAAATGGAACCTGGATTGCATATATTTCCTCCGAACTGGTTGGTTGTAAAATAAATCACGGACAACAACTGAAATATTCAAGGCCTTAATTAGCAATTCACTGTGTCAACAATTTCAAACAGATGGGATGAAATGAATGATCATGTAGGGCAGAATTTCAAGCCATATTAGCAAGATGAATTTTGTTCGAGCATCTATGCCCACTCACTTCAATTTTATCTAGTATACTACTAAACAAGGATTTCGATCATTGTGTTTGAATAAACGAATAGACCTGCAACCTTGGAGCATTAGAAGAATTGTGCAAGAAAGGATCTTGGAAGATGTCTGAATAGGCAAAGTGATTAACAAAATCCCAAATACTTGGACAATGATGTAATTTATAACAATACCATGTCTACTAAGCTTGCTTAATATAAGACGTAAATACCTTCTTCCAAAGCCTCTTCCCCACAAAAAGAAAAAACCACAGACACACAACAACAACAACAACAACAACAAAGCCTTATCCCACTAGGTGGGGTCGACTACATGGATCGCACGACGCCATTGAGCTCTATCAATGACTAACTCTTTAAATATCTCATTTACTAGAAGATCCCGTTCAATAATTTCTCTAAGTGTCTTTTTTGGTCTTCCTAAACCTTTTTTCACAGGGTAAAAAAAAACCCCACACACAAAAAAAAGCGCATAAATACTCTCGAATACTGAGAGGAAGTGTCAAAAAAAAAATGACCAACAGAAAATTTTTAAGCGATTATTATCTACCAAATTGTATGCTTCATTTGTCAATTTATAGTGTTTTGCTTAATTAGTCAATGGCTTCATACTAGAGGACACATACATAAGTGTGTAACTATAACATAGCTCTGAAATTATAAAATCACTAGCAACTAGTCAAAAGTCAAAACATGCTATAACTGCAATATAGATGAACCAACTGGTAAAGGATTTAAATAACAAAAATACTTTTTATAACATTAGATACCTCAGGAATATCAAAAGAGAAATGAGAGAGAAACCATAAGTAAAATAATGCTGAGATCCTAAATAGCACAAATTAACTGTCGAAAAGAAAATTAAAAAAGTCAGCAAAGGATGACTAAAAGTCTCTACATCCCCATAATATCCATAAGCACCCCGAAATTGGGAATATTAACTTCTTACGAGCCCAAACATAATCAGAAACATATAAACCATGAAACTATTGGATTAACCAAATTATTATTACCTGTCGTTCCCACTTCCTTCCTATCATCATCTATACCAAGATATAGACATTTGCACCCCTGCCACAAATATAGAAAAGTTAAAGTTGCTAAACTTGCAACAATAACAGCTATATTGTGCTGCAGAATAAAACAGCAATTGTGAATAAATGGTAAGAAGTTATCCACATTCCACACCTTCAACACTTTGCGATATCCATTAGCCCTTCCATAAGTTCTTGTCAATATTTCCAACAATGAGACTTCTGAAATGGAAGCTAAAGCTTCCCCCCGAAAACCAAAGTTTCCACTTGTGGCATTCAGATCAGCCAAATTAAGTAACTTTGATGTTGCTGCTTGTAAAATATACATACATCACATTATCACAGGCATCTTGGAAAATTAAATTTATATAATTTAAAAAAGGTTCCCCATGCATCATTATTCTCAAATTGTCATGTGCTTAAATAGATTTTTAAAAAAATCTCAGCATACAACTTTTCTAATTGCTGACCTTGGCATATATGACAATATGAATAAATAACTTAAAGAAATTAAGTTAATTTGATATTCCAAGACTACAACCACCAAAAATAAATAAACCAAATGCAAGATAGATAAGATCATCTAAGCTGGCTTACTGTATTAAGGGGCCTTTATCTTGCAACAGCAGCCTTTTTGTAAACATCAATAAATAAATATGCCTTCTGATGGTATTCTAATCACCATACAATTTTAACTAGCCAAAAATTTAAAACTAGCAAATTTTGAGACCAAGGTGTTCATAAAATGGCCAGTAGAAAAGAAGTATGAAAGTCATGCATCAACTAGAAATAGCAAAATGTTGCACAGGCAGAGAAGAAAAATGAAGATAAAATGGAATATGCATACTGTATCTTTCTCCAACCAACACCAATCCATCTCGAGTAATACCAGCTCCTACAAATACAATTGTTTAAAAACAAGATGGATGAGAGCCAAATGTACCATGTTTTAATTTTCAAGTTAGATAACATTTAAAATGAAAAAAATTACCATCATCCACTACTTTTATATAACAGCTCCCAACACTAACAAAGACTGACACCTGTAACATAAATATGGACAGTTCAAGGATTCAGCCATCTCTTTGATAAAATAGGTACTCAGAGAAAGGTAAACATTGGATATTGAGAGCCCAGAGGTGGTATGAGGAGACCATACCAATAAGTAATAAATCACTTGAAAAGCAAAAGTTAACTGTATTTTGGTCTTACAACTGTAGAGGGGTGGGATTTTCATACCCTCATAATCCTCAGAGACTGAGGTCAATTAGCTAAATGTACCTTGTTATAGAGATCCCTAGAGTGATATTGTTATCTTCTTCAAAAAAATTTATATATGATTGTCATTTTATGCTTGAGGTAGTACAACCAAAAACTCTCCAAGGAAACTTGCAGCATCACCATGGGCATACAATCTAATCACATCATCAATATAAACAACTCCTTGAACCTCACTGCCTCTCAACAATATTATCACCTCCAAAAAATGTCCAAATTCCACATCCATTTAGGCTATTATTGCAACAACATAGCCACAATCATGACTTAAGTTTTCATGCGTCGATTTACATATATCTACCATATATTCCGTAAGACTAAATCATTCAAGATACTGGCTCCATGCAATTGCGTCCTTACTATAAAATAGTTTGACGTAAGTCACAGTGGGACCGACAGTCCATGAAAATGCAAGAACAAAATTATAGCGCTCCATTGGCCGTAGTGATCACTGTTTCTAAGCTAGACAATTCCAATTCCAAAGCCCAGTCAGTTGTACAAATGCAACTACAACACCCAAAGCTAAACACTTTCCCGTTGTCCAGTTCTAGTAATAATTAAATAAATAATACAATAGAAAGATACCTTAGTTGCGCCCGCGTCGAGACTATTGAAAACTAGTTCCTCCACGACCCTCGTCAAGTCGAACAAGGAAATGCCGGAACGTAATGAACTACGAACAGCCTCGGGCAAAGGCCTTATGCTCGACATCAAATACGGTAACAGCACAAATAATCTCCACTAACGCAACTACTTTAAGTATCACAAACAAAAATTGAACGCTGTTGATATATTATCTACACTTACCAAACGCCAATTCCAATCGCAACGAAGGAAAATGTTTGCATTGGTTTCTCACCTGATCGCTGTGCAATTTCAGACAGGGCTCTTAGGGCTTTTGCTCAGACGTCGACGTTTAACCTGGGAAGAAACAGAGCTTCAGTGCTTCATTAGAATGGGAAAAAAAGGCGGTTAGTTCATACTGCTAACTGAAACTAAAACGACCTCAGAGATAATGATGAAGCGTGCCGTTTAAAGGTCGGGTACCTGATATCTTGCGGTGTTTCTTAATGTTAGGTGCGCTATCCCGCACGAGATAAATTTCCCTTTGTTACCAATGGTAGATACCTAGATGGTGACGATAGCTGCTTCGTGATGTAATTACGAAAACACCCCCATCTTTTCCAGTCAAATTTTCATTTTAATTTCATATACTTAAAAATTAATAATAAATTATAATTGAAAATCTTCAGTTCCCTTAAAGAATTTATCTTTTAAAAAATTACTAGAATCAATTTAGCTCTTTGAAATTATAATTATTTTCTTAATCAACAAAATTAGCTCTGTAAAAAAAATTCAATATAAGTCAAAAGAACATTTGACATTCAAACACTTTATCTATAGATATTTTTGTGATTATTTTTATTGAAATTTAAATAAAAATCTTAAAGAGTAAAAGGAAAAAAAACATAGAATCATCGAATGATAGACTTCATGATTCAAATATAAGAGACAAACCGATTTTCAACCAAAATATAGAGGAATAAATTATAATTCACTATTAAAACGAAATTAATTGTATTACCCTATTCAATTTATAATTGTATTATGCAAGAAAATATTTTTTTTAAAAAAAACCAATTCCATTACATTGCACCGTTAATTGAAAATACTTTCACTTAAATTATAAAATTTGAGCATGAAAATGTTCCAGTTTACACATAATTATAAAATTAGTTGATTATAGACCTTGGTAAATCATGAGGACAAAAATATTATTATTCTTTTTTTAATTGAAGGATATTATTACATTATTCGACTCAAACAAGGATTGGAACCGTGAACTCGGTTAATAATTAAAAAGAGCATAGACAATGACATAGAGATAAATTGGAAGATAAGTAGCCAAAACAGAGACAATAATGAATTGGACATTAGTATTTATTTATTTATTTATTTTCATGTTGTAGCACTAAAGCAAGAAACTTGAAAATTACAGTGGTAAAACTAAAAACTTAAAAATGGAGCCAAACATGGGGATGGGGGCATTGACGTAGTTTGACAAAAAAAAAAATTGGAGGTTTTTTTAAAATGAAGAGAGGAAATTGATGTGTTTTGTGGGATTTTGCGTATTTGGGAACACTTCTTGCCATTCTGGAATCAGAACCAATCGAATTCTTTTTCTGAATCAAAATATTATAAAAGAGAAAAAGATTTTCGGTTTTCCTCATTTTCTGGTTTTTCTTCCCCACCCACACCACCCCCTCTCTCTGAAAACCCTAATTATCGTCGTCGTTTATTTATCTTCTTCTCCCTTTCAGACTGCTAAAGAAGATCAGGTACTTATGGACCTCCTTCCTTGTCAATGGTTATAACTCTTACTCCGTTTTGATCCTAGTTGGTGTTGAAATTTTCGGGTTTGAATTCTCATTGATATGAGTAATTCTGTTGAATCGAGATTTAAGTTGTTTGGGTTGATATTAATTCGGATTCATTGATATTTGATTGCTTGAAATATTTTCGGGAAATTGGCGGTATGAAACCCTGCTATGCATGAGCTCGGTGTCGGAATTTCTGAACTAATGCTCCGTTCTGTCTGCGATCTTTGGTTTTGTTGCTGAATTGTGCATCCTTGATACTCTATGTCGATGCCAACAGTTCTGTGGTTAGATGAAGAATGAAAATTGACGTTTTCTGCTGTTCTGTTTTATTTTCATAGATAAACTTGATTTAGAGTTTTTCATCTGTGCCAGATTTAGTTGACTTCGAATTTTTCGTTTCTCTTCTTTTCTGAATAGGGAAGCAGTGCTGCGGAAGAATATGTTGAATATGAGTCCAATTTCTTTTTCTTATGGAGCGGTCCTTAAAAGCCGATCAAAGCAGCACCTTCGCTGGTTCTCAAATTGGTCTTAGTTTTATGTAGGGTTTGTATAGGATATTGTAGATTTTGCAGATTCTTTATTTCATTTCAGATGCGGAATTGGGTATGCAGATTAGATCGTGAAAGTTGTGATCAGTATAGTGATTCTATGATTGTTAATGGAGCGGCCATTTTATTCACGTGAAGATTTATTTAAAATTTCTGTGTAATAAGATTTGTTAGGGGAGGATGAAGAACTTATGTGATGTCAATCAGTTGGATAATGACGTTCTCTTGCCTCCTCGGAAGCGTCTTCTGGCTGGATTGAAAAAACAGAGTTCAGAATGTGATGCTGCAGCTGCTTCTCCATCACCATCACCGGCTGCGGCTTCTTGTGTTACGGCTTCTGAGATTGCTTCCCCTTCTTCCTCTTCATCTTCAAGTGAATTTGACGCCCGTCTTAAGCATTTATTAAGTTGTCATTCGAATAACCCTAATCTTACACCTGAGGAGATTGTAGAGGCCTCAAAAACAGCAGCAGTAGCCGCAACTAAGGCTGCAGAGGCTGCCAGAGCTGCAGCTGAAGAAAAAGCTTCAAGAGCAGCAAAGGCAGTTGCTGCAGCCAAGAGTGCTTTAGATTTGGTTGCATCTTTTAATGAAGAGGCGGCAAGCAAGGAAAAAAATACGAAAAAGAACAAGCTAAAGAAGCATCTCCCAGTTCAGCTGTTGTACAAAAAATACCAACCAATTGAAAATTGCAGGACTGACGAAGAATTTGCCAGGAAGTTACATCGAGCCATGAATAGCTCTCCAAGAATCTCAAAGAATTCTCCAAATTCTGATTTAAAAGGCAATAAACACAAGAAGCCTAGAAGCTCTTCAAGTTTCGAAATAACTGAAGGTTCTGATGCTGGTATGGCATTAGGACAAGATTGCTTATCTCTGAACAACGGGCATGCAGTGGCTGGCAAGATTGATTCTGAAGGCTCTATTCAAGAGGTGTGCTCAAGTAAGGAAGATAAGAGGGTAGGCAGATATGGTAAGTCTAGTCATATCGAGATAGATAATGGAGAAGCAGAGTCAAGCCAGTCAAAGGAAAAACACACTGAAGATTTGTCTCTCACAAGTAAGAAGAGAGGAAGGGTGAAGCTAAAAACATTGCCTTTAAGCATTTTCACTTCCAAAGATAAGGCAGAGCCAAAGGAAGAGATAAACGCTAAAGGCTCTCCATTGACTGAATTGAAAACAGGCAATCATCCTGTTCATAATATACCTGTGCGGCCAGTGGAGCCATCCACTGACACTGTGATGCCAGTTGAACCTTCATCAACGTGGAAATGCCAAGAATTCAAGGCACCGGCATGTATCAAACAAAATAAAGTTGTGCACTCATAATATTCACATTACATTGGGATGACTGGGTGCTACTGCGATAGAGGTTGATAGCTAAGGTAGGAACCATGATGCTTTTTTACATAAATGGCATTTATCTTTTTGTTGTTCTTTGGTTTTGTAATGAATTTGCACTGACTAAATGTAAATTTAGGTAGTTAGTTGCTTGCTTTACTTTCAGTATAAACTATAAAGTTGTATGCCAGTGTAATTGACTGCAAAACTTTAGTTTAGAGAGGAAGATGCAATCAATTGAACAGGTTTTCCCTGTGCTCAAATTTCTGAGAGGGCAATGTTTTGGCGAGCAGGCTCTTTCATCTTTGGCTTTTTTTTCTTGGACATCTGTGTAAATTATTTTTATATGATTATAAATATATAGATTTTGAAATAATCTATGTAGAGTTCAACTTTTCAAGAGATCAAACTCTTCATCACTAGCAAAATCCTTTCCGTAAATGATGGTGGTGCTTTTTGCTGCTCCAATATTGATAGGGTAATCAAAAGTTGAGTTTAGTTAAATAAACTACAGGATTATTTAATGAAGGGAACTTCTTACAAGAACAGTGATTACTCTCCTATCAAAAAATAGGCAAGTTATGGAAATATATGTTGCAACAATTCTTTTTCCAGCAAATATTCGTATAGGTAGTGCAATTAATTAATAGCAGGATGGATCACGTGCCATGCACCCTTAATTAATGAACTTCGGTTTTAGTTCGGTTATTTAAGAGTCAGAATAAAACTACCCAGATGAATTGGCAAAGTAGGAGAAGAGGGTTGGTAGGGTTTGGCTCTGCTACATGATTTCGAGGCACTTTTCTTCATGGCTGCTCAGTTTCATGCATCAAGATTTCTATTTTTTATATCGAATCATTTCCATTATGTGCAATTGAAACCTCAGTAATCAATTTTAATAAATCCCATTACGAGAGAACTTGATGAATTAACAAAAATCATAGTTGTTAGTATTACCTAGGCATAAAGGGAAAAAGAGACAAGGAGTACTGTTTGTTGACAATATAAGAAAAGTAATGATATGTTTAGTATGAAAAAAGAAAAAAGAAAGAATGAGAATGAAAATTAAATATTTTATTAAAATATTTTAATTGAAAAAAAATTAGATTTTTTAAAGAGAATAATGTAGATAAATTTTTACTATATTTTTTTATCGTTTTATTCATTACATCATTAAAATCATCCAACCTAACATGTTGTAGGAACTGAGGGTAGGTGGATGCCACCTGTAAAAAACAAAAAATACAACATTTCTCAATGCGGATAACTGCTGCTTAAAAATTGAGTCCAAGTGTCCAACCCAAAATGTTTCAAAAAGTTTAATTTTTAAAATAATTTTAATGTGGACTTAGTGTCAGACTGTCAGTAAAAAATAGACAAATACCATTGAATGTGTCCGTTTCATGTCCTTACATTAAGCTTTTAAAGAGACTGAAATTCGATAAAATCCATGTGTTTATTTCTGGTTATATATAAATACACCTACACCTATTCTTGTTGTACCCCCAAAATAGATTTTTGTTAGAATCATTAGCAGAAATAATCAAATGATTCTGTTGATATATTTGAGTAATTAAACGTTTTACAATTAGTAAACTAAATTTATTATCCTAACCTAGATTTTCCACCAAAATGGATTTTAGCATAAAAAATTTTTTACCAACAACTTTTATACCACTCAAAACAGTGGTCATATCACATTGGCATAAACCAAGTCGTATATCTATTGACTTTGTCCGTATTCAATTTCATTTGGGAGCATGCCGACATGAATTAAAATCATGTGGAGAATTGGGGGCACTTATAGATCGTTCATGTTCACCAATCAAACTAATATATATTAAGAATTTACATCCAATTAATCTTATCATTTTAGATAAAATTTAATTAATTTAGATTTTATTCGGTAAAATTAATTTACAAACTAACAGATAACTTATAAACTAATAGATAGATTATAAACTAATTTTTAACTTATAATTTATAACTTATAAACTAACTTATTTGAGTTAGAAGTGTTCGATAAAAATAACTGTTGACTTAGTTAAAAAATATAAAAAAACATAAAAGGACATATATTTTTAATTTTAAAATAATATAAATAAATATATCATTTTTATTTTTAATTTAATTAATTTAAATTATTATAAATATAAAATTTATTAAAAATATATATTTATACATTTATTATATTTTATATATGAATAATATATTTTCACATATAAAATATATTTATATATATTACTATATTTTATTATATATAATAAAATATATTTAAGTATTTTATTATTTTTATATATATTTTTATATTTTTATCATATATTATTATTATATATATATATAATATTATATATGTATAATATATTATATATAAATATAAATATAATAAAAGATGAGTAAATAGGATATAATAAAGCAAGGGGCATAATGAGTATTTTGAAAAAATAATAAGGACAAAATAATAACAAAAAACTTTAAACTATAAGCTATAGGCTCTGTTCGGCAAAATTAGCTTATAAGCTAGCGGATAGTTTATAAGTTAGCTGATAGCTTATAAGGCTGTGTTCAGCAAACGAGCTTATAGCTTATTTGACTAATTTGTAAGCTTGTTAAAAGTGTTCGGTAAACGAGCTTATTTTAATAGCTTATAGCTTATTCTGATAAGTTACTTTGAGTAGCTTATAGTTTATAACTTAAATTTTTTTGTTCCTATTTTGCCATTATTATTTTTTCAAAATATCCATTTGGCAAGGTAGTTTATAGCTTATCTGACTAGTTTATAAGCTCTTTAAAAGTATTCGGTAAATAAACTTATTTTAGTAGCTTATAACTTATTCTGATAAACTACTTTGGTCGTGTTCGGCAAGATAACTTATAACTTATTTGACTAACTTATAAGCTCGTTAAAAGTGTTTGGTAAACAAACCTATTTTAGTAGCTTATACCTTATTATGATAAGGTACTTTGAGTAGCTTATAACTTATACTTTATAGTTTAAAGTTTTTGATTCCTATTTTGCCCTTATTATTTTTTTAAAATACCCATTATACCCCTTACTTTATTATATCTTATTTACTCATCTTTTATTATATTTATATTTATATATAATATATTATACATATATAATATTATATATAACAATAATATACGAAAAAAATCTAAAAATATATTATAAAAATATATAAAAATAATAAAATATGTAAATATATTTTATTATATATAATAAAATATAATAATATATATAAATATATTATATATGTGAAAATATATTATTCATATATAAAATATATAAATATATATTTTTAATGAATTTTATATTTATAATAATTTAAATTAATTTAATTAAAAACAAAAATAATATATTTGTTTATATTATTTTGGAAGTAAAAAATATATGTTCTTTTATGTCATTTTATACTTTTCAGCTACTTCAACATCTATTTTTAATGAACACTTCTAATTCAAATAAGCTATAAGCTATCTGTCACGTCCCAAAATCTAAGCACGTGACCGGCACGGAAAGTGAATTTCATTTCACCTCCGTAAGCCTATTTTTCTCTTAAGCATCATACCATTTTTTTTCATGCAACCAAACCGAGTTCTATATACGCACTACAATCATTCACATTACATCACTGAATGAACCTACCCGATTACAGAGATTTCTAGATTTATACAACTTAGAATAAGACTTAATTATTATACCTTTATCCTGAACAAATGAAAAGGTAAGCATGGGCTAAGGATCCATAATTCCTTGTACAGATATTTACCTTCAGCTGTCAACTCTGAAAAAAATGTTAATAAGAGGGGTATGAGCAAACCACGTGCCCAGTGAGCAGACAACACAAAACTATGACAAAAAAAAATATCATGCATCATAATGATAATATACAGCAATCATACGTAATCGGTCATAATATAATTCATAATACTTCACAACAACAAACAGTGAAATCAATTTCACAGATTTCCCGTACCAACCGGGTCGTCCAGGATACCTCTGGATCGTTGCCTGCGGCCCCCGCCGCATCCACCCTTATCGCTCCATGTATATTCTCCACCCTTATAGCTTCATGTAGATTTCTCCATGGGGTGCACCACCATGCCTTTCCTTTCTAGTCAAACACAATCACAATCATATATAAAAACATCCTCAATCATAATCTTGAGCCACATACACAACTCAGTCATTTACAATTTAAGTCACAACATAATCAATATGGTTCCAGCAACATAGCATATATACAACATAACCCATAATATAGAACAATTATTCAACAATAACATGTTAGCCCTAATGTATTATGCTATAAGTTTTGATGATGACAAATATGTGAGAATAATAGTATGATTTAATTTTCTTGGCCCAAATGTATGATTTAATCTTATTGGCCCAAATGCATGATTCAATTTTTGTTGGCCCAAATGAATGATTTAGTCTTCTTGGCCCAAATGAATGAGTTAATCTTCTTGGCCCAAATGTATGATTTAATCTTCTTGATCCAAATACATGATTCAATCTTTCTTGGCCCAAATATATTTAATGCTTTATATATTTAAATATAGTAGTATAAATTGATTTTTGATAAAATTTATTGGGTGTTTTAATATAATTTGAAAAAGAATGCTTTTTACTGTAGCACTTTTGAAAAAAGAAATTTGATTGTTGAAAAAGTATAATAAAGTTTATTGATTGTTGTAATATAATTTGAAAAAGAATACTTTTTCCTGTACCACTTTTGAAAAAGAAATTTGATTGTTGAAAAAGTATGATAAAGTTTATTGGTTGTTGTAATCAACTTTGAAAAAGAATATCTTTTACTGTAGCACTTTTGAAAAATGAATTTGATTGTTGAAAAAGTATGATAAAGTTTATTGGTTGTTGTAATAAACTTTGAAAAAGAATACTTTTTACTGTAGCAAATTTGAAAAAGAATATTGATTGTTGAAAAAGATTGATAAAGTTTTTTGGTTGTTGTAGAAAGGTTGAAAAATGATGATGAAGCTTACTGTAGCATTTTTGACTAAAGCAGTCACTGTAGCAGCAAGGTTTCACTATATAAAAGGGACTTTACAACACCATTTAAATCAAGCTTCAATTGTTCATTTCTCATATTATCTTGAGTTTCATTCTCTCTAAATTGCTAGAGAAATATTCTGAGATTAATTTCTGCGTTATCTACACTTTGAGAGTGTTTACCATTATTTTCCTTAAGCCTTTAAATTTAGTTTCTCAAGGATTGGTTCCTTGAGTTAGTGTTTGAGAGAAAACACGTTGTAAGGGGGAGAGACACCCTTGAGGGAGAAAAGTATGTTGTAGTGGTTTGCAAGTACCCGGATTAAACTTGCAATTATAGTGGAAATACTCAAGTGGTCTCTTGAGGACTGGATGTAGGCTTGGGATTAGCCGAACCAGTATAAATCTCCGAGTTTGCTTTCTCTATCCCTACTCTATTTACATTTGAAGTTAATTAATTAATGCTTTGCGTTTATATTTGATTTCTACCTCAAGTATTAATTAATTTGTGTAGATTTATATTTTCTCCTTAATTCCTTGCACTATAAAATTATTCATCTTGATAAACATTTTGATTTTCTGAATTAAATTATTATCTTTAACATTATCCAATTTCAGAAAATCATTTTAACTTCCAATTAAGTTTTGTGAAAATTTTTATAAAACCCAATTCACCCCCCCTCTTGGGATCCAACCATTTCTTTCAATTGGTATCAGAGCTTGGGCTCTTGATTTGAGACTTAACCGTCTAAGAGTAAACATGGTTAGATCTAGTGAGTGGTTTATTTCTAAAAATTGTTCTTTCACAGAACCTCCAGTTTTTGATGCTAATCATTTTCAATATTGGAAATATGAAATGAAAATGTTTTTAATTTCAGTAGACCATAAACTCTGGGAAGTTATAGAAAATGGTTTTGATATGCCTGTCAAGGAAGAACAAGGAAAATACATTCCAAAACCCAAGAGTGAATGGAATGATACTGAAAGAAGTTTAATGTAACTCAATGCTAAGGCAAAATTGATTATTTCTTGTGCATTGAGTCAAGATGAATTTTTCAAAATCTCCAACTGTGCAACTGCAAAAGAAATGTGGGAAATTCTTGAAGTTGCACATGAGGAAGATCTTATTGCTGAGGAATTAAGGTATAGAAGTTTCATTAATGAACTTGAAATTGCTCAAATGAACAATTGCAAAATCATTAATGAGATACAACTTGTGCTTAATCATTTGCAAGCTCTTGGTGTTGAACTTACAGGAAAATCTCAAATCACCAAGGAGATAGAAGAAAAAGAAAAAGGAGAAAAAGAGAAATTACAACCAAAAGTTGAATCATCAAAGAAAGCTTACCTATCGTCCATTTGGGGAAATAGCAATTCTGATGAGGAGAACACAAATGAAGAAGCCAACACTTGTCTTGTGGCCAGAGATAAAGATGAGGTAAATTCATTTGACTACTCTTTTGAAGAATTACAAGATGCCTTTGATGATTTACATGAAGAATCTCTAATACTTGCAAAGAAACTAAATGTTTCAAAACAGAAAAACTCTTCTCTTGAAAATGAGTTGGAAATATTGAAAAACGAATTTTCTATTTCCAAGGAAAAGAATTTTGTTTTTGAAAATCAAAACAAAACTTTGCAAGAAGAGAATTTGATTTTAAAAGCAAATATCTCTACCAACAAAAATTACTTTTGTACCAAGTGTGATTCTTTGAAAAAGGAAAATAATAATCTTAAAAACACACTTGCAAAATTTTCTCAAAGTAGAGAAATTTTAAATACCTCAGTTTTGAAACAAAGAAGAATGTTTAACAAAGTTGGTCTTGTTTCTAAAAAGAAATCAAACCAAAAGCATTCTAAAAACTTCTTTGTTTCTGTAAAGATGTCAAATAGTCCAACTTGCACTTGTTTTTATTGTGGACTAAAAGGACACAAATCTTACTCATGCTTTTATAAGAAAAATCTTGTTCATGGAGTTAAAATGAAATGGGTTCAAAAAGGAACTCATGACCCAGGCGGACCCAAAGAAATTTGGGTACCAAAGACAAAGGATTAATTTGCAGATTTGCCTCGAAGCAAGGAGCGGAAATGACTTTTCAATGGCTACATCATTCAAACTCCACTCTCTTGCATCAAAAGGAGGCAATGGACAAGTAAACATATAAGCTGGAATGTATTGTAAGAAATTTGATTGATATGTTTACTGTATCAAATGCTTATGTTTGTTTTCTAGCATGTCTTTCATCTATCTTTGATATTCATGCATGCTATTTCTAAAAATGATTCTTAGGTGTGCGGCCTAAGGATATGATTTTTGCTTTGAGCTAAAATCTTTCTTCTAAATTTAGCTTGAACTTTCTTATTTATCGCATCACGACAACTTGCTTTCATTACATGCATATTTCCCTTGGTTTCACATCAATAAGATTACTCTTACTTGTAATGTTTATCTTTATTGTAATCTTATTTAAATATTTTCAATAAAATCAAAAATCCTCACACAAATGCATTTTATGGAAGCATGGCATACTTTGAACATAATGTATTGTTTCTCCTGATGGTTGAAGATTTATTTGAACATCACTAATTTGAGAATCAAAGTACTCCATTAAAAGTGTCTTGCAGTTGGTTGGTCGACCAGCTAGCTCATCAGTGGTTGACCAGCAAGACTTATATATGTCAATCTGTGAACCAACGCCTAACGCCAGATGCCAACACTAGACGCTAAGTAAAGAGGATCTTGCAAATAATCAATCAATGAAGACCATTAAAATTGCAAAAGGAGAGGATCAAAAGAAGGGCAATGAAGAAAATAAAGATATCAACATTTTAAGGAGGGACTTCAAGAAGTAACAAGAGTTTGCCAAAATTGATGAGTATCTCTATCCGCTACTACTTTATTATTTAATTGAATGATACTCTTTGATCTTAATTAGCTATACTAGCAAATTGTTATCATTGACATATTTTCATAGCAATGATATACTATTTTACGAAATCTTACATATTTGATAATATCATTGCATATAAAAATATGTTAAATACTTAAATTATTTTTTAAATATTCAATACATCATGGTTTGAGCATTATGCATGTCATATCCTTTGTATAAGCTATAGCTTATGAACGATTGTTTATGAATTATAGTTTATATCTGATTATATCTTATTAATCTATATTACTTCAATTATTGTACTACATACTCAGGTTATAATATGTTTTATCTTGATAAGTATGTAACTTGCTTTTGCTTTGAAATGATATATATGTCCATGCCAGAAAATTCTTTCCATCTTTAAAATGGATATATATTTTTCAATATATATATACTGTGCTAAATTTATGTAGCTGATTTCTTTTATCTTTCTTTATTATTATTTTTTTTGTATCGTCCAATAAAAGAAACCACTTGCATTAAAAAACAAACTGAAGGATTACATTGCAAAAAAAAAAAAAAGGAAGGTTTGCTCATGCATGAGCAATCTACAGGCGAGGTGGTCTCGGATTAGGAGGGTTGTATTGTATCATCACCCCTCGGCCATTCCTTGGAGCAAGAGATTGAGCTATGTCACGGAGGGTAGTGTAAATCCCATTCATACAATCAACACTTCTTTGTTGTTGATTGCAGAAGCATTGGGTAGACCAATAGAAGAACCTATCTATTCTTGAAGTCAGTGCCGCATTGTTGCGTTTAGCTAACTTCTCCTGGTCCTCTATCATCTTCTTGAGTTTCTTCACCTCCTGCTCCAGACAAGCAATTTTGTCTTCTGACGTATGGCCTGTACTAATCTCTTCAGCTTCTTCGATCTTCATCTTCTTCTTTCGATACTCCTGAGATCCCTCCAAAGGCCTTTTACCTTTGTCCCTGCCTAGACTCAAGTTTAAGTCGAGCTCTTCCTCCCTGGCCTGTACTGTGAGATCAATGAACTTTCTTCCTGCCATGGCTTGGAATTTTTTTTTTGGAGTATGAAGAGAGAGGAATGTCAGAAAGTTGTAGGCTCAAAGATGAATACTCTTTGTGGTGTGATAATTGAGAATTCTGGGCAGTCTTTATAGAGAGAAAATGATGACTAAGAGCCAACGAAGATATCTGTTCACCGCACCCCTACACGCTCATCCTACGGATTTTGCTAGCTGGAAGCCAGAACTCTAGGGTACGCATGCACACCAACAACGCGTCGCATTAATGGCAAAACCACGAAAGTCAATTTTCGGTGGATTTGCGGCTGATTTAATTTGTTTTGATTAAAAATTTAAGGATTAATAAAATGGTGATAAACAGAACCGTATTTCTCTGCTTTGTTGTGTTGTTCTTGAGAGCTTTCAGTATAATATACATGATTGATTGCATCATGCTATGATTACATGTATCTAAGAACATATGTTGTGTATGCTATTCATGCATCATGAGCGAAGGCTATGGCTAAGAATAATATGTCATGATTCCACACGCACTCATAGAAAATAAAAAAAAAATTTAAATGACTTGAATAAAATGAAATGTGTAAAGGATGATACATCTTCATAGTTACACATACTTACATATAGTGCTTTTGTGGGCAAATGAAAGGCAATGATTTCCTTGCATTATGATAATGCTTGATGCATGCGACCGTAAGCAGTTAATTTTGCTTTTAATCCCTTGATTTACATTACTAACTTAAGCATCGGAGTGGTTGTCAAATTTTTTGCAGGTGCTCATCCTCAAGATACATATATGAATACATCTTGAAAATTATATTTGTTTAATATGCATTGATTGAGGGGGAGCCTAACCTATACTTAAATGCTCTATATTTTTAGGGTCACTTTATCTGAGATGCAATGTTTTCTTTAACTATATATTTTTGGCATATCAATGATAAGTTTTGATGAAATTTTACCATATGACGTCATATGATATTCTTGCTTAAAGAAGGAATACGCTTTAGCCTTTATATATTGTCTTCCTTATACCTTTTTGTTGATGTCAAATAGGGGGAGAAGGATATGGAAAGAAAAATATGTGTGTATTGTATAATGATTATTATATTGTAACATATTTTTCTTTGGTGATTTGTCATCATCAAAAAGGGGGAGATTGTTAGCCCTAATGTATTATGCTATAAGTTTTGATGATGACAAATATGTGAGAATAATAGTATGATTTAATTTTCTTGGCCCAAATGTATGATTTAATCTTATTGGCCCAAATGCATGATTCAATTTTTGTTGGCCCAAATGAATGATTTAGTCTTCTTGGCCCAAATGAATGAGTTAATCTTCTTGGCCTAAATGTATGATTTAATCTTCTTGATCCAAATACATGATTCAATCTTTCTTGGCCCAAATATATTTAATGCTTTATATATTTAAATATAGTAGTATAAATTGATTTTTGATAAAGTTTATTGGGTGTTTTAATATAATTTGAAAAAGAATGCTTTTTACTGTAGCACTTTTGAAAAAAGAAATTTGATTGTTGAAAAAGTATAATAAAGTTTATTGATTGTTGTAATATAATTTGAAAAAGAATACTTTTTCCTGTACCACTTTTGAAAAAGAAATTTGATTGTTGAAAAAGTATGATAAAGTTTATTGGTTGTTGTAATCAACTTTGAAAAAGAATATCTTTTACTGTAGCACTTTTGAAAAATGAATTTGATTGTTGAAAAAGTATGATAAAGTTTATTGGTTGTTGTAATAAACTTTGAAAAAGAATACTTTTTACTGTAGCAAATTTGAAAAAGAATATTGATTGTTGAAAAAGATTGATAAAGTTTTTTGGTTGTTGTAGAAAGGTTGAAAAATGATGATGAAGCTTACTGTAGCATTTTTGACTAAAGCAGTCACTGTAGCAGCAAGGTTTCACTATATAAAAGGGACTTTACAACACCATTTAAATCAAGCTTCAATTGTTCATTTCTCATATTATCTTGAGTTTCATTCTCTCTAAATTGCTAGAGAAATATTCTGAGATTAATTTCTGCGTTATCTACACTTTGAGAGTGTTTACCATTATTTTCCTTAAGCCTTTAAATTTAGTTTCTCAAGGATTGGTTCCTTGAGTTAGTGTTTGAGAGAAAACACGTTGTAAGGGGGAGAGACACCCTTGAGGGAGAAAAGTATGTTGTAGTGGTTTGCAAGTACCCGGATTAAACTTGCAATTATAGTGGAAATACTCAAGTGGTCTCTTGAGGACTGGATGTAGGCTTGGGATTAGCCGAACCAGTATAAATCTCCGAGTTTGCTTTCTCTATCCCTACTCTATTTACATTTGAAGTTAATTAATTAATGCTTTGCGTTTATATTTGATTTCTACCTCAAGTATTAATTAATTTGTGTAGATTTATATTTTCTCCTTAATTCCTTGCACTATAAAATTATTCATCTTGATAAACATTTTGATTTTCTGAATTAAATTATTATCTTTAACATTATCCAATTTCAGAAAATCATTTTAACTTCCAATTAAGTTTTGTGAAAATTTTTATAAAACCCAATTCACCCCCCCTCTTGGGATCCAACCATTTCTTTCATAACATACTTCAACTATCCGCATATGAATGAACTCAACAATCAGAGTATGATACATTTCAACTCAGTTCTCATGCCATTCACAATCCATCATATAACGTCCATTCATGAGAAAATAAGAAAATATAATTATATACATCATCTGGCACGTTCCACAATTGTTTATGTCTCATTGTCCCACATCATTCTCTTCAAACTTGGATATTCAACATATTTTCACTATGATGCAAAAAATCAATAACAAAGATATTTAATCATAGCAAGTATTAACTCACTCACCTGGATTTCATGCTCTCAGCACTCCCACCTTGCGCCTTGACCATTCCTATTGTAACCAGATAAAAATCATCAAGGCTACAAAATAGAGAAATTTCTTACCACTATTCCCGACCTTCACTTACTTCTCAAATCATAACTCCTAACTGGTAATGAATATCCAGATGAAACTTATACCATTGGAAACTAGACTCAAAGAGTTTTTCGACGATATTTAAAAAAAAAACTGATGCTACAGTAACGGTCAACGGTCAACGCAGCTACAGTAACGTCGACCAAGTCAATGCTACAGTAACGTTGACCGAGTCAACGCTACAGTAACGAGAAAATCTGGAAAAAGTTTCTCGGTGAACAGTAATTTCTGGGAAAAATTTTTGATGTTCTTCGTGTTCTTCATCCAAAAATCCTAAAATCATATCTAAAACAACATTTCTTTTGATTTCTTCCATGGGTTTTCATCCTTAATGGCTAAGGAGTGTTTTAACACCAAAACCCCCAATTTCTACCAACAATCCAAGCTCAAATCTCAAATTTTCATCAAGAACACTAACTTTTTTCAAATATCCAAATTCTACGAATTTCTCCTAGTTTTCTCCAAATTTCTTGTTCTAATAACATCATAAACTACCTAGGAATGTTTTAAATTAACATCCACATTTAAATTCATCCATTAAAATATTCTACAAAAATTTTGCAAAATGATAACCAAGGATTTGATCTTGTAATAAGAGGAGGAAGAAGAAGAACATCAACTTACCAATCCTCCTAACTTTCATGGCTTCCTTCCCCAAGCAAAAATTGCATGAATGATTGATGAAGAAATTCCTTTGCAAGCATAATCGAGAGAGCGAGAAAGTGAGGAAGTATACGGGAGAAATGAGAGAAAGAAAAGAATAAGAGAGAAATGTATACGTGTGGGCCCCATCAATTTCTTTTTCGATAAAATTGCTCATAGCCACCATAGCTTATAAGATTTGTTCACTTTAATCCCTCTCGATGTCTCAAATACCACTTTAACCTCGAATCCATCATCTTTTCGGTATCGGACTCATAATTCATTCTCATAAGCTTTATTCTTCCTCTCAGGTTCCTATTTGGTCATTTCTCAAAAGTAATCCATATTTTCTTTTCTTTTCACTTTAGTCCTTGAGAATTTGTAAAAATTTCCTAAATTAAAAATTAAAATTTCTATTCCCACATTTTCTTCACTAATTCAAAAAGCAAATTTTTCACGTAATTAAATTTTTCACTAAACTTCAAATTAGACTTTAAATATTCATATAAATTCTTGGGATATTACACTATCAGTTAAAAATTAACTTATAAGCTATTAGTTAGCTTATAAACTAATTTTACCGAACAGAGCCCAAGTAACTTATAGCTTATAACTTATAGTTTAAAATTTTTTGTTCTTATTTTATCTTTATTATTTTTTCAAAATACTCATTATGCTTTTTACTTTATTATATCATATTTACTCATCTTTTATTATATTTATATTTATATATAATATATTATACATATATAATAATATATGATAAATATATTATAAATATATATAATATATAAAAATAATAAAATATGTAAATATATTTTATTATTATATATTTTTTGTTCTTATTTTATCTTTATTATTTTTTCAAAATACTCATTATGCTTTTTACTTTATTATATCTTATTTACTCATCTTTTATTATATTTATATTTATATATAATATATTATACATATATAATAATATATGATAAAAATATATAAATATATTATAAATATATATAATATATAAAAATAATAAAATACATAAATATATTTTATTATATATAATAATATATATAAATATATTATATATGTGAAAATATATTATTCAATATATAAAATATAATAAAATATATAATATATATTTATAATGAATTTTATATTATAATAATTTAAATTAATTTAAATTAAAAACAAAAATGATATATTTACTAATATTATTTTGGAATTAAAAAATATATACCCTACACTTTTCAGCTAATTTAACAGTTACTTTTACCGAACACTTCTAATTCAAATAAGCTATCTTATAAGCTATAAGCTGTAAGCTATAAGTTAAAAATTAACTTATAAACTATCAGCTAGTTTATAAGCTAATTTTGCCGAACCAAGCCAAAGTAGCTTATCAAAGTAGCTTATCAGATAAGCTATAAACTACTAAAATAAACTTGTTTACCGAACATTTTTAACGAACTTATAAGCTAGTCAAATAGACTATATGCTAGCTTATAAGCTATAAGTTACTTTGCCGAACACAGCCATAAGCTAATCAAAGTAGCTTATCAGAATAAGTTATAAACTATTAAAATAAACTCGTTTACCGAATACTTTAAATGAGTTTATAAACTAGTCAAATAAATTTATAAATTATAAGATACCTTGCCGAACACAATTTTAATCTAACCTTAATCACTTTAGATTGTTTTGAAGGACCAATTTTTGGAAAAAAATGTTAAACATTTTAAAAATTCAATATTAAATATTTTTTAATTGCAGTTATAAAAACACACATTTCTAGGAAAATAGTTATTTTAACAAAACTTCAAATTTATTTAATAATAAAAAAAATTAAGATTCATAATAAACCCAAACAATATATTAAATGATATTTATATATAAATTTTAATAAAATAATTAATTAATTCGGTTGATATTGAATATTTATTATGATTATTCAATAATCAAAACGATTCAATTAGTTTTGACTAAATTTCATTCGACTGTTCTAATTATTAAATCGATCTTAATCAATTGTGGTTAAATCAGATTGAATCACATAAATTAAATTAGATAATATGGATTTTGGATACCGCTATAGCCTATAAAGAATAAACACACACTTGTGTCAGTAATCTCAGGAGATGTCATTCTGTTGGCAAAATTCTTTGACACTTTACATCTTTTGTAGCTAAAGCAATAGAAATAATCAATCTTATTAAAGAAAAAACTTGAAGAAGCAAGCCGAGTATAAACCACAAACAATAATCATACATGTGGGAAGGATGGGGTTGAAGGTGTTGTAAGCGTGAAACACCTTTCTCCCCCCTCACTTTCCCATCTTGATTTTAAGGTTGCTCATCCCAACATTAACCTTTGCCACACTAGATTCATTTGGAGTTGACTCCTCCTTCTCATTCAGCCATGGATGTTGTAAGCACTGCTGCGCGGTTGGCCGGCTCTCTGGCGCAAAATCAAGAATAGGAACAATAAAGTCTGAGAACTCCTTCGCGTCGTTCTGTGAAAATTTGTACCGATCAATCAACAACTTCTCCAATGACAAGAATTTTAGCCTCCGAATCCGTTTTAGATCCCCATGTCTGTCGAAGTAATCCTTGGATCGTGCTCCGGAGATAGCGACCTGCAACCCAAACATTAGACATGCTAGAATAGTTTTTCAAGAACCATGCAAAAGACAACAGGAATGAGAAATGCACTCACCTTTCGGGGCATTTTTCCAAGGAGTTCCATCATCATGGCAAGGTGATCCTGAAACCACAATGCATAGTTTTATTATTCTAATATACAATTCCAAGGGGTTCAAACTTGTTATTTGCCAAGTTCATAGAATGATAACTGTTGTTCATTGTCCCAAGTATATGAAAATCAAAGAATATTTCCTTTTTTCTCCTCTCTCTCTCTTTTGGCAAAAGAACTAGAGAATATTTTAACTGTAACTAGAAAAAGCAATTGCATCAAGAAATAGAAAAGTACTACGATGGCATGAAACTCATAGTGCAAACATATACATCTAGAATTTCTGTCGAACATGATGATAATAGCTTACCTAGAACCTACTAACAACTATTTCAAGGAAATTAATTCTTTGATTTACGTGTAAAACTAAAAAAACAATGTCATTCTATCATGGTGGAAACTCATTTACTCATTTTCAGAATTAAGGTGACGTTCGGTAGTATTTCTCACGGAAAAGAAAATGGGAATTCCACCATCTTCTCCTTTTTCTTCTGTTTGGTGTGATTTCCTAAGTGGGAGCAGGAAAATAACCTTGGAATCCCGGTCATGAACAATGGCCATATTTTCCGAAGTCCTTTTCCATGAAAAACACCAAGAAAACCGTGTGCAAGGTCAAAAATACCCTCATATTTTTTGTTGAATTTCAAAAATGCCCTTCGTGGCGCCCTAAAAGTTATTCGCAGGTTCAGATGCTTTCATTGTGTTCACTAGGTGAAGCCTCTTCGTGCTGGTGCGTCTATCCGTCCGCTGTTCGTGCCATCTCTGTTCTAGTCCGTAGCTGCTATGATTTCTAATATGGTCCTCCTTCTTCTCGTCTTGTCCCTCTCGCATGGTATTCTATGCTTATTCCCGACGAGAGATGAATATTAAGGGGTGGGACAGAGAAGGACAACTAGAGAGAGGTAAAGAGACGAAGAGTGACTGGCCGCTCTTTCCACTCGAGCTCGTAGAGGGATTGAAGGAGATGAAGGGCAGTAACTGCAGATGAGACTCGAGTCGAGAGAGGGCCAAAGGTGTTGGCAGTCTGCAACGCCGGACAGTGAGACGGAGAGCTGAGGTTGAGACTACGACAGATGAGAATCAGCCCTTTGAAAGGGGCAATAGGGTTCTGAATTTTTCAATACATTATTTTACTTATGAAAACAAAACAAAAAAAATCAAAAGGGGTATTTTAGTAAATTCTCAATACATTCCCTACTTTTTTTCCTTCAAACATTTTCATACCAAACACATTTTTTCAGGTTTCCTTTGTTTTTTAATATTACATACCTAACACATTCTTTCCATATTTTTTTTCTTTTTTTCTTTTTCCTTTTTCTTTCCATCTTCCTTTTCCTTTTCTTACTTCGTACCAAACGTGCCCCAAACAATTCCAAGGGGTTCAAACTTGTTATTTGCCAAGTTCATAGAATGATAACTGATGTTCATTGTCCCAAGTATATGAAAAATCAAAGAATATTTCCTTTTTTCTCCTCTCTCTCTCTCTTTTGGCAAAAGAACTAGAGAATATTTTGACTGTAACTAGAAATGCAATTGCATCAAGAAATAGAAAAGTACTACGATAGCATGAAACTCATAATGCAAACATATACATCTAGACTTTCTATCGAACATGATGATAATAGCTTACCTAGAACCTACTAACAACTACTACTACAACAACAACAACTACATAGATCACACGGCGCCATTGAGCTCTATCAATAACTAACTCTTTAGGTATCTCATTTACTAAAAGATCTCATTCAATGACTTCTCTAAATGTCTTTATTGGTCTTCCTCGGAATTTTTTTACAAGAACCTACTAACAACTATATCAAGGAAATCAATTCTTTGATTTATGTCTAAAACTAAAAAAACAATGTCATTCTATCATGGTGGAAACTCATTTTCAGAATTAAAGGCTTTAGATAGTTTGCAGGAGGTCTTAGTTTCAATCCTCCTTCCACATACCACACACAAAGCCAGACAGAAGTCTCCAATAACACAAATAGTTTTTTCAAAAGGGTTGTGAACGTAATAGTGTTATCCACTTCATTCCAAAATGACTTGAATTGAAATGTTTAATTCCCCATACCAGTTCTAATGCAAATACTTCTGTTCACGTTTAGTTTGTACACTTGTATGCAAATAAACTAAACTGTACGCTGATGAAAGATATCTTCTCCAATTCCAATTCGTGTTAATTATCTTCAGTGAACGGATCATCAATAGATAGAACCATGTAATTAAAGGTAGACCAATTCTGTAACATATGACCATCTTTCCAGGAACCAGTAACAGGAGACTTTTTGAATTAAAAAAAAATGGAGGCACAAGTAACTCTAATTGTCTCTATAAGGTTGCACTAGCTTGAAGACAGCTCATACCTAAATTTAATTCATTAGTTTTATCTTTGCATGGACATATGAGCATATAACTTCTAAAAAAGTCCCAGCAATTCAAGCTAACCCAGTTATTACATACATTCGGCGATAGATGTTATCTATTCTTGCAGAATCTACAGTACTCAATGTATGCTGAATTTTCCATGCATAAATCATGGGACGGAATTTAAACACAATATCATACGAGAAAAAAACATCATACCTCATCCTCACTGAAGCCTTGTCCAACTTTAGGGGTAAACATCATATCACCAGTGGCAAGCTCAAAGGCAGTGCAAGCAAAAGACCACATGTCAACAGAGAAGGAATACCCAGCCTGCAATATTACCTCAGGAGCTCTATACTGCCTTGTCTGAATTTCTTCTGCAATTGGCTGTTGAGCCCAACATGCATTTCCAAAATCTACAATCTTGCATCTCACATCAATCCCTTCAACATTTCTTTCAGATTTCCGAGCTTCTCCTGTTCCTCCCATTGAACCACGTCTTTCAGATATCTTAGCAACTGCCCTCCTTGCCCTCCTTCTCAACCTTTTCTCGATAAGACTAGAAACTCCACTAGTTGGGTTTCCCTCAGGTCTCTCTAGGATTGGGGAAACTCCAGATTTAAAGGGATCTTTGGAAGCATCAATTGATGAAGAGAGAAGAATATTTTCGGGTTTTAGATCACTGTGGATTATACCAAGTTCTCTATGCAAGTAATCCAGACCAGTCAAAATGCATTTGCAAATCTCCCTAACTTTATTTAATGGAAGGCCTTTATAACGGTTATATCTGATCAGACGAAGCAAACTATCCCCAAGAAACTCAAGGACCATACAAAGGTGCTGCCCATTTGGACCTGTGTGCTTGAAGTGGTCAATCAAGTGGACAACACACTTTGAATTTGAAGGGTCGCCATCTGCAATGGAGGAAAGAACTCTGATCTCGTGAAGGGCAGCCTGAGCAAACTGAGATGCGCTTTTCTGGATTTTAAGAGCAACATATGTCTGAAAACCAAAAGCACAGAATAAGAAAGGATTTAGAAACTATCAGTCCACCCAAAAAAAAAAAAAAAACAACTGATTGAGTCAAAGTAATTACAGTACAACAACAACAACAACAACAACATAGCCTTATCCCACTAAGTGGGGTCGGCTACATGGATCGCACGACGCCATTGAGCTCTATCAATGACCAACTCTTTAGATATCTCATTTACTAAAAGATCCCGTTCAATAATTTCTTTAAGTGTCCTTTTCGACCTTTTTTCATAGGGCTCCAAACTATCTGCTCAACTCTCCTAACTGGCGCTTCCAACGGTCTCCTTTGCACATGCCCAAACCATCTTAAACGATTTTCAACCATTTTTTCCTCAATAGGTGCCACCCCAACTCTACCTCGTATAGATGCATAAAAACTATATTTTTTATAACTGAACAAATACAAATGAAAAAAGCAGATGAGTACAGGATGATGCTAAGACATATTTCTAGCATGTAGCAACAGTGCCTAATTGAATGTGCTTGACTGTGGAACCAACCATCATGGATCATGTGTATGGTATGCAATTTAGAATTGTATTATCTATATTCTTATTATTTTATTTCTTTTGGGCTTATTTTTATTCCCCCCTTATACACGCACAAATATTTACTCCTATACAAAATTCCAATTAACATCGATACATGAAGAAACCAGATGAGTAAGCATAATGCTAAGACATAATGCTAGCAACAAAAGCAAGCCCAAAAGATAGTATGCATGTTATGCAATTTAGAATTGTTTATACTTTCTAAATTTCTTTTCTTTTTTGTGCCCCCACCCTTCCCCAAAAATAAACCTTTTAAAAAAAAATCAAGCACTAAGCAACCTATAACAAATTAAGTGATTTATGGAAGTATGAGACGCAAGTTGTAAATTCATGAAGATGGTGATTATACATATAAAGACACTTAGCAATCAACGATGAATCAGAATCAAGGATGTCATTGTTTCCATAGATAGCTCACTGAATGCGCAATCCAACAAGACTTATGTACTAGATACAACAGATACACAGATTCCAAATAGACATCAACCTATGAGAAATAAACAGTAGAGAAACATTTATTGCTTCTCCGCATACAGACAAACTTATGCAGACGAGGATGTCACATTTTTCATGATCATTCACCTTTATTGCCATTTCAACATACAAGGTATATGAAATTGTAACACATGTTGACAAATACACACGTCATGAAAACTCAGGGAAGAAAACAAGATTGTTCTGCCATCCATATATATCAAAATTCGGTTCCTTCTATAAAAGGATGCCGATAGGACAGAAAAAGACAACAGAAATATATAATGATACAACGAAGCTGCTGTTAATAACTAGAGGAAAACCAAAAGATGGAAAGAGAGCCAGGAAAAAAAAAGGGTCTGTTAAGGATTAATACTACATCTTCTGGAATATGAATCAAGGTGATGTCGGTGGAAGGAAAGGAGAATCGATGATCTTGGATTACATTGTTAAAAGCAGACGATTTTGATTAAAAACTATATGCAAATAATAAAGATGTTCGCAGCTGCATTAGTCCTATAGATTAATAACCGATTGCATTGGGGAAAATATTCAAAAAAAAAAAAAACATCTCGGATGCAAATCACACGCCAAATCAATCCAAGAATGTGGAAGAAACTCAAAACAATCCCATACTAGAAAAAAGATAAATTACTAAATTCACGAAGAAGCAATAGAAGAGTAGGGATCAAACGTACAGAGTTGCGAGTATCGTAAGCAAGCCACACAGTCGAGAACTGACCCCAACCGAGCTTCCTCTGTGCTATGTACCTGCCGCCGGCGAACTGATCGCCGACCCTGACGGCGTGGTAGCCTCCTTTCCTATAGGATTCGAAGCCCTCATCATCTTCCTCCGAGCCTGACGACGAGGAGCACGACATCGTTTCCTCTTCTTCTTTTTTCACCCCTCTGATCTAATCGGAAAAGGAAATGATTTGCCTTTTGCTTTAAATTGCTATGATCCCCGTCTCTTTTCTCAGCCAAAGTTGGTTATTTATTATCTTTTTTTTTTTTATATTTTTCTTTGCGCTGAGAAATGGATTCGACGTGGGATTGTAAGGGGTAGATCAAATTTGAAAGCTTAGTTTAGGCGATGGGAAGGAATAAAGAAGGAGAAGACTGCCAAAATTTGTGGCGTTTATCAGCTTTACGACACACAAGGCTCTTCAACCCTCCTCCTTTTTCTCTGCTCTTTCTTTCTTTCTTTCCTCCTTCTTCCTGTAATGTCTATACAAAATGTAGGACTTACACCTTTCAACTTTGATACATGATACAACACAATACATGTATTCTCAGAGCCCTGTCTGATTACTGTTTTATCCTCAGGCCGCCTATTTTGGATTGTATGACGAGATTGACCAATTTGGTAATTTGATAATTGGGAAATTTATTAGGTGATGTGGTGTAATCAGATTCTTATTAGGAGTTGGAAGTTGCTGCCCTTCCCTGCATCACCCACCTGCCACCTTCTCTCTCTCTCTCTCTCTCTGCTTTCTCGTTTTGCCTTTTTCTTTTTCTTTCCCACTTCCCATGTTGGCCCAACCCTTCCTTCTTCACAACTCACAACCTCTCCTTATGGTATGAATACCTCCAATCCAACCCAAGTTGTTACTGTGGATAACAATTTCTCTTCCTGGAGAGATTAGCTCCCTCCATTGAAAGTGAGAATGGATTTTTCTTTTCCAGAAATGAGGGTAGAGTTAGATTTATTTCCTGCTAAGAATATGCAATTATGGATAAACATCAGCTCCTTGAAAACTTTGCTTTATTAAAATTTAAAGTTTGTAATGTACCTTTGATATAATCAATTAGTTTAATGTATATATATATATATATATGTGTTGATTTTTGTATTTATATATCTATAGTTTAATAAATAAAAAACAAAAAACAATTACACAAACATAAGAGCAAATTGTTAATTTGATCTTTAAAAACTTACATATATCTCATTTTCGTCATTCAAATATTAAATATTTTTATTTAATTTTTAAAATATTATATTAATCTTAATTCAGTCATTTTATTTGTTACAGTAATTTTTAGTAATAAATATAAGATTTAGTAAAAGTAGTATTTTTTATTTAGTGACAAAAAAGATAAAATTAAAATAAATATATATTTTTAAAATAAAATTGAAATATTTAATCTTTTAAAAATTAAATTAAAATAATTATATATATATATATATATTTTTTTTTTCTAAGAAGGTCTTATAATTTAAGATTACGTTGTTTTGAAATTTCTTGTTAATTTTCGTCAAATTTTAGTCAAATCTAATAAGACCTTACATAGAGATATTTTGCAAGTTTTGCAGATGGAGATAATTTGTCCCTCATAACAAAATATGAAAAGGAAGAGTGAAAGTGATAACAAAAAAAGATGTTAAAAAAGAAATTGATTGATTTTAGAATTAGAGTCATTCATCATCAGTTATCTAATCATCATTTATAGTCATTAAAAGTTAGAACCATCTTTACTAAGTCTTTCCTCAAGAAAAATCCACAAATGTTCCAACTAGGTCTTTTATTGGTTATTAAAAAAGTGCTATTAATTTACATCTAATTAGAAAAAAAAACTATCTATGATGGGTTAACAAATTTCTTTTAACTAAAATTTGAACATGCGTGTTTATAATGCTGGATCCTTCAAAAGGCAATTAATAGGTGACCACCGTCCACAACCCCCAACCATATGGGGTCATCTTCCAGTTTAGTGAGGAATAGATAACACGCCATGATTCGCAATCATTATTCACTGCCTCTCACTGACACCACATTCTGGATAATGCTGAAAAAATAACAAATATATTATAATCTCAGGATAATATTCAATTGTAGTCATGATTTTTATGTGTGAAGATTTCTCGCTATATAGAATGGATGTTAAGTGACCCTCTGCTATTTGATGGACACAAATAAATGAGGTTTACATCCATTTAACGACGCAAAGTCACCTAATATCCTCGTTGTGCATTATGGATACTCAATTTTTGTGGAGGGAGGCAGAGTCAGCTAGAACTTATAGGGGTCATTTGGTATTTTGAAAAGAGTATAAATATAAAGTAAGTAAGAAAATGAAAAGGAAAAGGAAAAGAAAAGAAAAGAAAGGAAAAAGATAATGAAAAAAAAAAAATACTTGGTATGTATTTTTTAATGGAAAGAAAATGAGATTAATTTATTAAATTATCCCTGATTTTTTAATAAATTTTTTTATTAGACTCTCTCTCTGTCTCTCTTTTTCTCTCACCTCTTGATCTCTCAACTCTCTCAATTCTCATCTCTGCTTCTCTCTCTCTTCGTCTCCTTCACCGTCTCTCTTTCTTAATGTGCTTCATCACTCAACAGTGCTTCTTTTCCCTTCTATGATTTCTCTATGAGTGGTTGTGCAATTGTTCCTCCCCTACTTCAGCCTGTCGACGTCGGCCCAAGCCCCTACTGGTTCTCCCTCTCTATCATTTTCCTGTGCAATTCTCCCCCTTGCGAAGCTATCGTGAACCTCCCACTCACCCAGTGAAGCGCTTCGATGGTTTGAACCCCCAGCTTCTCTCCTTTGACACCGGCAACTACAACTCCTCCCTTGTGTACTGTGAAGCGCCGGTCAATCGATTACATGGTATTGGTCGATCGCATACATGGCACTGGTCGATCGCTTACAGTGTAATACCCCAATAATTTATGAATATTTAAAATCTATTTTGAAGTTTATTGAAAAATTTAATTACGTGAAAAATGTGTTTTTGAATTAGTGAAGAAAATTTAGAAATAGAAATTTCAATTTTTAATTTAGGAAATTTTTACAAATTCTCAAGGACCTAAGTGAACAAATTTTAAAGTTAGAGTGGCTATGAGCAATTTTTTTCTAAAAAAATTAGCAGGGCCCACACGTACACATTTAAATACTTATTTTTTTTTCTCTTATTCTTTTCTTTCTCTCATTCTCCCGTAGCTTCCTCACTCTCTTTCGGCTATGCATCCCAAGGGAACTTCTTCATCAACCATTCATGTCATTTTTGCTTGGGGAAGGAAGCCATGGAAGTTAGGAGGATTGATAAGTTGATGTTCTTCTTCTTCTTCCTCTTCTTACAAGACCAAATCCTTGGTTATCAATTTGAAAAATTTTTGTATAATGTTTCTATGGATGAATTTAAGTATGAGTGTTAATCTAAAACATTCTTGAGTGGTTTATGATGTTATTGGAACAAAAAATTTGGAAAAAATTAGGAGAAATTCATAGAATTTAGAAATTAAAAAAAAGTTAGGGTTCTTGATGAAAATTTGAGATTAGAGCTTGGATTGTTGGTAAAAATTGGGGTTTTGGTGTCAAAACACTCCTTAGACATTAAGGATGAAAACTCATGGAAGAAATCAAAAGAAATGTTATTTTAGATGTGATTTTAGGATTTTTGGATAAAGAACACGAAGAATGTTACTGTTCATTTTGTAAATTTTCTAGAAAATTTTCAGAAAATACTATTCATTGAGAAAACTTTTTCAAATTTTCTTGGTTATTGTAGTATTGACTCGGTCAACATTACTGTAACATTGACTCGGTCAACGTCACTGTAGCATTGACTTAGTCAACGACACTGTAGCTGCATTGACCATTGACCGTTACCGTAGTATCAGTTTTAAAATATTCATAACTCTTTTATCCGGACTCTGTTTTGGGTGAAATTTATATCGTTGAAAATCTCTTTGAGTCTAGTTTCCAATGGTATAAGTTTCATTTAGATATTCATTACCAGTTAGGAGTTATGATTTAAGAAGTGGGTGAAGGTCGGGAGTAGTGGTAGGGAATTTCTCTATTTAGTAACCCTGATGATTTTTATCTGGTTACAATAAGATTGGTCGAAGCGCAAGGTAAGAGTGCTGAGAGCATGAAATCCAGATGAGTGAGATTTATACTTCGTTTGACTAAATCTTTTCTTTAAAGTTCTTGGCATCATAGTGAAAGCATGTAGTGTATCTTAACGTGAATGCAGTGATGGTTAACTTATATATTGATATTCATTATAATTTGAGATTCACTTGCGTAAGTTACATTCATGCACACTTTCTAGAATTGAAGAATTGTGTTCTCGAATAGATTGGTATGAATATATAAATACATAAACACCATTATATGAATATTGCGTGAATGAGGCACGAATATCATTGTGATGACTTGTAAATACAAATGAGCTTCTATGTTGAGACGGGATTTAAAAGATGAATTCTGTGAATAGTGAATGATTGTATACATGCTGATGAATTTGTGATTAAGTATGGAAAGTGATATGAATTGTTTATGATTGTGATTGTGTATGTAATCAAAATGAATGGAAAGGCATGGTGGTGCACCCCATGGAGAAATATACGTGAAGCCATAAGGGTGGAGAATATAAATGGAGCAATAAGGGTGGATGTGGTGAGGGTCGCGGGCAACGATTCAGAGGCACCCTGGATGACCCGGTTGGTACGGGAAATGTGTGAAATTAATTTCACTGTTTGCTGTTGTGAATTATTTGAATTATGTTGAAATGTATTTGATTTACTTAGATATTGTTATGAATTATTATAAATTATATTATATTATGTTATAATTGATTACGTATGATTGTTGCATGTTATCATTATGATGCATGATATTTTTTTATCATAGTGTTGTGTTGTCCACTCACTGGGCACGTGGTTTGCTCATACTCCTCTTATTAACATTTTTTTTTAGAGTTGACAGTTAAAGGTAAATATTTGTACAAGGAGTTATGGATCCTTAGCCCATGATTACTTTTTCATTTGTTCAGGGTAAAGGTATAATGTTTAGGTCTTATTCTAAGTTGTATAAATCTAGAAAATCTCTGTAATTGAGTAGGTTTATTCAATGATGTAATGTGAATGACTGTAGTGTGTATGGAGAACTCGGTTTAGCCGTATTTTCTTATCTTTTGTGAAAAGAGGAATAATTCTCTTATTTTAATTCTTAAATTATGTAATTTAAATTAGTTGCATTTAAAAGAATGGTATGGTGCTTAAGAGAAGGATATGCTTACAGAGGTGAAATGAAATTCACTTTTCGTGCCGATCATGTGCTCAGATTTTGGGACGTCACATACAGCAACACTCTTGGAACCTTAGACGGCAACTCGAATAGCATACGCCCTTGAATCTACTTCTTTCTCGCAACCATCAATCTCCTTCTCCATGGGAGGTCCCTGCGATTTTAGTCGTACCAATTTCTGGCTTTCTTCTTTGTTGAACGACGAAGCTGCGTCTGCTTTGTCTCTCTGCTCTTCTTTTGTTATCTGACAACGTCGCCAAAGCAGAGCAAGAAGGCTCAAGGGGACCAGAATGCATACTAACAACTTGTCACAACCCAAATTGGGTAAGTGACCGGCACGATCAAAGGATCATTCCTTAACCGTAAGCCTAAATCTCAATTACACAGATTAGCAAATAGATGGATGCAATCACACATAAATACTCTTCATTAAATAGAATCATCTCAATGGTATACTTGTCATAACAACTTATGTTTCCAAACTGTCTTTTTGATCACAAAATAAGGTGGGGAAATGATCAAAACATAGTCTAGTTATATTCATTGAGTACAAAAGAATAGATAATTACACAAAAGACATTCATGCAAGACCTAGGAGTCCTAATGATTACAGAGTGACATTCCCAACCCAAAAGACCAAAAGAAGCAATCATCGACGGTGTACAAGTCGTGGTGATGTGAGATCCCGTTACTCCTCTCGTGGAGACTTGCTGGCAACACAAAGAGACTTACCACATATTTCCCATTAAGGGAGAACCACCAAAACCTTGTAGATATTTATCGCCAATCCTAATCATTCGTGAATAAGGGATTGGGCATACACATATCAACATACATAGCAATAATCTCAGTAAGAAGCTCATGAACTTTAATCACTTCCATGTAAATTTTCATGATGCAAAAATAATGATTTAGAGATACCCACCGTACCAGGGCAATAACAGAAATAGTAAAGGGATGCCTGCTATTCCCGGACAATAATAGGAATGATTAAATAATACTCACCGTTCCAGGGCAATAATAGAAATAATTAAAGGATGTCTGCCGTTCCAGGACAATAATAGAAATAATTAAAGTGTATTTACATGTCAAGAATTTATCTCAAACCACCCAACAAGATTCATATCTTTTGAACAAAGGGTCCTAATATCTTTCTCATAAATATCAATATCATACAAGATTTTTTCAAACAGATCAATAACAAAGGTACTCTAAATAATTCTTGAGTTCAATTCTTTAAAAGGTAAATTCATAATACACATGTCCCTAAATGTAGTTGCATACCTAATTACTGCCTACATCATTTGATTAAACTTAGCTCCCTCACATGAGGTTGAACGAAAGAGAGAAAAACGCGAGCACGAAGGATTAGCGAGTGATAGTAGGAACACCTAAAATAAAAGACAAAAAAAATTTGAGGTTCAAGAGGTAAGAAAAGGTTCAGGGGGTGGTGCCTAGTGTAACGTCTGCTAAAATTATACTAATTTAGTACAATTTAAGAAAATTGTAATAAATGATTTTGTGAAACTTATGGTTAAAACCATGAAAAACTTTTCTGAAAAGTCTTGCAAAATATCTGATTATATAAAAAATAAGGTAACTTTAAAACTTTTGCAAGATACAATTTTGAACTGGCAGCAGACAATCAGTCAACTGATCTGGAACTATCGGTCGACTGATAGTCTTCTGAATTATATATGTTTAAAATAAGGGGTATGTCACGTCCCAAAATCTGAGCACGTGACCGGTATGGAAAGTGAATTTCATTTCACCTCCGTAAGCCTATCTTTCTCTTAAAAATCATACAATTCTTTTTCATGCAACCAAAACGAGTTCTCTATACATACTACAATTATTCACATTACATCACTGAATGAACCTACCCGATTACAGAGATTTCTAGATTTATACAACTTAGAATAAAACTTAACTATTATACCTTTATCCTGAACAAATGAAAAGGTAATTATGGACTAAGGATCCATAATTCCTTGTTCCGATATTTACCTTCAGCTGTCAACTCTGAAAAAAAATATCAATAAGAGGGGTATGAGCAAACCACGTGCCCAGTGAGTAGATAACACAATACTATGACAAAATAAAAATCATGCATCATAATGATAACATGCAGTAATCATACGTAGATCGATCATCATATGATATAATATTATTCATAATACTTCACAACAATATCCAAGTGAATCAAATGCATTTCAACAAAATTCAAAATTCACAACAGCAATCGATGAAATCAATTTTACACACAATTCCCGTACCAACCGGGTGGTCCAGAATACCTCTGGATAGTTGCCCACGGCCCCCGCCGCATCCACCCTTATCGCTCCATTTATATTCTCCACCCTTATAGCTTCACATAGATTTCTCCATGGGGTGCACCACCATGCCTTTCCTTTCCAGTCAAACACAATCACAATCACGTATAAAAACATCCTCAATCATAATCTTGAGCCACATACACAACTCAGTCATTTACAATTCAAGCCACAACATAATCAATGTGGTTCCAGCAACATAGCATGTATATAACATAACCCATAATATAGAACAATTATTCAACAATAACATACTTCAACTATCCGCATATGAACGAACTCAACAATCAAAGTATGATATATTTCAACTCAGTTCACATGCCATTGACAAACCATCATATAACCTCCATTCATGAGAAAATAAGAAAATATAATTATATACATTACCAGACACGTTCCACAATTGTTTATGCCTCATCGTTCCACATCATCCTCTTCAAACTTGGATATACAACATATTTCCACTATGATGCAAAAAGTCAATAACAGATATTTAATCATAGCAAGTATTAACCCACTCACATGGATTTCACACTCTCGGCACTCCCACTTTGCACTTTGACCATTCCTATTGTAACCAGACAAAAACCATCAGAGTTACGAAATAGAGAAATTTCCTACCACTACTCTAGACCTTCACTTACTTCTCGAATCATAACTCCTAACTAGTAATGAATATTCAAATGAAACTTATACCATTGGAAACTAGACTTAAAGAGCTTTCCAACTATATAAAGTTTGCCCAAAACGGAGTTCGGATGAAGAAGTTATGGCCGATTGAAAAATAAACTAAAATTTCCCGGTACACCTGGCGCCTGGGCGCCACACGTGGCGCCTGGGCGCCAATTCCTTCTTCTTCCCATCTCACCTTGGCGCCTAGGCACCACTGTCACGACCCATTTTCTAGGCACATGACCGGCACAATGATGAATATCCCATCACTGTAAGCCTTTCGATAAATTCTTCCCACAAGTAAAATCGTTAGTCATTATCTCTATATTCTCAAAATACCATTCCTTAATAAATACAAAGAAAATACATCAGATTTTCTTAATTAAAAATAATAGATCCTCAGTACGAAATACATTATCATACTGAAATACAAGCCAAATACCAAACCCCTGACCTAGATGTCCTAGACGGTTACAGAGCAACATACTGTATAACAAAAGAAGGGCCTACCCGACAGCGGGAAGGTCCAACGTGATCTACTCCTCTAGCAGATGTACTTCGGCGGCAACCTGATCTGAACAAAAAGTTTGTACAAACAGTGTGAGCTTCTAAACTCAGTGAGCAAATCGGCCTTGCGTTAATAAAATTCAAATACATCACCAGTCATGCAAGCATATCCGAAGGCTCAAGCTCAACCAATAGACATAGTTAGAAATTACATACAAGAAAAATTCATCCAATTCAACAAACGATACTAGTACTCGTCAATGGCAATATATCCCGGAGAGCGCACACAGGCCGGCTCACCAATTTTGTATTTTTCTGCCATGACGCACAACCTCATCCTTTTAGCTAGGGCGACTCACGGATTTATCACCAATCCGGGCTGTATCCCTACTGAGGGAATCGTTGTCTCCACACTCATTGGTCAAGACACCCTTTAACCCGGGTTTTCCGCCTTGCCGTGAGAGGGGGTACTGTACCGCTCAATCACAATCAATAGTACAACAGTTCATATCATAATCGGAAGCACAATATAATACTCATCCATATAACAGGTATAGTATATAACTATATGATTCAAATTTCATATCATCATGAGATATTTGCTTTGTCTTATCCATACTTCTGGATTAATTATCTCATTATATTCGTCATTCTGAATCCAATTTCTCCCTATGAATCTTGGGAGTGTCCTACGACATACTTTTTATCACCAGTAATGCTAAAACTCTATTAAAACAGGGTCGTTTCACTCACCTGGATTCCGTACGAGTATCACTTCTCTAAATCGTTACGGACAAGAATACGCAGGTGAATTTCAGTGTTCCGCTACAGAGATTTTCATGAAAGATTACAGAAAGTACGTTAAGATCATTTTCGTACAGATACTGTTCATACGTACGGGTACTATTCATACGGTCACTATTCATACGTACGGATACTATTCATACCGGAAATACATAATACAGTCTGTAAAAGAGTACACCAGGTAAGTTCCCAGGAAAGAGTGGAGGGTCACACTGGACACACTTAAAAACCAGGTCTTTCCTTAGCCAGAACTTTCCTAGACATGTATTCTCCACAGATTATATTCTATTTCGGTAATCAGAGAATCAAAATAACAGCTAACGACAGTTTTTCTGATGTGGAAGATCGGCCAAAGCCGCAACCACAGAGCATACTTAAGAAAATAACTTCTAAAATTTGAAAGACATAGAAAGGGCATAGTATCCTTACCTAAGCAAAAACGGAAAGGCCCAAAATCTCAGAAGCCTAGCGTCGGAGCAAGAGAAACTTAAGGAGGGAAGAAGAGAAGTTGAAGGTGTGAGTTTAGAAGTGAAATGGAAGGGCCTATTTATAGCAAAAGTCAAGGGTACTATTTGATACTATGCGCTAATAAAATATTCAATTTACTATTTATGAAAATGACATTTCTAATAATGCAGTTACTGTGCACCTTACGCGTACGATGGAAAATTTTCGTTTATTTACTATTAGAAACTTTAAAGGGAAAACTATCCTTTCACCTTAAACCTTTAAGTTTCTTTTCAATTCAGTCCTTTCAATTTAGTCCCTGAGGGTATGTTTACACATAAAACGTCATTTTCTCCTACAAACTTCTTTCTAGTTTTCTCTTATAACCAAACCACATCTAGTATTTGACATTTTGATTGTATAAATGAACAGTACCATATACGTAAATAGTAACAGTAGTTTGAAAACACGCATTTATATTTTATTTTTCATGGGTATTACATTATCACCCCCTTTAAGAAATTCGGTCCTCCGAATTTAAATTACCTCAAGTCGTAAAAAGATGGGGATATCTAGAACGCATGTCGGCCTCGGCTTCCCATGTGGCTTCTTCGTGAGTTTGATTCCTCCACAAAACCTTGACGGATGGAATCTCCTTAGATCGGAGTTTCTTCACTTGACTATCGAGGATAGCTACCGGTATCTCCTCGTATGACAAGTTTTCATCTACTAGGATAGAATCATTCTGAGAAGGATGAAGTATGTGAGAAGGGTCATGAAGGTACTTCCTTAACATGGATACGTGAAAAACAGGGTGAATCCCTTCCAGATCCATAGGTAGGGCAAGCCGATAAGCCACTTTTCCCACTCGTTCTAGAATCTCATAAGGCCCGATGTATCTAGGACTCAACTTTCCTTTCCTTCCAAATCTCAACACACCTTTCATTGGAGAGACCTTAAGGAATACCATATCGCCGACTGAGAACTCCAAATCACGTCGTCTGTGGTCAGCGTATGCCTTTTGTCTACTTTGAGCTGCTCGCATCCTATCTTGTATTGTCTTAACCTTGGTTAGGGCATCCTGGGCCAAGTCAGGTCCTAATGCTTTCGCTTCACCTACCTCGAACCAACCGATCGGAGATCTGCAACGTCTCCCATACAAGGCCTCAAAGGGTGCCATCCCAATAGTGGCCTGGTAGCTGTTGTTATATGCGAACTCTACAAGATACAAATGCTTTTCCCAGCTACCACTGAAATCTAGAATACAAGCTCGTAACATATCCTCTAGCGTCTGAATCGTCCGCTCTGACTGTCCGTCTGTCTGTGGGTGAAAAGCGGTACTAAGGTCCACTCGAGTACCTAATGCCTCCTGAAAACTTCTCCAGAAACGAGAGGTAAATTGAGGACCTCTATCAGAAATGATAGATATAGGTACTCCATGCAACTTTACTATTTCTTTAATATACAATTGTGCCAACGTTACTACACCATAAGTGGTTTTGACTGGAATGAAGTGTGCTGATTTGGTTAGTCGGTCAACAATGACCCAAACTGAGTCATAACCTCCTGTGGAACGAGGTAGACCAACAACAAAGTCCATCGTCACTCGTTCCCATTTCCATTCAGGAATCTCTAATCGTTGTAACGAGCCTCCTGGCTTTAGATGTTCAGCCTTAACCTGTTGACAGGTTAAACAACGAGACACAAATTCTGCTATGTCTTGTTTCATTCCTTTCCACCAGTAGATCTGTTTCAGATCCTGATACATCTTGGTGGCTCCTGGATGTACAGCATATGCAGCACGATGGCCTTCTTCCATGATGTCTCGTCTAAGAGTTCCAACATGTGGTACACACAACCGTTGTTCAAAATGTAAGACTCCTGTATCGTCGAGTGTGAAACTATTCACTTCACCAATCTTCACCTTTTCCATAATTTGGACAAGCTCAGGATCCTCCATTTGAGATATCCGTATCTGGTCAACAAGGGAAGATCTAGCCCTGATATGGGCTAAGAATGATCCTGTCCTTGTAACCTCAAGAGTAGCACCTTTTGCTCTCATCTCTTGTAGTTCTTGGATCAAGGGTCTTTTTGTTACTGCTATATGGGCCAGACTACCCATAGATTTTTGACTCAAGGCATCTGCTACCACGTTCGCTTTGCCTGGGTGGTAAAGAATATTGCAATCATAATCTTTTAGTAATTCTACCCATCTCCTCTGCCTCAAGTTTAAGTCCTTTTGGTCGAAAATATATTTTAGACTTTTATGGTCAGTGTAGATTTCGCAAGTTTCTCCGTATAGATAATGTCGCCATATCTTTAAAGCGAAAACTACTGCTGCCATTTCCAGATCGTGGGTGGGGTAGTTTTGTTCATGTTTCTTAAGTTGTCTCGATGCATATGCCACTACCTGGCCATGCTGCATGAGAACACATCCCAACCCTACTCTTGATGCATCGCAATATACTGTAAAACCTCCTGGTCCTGAGGGTAAGACCAATACAGGTGCGGAGATTAACCTTTTCTTGAGTTCTTGGAAGCTTTCTTCACAAGCGTCATCCCATTGGTACTTTACCCCTTTCCTAGTCAGTCGTGTGAGAGGGGCGGCTAACTGGGAAAAATTTTGGATGAAACGACGATAATATCCTGCCAATCCCAAGAAGCTACGAATCTCCGCGACGGAGGTAGGTCTAGGCCACATTTTGACCGCTTCTACTTTGCTTGGGTCTGCTTGGATGCCATCTTTGGAGATCACATGTCCCAAGAAAGTTACACGATCAATCCAAAACTCGCATTTAGAGAATTTGGCGTACAATTGATGATCCCTCAATGTCTGCAACACAACACGAAGGTGTTGTTCGTGCTCTTCTGAAGTCTTTGAGTACACCAGAATGTCGTCTATGAAGACAATGACAAATTTGTCTAAAAAGGATTTAAAAATCCTATTCATTAAATCCATGAAAGCAGCTGGTGCATTCGTTAATCCAAATGACATCACCAAGAACTCGTAGTGCCCATATCTGGTACGGAAGGCTGTTTTAGACACATCCTCCTCTTGATCTTGAGTTGGTGATAACCAGACCTCAAGTCAATCTTTGAAAAACACTTGGCTCCTTGAAGTTGATCGAAAAGGTCGTCGATGCGAGGCAACGGGTATTTATTTTTGATAGTTACCTTATTCAGTTGCCTGTAATCTATGCATAGTCTCATCGATCCGTCTTTCTTTTTCACGAACAGAACAGGAGCTCCCCAAGGTGAATAACTTGGCCTTATAAAGCCTTTGTCTAGCAAGTCCTGTAACTGAGTTTTTAACTCTTTTAATTCTGTTGGTGCCATTCTATAAGGGGGTATGGAGATTGGGCGAGTATCTGGTGCTAACTCTATCTGGAACTCAATCTCTCGATCTGGGGGTATACCTGGTAGATCATCTGGGAAGACATCTACAAACTCCTGGACTACTGGAACGTCTTCTACTTTTAGTTCTTCTTTCTTAATATCTTTAACGAATGCCAAGTATCCTTTACAGCCCTTTCGCAATAAACGTTGGGCACACATTAAAGATATAAGATTCCCAGAAATTTCACTCCGTTCACCATGAAATACGAAAGAAGGCTCCCCCGGAATATTAAATTTAACTATCTTATTATAGCAATCCAGGGTGGCATGACAAGATGCCAGCCAATCCATGCCCAAGATGACATCAAAGTCTGTCATATCTAACAGCATTAGGTCTACTGTTGTATTTATTTCCCCGACTCTTACCTTGCAAGCTCGATAGCCTCGTTCTATTAGTAAGGTGCCTCCAGTAGGCGTAGTTACTAAAAACGGACATTCTAATCTAACAACTTTTTGCTTAAAGTTCTTAGCAAAGAATGGTGACGCATAGGAATGCGTAGAGCCAGAGTCAAACAAAACATGTGCAAAATTTGATTCAATCAGAAGAGTACCTGCTACCACCGTATTAGACGCCTGAGCATCTTGACGGGTTAAAGCGAATACTCGAGCGTTCCCTCGGCCTGCTGAAGCCTGCCCTCGACCACCTTGTCCTCTGCCAGCACCTCTTCCGATTCCATTGCCTCCTACAGTTACAGGGGATCTGTTGGCAACAGTAGCCTCTGATTGATTAGGGCGTACTGACCCTTGGCCAGATCTCGTGTAGAGTTGGGGGCAATCTCTTTTGATGTGGCCCTGTTGACCACATTGGTAACAGACCCTAGTGTTGTTGTTGACAAAACAAGCTCCGAAGTGATTTCTTTCACATTTAGAGCACCAGGGCCTTTGTTGACCCCCTGTACCACTTTGTTGACGCTGTGGTGCACTAGCAGTAGAGGCTGCACGTCCAGAACTCTCTCCGTGGTAGCGTGATTTCTCATCTTGCTTCCTCTTTCTTTTGTTATTCCATTTTTCTTTTTGCATATCTCTTTCTTCCATCATACGGGCGATGTCGACGGCTTCTGTGTAAAATGAAAAATCTCGTATTTTCGATCCCACCCTGTCAAATAAAGACTCTCGAAGGCCTTTAATAAATCGTCGGATCTTTTCTTTCTCAGTTAGGACCATGTGAGTAGCATATTCAGACAACTCTATAAACAGATTGTCGTATTCATCGACGGTTCGTGATCCTTGCCGGAGTGCCTCAAACTCATTCATCTTTGCTTCTCGTATACTCTCCGGAATAAATTGTTCTCGAAAAATTCTTTTAAAGTCATTCCATTTAATGGGTGGGGCATTTCTGGCCATGCCCTTCTTCCATGTTCGCCACCAGCGGTCGGCCTTACCTCTTAACTGAAAGGTAACAAGGGTTACTTTTTGAGGTTCAGGGCATTCTAGCGTGTCAAGGATTTTCTCACAGTCATCTAGAAAACGTTGTGGGTCTTCATTAACATCTCCTGCAAAGGTTGGCGGATTCAGTTTCATAAATTCTGAGATTTTGACCTCTGTACCTACCCAATCCTGAGGAGGGGGTGGAGGTGGCATCTGGTCTGTCTCTTGTACTTTTGCAGCATGTACTGATGCCTGTGAGCCATCTTCAGATGATTGTCCTATCAAAAGTTCCTTTAGCCCATTCACCTCGTTCTGCATTGCAGCTAATGCTTCCATCACTACAGTCGCGTCAATTTGTGATGGTTCTCTAGCATTTCTTCCAGGGTTTTCAGTGGATATTTCTCTGTTTTGTGCATGGTTATCTTCTGCACGATTAGGCATCTCCAGTCTTGCATTTGCTGACTGAGCAGCTGGAGGGACCAAGGCCCTGCCAGATCTTGTGCGGATTCCAGAAGCGTTTGATTTTCTTGGTGCCATCTAAACTTATTCTACAATTAAGAATAATATATATCGTCACTATTATGCTTCAAGTAAAGACACGAAAGAAATGGATTTTAAACTCTACAGGGCTTTTGGTGGATCTTCATCCTATGGTCGTGCTGCAGTCACGACAATAGGGGAAGGCCCACTAAAGACACCTTGCTCTGTAATCACTAGGAGACCTAACAACCTATGCTCTGATACCAACTTTGTCACGACCCATTTTCTAGGCACATGACCGGCACAATGATGAATATCCCATCACTGTAAGCCTTTCGATAAATTCTTCCCACAAGTAAAATCGTTAGTCATTATCTCTATATTCTCAAAATACCATTCCTTAATAAATACAAAGAAAATACATCAGATTTTCTTAATTAAAAATAATAGATCCTCAGTACGAAATACATTATCATACTGAAATACAAGCCAAATACCAAACCCCTGACCTAGATGTCCTAGACGGTTACAGAGCAACATACTGTATAACAAAAGAAGGGCCTACCCGACAGCGGGAAGGTCCAACGTGATCTACTCCTCTAGCGGATGTACTTCGGCGGCAACCTGATCTGAACAAAAAGTTTGTACAAACAGTGTGAGCTTCTAAACTCAGTGAGCAAATCGGCCTTGCGTTAATAAAATTCAAATACATCACCAGTCATGCAAGCATATCCGAAGGCTCAAGCTCAACCAATAGACATAGTTAGAAATTACATACAAGAAAAATTCATCCAATTCAACAAACGATACTAGTACTCGTCAATGGCAATATATCCCGGAGAGCGCACACAGGCCGGCTCACCAATTTTGTATTTTTCCGCCATGACGCACAACCTCATCCTTTTAGCTAGGGCGACTCACGGATTTATCACTAATCTGGGCTGTATCCCTACTGAGGGAATCGTTGTCTCCACACTCATTGGTCAAGACACCCTTTAACCCGGGTTTTCCGCCTTGCCGTGAGAGGGGGTACTGTACCGCTCAATCACAATCAATAGTACAACAGTTCATATCATAATCGGAAGCACAATATAATACTCATCCATATAACAGGTATAGTATATAACTATATGATTCAAATTTCATATCATCATGAGATATTTGCTTTGTCTTATCCATACTTCTGGATTAATTATCTCATTATATTCGTCATTCTGAATCCAATTTCTCCCTATGAATCTTGGGAGTGTCCTACGACATACTTTTTATCACCAGTAATGCTAAAACTCTATTAAAACAGGGTCGTTTCACTCACCTGGATTCCGTACGAGTATCACTTCTCTAAATCGTTACGGACAAGAATACGCAGGTGAATTTCAGTGTTCCGCTACAGAGATTTTCATGAAAGATTACAGAAAGTACGTTAAGATCATTTTCGTACAGATACTGTTCATACGTACGGGTACTATTCATACGGTCACTATTCATACGTACGGTACTATTCATACGGTCACTATTCATACGTACGGATACTATTCATACCGGAAATACATAATACAGTCTGTAAAAGAGTACACCAGGTAAGTTCCCAGGAAAGAGTGGAGGGTCACACTGGACACACTTAAAAACCAGGTCTTTCCTTAGCCAGAACTTTCCTAGACATGTATTCTCCACAGATTATATTCTATTTCGGTAATCAGAGAATCAAAATAACAGCTAACGACAGTTTTTCTGATGTGGAAGATCGGCCAAAGCCGCAACCACAGAGCATACTTAAGAAAATAACTTCTAAAATTTGAAAGACATAGAAAGGGCATAGTATCCTTACCTAAGCAAAAACGGAAAGGCCCAAAATCTCAGAAGCCTAGCGTCGGAGCAAGAGAAACTTAAGGAGGGAAGAAGAGAAGTTGAAGGTGTGAGTTTAGAAGTGAAATGGAAGGGCCTATTTATAGCAAAAGTCAAGGGTACTATTTGATACTATGCGCTAATAAAATATTCAATTTACTATTCATGAAAATGACATTTCTAATAATGCAGTTACTGTGCACCTTAGAAAATTTTCGTTTATTTACTATTAGAAACTTTAAAGGGAAAACTATCCTTTCACCTTAAACCTTTAAGTTTCTTTTCAATTCAGTCCTTTCAATTTAGTCCCTGAGGGTATGTTTACACATAAAACGTCATTTTCTCCTACAAACTTCTTTCTAGTTTTCTCTTATAACCAAACCACATCTAGTATTTGACATTTTGATTGTATAAATGAACAGTACCATATACGTAAATAGTAACAGTAGTTTGAAAACACGCATTTATATTTTATTTTTCATGGGTATTACAACCACACATGGCGCCTGGGAGCCACGATCGCGACCCCTTCGCGATTTCTCTCGGTTTTGGCCCAAATCTGGCCAAATCTTCACCGTTTTTCATGATTTCTTCCATGGGATCTCACCCTTAATGTCTAAGGAGCATTTAGACACCAAAATCACCAATTTTAATCGAGAAACGAAGCCAGAATCTCGATTTTACCTCAAACACTCTTAAAACTAGAAAATAGAGAAAAGCTTAAGAAATAGAAATTTCTACCTCAGTTCCTTGCTTTCTGTAATACCCATGAAAAATAAAATATAAATATTTGTTTACAAACTACTGTTACTATTTCAGTATACAGTACTATTCACCCGTATAATACTATTTATGTATATGGTACTGTTCATTTATACAATCGAAATGTCAAGTACTAGATGTGGTTTGGTCATAAGAGAAAACTAGAAAGAAGTTCGTGGGAGAAAATGACGTTTTATGTGTAAAAATACCCTCAGGGACTAAAGTGAAAGGACTGAATTGAAAAGAAACTTAAAGGTTTAAGGTGAAATGATAGTTTTCCCCTTAAGTTTTTCAATAGTAAGCCACCTGCGACTTTTCCGAAATTTGCACAGTAACCGTAAATGATTAAAGTGGATTATTTTATTAGAAATGTCATTTTCATGAATAGTAAATTGAATATTTTATTAGTGCATAGTGATAAATAGTACCGTTGACTTTTCTTATAAATAGGCTCTTCCATTTCACTTCTAAACTCACACCTTCAACTTCTCTTCTTCTCTCCTTAAGTTTCTCTTACTCAAATACTAGGCCTCTGAGATTTTGGGCCTTTCCTTTTCAGCTTAGGTAAGGATACTATGCCCTTTCTATGTCTTTCAAATTTAGAAGTTATTTTCTTAAGTATACTCTGTGGTTGCGGCTTTGGCTGATCTTCCACATCAGAAAAACTGTCCTTAGCTGTTTATATGTTATTTTGATTCTCTGATTACTGAAATAGAATGTAAACTGTGAAGAATACATGTCTAGGAAAGTTCTAGCTAAGGAAAGACCTGGTTTTTAAGTGTGTCCAGTGTGACCCTCCACTCTTTCCTGGGAACTTACCTGGTGTACTCTTTTACAGATTGTATTCTTTATTTCTGGTATGAATAGTACCCATATATATGAATAGTAACAGTATATATGAATAGTAACCGTACGTATAAATAGTATCCGTATGTAAAAATAGTATCTGTATGTATGAATAGTGACTATATATACGAATATTATCCATATGTATGAATAATATTTGTATATATGAATAGTGACTGTACATATGAATAGTACCATATGTATGAACAGTGTCTGTATGAAAACAATCCTAACTTATTTTCTCTAATCTTTCATGAAAAATCTCTGTAGCGGTATACTTAAATTTATCTGTGTACTCTTGTCCGTAACGACTTAGAGAAGTGATACTCGTATGGAATCGAGGTGAGAGATCCTACCTTACCTTGTTTGCTTATTTAATGTATATATTAAAAGTATACTCTATATATATATGTGACATGAAATTCATGCATTCATGTTATACATTGAAATGTGTAAATATGATTCTGTTGTGAACTTTTCCTGAAATGAGATGCATATGGTTGCCTATGATTGTGTAATGTGGTTGTGTTTGATCTTGATAGAAAGGGAAATAAAGTTTATGGGATCCCATAGGATGAAATAAGGGTGGAATGAAATCACTATAGCCACGTGATATTGAATATGATATTAGTCCTTTTAAGGACAGGGTGAAATAAGGTTAGACTACAGATTTGTCCCTTTGAGGACAGGGGTGAAATAAGGGAGGATACGGCAGGGGCCGTAGGGCAACGGCCACTTATTGTGGACGGGACCCGAAAAATATCTGGGAACTTGATTTAGAATTGTATGAATTGTTTGAATTGTTTGAAATGTGATTTGGTTTGATCTTAAATATGTTGTTAATAATTGCGAGGTCGATTTGCTCACTGAGTTTAAAAGCTCACATTGTTTGTACAACCTTTTTGTTCAGATCAGGTTGCCAGTGAAGAATATCCGCTAGAAGAGTAAATCACTTTGGACCTTCCCGCTATCGGGTAGGCCCCTCTATTGTTGTAGATTATGTTGCTCTGTAATCATCTAGGACATCTAGATCAGGGGTTTGGCATTTGGTTTGTATGTCAGCATAATAATATATTTTAGAATCTATTATTATGTGCAAATCATCTCTATGAATTTCAAATAAGAAAATTTGGTATATTTTCTTCAGGAATGGTTATTTTGATAATGACTAAACTCATGGGTAGAATTTATCGAAAGGCTTACAGTGATGGGATATTCATCATTGTGCCGGTCATGTGCCCAGAAAACCAGTCGTGACACTTTCCCTATGTTGCTTGGCTCCTAGAGGCTCGTCCCATAGCCCGAGATCCACCCTCCAAAGCCCGGTTGTAGAGTTGGAGTGTAGAGAGAGAAATTAGAGAGAAGGAAGAGAGAAGGAGAGGAGAGAAAGTGAAGAGAGAGAGAGGAAAGGAGAAAAATGAATAAAAAATAGGTGAGGCCACCTATATACTCGCCCGGAATGAAATTATCACTTGCTCTGCAATTGACCCTCAGTCAAGACTAGCAAAAGCAAATTCATAAAATCTCACCTCAGGTGTTTCTAAATCCTCGGTGCCCCACAAATTTCCTTATTTCACTTTAGTCCCTCTCAATATCTCAAACTCCACTTTAACCTCGAATCCATCATCTTTTCGGTACCGGACTCATAATTCATTCCCATAAGCTCTATTTTTCTTCTCGGGTTCCTACTTGGTCATTTCTCAAAAGTCCTCTATACTTTCTTTTCTTTTCACTTTAGTCCTTGAGAATTTGTAAAAATTTCCTAAATTAAAAATAAAAATTTCTATTCCCACATTTTCTTCACTAATTCAAAAAGAAAATTTTCCACATAATTAAATTTTTCACTAAACTTCAGATCAGACTTTAAATATTCATAAAAATTCTTGGGATATTACAGGGTATCAGTCAACTGATTCAGGGACATTGATCGACTGATGTGCCCTAAACTTCAAATTTTAGAGAAAGTTAACTTGGAAACATGGTGAAATTATCTAGTTTCATCATGCACATAATTTACAACACTTCCTTGCAAATTCTCTTCTACAATGAAGTTGTAATACAAGGCACTTACATATAACTCATACTTCTATGCATATACACAAATTTTGCAAAGGTCTCTAAAGGTTTACATAGGAAGTTTACATCACACTCCTTTTCTATATGTAACTACATAGCAACTATGCTAGCTTGTTCCTTGCTACCTCTTGCTTCTTTACCTCAATTTCTGAAAAGGTTAGTTAAAACATAAAACATGAGATATATAATCTTAGTAGCTAGTGTATTTAGAGAAAACATTTGAAGAACCATTTCGGTCGTAAAAGCAATTCTCAATGACTAGTTTATACTTCCATGAACATAAAAGAACTATCATAAAAGCAATCTCAATAGAAGACTCATTCCATGAAATATAAACTGATATACTAACACATAACCTATGTCTTAACTTCTTTATCAATATAGTGCATTATTCTTTGGCTACTTTTGCTACCTTAACTACTTTGGCTACTCTAGCCACTTTGGCTATTTTAGCTACTATTTTAACCACTTTATCTACTCTAGTTACTTTCTCAGGAAAAGTACTCCATGTCCCATGAGGAATTTCTGTCATCCCATGAGGAATTTCTAGGGTTCTATCTTCCTATAAGGATCTTTACATCCTATGAGGTATTTCTGTCATTCCATGAGGAATTTCTGGTTTTGTCATCCCATAAGGACATAATCTCACTTTTCAAGAGAGAGTTAACTCTATGTTCTCATGGAGAACTTCCACATATCTATAATTGCTAAATCATGGACAATATGATAAAATAACTAAATTATCTTACTTTCTAGCCCTCTTATGAAGAGAACTCTTCATCCTATGAGGAATTACTACATCCCATGAAGAGTCAAGTCCCATATTCATAAGAAAACATGTTCTCAAATATTCATGGATAGCTATACCATAAAACAATAACATATCATACATAAGCATGATAAATAACTGAAATTAAATTGTTTTTATGAATAACTAGCTACTTTGGATTTTTCCTATAGTTGAAACTTGTAGATTCTCTCCTAGTTTCTCTCTAGCTCCATTTGCTTCCTCAACTTTCAGACTTCCCCTTCTTCTATTTTCTTCCTAATAGCTGAAAATAGCTATTCTATGAATTCTTACCCTCTAGAATCTATCTAAACTAGAGAATTCAAGTTAAGAAGCTTACCTTTGGTGATTTACTTGTTAGAAACCGAACTAGGAGTCCCTTCTCTCTCTTCTTCTTCTTCTCCACGTTTCTCTCTCTTTCTCCTCTCTAAAATTTCAGAAAACTCATTTTTCTCTCTCTTATGCTTTAAAAAGAGTCTAAGGAGTCTTTTTGCCATGGAAAACCCTCTTTTACTCCTAATATCATGTTTCTAAACTTCATTGGCATATTAGGGGCATTCTAGTCAATTTCCCATTGATTTTTCAGTTGAAACCGACTTATTTTCGCATTCCAGCAGGCAATTAGTCGACTAATTTCTCATGATTAGTCGACTGATTTGAAATTAGTCGACTGATTCAACCCGATTAGTCGACTGATTGCTTCAGGACCCAAAATTTCAGCATGACAGAGAATCATCAGTCGACTGATCTCTCCTAATCAGTCGACTGATTGCAGATATTAGTAACCTAGTCCTTTTCTGATGCTATCAGTCGACTGATTGTCACCATTAGTCGACTAATTCCTTCATAACTTTATTTTTCTTCTATTCTTAGCTCATTGATCTTAATTTCTCATGCCTTTTCTTGATGACTTGCTTCTAGGCATCCCAAAAATATATTTTACTATTTTCTAACATCATTTCCAACTTAATAAAGAAAATATAACTCTAATAGGAGAAAATATGGGATGTTACACCTAGGGCGTCACTAACTTAGCTAAACTCTCTTAAGCTCTCAGGTGCGAGGTGCCTTGGGGCACCAAGCCTCTAACTCTCTACCTCGAAAGATCATTGGGCGCCTCCAAGCGCCAGGCCCCCGACTCTCTATTTCAAGAAACTTCTGGGTGCCTCGACATCAGAACATCATGACCTAGCGACAATGTAATACCCATGAAAAATAAAATATAAATGCGTGTTTTCAAACTACTGTTACTATTTACGTATATGGTACTGTTCATTTATACAATCAAAATGTCAAATACTAGATGTGGTTTGGTTATAAGAGAAAACTAGAAAGAAGTTTGTAGGAGAAAATGACGTTTTATGTGTAAAAATACCCTCAGGGACTAAATTGAAAGGACTGAATTGAAAAGAAACTTAAAGGTTTAAGGTGAAAGGATAGTTTTTCCTTTAAAGTTTCTAATAGTAAATAAACGAAAATTTTCCATCGCGTAAGGTGCACAGTAACTGCATTATTAGAAATGTCGTTTTCATGAATAGTAAATTGAATATTTTATTAGCGCATAGTGTCAAATAGTACCCTTGACTTTTGCTATAAATAGGCCCTTCCATTTCACTTCTAAACTCACACCTTCAACTTCTCTTCTTCCCTCCTTAAGTTTCTCTTGCTCCGACGCTAGGCTTCTGAGATTTTGGGCCTTTCCGTTTTTGCTTAGGTAAGGATACTATGCCCTTTCTATGTCTTTCAAATTTTAGAAGTTATTTTCTTAAGTATGCTCTGTGGTTGCGGCTTTGGCCGATCTTCCACATCAGAAAAACTGTCGTTAGCTGTTATTTTGATTCTCTGATTACCGAAATAGAATATAATCTGTGGAGAATACATGTCTAGGAAAGTTCTGGCTAAGGAAAGACTTGGTTTTTAAGTGTGTCTAGTGTGACCCTCCACTCTTTCCTGGGAACTTACCTGGTGTACTCTTTTACAGATTGTATTCTGTATTTTCGGTATGAATAGTACCCATATGTATGAATAGTGACCGTATGAATAGTACCGTACGTATGAATAGTGACCGTATGAATAGTACCCGTACGTATGAACAGTATCTGTACGAAAATGATCTTAACGTACTTTCTGTAATCTTTCATGAAAATCTCTGTAGCGGAACACTGAAATTCACCTGCGTACTCTTGTCCGTAACGATTTAGAGAAGTGATACTCGTACGGAATCCAGGTGAGTGAAACGACCCTGTTTTAATAGAGTTTTAGCATTACTGGTGATAAAAAGTATGTCGTAGGACACTCCCAAGATTCATAGAGGGAAATTGGATTCAGAATGACGAATATAATGAGATAATTAATCCAGAAGTATGGATAAGACAAAGCAAGTATCTCATGATGATATGAAATTTGAATCATATAGTTATATACTATACCTGTTATATGGATGAGTATTATATTGTGCTTCTGATTATGATATGAACTGTTGTACTATTGATTGTGATTGAGCGGTACAGTACCCCCTTCTCACGGCAAGGCGAAAAACCCGGGTTAAAGGGTGTCTTGACCAATGAGTGTGGAGACAACGATTCCCTCAGTAGGGATATAGCCCGGATTGGTGATAAATCCGTAAGGCGCCCTAGCTAAGAGGATGAGGTTGTGCGTCATGGCGGAAAAATACAAAATTGGTGAGCCGGCCTGTGTGCGCTCTCCGGGATATATTGCCATTGACGAGTACTAGTATCGTTTGTTGAATTGGATGAATTTTTCTTGTATGTAATTTCTAACTATGTCTATTGGTTGAGCTTGAGCCTTCGGATATGCTTGCATGACTGGTGATGTATTTGAATTTTATTAACGCAAGGCCGATTTGCTCACTGAGTTTAAAAGCTCACACTGTTTGTACAAACTTTTTGTTCAGATCAGGTTGCCGCCGAAGTACATCCGCTAGAGGAGTAGATCACGTTGGACCTTTCCGCTGTCGGGTAGGCCCTTCTTTTGTTATACAGTATGTTGCTCTGTAACCGTCTAGGATATCTAGGTCAGGGGTTTGGTATTTGGCTTGTATTTCAGTATGATAATGTATTTCGTACTGAGGATCTATTATTTTTAATTAAGAAAATCTGATGTATTTTCTTTGTATTTATTAAGGAATGGTATTTTGAGAATATAGAGATAATGACTAACGATTTTACTTGTGGGAAGAATTTATCGAAAGGCTTACAGTGATGGGATATTCATCATTGTACCGGTCATGTGCCTAGAAAATGGGTCGTGACAGACAAAGCCTCCCAAAATGAGCCAATCTCCCTCCCTTTGTGTTCCATGGTCCCCATGGTTGAAAATTTATTACATTTACGTGATTAATATTTTATTGAATATTTTATTAGCACATAGTATCAAATAGTACCCTTGACTTTTCCTATAAATAGGCGCTTTCATTTCACTTCTAAACTCACACCTTCAACTTCTCTTCTTCTCTCCTTAAGTTTCTCTTACTTCAATGCGAGGCCTCTGAGATTTTGGGCCTTTCCTTTTCAGCTTAGGTAAGGATACTATGCCCTCTGAGATTTTGGGCCTTTCCTTTTCAGCTTAGGTAACCATACGTATGAATAGTGACCATATGTATGAATAGTAACCGTATGAATAGTAACCGTATATATGAACAGTAACCGTACGTATGAACAGTATCTGTACGAAAACAATCCTAACGTATTTTCTCTAATCTTTCATGAAAATCTCCATAGCAGAACACCGAAATTCATCTGAGCACTATTGTCTGTAATGACTTAGAGAAGCGATACTCGTACGGAATCCAGGTGAGTGAAACGACCCCGTTTTAATAGAGTTTTAGCATTATTGGTGATAAAAAGTATGTCGTAGGACACTCCCAAGATTCATAGGGAGAAATTGGATTCAGAATGACGAATCTAATGAGATAATTAATCCATAAGTATGGATAAAATGAAATAAGTATCTTATGATGATGTGAAGTTTGAATGTTTTCAAAAACAGATTAATTGTTATCTTGATTTGTGGTTTATAAATCTATAATATAGTTATATACTATACCTGTTGTATGGATGAATATTATATTGAGCTTCTGATTATGATATGAAATGCTATTGATTGTGATTGAGCGGGACAGTACCCCCTCTCACGGCAAGACGAAAAATTCGGTTGACAGGGTGTCTTGACCAATGAGTGTGGAGAAAACGATTCCCTCAGTAGGGATATAGCCCGGATTGGTGATAAATTCGTGAGGCGCCCTAGCTAAGAAGATGAAGTTGTGCGTCATGGCGGAAATATACATAATTGGTGAGTCGGCCTATGTGCGCTCTCCGGGATATATTGCCATTGACGAGTACTAGTAACGTTTGTTGAATTGGATGAATTTTTATCTTCTTGTATGTAAGAGGATGATGTTGTGCTTCATGGCGAAAATATACATAATTGGTGAGCCGGCCTGTGTGCGCTCTCCGGGATATATTGCCATTGACGAGTACTAGTAACGTTTGTTGAATTGGATGAATTTTTATCTTCTGTCTATTGGTTGAGTATGAGCCTTTGGATATGCTTGCATGACTGGTAATGTATTTGAATTTTATTAACGCGAGGCCGATTCGCTCATTGAGTTTAAAAGCTCACACTGTTTGTACAACCTTTTTGTTCAGATCAGGTTGCCAGCAAAGAATATCTGCTAGAAGAGGAGATCACTTTGGACCTTCCCGTTGTCGGGTAGACCCCTCTTTTGTTATAGATTATGTTGCTCTGTAATCGTCCAGGACATCTAGGTCAGGGGTTTAGTATTTGGCTTGTATTTCAGTACAATAATGTATTTTATGTTGATGATCTATTATTATATGCAAATAATCTCTATGAATTTCAAATAAGAAAATTTGATATATTTTCTTCAGGAATGGTTATTTTGATAATAGAGATAATGACTAATAATTTAACTCATGGGTAGAATTTATCGAAAGGCTTACAGTGATGGGATATTCATCATTGTGCCGGTCATGTGCCCAGAAAACGGGTCGTGACAAAGTTGGTATCAGAGCAATGGTTGTTAGGTCTCCTAGTGATTACAGAGCAAGGTAACCTTAGTGGGACCTCCTCTATCGTTGTGAACCCGGGCACAATTATAGAGAGACGGCTATACTGAAAGTCCTGTAGGATGTTTCCATTTTCTTTCCCTTCGAGACTTATCTCTTTTTAGGAATTATGTTATCAGTTTTAGTTTTAGACAGATGTGGCTACACTTTTGAACTTAGTAAAGGAAAGGTTATTACTTGTTTTGATTCCATCGCTGTTGGATTAAATTTTTATATGGTGGATTTTATAAGCTGAATTCATGATTGAATTTGTGTAGCTATATTATTTTAGGGTACCAGCCAATAAAAGAAACCACTTGCATTAAAAAAAAAATTGAAGGATTACATTGCAAAAAAGAAGAAGTTTACTCATGTATGAGTAATCTAAAAGCGAGGTGGTCTTGGATTAGGAGGGTTGTATTGTATCATCACCCCTCGACCATTCCTTGGAGCAAGAGACAGAGCAATGTCGCGGAGGGTAGTGTAAATTCCATTCATACAATCAACACTTCTTTGCTGTTGATTGCAGAAGCACTGGGTGGACCAATAGAAAAACCTATCTATTCTCGAAGTCATTGCCACGTTATTGCGTTTGGTTAACTTCTCCAGATCTTTTATCATCTTCTTGAGGTTTTTCACCTCCTGCTCTAAACAGGCGATTTTGTCCTCTGAGCTATGGCCTGTGCTAATCTCCTCGGCTTCCTCAATCTTCTTCATCTTCTTCTCCTTTTGATTTTCTTGAGATTCCTCGAGAGGCCTTTTGCCCTTGTCCCTACCTAAACTTAAGTTTAAGTCAAGTTCTTTTTCCTTAGCCTCTACTGTGAGATCAATGTGCTTCCTTGAGGCCATGATTTGAAAAAAATTTAGAAATTTTTGTAAGAGTATGAGGCGAGAGGAATACTGGGGGATTGTAGGCTCAGAGATTATTACTCTTTGTGGTGTGGTAACTGAGAACGCTGAGAAGGTTTTTATAGAGAAAAAATTTGGACTAAGAGACAAAGAAGATATCTCTTCACCGCACCCCTACACGATCAACCTATGGATTTCTGCAAGCTGGAAGCCAGAAGTCTAGGGTAGGTGTACACACCAACAATGCGTCGCATTAATGCCAAAACCAGGAAAGTCAATATTCGGTGGATTTGCGGTCGATTTTACTTGGTTTTCCCATTTCTCCCGTTGGCATTTTTCCAAATTCAAAGAAGTTGACGATATAGCCATTAAAGATTGCCTTGGATGCTTTTATGATGAACTGAAATGCATTTCTCTGTTTTATTGTGTTGTTCTTAAGAGCCTTCAGTTGAGTATAATATACATAATGGATTGAATCATGTTGTAATTACATGTATGTATGTTATTCATGCATAATGAGTGAAGGCTACGATCAAGGAGAATATGTGATGATCCTACATATACTCATAGAGATGTGAAATCAAAATGACTTGGATAGAATGAAATGTGTAGATGATGATATATCTTCATGGTTACACATACTTACATATAATGCTCTCATGGGCAAATGAAAGGCAGTGATTTCCTTACATCATGATAATGCTTAAGGCATGCGACCGTAAGCAGTTAACTTTGTTTTAAAATATATATATTTACATATATATTATGTGTAAGTCTAGAGTAAAGACACCGATTAGAATCTAAGATACGGCCAATATGAGGCTACCTAATCATAGAGGGACATCGTGATATGGGATTACAGGATAAAACAAGTTTAGAGGGAGAAAATCTCAGACTGAAGAGCATAGTTAGTCAAAATTTTGAGAAAGGTCAAGATTAGCCAAAAAAATTTTTCAAGAAATCTTTGACTTATGTTAATTGCATTTACTATTTTTCTGCATGTCCGACATTAATTGCTGGCATTGCGACGTATGTGATCTGTAAACCTTATAGCGAGCGGCGTATAGGTTGTGGTGGTTTTAGCTTTAGGGGCTTCGGGTTGTCTATAAATCTTGTACGCCCATTACCCCACTCATCACACCAAGCGAACTTCTTTCATTACATACCTATTTCTCAATCTCCATTCCTTCTCATTCGAAGTTATTTCTAAGATCCCTAGAGCAATGGCCGATAATAAGTCTTTCAACTTGAATTTTGAGACTGGCAATGTAGAGCTTGATTTAAATCTAAGTCTCGGAAACAACAAAGGGAAGAGACTTGTAGACAGGTCACCAGAAATTAAGAAGAGAAAGAGGAATGTAATAGAGTTGGAGGAGGACAGTACTGCAACATCCTCAGAAAATAAGCTTGTGTTCCTGGAGCGTAAGATAGAGAGCCTGGAATACAAGACAGAGGACCAGAAGCGACTAATAAATCGTCTCTTTGAAAACCAAGAGAAACTGATAAACTGTCGTTTTGGGGAACTAGCTAATCGAGTTGATAGACATTCAATGTTTGCAACTCAAAATTTTCGTGACCAACAAGCAAGGTGTATTGACTGTATGAACGGAGTAACTTCTGCTCTTCGCCAAATTTCCCAGACGTTTCCTCCAAAAACCCTTTCTAGGCTACAACGATTAGCTTCCTCCTTAAGGTCTGAAGCACCTTCCTCTTCTAGACCTGGAGCACCTTCTACATTTCAAAAGCCTCCTCGTCCTTAATTTATTTTTTCTTTTGTTTGTACCTAAAGCTATATTTGGTCTAAGCTTCACGTATTAAAATTATCTATGTACTAGAAATAAAATTTAAGTTAGTATTTAGATCTTCTTTGTTGAAGTGATTCCTTTTACTGAAAAAACTTGAGGAATGAGAAGATGTTGGACTTGTTATATTTCATACTTGATTCTAAAGCAGAGTATGGTAATATCTTTTTGACTGAGCAGAGTTACTAAAATGATATTTCATTGCACTTCTGAGCTATGGAGGAATGCTGAATAAGTATTTTATGAACCTATATATATAGAAAACTATGGGTTTGCCTCAATCATTGAAGGGATGCGACTCTATATAAGTTATTGAGGTGAGAGGAATTTTTATATATATAATTATGCATAAGGAGTATGTTATTTACTTAACACATTTTCTAGGATTGTTCTTCCTAGAGATTCATGTAATAATTTCATGTAATGATTTCATTTTATATGACGCCATCAGCTGAGAGTGTCGCCTTAAGGTAGAAGGATCGCCTTTGGGCAAGAGTATTACCTATGGCCAAAATGACGCCTTCGGGTAAGGTACTTGTATTCGTAAAAGTTATAAGCTATGTGTGTGGAAACATGTGTTCTGATATTCAGTATGAACTAGAAAGACCACGTGCCACTTTTGAAGACGACATCTATTTGAGGTTTTACATAGAGACAAAGTTCGTCTCTGATTAAATGGTTTAAGTTTGGTAAAGGTTATGAGGATGAGACACTTTATGGTACAAAAGATTGTGGAGAAAATCAAACTGATGAGGAAGAGAATGTTTGCTGTTTAGAAAAGGCAAAAGTCCTATGCAAATCATTGATAATGCGGTCTAGAGTTCACAGTTGATGTTATAGTGTTCTTGTAAATCTTACCAAGGATGTGAAGATGTTTGGAAAGAAAGAGATACAAAGGATGAGATATAGACGAAGTAATCACACTTATTTCAGTCTTGAGATGAGTTTTGAATTCGGGGGACCGAATTCTCTTAAGGAGGTGATAATGTAATACCCAAGAAAAATAAAATATAAATATTTGTTTACAAACTACTGTTACTATTTCAGTATACGGTACTATTCACCCGTATAATACTATTTACGTATACGATACTGTTCATTTATACAATCGAAATGTCAAGTACTAGATGTGGTTTGGTCATAAGAGAAAACTAGAAAGAAGTTTGTAGGAGAAAATGACGTTTTATACCCTCAGGGATTAAATTGAAAGGACTGATTTGAAAAGAAACTTAAAGGTTTAAGGTGAAAGGATAGTTTTCCCTTTAAGTTTCCAAGAGTAATAACAGAAAAATTTTCCATCGTACGCGTGAGGTGCACAGTAACTGCATTATTAGAAATGTCATTTTCATGAATAGTAAATTGAATATTTTATTAACACATAGTATCAAATAGTACTCTTGACTTTTCCGCGCTTTCATTTCACTTCTAAACTCACACCTTCAACTTCTCTTCTTCTCTCCTTAAGTTTCTCTTACTTCAATGCTAGGCCTCTGAGATTTTGGGCCTTTCCTTTTCAGCTTAGATAAGGATACTATGCCCTTTCTATGTCTTTCAAATTTTAGAAGTTATTTTCTTAAGTATGCTCTGTGGTTGCGGCTTTGGCTGATCTTCCACATCAGAAAAACTGTCCTTAGCTGCTTACATATTATTTTGATTCTCTGATTACCGAAATAGAATGTAAACTGTGAAGAATACATGTCTAGGAAAGTTCTGGCTAAGGAAAGACCTGGTTTTTAAGTGTGTCCAGTGTGACCCTCTACTCTTTCCTGGGAACTTACCTGGTGTACTCTTTTACAGATTGTATTCTCTATTTTTGGTATGAATAGTAACCGTATGTATGAATAGTAATCGTATGAATAGTAACCGTACATATGAATAGTAATTATACATATGAATAGTGACCGTATATATGAACAGTAACCGTACGTATGAACAATATCTATACGAAAACAATCATAACGTATTTTCTCTAATCTTTCATGAAAATCTCCATAGCAGAACACCGAAATTCACCTGAGCACTATTGTCTGTAATGACTTAGAGAAGCGATGCTCGTACGGAATCCAGGTGAGTGAAACGATCCCGTTTTAATAGAGTTTTAGAATTATTGGTGATAAAAAGTATGTCGTAGGACACTCCCAAGATTCATAGGGGGAAATTGGATTCAGAATGACGAATCTAATGAGATAATTAATCCATAAGTATGGATAAAATGAAATAAGTATCTTATGATGATGTGAAGTTTGAAGGTTTTCAAAAACAGATTAATTGTTATCTTGATTTGTGGTTTATAAATCTATAATATAGTTATATACTATACCTGTTGTATGGATGAATATTATATTGAGCTTCTGATTATGATATGAAATGCTATTGATTGTGATTGAGCGGGATAGTACCCCCTCTCACGGCAAGACAGAAAACCCGGTTGACAGGGTGTCTTGACCAATGAGTGTGGAGACAACGATTCCCTCAGTAGGGATATAGCCCGGATTGGTGATAAATCCGTGAGGCGCCCTAGCTAAGAGGATGAGGTTGTGCGTCATGGCGGAAATATACATAATTGGTGAGCCGGCCTATGTGCGCTCTCCGGGATATATTGCCATTAACGAGTACTAGTAACGTTTGTTGAATTTGATGAATTTTTATCTTCTTGTATGTGAGAGGATGATATTGTGCGTCATGGCGGAAATATACATAATTGGTGAGCCGGCCTGTGTGCGCTCTCCGGGATATATTGCCATTGACGAGTACTAGTAACGTTTGTTGAATTGGATGAATTTTTGTCTTCTGTCTATTGGTTGAGTATGAGCCTTTGGATATGCTTGCATGACTGGTAATTGTAATATCTCAAGAATTTATATGAATATTTAAAGTCTAATTTGAAATTTAGTGAAAAATTTAATTACGTGAAAATGTGCTTTTTGAATTATTGAAGAAAATCTGGGAATAGAAATTTTAATTTTTAATTTAGGAAATTTTTACAAATTCTCAAGGACTAAAGTGAAAAGAAAAGAAAGTATAGAGGACTTTTGAGAAATGACCAAATAGAAACCTGAGAGGAAGAATAAAGCTTATGAGAATGAATTATGAGTCCGGTACCGAAAAGATGATGGATTCGAGGTTAAAGTGGTATTTGAGACATCGAGAGGGATTAAAGTGAACAAATCTTATAAGCTAAGGTGGCTATGAGCGATTTTATCGAAAAAGAAATTAGTGGGGCCCACACATACAATTATTAGTTTTTCTTCTCCTTCTTCCTCCCGAAGCTTCATGTTCTTCGTTCATTTCCATCTTCCCTTCTTCAATCATTTCTCAAATTTTCATCCGGCGATCTTGTATTTTCTAACCATACTTCCGATTCTCAGGAGTTCTAGAGGTAAAGAGGTAAGTTTTATCTACTCTATTTCTCTTTTTCTCCATTTTCGGACCTATGGAAGAAAATTAAGATTTTGAGTTTTAATGGATGAATTTAAGTGTGGATGTTAATGTAAAACATTCTTAGGTGGTTTATGATGTTATTAGAACAACAAATTTCGTAGAATTTGGATATTTGAAAAAGTTAGTGTTCTTGATGAAAATTTGAGATTTGAGCTTGGATTGTTGGTAGAAATTGGGGGTTTTGGTGTTAAAACACTCCTTAGACATTAAGGATGAAAACCCATGGAAGAAATCAAAAGAAATGTTTTAGATATGATTTTAGGATTTTTGGATGAAGAACACGAAGAACATCGAAAATTTTCCCCAGAAATTACTGTTCACCGAGAAAATTTTTCCAGATTTTCTCGTTACTGTAGCGTTGACTCGGTCAACGTTACTGTAGCATTGACTTGGTCAACGTTACTGTAGCTGCGTTGATCGTTGACTATTACTGTAGCATCAGTTTTTTTTTAATATCGTTGAAAAGCTCTTTGAGTCTAGTTTCCAATGGTATAAGTGTCATTTAGAAATTCATTACCGGTTAGGAGTTATGACTTAAGATGTGAGTAAAGGTCGAGAGTAGTGATAGGAAATTTCTCTATTTTGTAACCCTAATGGTTTTTACCTGGTTACAATAGGGATGATTGGGGCGCAAGGTGGGAGCGCCGAGAGCGTGGAATCCAGGTGAGTAGGCAACCTTGCAAAATTAATTTAATAAATTAGTCAAAGCACAATATAAATCTCATTTGCGTTGTTTGTGAAATTGAGAAGATTATCAGTGTGTGTTCAGGTTGAGAAAAAGTATAATATCATTGGAAGGTATTTTATTACCTTTGAGAATTGATTTCTCTAGTTGACTAAAGAACTAGATGTGATTGTTCCTTGAATAAATTGGAACATTTTGTAAGTGAATAACCTTACTAAACTAATGTGATCTTATTAGATAAGGTACAATACAAGTCTTGTTTATAACATTATTGAAGTGAGAAATAATCAATCTCGCTGTTGATAATATATGATGATTGTTATGGTTGATGATAGACATTCAAGGGAATAAAAATATGTGTAAATTCATTTATTTCATAGTAATTATATTGTGATAAATTCTCACTATTTTATTGATGAGCAAAAGATCTACGAGATCTAATACACGAGTTTGAAAGGGTTAGAGTCCCATACTACTCGGTGTATAAATGTGAAAATCTATGCACGAGTTTGAAAGGGTTAGAGTCCCATACTACTCGGTGTATAAATGTGAAAACCTATGCACGAGTTTGAAAGGGTTAGAGTCTCATACTACTCGGTGTATAACTGTGAAAATCAATACACAAGTTTGAAAGGGGTTAGAGTCCCATATCACTCAGTGTATAAATGTGAAAATCTATGCACGAGTTTGAAAGGGTTAGAGTCTCATACTACTCGGTGTATAAATGTGAAAACCTATGCACAAAGAGTTTGAGGGTTAAATTCCCAAGTCACTCAGTGCAAGTATTTATGGCATATAATACTATAATTATTTAAAATAAATGATAGATTGATTGTATTAGTAAATGTGGTGTTTGTGCTTATGATATTTTCATGTACAGTTGTTTACTCACTGAGTTATGATAAACTCACACTCTCCATGATTATCTTTTCAGATACAGTGGTTGAGGAGAAGAATTTATAGCCTTTAAGGATATACTCCACTTTTGTCTTGTAAACAATTGGTAAGGATTAGGAAACGCTCTGTAATCTAGTAGGTCACCTAGGCTTGGGAGGTTGTATAGTACTGTATAGTGTTTGAAAGTTGAACATTTTCTGAATATGTATACAAAATATCTTTCTTGGAATATTTATGATTCACATAATTATGGATATTAAGAATGTTCACAGAGATTATGTGGTACCACGGAGGTACACCCTAGGTATTTTATGTTTATATCACATGTAAGTTTTGGGATGTGACAGTAATGTATTTGAATTTTATTAACGCGAGACCGATTCGCTCATTGAGTTTAAAAGCTCACACTGTTTGTACAACCTTTTTGTTCAGATCAGGTTGCTAGCGAAGAATATCTGCTAGAGGAGTAGATCACTTTGGACCTTCCCGTTGTCGGGTAGACCCCTCTTTTGTTATAGATTATGTTACTCTGTAATCGTCCAGGACATCTAGGTCAGGGATTTAGTATTTAGCTTGTATTTAAGTACAATAATGTATTTTATGTTGATGATCTATTATTATATGCAAATAATCTATATGAATTTCAAATAAGAAAATTTGATATATTTTCTTCAGGAATGATTATTTTGATAATAGAGATAATGACTAATAATTTAACTCATGGGTAGAATTTATCGAAAGGCTTATAGTGATGGGATATTCATCATTGTGCCGGTCATGTGCCCAGAAAACGGGTCGTGACACTAACCATCCAAATGTTCAGTTAATCTATTTATTACACCAAACACCATGGACATCAATGGAACACGAAGGAATTTAGCACCCAAGCCTCAATGGAGAAAGAGTGTAAGATAGGATTTATTAGAAAGAGGAGTAGAAAAAGAAGTGGAAGTTAAAATACTTACCTAGCTCCCCTTAGAACCAGATCAACAATAGCCCCCTCCTCTTCCTCTCGATCACAACTCAGCAAGCCACACAAGAAGGAGATAGGGGAGAGAACAAGCCAATAAGATATACATACACACTTATCGCTGGGGAGGAAAAAGAAATAAAGAGGAGAGGTTTCAAGGATGTGGGCCCCACCTCTCTTATAAAATGATCAATACCTATAAGAGTTTCCGACAAATTATTTACCCCATGTTCATTCCAAATCATATTTTCTCTACACATAATGTAAAATAAATTCGAAATTCACATAATGATCAATAACCATAGTATGCAATACCAACAGTTTACATACAACTAGTCTTAATAGATAAAAGAAATAAAAGGAAAGAAAGGGAGAAATTTACGAGTATTACACAATTAAAGCAAATTCGACATTTTTTCTTCTTTTTTTTCTTTTTCTATGACTGATTTTCTATAAGTGAAGCAATAGAAAAGAGAATCAAAAAAAAAAAAAAGATGAAATTCCGTACTCTATCTCCAACCTCTACGGTCCATGCTACCAGATGGTAAAAAAAAGGGAACAGCGATGAAAATCACAATTCCATTCCAACGAATTTTATGATAGCAAACGACTCCATAGAGTGTGTGCTCATTTAAGAATCATATGCTACTGCAAATCTAAGAATCAGCCTAGCCTCTATGATCATGAAGCTACTGGTAAGGAGGACAATTTCATGATTTTGGCATTCGGTTATTAAATTCTTTGGGGGTTCTCGACTTTTCAGAAACTCGAATTTCAGATATTTCTCACTATTTCATGTTTTTTTAGATTTCTGTTTATTTACTTTTTCTTTTTTAATCAAAATTCGAGCTTTTCATAACTTTATCCATTTTTTTAATGCCATTTATAGACTATTTCATGCTTCTTATTCTTGTCCTATTTCTGGATTTAAGAGCTGCATAACGACTCATTAAATTCTTAATAACTGAATATTTTGCGAAACATTTAAATATGGATAATTCTAGTTATGGATTTTTCTGTCTGCTCCTTTAGAGTTAAGCTTTTGGTCGTTGAATAACTGCATTTACAATACTCTCACCAATGTTCTAAAAATCAAATCAAAAATCAATAAAGATACTAGCACACTTCACAGTTTAATTAAATTAGAACCAATAATAATTAAATATATATATAATTTTATATATTAAAAATATATATTATAACAAATTAATAAATATTTTTATATGTAATTTTAATAAATTTTTATTATTATACATATGTATATATAATTACTTTTCTTTTCTTTTCTTTTTTCTTACTTGTTTTTATGACAAAAATAATATTATTATAAAAAATAAAAAAATAAAAACTTGTTAAATTTCATATAATGTAAAAAATAATTGTATTTTATAATTTTTTTTACAAAAATAAATTCATTTGATTTATCAATTCATCAATTTTTAAATTGTTCAATTAGTTTTTGCCTAATATTTTAAATTAATTGGACCAGAGCAATGATTAATTTCCAACATGTCCAGTCCGGTTATGTACTCATAATTACAGTTGCTCCCTGGACAGGGAACAGGGACAGCTATATAATATATACCACTACCATCTTGGACCATACCCCTGTATAATTATACCTATACGACAAAGGGTATGGAACACGGCAGGTAAACAGAACGCTTGACGTTTTCTTTGATCACCTACCTACAGAGTCATACCAAAAGATAGATTGCAAGATAGAGGAAAAATCAAGGTTCCAGCAATACCATATGATAATTCATCAAGCCTGAACATTTACTAAAACAGGTAGATCTGCTACCTTTAACTTCTTTTACATTCTCTTATTATCAAGTACAGCAGCAATATATATAATAGACTTATGGTATACAATAACAGAAGGAAAGGGACATCAACAAAGAATAGGTTGGTCCATTGAGGACCTTCATGATGAATTACTTCAAGCACAACAGTGGAAACGTCTCATGGCCAATGCATAACCAAGCAAGAAGTTTTCTGCTCAGAAACCTCACCTTCATCAGACACAACATTATGGAACGTCAAATCAAATTGATGACCAAGTAGAAGGTCTTCTGCTTGATCAGGTTCACTGGTTCAGGCCTTAGGGGAAAGAATCTCCTTAATGGAGGACCAGGTTCCAGTGACAGCGATGATGAACCCAAAGACCACAATTGCTCCATCATAAACAACACAGCTCCAACCCAACTCTTGCTTGAACACAAGACAGTGAAACATGGCAGGTAATACGAAGCTAAGGAGAACACATACACTGCTTCCCACAAGGGATAGAAAATCTGCAAAATTAGGCACTGTAAGGGCCACCAAGCTTACCCCCAATACCATCGACCACCTCAACCACAAGCAGTACCTAGAGTCACAGAATCGTCTCTCTACCACCTCATAGACAGGGTTCATCATCAATGGGAAAGTGATGAACAAGTTGATGGAGAGACCCAACTGTACCAGAGTGCTCACTAGACCTTGTCCTAGATTGGTAGTGATGATATCTTTGGTTTCCAAACCAAAAGCAAAGTAACCCAGAGCTCCAAATGCTCCAAACAATAGAGCAATGACTGTCATTCCCAACCCCAAGACTCTACCAAATTTCTCTTTGTCTTTAGTCTCTGATTCCAATGGCAAAATCATTCCAATTCCTTCAAAGGCATAGACAGCCACACCCAGACCATATAACAGTACAGAGAAACCCCCAAATGCCTCCAAAGCAGGCCTATTCTTCATAAAGATAAAGACATCCTCCACCATTACCACACTCTTAGCAGCAATATCAACCGCATCAGCCACAACGCTGAGAGGAGCTAAATGGGTCAAAGTAGGAATAGAATTCAACCCTAATTGAAAAGGAAAACAAACCCACAGAAATAAAACCTTCGGCGTTAAACCCAAAAATGGGGTTGTGCCTGTGTTAGCAACCAGATGGGCTAAAGTAGTAGCTACGAAAATAAGGTAGCTTACACAGAACCCAGCTTGAGAAAGAATGATCATGGCGTCAACGGAGAACCTCCCAACGGGGCCACAGACGGCGAACCCGAGATCGCCGAAGGAATTGATTTTGGAGAAACCCAGTTTGGATTCGAGCTTGCGGCGAGTGTACACCAGAAGCATCATGCAGTGGTAGGTGAGAAACGCGACCGCGAAGAGCATGAGCAAGCCCAAGATCCAGCCAGTTCTCTTGAAGCTGTAAGGGAGACCAAGGACTCCAGCGCCTACTATGGAGATGAAGATATTGGCGAAGGTCTTGAAATTGGAGGAGAGAGGGGGTGATTTGCCGATAAGAGGGGTGTCTTCTCGAGGGTAAGGAGGTAAGGAATGCGAAGATGAGCCTGCTTCCTTATCAAACCCCATTGGATTGCCCCTCTTAGTTTTTCTGCTTCCGCGATGGTTAATTTCCCAATCTACTGAAATGGTGATCAAGCAAGTCTGAATTGAATCTGCAGCAGCAGCAACGATACAGATTACAGAGAGTGAAGATTGAAGGAGGAGACGAAGGGGCAAACGAAGAAATGAGATGAAGATGGAAGGGACGACCGTATAGCACCTTCTGAATTGGGATTGTAAATATAATACAAACAACAAATGCTAATAAAGAAATAGAGAATGGAAAATTAAATTTAAAAAATGATCAGATTCAATTCAACTTGCAGAATCTGCAGGAAAAATGAGGGAGAAAAGGCCCATCAACATCAAGGCATCAAGTTGCTTGAAGTAACGCCGAAAAAAAAAAACTGATTGAAATGGCCAAATTGGCAACGTCCTTGTATCATTGAAGAATCTATTTGACTTCAAAATAGTATATCTTCAAATTTTTGCGGATTAAATCTAAAAAAGAAATCGCCTACTCTAATTAATCAAGTCATGGTTTTTCTGTGAAACTTCAACTAAATTTTTTGTTTGAATACTTTTCAGAGCACGTTTATTCAATAGATTTATATAAATACTTTTTTAGTTGTTAGTTTCGATATTGGAATTCAGAAAAGACCAATATGTTAAGAATTAGAAAAAAAAAATTTGAATCAAAGTAATATTACTTCTCAATAAAAAAATAAAAAACCTATTGAACTTGTAGTTTAATACTTTAGAACATGTTTGATATGTAAAGTTAATTGTGAGTGAAAGGGAATCCAATGGCTCCAATGAAATGGACTGGGAAATTCCTTCTCATTTATTTTTGGATGAAAAGAAATTATAGTAATTAAATTTTAATTTTTATTATTTTATCTTCTTATTTTTTATATTAAACATGTATAAAATAAAAATTTATCCCCATTAACTAATACTAAACATGTTTGAATAGTTCATAAAAATGAAATCCTTCTCTTTTAATAAATACCAAATAGGGTATAAGTGATATAGGATGAAATATTATAGGTAGAGGCCTAAGTTCGAGCCTTCTTATTATAAAAAAATTATTAAAGTTCTAATTTGTTTTGTATAATTAATATTATTTTAGTCAAGGTAGTGCAGTAGTTGTATAATTTACTCTTTAAAAAAATTTGTCATGTTAATTTTAAAACTATTTTTTAATCTTCATTTCTTTTTATTAAAATGTTTTCAATGATTATTTCATTTTATTTTATTTACTTTTTTGTTTTGAGATTTAGTGTTTAGGATTTTAGATTTTAACAATTTAAGCTTTATAATTTTGAGGAAAATTGATAAATAATAGAAACAATAATATTTTAATTTACAATTTTTGAATTACTATTAACTATTGTATTGGATGAACTATTTTCAACAACTTTTATTAATCTTTAACCGATAATCTAAGAAAAATATCTAACTAGATTTAATTAACCATCTTATCAAATTTTTGGGCGACCTTACAGGGAAGTTGGGTTCCCAACTATCCGATTTTTATTCAATGGGGTGTTAGGATTTGTGCAATATTTTAGTCAAATAAATTATTTTAATATTAAATAATTTTTTATTTTTTATAAGACAAAATGAGTTTAAAAATTATAAAAAAAAATCTACAGTTAATTATATATTTATAATAAAATTTTTATTAGAATATGATAAATATATAGTTCTCCAATCAAAACATGATAAATGGATAATCGTTTTTAAAAAATAATTGTATACTTTTTACAATTCAATATTACATGATTGATTTTCAAAGAACTTTTTTACACATGTTCTATTTTTAATAAAAAACCTAATAACAAATATTAAAAAAAAATATGTACAAGTATTGTTCTTAAGAATTAATCTCACTTAGCATATTGCAAAATAAGTAGAGTTTGATTGGTGCAATTCTACATTTGTTTTATATTTTTAATTGCTATTTTTATTTTGTTTGATCCTATTACTAAAAATAGAATATATGTAAAAAGTTTCTTGAAAATATACAATTATTTTTTAAAGATTATACACTTATGGTGTTTATATTGAAAAATTATACATTTATTATATTTTAATTAAAAGCTTCATTGTAAGGGTATATTGAACTGTAGATAAATTTTCTTTTTCAATTTTTAAATTCATTTTATCTTATAAAAAATAATAAAGCTTTATTAATATTAAAATAATTTATTTAACTAAAATCTAATACAAATCTCAACACCCCACTAAATAAAAATCAAATGATTGAGAGCTTGACTTCTGCCGTGACCAATTCTTTAACAATCACATATTATGCCAAAGGAATTTCTTCAAAAATGAATCATATAATGCCGAATTGTAAATAATATTTACTTACTTACTCTTTGATAGGGATGGCTTTTATTTGTGTGTATAGTTGGGTAAAGGCCTTCAAGGAACCTCAAATGGGATTAAAGGATGACCATTTCATGTCGTTTTCTTTACTAATTTCTTAGGTGAATCGGAAGCTTCGGATATTTCTTCTAATTATCTTCCTTATGACACCAAAACAAAGAAAACTTATTGGACGTCATCTTAACTAACTCAAAGGTCAAATATGACAGCCCACCTACATTTCTTTTCTGGTCCGAATTTTCTCTATTTTTAGGGTCAAAATGAGTATGTAATTCACAAATTATAACCATATATTTTATAAGTAAACGTATGATTTAGTCTTGCAAAAAAATTAATTTGTATTAAATTTATAATTTATAGAAATTAATTTGTTAAACAATTGAATTTTATGGACTAAACAGTAAAAAAAAAAACATATTTGAAAGACTTTATCTAGATCTATTGAGAATCCTCGTGTCTTCTATCAGCTTGCTAAGTGAGATGCGAATTTTCGATATGGATCATCCGGACAGAATCTACAAAGGGTCTCGCTTAAATTAATAGTCTAATACTCTCCCCTCATAGCATAACACCATTGAATTTTGCAATCAAACATTACAATTATGTAACTAAAATACCACACGAAAGAAAATTAAGCCTCCATAATCCGCCGGAGAAGGTGATCTAAATTGAACATATTCTTATCTCTGAAATATTTTTCTTCAGCAACACAGAGTAGCATTGAATTCCAAATGAAATAGTCAGGAAGTATACCCTTATTCATCATTTCTAAGAAGAGAGACAAGGCGTTCTGAAGGTCACCCTTCCTACAAGAAGCGTCAATCAGAGGACTGTAAGTTTCTCTGTTAGGAACACACCCTCTTGCAACAATGTCCTCCGTGAACTTCAAGGCACTGTCAGCTTTTCCTTCTCTGCAAAACCCGGTGATGATGGCATTGAATGTGGATGGAACTGGATGGCAATTATTAGCAATCATTTCATTCATCAACTCGATTGCTTCACGCACACAACCTTCCTGTGAAAATCCACGAACAAGGCTGTCATAAACCAGAATACTTGGAACCCCACCTTCTCTTATCATCTGGTCATAAACCTTTTTGGCTTCCTCAATAGCATTCTCCTTGCAGTGCCTTAAAATCGTCAGGCTTCTAGCAACAGCTCTGGGAAACAACTTTTCCATCATTTTCAGAAATTCAATTGCCTCATCAGAACGATTATGCGTAAACAGACCATATATTATGCCGTTGTAAGGACTGATACGCCCACAAGAGCCCTCTTTGCTGTCTTCCATTAGTTCCAAAATGGTAAAACCATCTTCAATTCTTCCTTCCGAACACAAACCTCTAATCATTGTGTCAAATGTAATGAAGTTCCGTTTAATCCCATCGGTTTTCATGTCATTAAAAAGACTGAAAGCCATATCTGACATCCCAGACTCCCAAAAACCAGATATCAGTATATTGTAGGTGTCTACATTTGGAAGACAACCTTTACTTTCCATCTCCTTCAAGAAATGAAGCCCAACTTTTGCTTTTCCCACCTTACAGAAGCCTTTTATCAAGGTGTTATAAGCCACTGCGTCCACTTTACCTCCCATACTCTCAACTCTTTCTAAAACCTCAACAGCCTCTGATACACGCCCAACATTGCATAGAATTTCTACAACCTTAGTTACTGTAACAACATCAGGCACAAAACCCATACCAAAGCTCTTCTCTAGTAACACAAGAGCTTGAACTAGATTCTCTTCCTTGCAATACCCAGATATCAATATATTATATGTGACATCATTTGGTTCCTCCATTTCATTCATCAAGCTTCTAGCCCTCCCAACTTTCCCATTCCTGCAAAGTGCATGGAGTAATGTGTTGTAAATCACAGTGTTTGGTATAATACCCCGAGACTTCATCAACTGCAGTAGCTTAAAACCCTCACCGATTCTATTTGTCAAGCAAAGTCCTTTCATTAAAATCCCAAAAGTATAATAATCACCTTCAACACCATTGCCCATCATACTCTTCCTATAAAACTCCCTAGCTATGTCGATATCCTCCTTAACAAGAACATCCAAGATTGAATTGAAAATCTTCAAGGATGGTTTGCTATGGAACTTATAGACCAAATCAATAACTTTGAGTACCTGCCGAATCATTCTTGCCCGACCAAGCCCGCGAATGATGGTGATGAATATATCCTCGCCTGGGGGAGACCCAACTGAGTGAGGCATTTCATCGAGCAGTTGCTTGACAGTATCAAAACGGCGGAAAGTGCAGAGCTTGTGGATCAATGCGCGGTATGTGGATTGAGAGTGAGCAAAATTCGGGAGTGTGGTGGCCCATCTGAAAGTTTGCAGAGCTTGGGACGCAGATTTTTGCTCCAGTATAAGATGGGAAACATGGTTGTGGGTTAGGACAAGGGAAGAAGAAGAAGAAGATGACGATGATGATGACGATGAAAGGGGATTCACTTGGAAGACGGGAAAAATCCTCTGATGGACACAACGGGTTAAAGAGCATACTGAATATGCCAAGGCGTTGCAGAATCTGGGCATTGAAGGGAGTGACGATGCTTTTTTTTTTTTTTTGCCGCCTTCTTAACGGCTACGCTTCCTTACCCCGCCAATGGCCTCGCTGAAGTGGGCAAGGTAAATGACGGTGGCGCAACGACACCGTTTCATACCGTTCACTGGTTCGGCTCTGAAACTTTGTATTGTAACTCTAGCATTTGGTAACGCTGGAGATGGTGTTTATCTCTTTCTCTCTGGTAAATGGTAACTGCTGAACTGAATCAGCCACCAACGCTGTATAGCTTTGCCGTTATAATTTTTAAAATTATGAAATGGATTCAGAATTAATTTTTATTAGCCAATTATTAGTTAATATTGGTTGAAATACTGATATTAGTATTAAAATTTATATCAGCGCTGACTATATACTATTTATGTTGGCAATAACTAGTCATGTGAATTTAAAAAAAAAAATTCAGTTTATTCACTTAGATTTTTAGTTAAAATTTTTTTTATCTAATTTTTTCATCTTCTACTTTATCTAGCTTCCTAATTCAAGAATATGTTTTTGTCAAAATATTTCTTACAAACTTTTTTATTTATTCACTATAGTCCCTATTCTTCACTTTCATACTTTTTTTCTTACAATTTGGTCTTTTAAATCAGTCTATAATTTTATTTTTAGTCATGATATGATTTAATCTATTATTTCTATCCAAAAACAATACAAGAAATAAATTAAAATTCTAGTTTCAAAACTTACCTTTTATTCACTTAGGTTTTTGGTCAAAATTTTTTTGTCCAATTTTTGATATAAACTAGTTTTATACTTCGTCTAGGTCCTTAGTTTAAGAATATATATTTTTTGTCAAAATATCCCCTACAAACTTTTCAATTTGTTCACTGTAGTTCCCTGTTCTTCACTTTCATGCTTTTTTCTTATGGTTTGGTCTTTCAAATCAACCCATAATTTTATTTTTAATCATATTATTTCTACCCAAAAACAATACAATCTATCATTTATACTTAAGTGAATAAAACTGTCACATCCCAAAAATTGAGCATGTGAAAAGATACTACTCATTTGATAAAATTCTCAAACATACGTTATTTACATGTATTCTGTAAGGTTTTACATTCAACCTTAATCATTCATTCCACACTACAGAATTATATTCATCTGATAAGCAAATATAGACATACATAGTCTGATATTTCTATCTCATCGCAAGCCTAGGAGACCTATAGTAAGTACAGAGCGTTCCTAGTATCCACATTAATAAGTACTGGTATCCCACCAGACAGAAATAGAGGATAATTCCAAGGGGCTTCTATTCTTCAAACGGATACTCTTGTTCTTTGTTTTCTGTATCTGAAAAAAATAATCATAGGGAGTGTGAGTTTATTTAAAAACTCAGTAAGTAAATAACTGTACTATATAAAATATCAAAAGTACAAATACCACATTTACTCATATAATTAATTGTCTTATACATCGAGTAGTATGAGACTCTAACCCTTTCAAACTCATGAATAAGATTTCATAGATATACACCGAGTAGTATGGGACTCTAACCCTTTCAAACTCGTGAATAAGATCTCATAGGTATACGCCGAGTAGTATGGGACTTTAACCCTTTCATCTCGTGTATAGGTTTCATAGATATGCACTGAGTAGTATGGGACTTTAACCCTTTCAAACTCGTGAATAAGATCTCATAGGTATACGCCGAGTAGTATGGGACTTTAACCCTTTTAACTCGTGTATAGGTTTCATAGATATGCACTGAGTAGTATGGGACTTTAACCCTTTCAAACTCGTGTATAAGATTTCTTAGATATACATCGAGTAGTATGGGACTTTAACCCTTTCAACTCGTGTATAGGTTTCATAGATATGCACTGAGTAGTATGGGACTTTAACCCTTTCAAACTCGTGTATAAGATTTCTTAGATATACACCGAGTAGTATGGGACTTTAACCCTTTCACACTCGTGTATTAGATCCCGTAGATCTTTACTCATTAATAAAATAGTGAGAATTCATCACACAGTACAATTGTCATGAAATAAATAATTTCTTCATACTCTTATTTCTACTGATCATCATATACTCCCATATGAAAAATTAATTGCTTATTATCCAAATAATATTGTAAATGGGACTTATATTGTACTTTGACTAGTAATATCAAATTAGCTGAGCAAGGTTATTCACTCACCTTGATGTTTGTCCAAGTTTACCTTGTTCCACACTAGAATTTGTGTAGGAAAATTTCCTAGTAAAATGTATTACAAGGAAACATAAGAAAAGAAACAAAATCACGAAAATACGCAAAATTTTCTGATTGCTACAGTAACGGTTTGCTACAGTAACGTTCGCTACAGTGTCGGTTCGCTACATTGCCGGTTCGCTACAGTAACGTTGACTGCTACAGTACCGTTGACTGCCGACACTACAGTAACTGCTACAGTAACTCGAAGAAAATTTCCCGAAATCTGGTCGCTACAGTAACTCGAGTTTTGCAGAAGTTTTTGCAGAAATTTCTCACAAATTCATCCTTTCCTTTCTTGTTTCAAAACCAGAATTTCAACTCTTTTAACCGATTATAACTCAAATATAACTTCTAAAACAACTGAGATTCACGAATTATCATCAAAATCTTCAAGAACAAAACCTCCTCTGATCTTCTACATAAACTGAAATTTAAGGAAAATAATCGGATTAAAGCTTACCTTTGATCCTTACAAAGCTTTTGAACCGAACAAATAATCGAACTTCTGAAGATCAAGGAAAGGATTTGAGAAGAAAATGAAGAACTGAGAAAGAAATCTTTTCTGCTTCCTTCGGCTGAGTGAAAAAATGAGGGTTACTATTGAAACTTTATATTAAATATTTCTAATGGGTTATTCAATAACCCATGGGTATCCATAACCCAACATCCAAACCCATCCAGTCAATTTACAATAAATGGATTAATTGACCATTCTGAAACCACTTTTCCATGAATTTCACCATTCTTAGAATATATCCCTCATTGTGCAAATATTTAGTCCAGTCATTTAACTCAATTTTCATAAATAATATTCAAAGAGAACAATTAAATATGAAAATTAAAAATGACCAAAATAAATAACTAAAGTAACGTTGTAGAATTCTAAAATACTCTTAAGCGAATTATATTCTGAAATTAATGGGTATTACATTCTACCCCCCCTTAAAAGAATTCGGTCCTCCGAATTAAAATCTTACATCAAGTTTCAAATAAATGTGGATAGTTTTTCCACACCTCATCTTCTGCCTCCCACGTAGCTTCCTCGCGAGAATGATTTCTCCAAAGAACCTTGACAGTCGGAATTTCTTTGGTACGCAATTTCTTGACTTTTCTATCAAGGATAGCTACTGGTACCTCTTCGTAGGTGAGAGTTTCATCAAAATGAACTTCTTGGGGTTGAATGACATGAGAAGGATCAGGAAGATACTTCCGTAGCATGGACACATGAAATATTGGATGAACTCCCTCTAGGTTGGAAGGTAGGTCTAGGCGATATGCCACATTACCCACTCTGTCTACAACCTCATATGGGCCAACATACCTCGGACTAAGCTTGCCTTTCTTCCCGAATCTCATTACTCCCTTCATAGGTGAGATTCGTAAGAAAACCATATCACCTATTGCAAATTCAAGGTCACGTCGTCGGTTGTCCGCATAAGACTTCTGTCTACTCTGAGCAGTTAACAACTTCTCTCTGATCAGTTTAACTTTATTTATATCTTCCTGTATCATCTCAGGTCCAAATATTTTGGTTTCACCAAGTTCAAACCAACCTATAGGAGATCGACACCGTCTCCCATATAAAGCCTTAAAAGGTGCCATCTGAATACTGGCTTGGTAACTGTTGTTATAAGCAAATTTAATAAGAGACAAATGATCTTCCCAACTTCCACTGAAATCCATCACACAAGCTCTTAGCATATCCTCTAAAGTCTGAATTGTCCTTTCGGACTGTCCATCAGTCTGAGGATGAAATGCTGTGCTAAGATTCACTTTGGTACCCAAAGCCTCTTGAAAGACTTTCCAGAACCGAGAAGTAAACTGAGGTCCTCGATCTGATATAATGGATATTGGTACACCATAAAGTTTCACTATTTCTTTAACATAAATTCGAGCAAGTTTTGCTACACTGAAAGTGGTATGAACAGGAAGAAAATGTGCTGACTTAGTAAGTCGATCCACTATGACCCATATTGAATCATTTCCTTTTGTTGACCGAGGTAAACCTACTACAAAATCCATAGTGATCCTTTCCCACTCCCATTCGGGAATATCTAGTTTTTGCATCAATCCAGGTGGTCGTCGATGTTCAGCTTTAACTTGCTGACAAGTCAAACATCGAGCTACAAAGTCAGTCACGTCTCGCTTCATGCCCTCCCACCAGTAAACTTGTTTCAAGTCCTGATACATTTTCACAGCACCAGGATGTACAACGTAGGGTGAACCATGAGCTTCCATTAAGATTTCATGTTTCAAAGATTCAATGTTGGGGACACAGAGTCTCCCATTAAACCATAAGACTCCTTCTTCATCTACCAAGAAACTTAGTGCTAGACCTTGCCTTGCCTTATCTCTTATTTTGACCATATCAATGTCATTTTCTAAAGTTGCTTTTACTTTTTCTACAAGGGATGATCTAACTGTTAAATGAGCCAGAAATGTACCTGACTCAGTGATCTCGAAGAATACTCCATCAGCTTCCAATTCTTGTAGTTCATGTATTAGAGACCTCCTTATAGTGGCAATGTGAGCTAAACTTCCCATAGACTTTCAACTTAGAGCATCAGCCACTACATTTGCTTTACCTGGATGGTAAAGGATGGTACAATCATAATCTTTCAGAAGTTCCATCCACCTTCGTTGCCTTAGATTGAGATCTCTCTGCTAAAAAATGTACTTAAGGCTTTTGTGATCTGTAAAAATTTTACAAGTTTCCCCATACAAGTAATGTCTCCATATCTTTAGGGCAAACACTACAGCTGCCATTTCCAAATCATGAGTGGGGTAATTCAATTCATGCTTTTTAAGCTGACGTGAGCCATAAGCTATGACTTTACCATGTTGCATCAACACACATCCTAAGCCTATCTTTGAGGCATCACATAATACAGAGTAACCCCCTAGTCCTGATGGTAGGGTTAAGACTGGTGCAGAAGTTAAACACTCTTTCAATTGGGTGAAACTTTGTTCACATAAATCATCCCAAATGTATTTAACATTCTTTCGGGTTAACTTATTTAATGGGAGAGCCGTCTTAGAGAAATCTTTGACAAAGCGACGGTAATACCCTGCTAAGCCAAGAAAACTACGTACTTCAGACACAGTTGTTGGTCTAGGCCACTGTTTAACTGCTTCAATTTTACTTGGATCTACATGAATACCTTCTTGGGAAATAACATGTCCCAAAAATGTTACATGACTCATCCAGAATTCACATTTTGAGAGCTTTGCGTACAACTGATGCTCTCTCAAAGTCTGAAGCACTATTCTCAAATGTTCAGTATGTTCTTCATAACTCTTTGAATACACCAAAATATCATCAATAAATACAATTACAAACTTATCAAGGAATGATTTGAACACTCTGTTCATTAAATCCATAAATGCTGCTGGTGCATTTGTCAACCCAAAAGACATCACAAGAAACTCATAATGTCCATACCGTGTACGAAAAGCAGTCTTAGGTATATCATCACTCTTAATTCGTAACTGATGATATCCAGACCTTAGATCAATCTTTGAGAAGTATTTTGCTCCTTGAAGCTGATCAAACAAATCATCTATCCTTGGTAAAGGATACTTATTCTTCACTGTGACTTTATTCAGTTGACGATAATCTATACATAATCTCATAGAACCATCTTTCTTTTTCACAAAAAGAACAGGAGCACCCCAAGGTGAAAAACTTGGGTGGATGAACCCTTTGTTCAACAAATCTTCCAATTGTTCTTTGAGTTCTTTTAGCTCAACAGGAGCCATACGATAAGGTGGAATAGAAATTGGTCTTGTGTCTGGGACCAAATCAATACTGAACTCAATATCTCTTTCTGGCGGTAATCCAGGTAAATCTTCTGGGAACACATCTGGGAATTCATTAACCACATGAATGTCTTCTAACTTCTGTTCTTTCTTTTCTAAATCTTTGATCAAAGCTAGAAATCCCTGACATCCCTTTCGCAACATACGCTGGGCACTTAACATAGATATCATGTTGCAAGGTACATCACTTCGATCTCCTTGAAACACAAAATTACTCCTCCCCGGTATATTAAAGGAAATAACTTTGTCACGACAATTTATAGTAGCATGACAAGAAGATAGCCAGTCCATCCCTAGAATCACATCAAAATCTAACATATTGAGAACCATAAGATCTATCTCAGTTTCCATGCCTCCAACGATTATTTTACAAGAACGATAACATGTTTTAACCATCAAAGTCTCTCTCATCGGTGTGGAAACCAAGAATGGTTCTTTAAGAATAATCGAATCAATTGCAAATCTCTTGGCAAATAGGGGTGACACATATGAGTGAGTAGAACCGGGGTCAAACAAAATACGTGCAGCAAAAGTATTAACAGATAATATACCTGTAACTACAGCATTGGATGTTTGAGCATCATGTCGGGTTAGAGCATATATTCTTGCATTTCCTCTGCCAGCAGCTTGTTTTCCACGGTCACCTTGGCCTCTTCCAGAACCTCTTCCCATACTACCCCCTATTGAAGGGGTTGGTGTTTGAGTAATAGAAGCAGAAATAGACTGTGGCCGAGGTGGCAAAGTAGACCCTTGACCTGGTCTTGTCATGAGCTGAGGGCACTCCCTTATAAAATGTCCTTTTTGTCCACAGTGAAAACAGCCTGTACCAACAGTGTTTAACCTGCATTCTCCGAAGTGAAACTTTCCACATTCAGGACACTGAGGTTTCTTCCTTCTGGCTTGAGTACCTCCTCTACTAGAAGAACTAAAACCACCCCTGCTCTCTGAACGAGGCTTAGCCACACTGGCTGTAGAATAAAATGACTTAGTAGGAGTGGCTGGAGCATGTTGTGATGCAGTAAAGGGTTTCAAAGTCCCTGAGTCTTCCCTTTGATCAAAAGATCTCCTATATCTAGCTTTCTTCTTTTGTCGATATTCTTCTTTATTCTTTGACCTCCTTTCCATAACCAATCTGTAAAACTCCGTCCACATAACTGGTGGTGTGCCTTGAATTCTAGCTTTCTTCCAGTTCTTCCACCATTTACCAGCCCTACCCTTTAACTGAAAAGAAGTGAATTCTACCTTTTGAGTAGGAGAACACCCTATAGCATCACAGATTGCTTCACAATCTTCAAGAAAACATTGTGGGTCCTCTTTGGGATCTTCCCCTGAAAAAGTAGGAGGCCTCATTTTCTGGAATTCAGACATTCTTACCTCCCTTACGTTATCTTCTCCAACTAACTGAGCTGGTGGTACAATTTCAGCTTCAACAATAGGAAGATCCACTGGCAGGTTAGCTTGTGCAGCTCGACCTCTCATTTCAGCCTCAAATCGGTCAAATCGTTCATTCATCAAATTAATCACATGTGCAATAGTTACATTGCCAACGTGAGCATCAGGTTCGACTCTCCTTACTTGCTCACTAGTTGCGCCCTCAGTACTTTGAGCATGTAAACTATCACCACGGTTAGGATCATCTTGCACATGTACTGGTGGATTTATGGCCCTCCTTGGACCCATATGCTCATTATTATTAGAAGATCCTTCTGACATTGATCTGTCACAGATCTACACACATAACAAACAATTTTCAGACATAAACAAAATATCACTTACTAGCCCCACTGAGAAGTTATCTATAAAATGACGTTATACTCTACAAGGTCTTTTATGGAACCTAATCCTATGGTCATGCCGCGGCTCATGACAATAGGGAAGGGCCCACAAAGATCACTTTGCTCTGTACTCTATAGGGGACCTATAAAACCTTTCCTCTGATACCAAATTTGTCACATCCCAAAAATTGAGCATGTGAAAAGATACTACTCATTTGATAAAATTCTCAAACATACGTTATTTACATGTATTCTGTAAGGTTTTACATTCAACCTTAATCATTCATTCCACACTACAGAATTATATTCATCTGATAAGCAAATATAGACATACATAGTCTGATATTTCTATCTCATCGCAAGCCTAGGAGACCTATAGTAAGTACAGAGCGTTCCTAGTATCCACATTAATAAGTACTGGTATCCCACCAGACAGAAATAGAGGATAATTCCAAGGGGCTTCTATTCTTCAAACGGATACTCTTGTTCTTTGTTTTCTGTATCTGAAAAAAATAATCATAGGGAGTGTGAGTTTATTTAAAAACTCAGTAAGTAAATAACTGTACTATATAAAATATCAAAAGTACAAATACCACATTTACTCATATAATTAATTGTCTTATACATCGAGTAGTATGGGACTTTAACCCTTTCATCTCGTGTATAGGTTTCATAGATATGCACTGAGTAGTATGGGACTTTAACCCTTTCAAACTCGTGAATAAGATCTCATAGGTATACGCCGAGTAGTATGGGACTTTAACCCTTTTAACTCGTGTATAGGTTTCATAGATATGCACTGAGTAGTATGGGACTTTAACCCTTTCAAACTCGTGTATAAGATTTCTTAGATATACATCGAGTAGTATGGGACTTTAACCCTTTCAACTCGTGTATAGGTTTCATAGATATGCACTGAGTAGTATGGGACTTTAACCCTTTCAAACTCGTGTATAAGATTTCTTAGATATACACCGAGTAGTATGGGACTTTAACCCTTTCACACTCGTGTATTAGATCCCGTAGATCTTTACTCATTAATAAAATAGTGAGAATTCATCACACAGTACAATTGTCATGAAATAAATAATTTCTTCATACTCTTATTTCTACTGATCATCATATACTCCCATATGAAAAATTAATTGCTTATTATCCAAATAATATTGTAAATGGGACTTATATTGTACTTTGACTAGTAATATCAAATTAGCTGAGCAAGGTTATTCACTCACCTTGATGTTTGTCCAAGTTTACCTTGTTCCACACTAGAATTTGTGTAGGAAAATTTCCTAGTAAAATGTATTACAAGGAAACATAAGAAAAGAAACAAAATCACGAAAATACGCAAAATTTTCTGATTGCTACAGTAACGGTTTGCTACAGTAACGTTCGCTACAGTGTCGGTTCGCTACATTGCCGGTTCGCTACAGTAACGTTGACTGCTACAGTACCGTTGACTGCCGACACTACAGTAACTGCTACAGTAACTCGAAGAAAATTTCCCGAAATCTGGTCGCTACAGTAACTCGAGTTTTGCAGAAGTTTTTGCAGAAATTTCTCACAAATTCATCCTTTCCTTTCTTGTTTCAAAACCAGAATTTCAACTCTTTTAACCGATTATAACTCAAATATAACTTCTAAAACAACTGAGATTCACGAATTATCATCAAAATCTTCAAGAACAAAACCTCCTCTGATCTTCTACATAAACTGAAATTTAAGGAAAATAATCGGATTAAAGCTTACCTTTGATCCTTACAAAGCTTTTGAACCGAACAAATAATCGAACTTCTGAAGATCAAGGAAAGGATTTGAGAAGAAAATGAAGAACTGAGAAAGAAATCTTTTCTGCTTCCTTCGGCTGAGTGAAAAAATGAGGGTTACTATTGAAACTTTATATTAAATATTTCTAATGGGTTATTCAATAACCCATGGGTATCCATAACCCAACATCCAAACCCATCCAGTCAATTTACAATAAATGGATTAATTGACCATTCTGAAACCACTTTTCCATGAATTTCACCATTCTTAGAATATATCCCTCATTGTGCAAATATTTAGTCCAGTCATTTAACTCAATTTTCATAAATAATATTCAAAGAGAACAATTAAATATGAAAATTAAAAATGACCAAAATAAATAACTAAAGTAACGTTGTAGAATTCTAAAATACTCTTAAGCGAATTATATTCTGAAATTAACGGGTATTACAAAAACACAAACTTTGAAACTTGAATTTTAATTATTTCTTGTATTGTTCTTAGGTATGAATGATAGATTGAATCATATCATGACTAAAAATGAAATTATGAATTGATTTGGAAGACCAAACCATGAGAAAAAAGCATGAAAGTAAAGAAACGGGACTAAGGTGATCAAACTGAAAAGTTTGTAAGGGATATTTTGACAAAAAAAAATGTATTCTTAAACTAGAGATGTAGATGAAGTATAAAACTAGTTTATATCAAAAACTGGATAAAAGGAAAATTTTGACCGAAGACCTAAGTGAATAAAAAGTAAGCTTTGAAACTTGAATTTTAATTCATTTCTTATATTATTTTTTAGTAAAAATAATAGATTAAATTATATTATGACTAAAAATGAAATTATAAACTAATTTAAAAGACCAAACCGTGAGAAAAAAAATGAAAGTAAAGAACATGGACTAAACTAAACAAATTAAAAAGTTTGTAGGGATGATTTTAACAAAAAAATATATTCTTCAACTAGGGACCTAGACGAAGTAGAAGACGAGTTTATATTAAAAATTAAACAAAAGAAAAATTGACCAAAGACCTAAGTGAATAAACTAAAATTTTTTATGGAGTCTACATTAGTATAAGTGGTACATAGTCAATGTTGACATGAATTTTAATATTGACATAAGTATCCCAGTCAATATTGACTAACGGTTGACTAATAAAAAACTAACCACATGGACCTATTTTATAATTTAAAAAATTATAAGAACTAAATTCATATTTTCATACTATAGAAACTAAAATTATTTTTTAATAAAATTATGGAGATTTCAAATATATTTTAACCTATCCAATAAGTAACTCCGCACCCTTTAAAACTAATTTCATTCGAGGTTTGAAGACTGGGTCTCTCACACGAGTCTTTTTTTCGCAAATTCAAACTCTTGCATTGCGAAGACTGCTCAATCACTCAGCCAAACTTGCTATTTGAACTCGTATCCCCTGAAACAGTAGTATTTGTATAGAATTATTTGTTTCTGTTGTATCACTTGCAGCATGTATTGTGACGCAGAAAACTTTTCGTTTACTAAATAACTTTAGCAATAACTTACGAAAGATAAATGTTTTTGGCCTATTAGGTGTACGAAATATTAGGAAAACGTAACCCTAAAAAGTTCAACTAAAATTGTCAATAGCTTACGTAAAAAAGGACCCCAAAAAAAAAATTTATTAAAATATTACCTCTTATGACAACATATATATAGTTACATCATTTTTTTGATCAACATAAAAGATAAAACAGAATATAATTGTAAATATATTACAAAAAAATTCATGAAAAAGTAATGGTTCTCCGTTTCTCGAACGGCAAGACAAGACAGCTAGCTCATCACAACCAAACTACGGTTCTTGAAAAATTTACATTGGGTCAAAGAAAAATGAAAATTTTAAAACCAAAATAGTGAAGCGTATTTGCTTCGTTCCTTTTCACTGTCACAAGAAGTGACCATTTGTGTTGTTGTACTTGCGTTGCTTCTTCCCACACACCAAATGGGGAAATCAGGCGAACCAGACTCGTCGACGACAAGAGCATTTCATAATTGTGGCCTGTGCTGAAGCTTCCTGTTGGTGCTACTGGTTAATATAATCAATCAGTACAAGAACGCCTTGATCGATGCTACCAAATTCAACTGTGGTCATGTTCTTTTTAATCCCAAAAAAATATACACTTTATATAAGTTGTTTACTTGACTTTTCAAGGACTAATTTTGAATTTTTAAGATTCAGGGATTAAATGGTTGAGGCATGTATCTGTAAAGGACCAAAAGAATACATTTCTCCAAAATTGTTGTAAGTAGTGTTTCATTATGTTTGACATTTAAGCAATCTAAAATAGCAATCTTCAAAGGCAGCAGGTGTAGCAGTTAAGCCAGAAAAACCCCCCACCAATCTCAATTCAATCTGTACAGTAGTCACTAACAACTTAAAACACCCTTGAGAAGATCCAAGCCTTCAGCTGATATACTCCTCCTCCTATTTGTTCTGGGAATTTCAATCTTCGGAGGAGGATCTTCGGAGAAACACACCACCACAACTGTCAGATTATCACATGTGTTGCGTTGGAGTGCCTCGATCACGAGTGCCTTCGCGCACTTTGTGGGATCATTATGCTCCATGAGCTCCTTCCTCACCATTGTCACAGCACACTGGCTGCTCATTACATCCCATAAGCCATCACAGCCAATTATCAAGAACTCATCTTCGTCAGTCAGGACAATCTCCTCTAGCTCGGGCTCAGAGATTAAGGGGCTTTTAGAACCGTTAGAACCTTTGATGTGCCAGTCTCCAAGAGCACGAGCCACAGATAGTTGGCCATTGAGGTATCCATCATAGATTACACCACCCAGTTTCTCAATTCTTAGTCTTTCTGAAGTGCAGTTTGGTTTATGATCTTTAGAAAGTTCAATGGCTCTACCCCTTTTGCTCAGCACAGCACGAGAATCCCCCGCGTTGGCAATTAGCATCCTCCTGCAAAATCACAACATCAATAATGCCTGTGACAAACAGAAAGTATGTTATTACTTACATAAGCCTATTTACCGGCATCACTGAACACAAAAACCTATGTGCTACAAGCAATGATAGGAAGCCTGGCTCGATAATAATATAGTCCTCACCTTCCCAGCATGAGGGCAGTCAGAACAGTGGTGCCAGATGATTTATCGAGGGCACTAGCATCGGCCAATGCAAGATCAGCCTTGGCAAAGGCAGTCTTTACAGCCTTCTTTATGCTAAGCGGGAAATGGGAATCTTCCATGACAAAATTTAAGATGTTATTTCTGATAAATGATGCTGCATCAACACCACCATGTCCATCAAATACCTATAAACATTAACATTCAACGACCTCTGTGAGTATCTGAAAGATATGGTTGGCTTGTGTTAGAATATCAACCAATGCATTTAGTCCACAAATTGTTACTACGACATGGTGTTCAAATACCAATCATTGTAACCATTTTCGGCTCTTATGATTAATCAGTGATCAAATTAGTAAACAGTGGAGTTGGTCTAACTTAACATGAAGTTACATACCCCGTAAAATGCCCCTGGAGAAGGGATGTCAGCTCCTGGACTAACATATTCATGGAGATCATCAACGCGTATGTGCTCATCCTCCATGTACTGCTTTGGTCCTTTCTCAGAAAAGCTTCCAGATCGAAATATAGGAGAAAACTGTGATTTTTCTACTGGGGGTGAATTGGTCCCAGTTTTCCCAGAATCCAATTCCTAGAAAAAAGAACAGGAAATAATTAATCAAAAGCTATACACATAAGATTTTGGGTTACAAAAGTATAACCACAGGTCAGTGCCAAGAACAAATAAGCATATCATTGTCTTCCTACACGACCAAAGATGCATGTCTCTATCACTTCAGTTGAAGCATTAGCAAACAAGTCAAAATAGAGATATAAGCCAATGGACACAAGTAGTTGTTCAAAAGTATAATATTAGAACGTTGTAATACAAACTTCTAGTGAACACATAAGGTTTAGTAGTCATCCACTCAAGATAATCCTCTACAACAATCCAAGCTTCACCCCTGATGCTACATTTAACGGGACAACGGCTTTTTGCTTCATAACAAGAACTAAAGCAAAAATAAGGTGCCAAGATTTCTTCAATCCAAGATTTCCAACAGAATTCATTATAATATTAGAACGTTGCAGTACAAGCTTCCTATTAACACATAAGGTTCTATAATTTTCCACTCAGGATAATCCTCTAGAACAATCCAAGCCTCACTCCTAATGCTACATTTCACGGGACAATGGCTTTTTGCTTGATAACAAGAACTAAAGGAAAGATAATGTGACAAGAAATCTTCAATCCAAGATTTCCAACAGAATGCATTATAATGCAAACTTAGAAGATATAAATGTTGAGCCTAACCTTTATCAGCATATTGATCCTAAATAAGTTTAAGTCCTAACTAAAGTAAGCACGTAAATTCCAACAGAGGACGATGATGTTTGATCCACAAGGCAGTTGCATAATACTAACCGATTCTCCTAACCATGTGGAGCTGGTGCTATAGCGCAAAGTCGAATGATCTCGAGGAGGTTTCCCACCACTTTGATTTAAATTCCCCTCTGTATCACCTTTTCGATCTTCCATGGCAGATACGTTACTGCCGTCGAGGCACCCACCAGTCAATGCAGTTGTCGAAGGCGAACAATCAGTCCCCTGAGCCATTGTTCTCCCATAGCAATAGCACAAATCAACCAATTATCCAGAACCAAACAAGAGGCTAAAAGAAATTGTTCTTAGCTGGATCTTGAAACAACAGCGACAGCCAGAGACAACCCATTTTTAGGATGAACCAAATTATTACACAGACAAAATCATCTGTTTCAGTGTGGGTTTCGCCTTGCACTTGATCCAATGATGAAAATTGAAGCCAATCCTCGATGCGGGACGATATACAGATCAGCAGAGGCGATTTTTCTTGCGACCAAGAAAACTGTAGCGTTTGTTAACTAGGACTTTCCCGAGAGCCGAAGGCATGGTAATGCCAAGGTGTGAGCATTGTAGCATTAGGGATGAAAGAAGCGGAAAGGTGAAAATGGAAGGATGGAGACGGTGTGGGGAGGGTAGTAGGGAAGGGAGGCAAGGACGCTTGAGATGAAAGAGAAGAAGGAGGTAAGACATTGGGAATTGCAGGCTTTGCGGACGGACGCCATTGTAGGGGTGGGGAAAGAGAGAGAATGAGGGATTGACATGTGGATCGCTTGTGGTGCAATTTGCATTAACAAGTTGACCGAATAGGCTCTGGGAAGTGGAGATCTTTTGAATCTGTGAGGCACCCCTCTGATCAATTGCATAATGCATTATCATTAAAGAATTTAGATTAAATTCCCTTCCTTCGAACTGTGGGGGACTGTTTTGTTTAACTGCGAAGAAAGATAAGGGAGTGGAGAAATTTTAGTAGAGTGGAGTGTTGGAAAAATAAATTTTTTTTGTTTAGTTTAATTTGGATAAAAATGAGTAAAAATAAAATAAAATGACTATTATAACTTTTAATTATTTGATTAATAAATATAATAAATTTATTATTATTTATTTTTAAATATTTAAAAATAATTTTATAAAGTACATGTCAATTGAAATTTTGATAAATAAAAGAATATTTAAAAATAAATAGCTAGTAGAATTAAGTGTATGCCTATTAGAATATTTAAAAATTTCATAACATCTACGTCTGTTATGTAATTGAAATTTTGATGATCAATTCTACTAATTATTTCAATTTCAAAACATCTATGTCTGTTTACATGTTACAATAATAATTAAAAAAACTTCAGATAAAAAAATTGACCTTTCTAGATTTTTTTTTTGTTGTGTTTCTATTTTTATTTCAAATATATGTTTCAATTCTTGCAGAGAAATTTGCATATCAAGGGATGAGAGTTAAAAGAAAGATTGTTGAGAATTGATCATGGGGATTGTTGAGTCACGCTCTCCTTTCAAATGATTATGGGGATTAAACTAAAGGACAATTTTGATATTAAAAAAAATTATTGATGACACTTACGTCTTTTTATATTTTTATAATTTTTTTCTTAAAATCTCTTTAATATCGGAGGGAAATAAAATGAAAAAGAGGGAGGAATTGTTCACCTCCATTTTTCCTTCCCTTCCTTCCAACTAATTGAAATAAACAAAGTTAAAAAAATTTCTCCCCTCTCCTCCAATCAAACAATATCTCAGAGCTCGTTTGGCAAGTGGAAAATAAAGGAAAAGAAAAAATAAAAGAAAAAAAGGAAAAGAATTAAAAATATGTTTGATATGAGATAGAAATACATAGAAGTATATTACCTATTACTTTGTTTGGTGAATGGTTTAAAATGAAAGAAAAATAGTATAGTTTTATTAAATTATTCCTAAAAAATTATAATAAAAATCATTAAAGAAAATATAACCAACCCCAATACGAATGCGAATCCCCTCCAGGAATACTCCAAGTCCTGATCTGGACATCCAATGGTCTAAATTAATCAGGTGCTTTCTTTTTTAAAAAAAAAATTACATGATTAATTTTAACAAGTCCAAGCTTATATTTTTTTTCCTTTTTTTAAAATTAATCATGTAATTTTTTTACAAAAAAATATCAGATTAATTTAAATAATTATATATCTCATTTAACAATCCAAATCATGACCTAGAGGGTATTGTTTCCTCTCGGTCGTCGAAGGGATCCACATTCCCCCAGTACTCTACTCATAAGAAGTTAGAACTATCCCATACTCATTGACTCCTTCTTCGTTCTCTCTCTCTTGGAGTTTCTTGTTTAAAAAATATATAAAATTTGAATCCATAAACATGAAGTTTAGACTTTAGATTACCTTATTTTAATTTATTTTGTTAAAATAAATGAGACTAAAAAGTCCTAGCTAAAAGCTCCTAATATAATGTGGATAAGAAGTCATCTCCTAATCTTCTATCAAGAGTTGCTTCATACTTTTAGGAAAGTTCTTTAAAGACTTGAAAATTTCTATTAAGATTAAATGCATGGTTAGCCATCCAATCAACAATAGAGTTGCCTTCCCTATATGTGTGACTGATGAAAATGCACTAATCCCTTTCGATAAGGTTATAAATTCTATACAAAATAGGATGGAGAATGTGAGAATGTGGGCATCTTAATTTTAATTTTAAAGTCGTAAGCTTTGGTTGAAATTAACTTAGAGTAAATTATTAATTTAATTTCCAACAAAATTGTGTTTATGTTAATTTAATTTTTAAAAGATTAAATGTCCCAATATCTTTAAAAATTATATTTATGTTAATTTTATCTTTCTATCTATTAAAATAACAGTTTGGCAATAATATATTGAAATTTGATGGTAATAGATTTGATCAGTTAATAACAACAAAAAAGATTAAATTGAGATAATTAAAATATTTAGAGTATTAAATTAAAATATATAATTTCTCACTAACTAAATTTATGCCACTCCCATATAAATATGGGTAAGTTTTATATACAATTTCTTATATTTTGTTATCAATTTATCTACTAGAAATTAAATGTGTAAAAAAATTTCTTAAAAGATCAATCATACAATGATAAATTATGAAAAAAAAATACAAAATTATTTTTTAAAGACTATACATTTATGGTGTTTTGAGTTGAGAACCATATAATTATCATATTATGATTGAAGACTCTAATAAGAAATATATAAAAAATTATACCTATTTTCTTTTATAAATATATATAAAATTTATATCTTCATATTTCTCTTTTACTACGCCATGTACATTAACCTTATAGAATCCATTATCACTAACAGGTTGTTAGAATTGAGGCATGAGAATTGGAATGAGAATAAAAATTGAAATCTCATTCTCATTCTCATGTTTGGTTAGACATAAAAAAGAATTAGAAAATTATTATCTTTCCATACTTAGTTGTAAGAACCTATGTTGGAATGTAAAGAAATTGTGAAAATTATTATAATATCTATGAATACAAAAAGTTATATAAATATTATACAAAAGAATACTGGTAAATAAATTAAACAAAGAAATTGAATATTATTTTTTTAGTATATTACATGATATTTAATATATTTAATATGTTAAGTATATTAAATATTGTATATAAGACATACATAACCAAATTTGTGGAGCTAGTTCATAATTCTAATTAATAATCAACATATCACTAACATTTTTAATAATTGTTTAATATATTACAAAATATATGAAATAATTTTTAATAAATTTTAACTACATCGCTGACAGTGACCAGTGGTTATGGTCCCAGTATTCTCAAGTGTGCCACTACCAATGTAAATGTTACAGATATATTAGAACAATTAAATGAGGTTAATTATAAATTATGATAAGTGTAATTTTAAAAATTTTATAAGAATATAATAATCAAATTATTATATTGGAAGCATGAGAAATCTATTACATCAGTTGAGCTTGGGAATCTACATTCTATCACTTAAGGGAATGTAGATTCTGTTAGCCCTAATGTATTATGCTATAAGTTTTGATGATGACAAATATGTGGGAATTATAGTATGACTTAATCTTCTTGGCCCAAATGAATGATTTAATCTTCTTGGCCCAATGTATGATTTAATCTTTCTTAGCCCAAATAGTATGACTTAATCTTCTTGGCCCAAATGAATGATTTAATCTTCTTGGCCCAATGTATGATTTAATCTTTCTTAGCCCAAATAGTATGATTTAATTTTCTTGGCCCAAATGAATGATTTAGTCTTCTTGGCCCAAATGAATGATTTAATCTTATTGGCCCAAATGCATGATTCAATCTTTCTTGGCCCAAATATATTTAATGCTTTATATATTTAAATATAGTAGTATAAATTGATTTTTGATAAAATTTATTGGTTGTTATAATATAATTTGAAAAAGAATATTTTTACTGTAGCACTTTTGAAAAAGAAATTTGATTGTTGAAGAAGTATGATAAACTTTATTGGTTATTGAAAAAGTATGATAAAGTTTATTGATTGTTGTAATATAATTTGAAAAAGAATACTTTTTCCTGTACCACTTTTGAAAAAGAAATTTGATTGTTGAAAAAGTATGATAAAGTTTATTGGTTGTTGTAATCAACTTTGAAAAAGAATATCTTTTACTGTAGCACTTTTGAAAAATGAATTTGATTGTTGAAAAAATATGATAAAGTTTATTGGTTGTTGTAATAAACTTTGAAAAAGAATACCTTTTACTGTAGCACTTTTGAAAAATGAATTTGATTGTTGAAAAAGTATGATAAAGTTTATTAGTTGTTGTAATAAACTTTGAAAAAGAATACTTTTTACTGTAGCAAATTTGAAAAAGAATATTGATTGTTGAAAAATGTTGATAAAGTTTTTTGGTTGTTGTAGAAAGGTTGAAAAATGATGATGAAGCTTACTGTAGCAATTCTGACTAAAGCAGTCACTGTAGCAGCAAGGTTTCACTATATAAAGGGGACTTCACAACACCATTTACATCAAGCTTCAATTGTTCATTTCTCATATTTTCTTGAGTTCATTCTCTCTAAATTGCTAGAGAAATATTCTGAGCTTAATTTCTGCGTTATCTACACTTTGAGAGTGTTTACCATTATTTTCCTTAAGCCTTTAAATTTAGTTTCTCAAGGATTGGTTCCTTGAGTTAGTGTTTGAGAGAAAACACGTTGTAAGGGGGAGAGACACCCTTGAGGGAGAAAAGTATGTTGTAGTGGTTTGCAAGTACCCGGATTAAACTTGTAATTATAGTGGAAATACTCAAGTGGTCTCTTGAGGACTGGATGTAGGCTTGGGATTAGCCGAACCAGTATAAATCTCCGAGTTTGCTTTCTCTATCCCTACTCTATTTACATTTGAAGTTAATTAATTAATGCTTTGCGTTTATATTTAATTTCTACCTCAAGTATTAATTAATTTGTGTAGATTTATATTTGCTCCTTAATTCCTTGCACTATAAAATTATTCATCTTGATAACACTTTGATTTTCTGAATTAAATTATTATCTTTAACATTGTCCAATTTCAGAAAATCATTTTAACTTCCAATTAAGTTTTGTGAAAATTTTTATAAAACCCAATTCACCCCCCCTCTTGGGATCCAACCATTTCTTTCAATTGGTATCAGAGCTTGGGCTCTTGATTTGAGACTTAACCGTCTAAGAGTAAACATGGTTGGATTTAGTGATTGGTTTATGTCTGAAAATTATTCTTTCACAGAACCTCCAGTTTTTGATGCTAATCATTTTCAATATTGGAAGTATGAAATGAAAATGTTTTTAATTTCAGTAGACCATAAACTTTGGGAAGTTATAGAAAATGATTTTTATATGCATGTCAAGGAAGAACAAGGAAAATGCATTCTAAAACCCAAGAGTGAATGGAATGATACTGAAAGAAGTTTAATGCAACTCAATGCTAAGGCAAAATTGATTATTTCTTGTGCATTGAGTCAAGATGAATTTTTCAAAATCTCCAACTGTGCAACTGCAAAAGAAATGTGGGAAATTCTTGAAGTTGCACATGAGGAAGATCTTATTGCTGAGGAATTAAGGTATAGAAGTTTCATTAATGAACTTGAAATTGCTCAAATGAACAATTGTAAAACCATTAATGAGATACAACTTGTGCTTAATCAATTGCAAGCTCTTGGTGTTGAACTTACAGAAAAATCTCAAATCACCAAGGAGATAGAAGAAAAAGAAAAAAGAAAAAAAGAGAAATCACAACCAAAAGTTGAATCATCAAAGAAAGCTTACCTATCTTCCATTTGGGGAAATAGTAATTCTGATGAGGAGAACACAAATGAAGAAGCCAACACTTGTCTTGTGGCCAGAAATAAAGATGAGGTAAATTCATTTGACTACTCTTTTGAAGAATTACAAGATGCCTTTGATGATTTACATAAAGAATCTCTAATACTTGCAAAGAAACTAAATGTTTCAAAACAGAAAAACTCTTCTCTTGAAAATGAGTTGGAAACATTGAAAAACGAATTTTCTATTTCCAAGGAAGAGAATTTTGTTTTTGAAAATCAAAACAAAACTTTGCAAGAAGAGAATTTGATTTTAAAAGCAAATATCTCTACCAACAAAAATTACTTTTGTACCAAGTGTGATTCTTTGAAAAAGGAAAATAATAATCTTAAAAACACACTTGCAAAATTTTCTCAAGGTAGAGAAATTTTAAATACCTCAGTTTTGAAACAAAGAAGAATGTTTAACAAAGTTGGTCTTGTTTCTAAAAAGAAATCAAACCAAAAGCATTCTAAAAACTTCTTTGTTTCTGTAAAGATGTCAAATAGTCCAACTTGCACTTGTTTTTATTGTGGACTAAAAGGACACAAATCTTACTCATGCTTTTATAAGAAAAATCTTGTTCATGGAGTTAAAATGAAATGGGTTCAAAAAGGAACTCATGACCCAGGCGGACCTAAAGAAATTTGGGTACCAAAGACAAAGGATTAATTTGCAGATTTGCCTCGAAGCAAGGAGCGGAAATGACTTTTCAATGGCTACATCATTCAAACTCCACTCTCTTGCATCAAAAGGAGGCAATGGACAAGTAAACATATAAGCTGGAATGTATTGTAAGAAATTTGATTGATATGTTTACTGTATCAAATGCTTATGTTTGTTTTCTAGCATGCCTTTCATCTATCTTTGATATTCATGTATGCTATTTCTAAAAATGATTCTTAGGTGTGCGGCCTAAGGATATGATTTTTGCTTTGAGCTAAAATCTTTCTTCTAAATTTAGCTTGAACTTTCTTATTTATCGCATCACGACAACTTGCTTTCATTACATGCATATTTCCCTTGGTTTCACATCAATAAGATTACTCTTACTTGTAATGTTTATCTTTATTGTAATCTTATTTAAATATTTTCAATGAAATCAAATATTTTGTAAAATTGCATTTCATGAAAGCATAGCACTTTTATTAATATGGCATATCTTGAACATAATGTTGCTCCTAGTACTTGAGATTTATTTGAACATTACTGATTTGAACATCAAAGTGCTCCACCAAAAGTGTTTTGCAGGAGTTAGTCCTCAAATCTATCCTCTAAGCTCATTCCTAATTGTCGACCAATGCTTGACAGTGATCTTATAAGAGATTGTTTTCAAGAGGATCTTGCAAATAATCAATCAATTAAGTTTATTAAAATTGCAAGAAGATAGAATCAAAAGAAGAGCAATGAGCAAAACAAGGATATCAAAATCTTGAGGAGAAACTTCAAGAAGTAATAAGAGTTTGCCAAAATTGATGAGTATCTCTATTCTTTACCACTTTACTATTTAATTAAGTGATACTCCTTGATCATAATTGGCTATGTTGGCAATTTTTTTTTACTGACACACTTTCATTGCAATGATATATTGTTCTCTAATATCTTACATATTTGATCATATCATTGTATATAAAGATATTGTCTTTATACCATTCATCATGGTTTGAGCATTATACATGTCATATCCTTTGTATAAGATATAGCTTATGAACGATTGTTTATGGATTATAATTTATATCTGATTATATCTTATTAATCCATATTACCTCAATTATTGTACTACATACTCAGGTTATAATATGTTTTATCTTGATAAGTATGTAACTTGCTTTTGCTTTGAAATGATGATATATATATGTCCATGTCAGAAAATTCTTTCCATCTTTAAAATGGATATATATTTTTCAATATATATATATACTATGCTGAATTTGTGTAGCTGATTTCTTTTATCTTTCTTTATTATTATTTTTTTGTATCGTCCAATAAAAGAAACCACTTGCATTAAAAAACAAACTGAAGGATTACATTGCAAAAAAAAAAAAAGGGAAAGTTTGCTCATGCATGAGCAATCTACAGGCGAGGTGGTCTTGGATTAGGAGGCCCGTATTGTATCATCACCCCTCGGCCATTCCTTGGAGCAAGAGATTGAGCTATGTCACGGAGGGTAGTGTAAATCCCATTCATACAATCAACACTTCTTTGTTGTTGATTGCAGAAGCATTGGGTAGACCAATAGAAGAACCTATCTATTCTTGAAGTCAGTGCCGCATTGTTGCGTTTAGCTAACTTTTCCTGGTCCTCTATCATCTTCTTGAGTTTCTTCACCTCCTGCTCCAGACAAGCAATTTTGTCTTCTGACGTATGGCCTGTACTAATCTCTTCAGCTTCTTCGATCTTCATCTTCTTCTTTCGATTCTCCTGAGATCCCTCCAAAGGCCTTTTACCCTTGTCCCTGCCTAGACTCAAGTTTAAGTCGAGCTCTTCCTCCCTGGCCTCTATTGTGAGATCAATGAACTTTCTTGCTGCCATGGTTTGGAATATTTAGAAATTTTTGTGGGAGTATGAAGAGAGAGGAATGTCAGAAAGTTGTAGGCTCAGAGATGAATACTCTTTGTGGTGTGGTAATTGAGAACTCTGGGGCAGTCTTTATAGAGAGAAAATGATGACTTAGAGCCAACGAAGATATCTCTTCGCCGCACCCCTACACGTTCATCCTACGGATTTTGCAAGCTGGAAGCCAGAACTCTAGGGTACGCATGCACACCAACAACGCGTCGCATTAATGGCAAAACCACGAAAGTCATTTTTCTGTGGATTTGCGGCTGATTTAATTTGTTTTGATTAAAAATTTTAAGGATTAATAAAATGGTGATAAACAGAATCGTATTTCTCTGCTTTGTTGTGTTGTTCTTGAGAGCTTTCAGTATAATATACATGATTGATTGCATCATGCTATGATTACATGTATCTAAGAACATATGTTGTGTATGCTATTCATGCATCATGAGCGAAGGCTATGAATAATATGTCATGATTCCACATGCACTCATAGAAAATGAGAAGTCAAAAAAAAATTTTTTTAAATAAAATGAAATGTGTAGAGGATAATACATCTTCATAGTTACACATACTTACATATAATGCTTTTGTGGGCAAATGAAAGGCAATGATTTCCTTGCATTATGATAATGCTTGATGCATGCGACCGTAAGCAGTTAATTTTGCCTTTAATCCTTGATTTACATTACTAACTTAAGCATCGGAGTGGTTGTCAAAATTTTTGTAGATGCTCATCCTCAAGATACATATATGAATACATCTTGAAAATTACATTTGTTTAATATGCATTGATTGAGGGGGAGCCTAATCTATACTTAAATGCTCTATATTTTTAGGGTCACTTTATATGAGATGCAATGTTTCCTTAACTATATATTTTTGGCATATCAATGATAAGTTTTGATGAAATTTTACCCTATGACGTCATATGATATTCTTGCTTAAAGAAGGAATACGCTTTAGCCTTTATATATTGCCTTCCTTATACCTTTTTGTTGATGTCAAATAGGGGGAGAAGAATATGGAAAGAAAAATATGTGTATATTGTATAATGATTATTACATTGTAACATATTTTTCTTTGGTGATTTGTCATCATCAAAAAGGGGGAGATTGTTAGCCCTAATGTATTATGCTATAAGTTTTGATGATGACAAATATGTGGGAATTATAGTATGACTTAATCTTCTTGGCCCAAATGAATGATTTAATCTTCTTGGCCCAATGTATGATTTAATCTTTCTTAGCCCAAATAGTATGACTTAATCTTCTTGGCCCAATGTATGATTTAATCTTTCTTAGCCCAAATAGTATGACTTAATCTTCTTGGCCCAAATGAATGATTTAATCTTCTTGGCCCAATGTATGATTTAATCTTTCTTAGCCCAAATAGTATGATTTAATTTTCTTGGCCCAAATGAATGATTTAGTCTTCTTGGCCCAAATGAATGATTTAATCTTATTGGCCCAAATGCATGATTCAATCTTTCTTGGCCCAAATATATTTAATGCTTTATATATTTAAATATAGTAGTATAAATTGATTTTTGATAAAATTTATTGGTTGTTATAATATAATTTGAAAAAGAATATTTTTACTGTAGCACTTTTGAAAAAGAAATTTGATTGTTGAAGAAGTATGATAAACTTTATTGGTTATTGAAAAAGTATGATAAAGTTTATTGATTGTTGTAATATAATTTGAAAAAGAATACTTTTTCCTGTACCACTTTTGAAAAAGAAATTTGATTGTTGAAAAAGTATGATAAAGTTTATTGGTTGTTGTAATCAACTTTGAAAAAGAATATCTTTTACTGTAGCACTTTTGAAAAATGAATTTGATTGTTGAAAAAATATGATAAAGTTTATTGGTTGTTGTAATAAACTTTGAAAAAGAATACCTTTTACTGTAGCACTTTTGAAAAATGAATTTGATTGTTGAAAAAGTATGATAAAGTTTATTAGTTGTTGTAATAAACTTTGAAAAAGAATACTTTTTACTGTAGCAAATTTGAAAAAGAATATTGATTGTTGAAAAATGTTGATAAAGTTTTTTGGTTGTTGTAGAAAGGTTGAAAAATGATGATGAAGCTTACTGTAGCAATTCTGACTAAAGCAGTCACTGTAGCAGCAAGGTTTCACTATATAAAGGGGACTTCACAACACCATTTACATCAAGCTTCAATTGTTCATTTCTCATATTTTCTTGAGTTCATTCTCTCTAAATTGCTAGAGAAATATTCTGAGCTTAATTTCTGCGTTATCTACACTTTGAGAGTGTTTACCATTATTTTCCTTAAGCCTTTAAATTTAGTTTCTCAAGGATTGGTTCCTTGAGTTAGTGTTTGAGAGAAAACACGTTGTAAGGGGGAGAGACACCCTTGAGGGAGAAAAGTATGTTGTAGTGGTTTGCAAGTACCCGGATTAAACTTGTAATTATAGTGGAAATACTCAAGTGGTCTCTTGAGGACTGGATGTAGGCTTGGGATTAGCCGAACCAGTATAAATCTCCGAGTTTGCTTTCTCTATCCCTACTCTATTTACATTTGAAGTTAATTAATTAATGCTTTGCGTTTATATTTAATTTCTACCTCAAGTATTAATTAATTTGTGTAGATTTATATTTGCTCCTTAATTCCTTGCACTATAAAATTATTCATCTTGATAACACTTTGATTTTCTGAATTAAATTATTATCTTTAACATTGTCCAATTTCAGAAAATCATTTTAACTTCCAATTAAGTTTTGTGAAAATTTTTATAAAACCCAATTCACCCCCCCTCTTGGGATCCAACCATTTCTTTCAGATTCCATAAACCAAAGTAATAAAAATTCCAACAACCAAACATGAAAATATTAACAATTCTCATTTTAATTTCTTACCACAATTCTAACAACTAAACATAACTTAAATTGTTATCCATACATTAGAAGGCAAGCCCTCATTGACTTTGTGAGGTGTTTGTAACTTTTCGATGATGCTAGTAATAAATTGAAAGCTTGCGTTGACTTGAAAGTTAAGTAATAGGCTACAGACAAAAATAATATTTTAGTTTTTTATATCTATTTTAGATTTTATGTTAATTATCTATATTTTAGACGATTCATATTAATCTTTATATTATAAACTTACATTGTTTTAATTTTTTTAGTCAAATCTATTAGGTATTTTAACAAACTTGATATATCTTTATTTGAATATTGACATAAATTATTTAATTGGTTACTGTCAATTAACTTTGTCAAGTATGTTAAAATACATAATAAATTTAATGGAAAAAGACAAACATAGTTTGAGTTTGCAACATAAAGAATTAATACAAAGCATACGAAACATTAAAGGCCAAAATAGAACTTAAATATTATGTTTGCTTAAATACTAATACATTGAAAAGGCATTATCAATATCTTTGAAGAAGAAAAAAAATCCATAGTTAGTTACCAATGCATTAAATAAAAGTGTCACTAACATAATAATAAAAAAAAAACCACTAACAATTGCATCAAATGCTTACAAAATTTAAATTTGCACAATTAAATCTATCTAATATTATATCCTTCCAAAGTATGAGGTCACTTGGAGGTGCTAAGATTGGTCCAAAAATTGTAAATAGTGAATAATAGATTAATAGTGAAGGAGGAAGTGAGATAGTCGATATAATGAGGCATGGGTCTTCAGCACTAAGGTCTCATTGTCTCCTAACCAATAGTGGAGAAATGGTAGGATCAAGATTTTTTGGTTCTTTTAATAAATTTATAAAGAAATAAATAAATCCTGAATCGCTTATATTGAAGATTAACAATAAAAAAAAATTTTTATTCTCAGAAGAAGATCCTATTTCAAAGAAGGTAGACTTTGTCAACTAAGTCAAGTGAACTACCTTCCTCAGTGGAAGTTATTGGAGAGTGTAATGATATTTGTAGATGAAGATCAGATGCAATTAGGTCACAGAAATACCACACAATTGGATGTTGATTTCTTCAGTCCAATGGTGTTTTAAAGTTGAACACAGAAACTATGCGTAAAACATGGTAAATTGTATGAAACCATTTTCACCCAATCACATGGGAACAAAAGTATATCATTGTTTGCTTCTTTTTCGTTTCGTGGTGTGGTAAGGGATGTAGACGGATCTGTGAGAACACGTGGGTTCTTCAAAGTTCAAACTTTGAAATTTTCAGTGTAAAAGCCTCTTGGCTTCTTCACTCAAATTAAAGTTCCCTTCCCTGTTGCTGTTGCTTCCCTGTCATTTTCCCCAGAAGATTCCCTGCATCCAAACAAGTACTTGTGAAGTGATGATGTGAATTGTGAGGAAGATAAAAACGTGAGACACTATCTTGACTTTCTGTGTTTATGGTGGCTTTGCTTCTATTCTAAGGGTCCGTCATTACGCATGACACTGCTTCTTGGTAATGGTAAGTGACAAAACGTGGTTGCCCACTAATGAAGTGCTAATACTACAACAGCTTATCTTAAAAAATATATAAGATATATCGAATCGCATGATTGGATTGAAGATTATAAGATCATATGAATTTTTTATAAATATATGTAAAAAATTTATATAATTGACTAAAATTCTTAAATAAGTATATATTCATAAAACACATCATATATTACAAAAATAACAAAATATTATATATAACTACATCTAAAAGTTATCAAAATATAAATTTTATACATTAAATAAATCATTGAAACACACACACACACACACACACAAAAGACATTACTTCTATGAAAATAGATGTTTATTTTTGGCATTTGGCTTAAAAAATAGAAAGAATGATTAGATGTAGTTAGAATTCAATCCTACAATCTTATCGATCCTATAATTAAGATCATGATCTTATAATTTGCGATTTTGATAGAATTTTGATCTTACTTGCGATCTTACAAGTAAGATCTCCGTATGATTACAATTTTAAACGATCTTACAATCAAAATTTCAATATTGATTACAATACTTCTAACTAAAAAATACCATTTCATCTACATATGACTAAAATAATATGTTTATATTATATTTTATATATATATATATATATATATATTTACCCAAATTATTGGATGACTGTTTTCTAAAATTAGATTAGACAAAATTAAGTGTTTATTAATTTAAAAAAAGGTTTTTTTATTTGTTAACGATGTCTAAATTATTTAAAAAAATAATTGACCTATTAAACATATGGTTATCAGAGAAAACAAAAAGTTAATATTACACTATTAATACAAATATCTAGTCTAATATTTTACCAAACTACTTTTGACGCTTAAGAGAAACATCAGGGTTAAAAAATATAAAAGGATGTCTTTTTAGATATATTACGTGAGATATTATGTTAGATACAAAAGTTTAAATTTTTTAATAGTCACAAATTAACTAATTACATTGAGCAAAATTTAAGGACTGTTAATGTCCTCAGCAAGAACTAATTTGTTTTGTCTCAGAAAAAAATATTTACAGAACCAGCATGAGATGAAAGTAATTTAATTATTTCCATCTCGTGTCATTTTTTACTCTCTCTCTCACTTTTTGCAACCACGAAACAGATTATGCCCCTCAGCTTGGTTTCTCTCTATAAAGGGATTCCAAGCCATGTATTTGGACAAAATTACAGACACACAAAAGCATGTCTAACACAATCGACAAGTAGCCATTCCAGTGCAAAGTGTAAGAAGACTCATTTGTATTCTTCAATATCATAGTTTCAGCTGCCTCCCCATTAAACAAAAAAGGTATGTTCACTTATTCAAGTATTTATATGTTATATATATGAGCTATGAAATTTTAGACAAGGTTATTTCTTTTTTATGTTTGCAGTAGAAAACATCATGAGCAAAGTTTGGCTTGTGGTGCTCGTCATCTTCTACAGTGGTTTCTCTTCAAAAGGAAGCAGTAACTCCTCTTCTCCGAGACCAAGCGTCGTCAACATTGGGGCAGTTATATCTTTCAATTCAACCATTGGCAAAGTGGCAAAAGTTGCAATTGAAGCAGCAGTGGATGATATAAACTCCAATCAAATGGTTCTCAAAGGAACTAAGCTTAATATCTCCATGAAGAACACAAACATCTCCAGTGGATTTCAGGGAATCATTGATTGTAATTATCTGTTTCCTCCACTTAAAATCCAATTGCAGTTCTTTATTCAGAAATGTTGCATGCTCACTAACAGACCATGTTGGTTTGGTTTCTCTAATTTACAGCTTTACTGTTGATGGAGAAAGATCCAGTGGCCATAATTGGCCCTCAGTACTCAGTCATGGCTCATGTGATTTCTCACATAGGAAATGAGCTTCAAGTGCCTCTCCTGTCATTTGCAGCCACAGACCCCTCTCTGTCTTCACTTCAGTTCCCATATTTTGTGAGGACAACACACAGTGATCTGTTCCAGATGACAGCTGTGGCAGAAATTGTGAACTACTATCAATGGAGAGATGTCATAGCTATTTTCATTGATGATGATCATGGAAGAAATGGGATAGCTGCATTAGGGGATACACTAGCTGAGAAACGGCGTAGAATCTCATACAAGGCACCCCTTAAACCTGATAATTTAAGCCAGGAAGATATAACAAACGCCTTACATAAAGTAGCTTTAATGGAGTCAAGGGTTATAGTTCTCCACATATACCCTAGTTTTGGTCTGAGAGTACTTCAAGTGGCCAAGTCTCTTGGAATGATGGGAAATGATTCTGTGTGGATAGCCACTGATTGGCTTTCAACTATTCTAGATACAGACCTTCCCCTATCCTCTTCTTCATCCATGAATGACCTCCAAGGAGTTCTTGCCTTGCGTCTGTACACCCCAGATTCAGTAACCAAAAGGGATTTTGTTTCTAGGTGGATCAACCTAACTAGCCACAAAGCTCCTAATCAAGATCCCTTTGGGTTGAATGTTTATGGTCTATACGCATATGACACAGTCTGGATTCTAGCATATGCACTTGATGCATATTTTACCAACGGAGGAACTTTCTCATTTCCAAATGACTCAACTCTGAACGTGCTAAAGGGGAATGATAATAATTATAATAATAGCTTGCATCTTGACACTATAGAGGTCTTCTCTAATGGCAATAGGTTGCTTCAAAACATTTTAGAGGTCAATAGAACTGGTTTAACAGGTCAATTGATGTTTGGTTCAGAAGGGAACTTCGGGCATCCTGCATATGAAATCATCAATGTGATCAACACGGGGATTAAAAGGATCGGTTTCTGGTCAAAATCCAATGGCCTCCACACTGGTGAAGAACCTAACCATTCCAACTCCAATGGAGGCCTGTGTAACGTCACGTGGCCCGGTCAAGCAAACCATCAAACACCTCGCGGGTGGGTTTTTGCCAGAAACGGAAGGCCTCTGAGAGTTGGGGTGCCACTCAGAATCAGCTACCCTGAATTTGTGTCAAGAACTGAAAGCTCTGAAAAATTCAGTGGATACTGCATAGACGTGTTCACAGCCGCACTGAAGCGTTTGCCTTATTCAGTTCCATACGAGTTCATCCCATTCGGAGATGGCAGAACCAACCCATCAAACTCAGAGCTCCTAAACAATATCACAACCGGTGTGAGTATAAAAAAGTAATTAAAAAATATAAAACGTGTCCTTTGTAATTTGTTTCATCAGTTTTCAGTAAAATTGATGGATTTTGTTGTATGTAGGAGTTTGATGCTGTGGTGGGAGACATTACCATAACCACAAACAGAACGAAGATAGTGGATTTCACACAGCCGTATATAGAGTCAGGGCTCGTCGTTGTGGCTCCAATAAGGAAGTTGTACTCCAGTGCTTGGGCTTTCCTGAGACCGTTTACTCCATGGATGTGGTGTGTGACGGGACTGTCCTTCTTCGCTGTCGGAGCTGTTGTGTGGATTCTAGAGCGTCGCAATAACGATGACTTCAGGGGCACTTCAAGAAGGCAACTCGCCACCATTATATGGTAATTTATTTACTTTATTTTCAAATAGAGTCAATTTTATTAAAAACAGATAAAATCATAAAATCAAAAATAATTATAAAAATTATTTAAGTATGTCATATTCGTATACATACTTTTCTAATATAGACACCTCTAATATGCTCATTTATTTGTAATCCATTTGGTCTAATTATCTTTTTTATTATTAGGTTAAATTACTATGTTCATTCTCATAGTTTTATTTTATTTTTAATTTGATCATTTGTAACTGGGATTTTATTGTCTTTACAAATTTTTAATTTAATTCACATCATTAGACTTGTGTTGATATAGTTATAAATTGACATCACTGGGCTAATCCAGTCATTTCAGTGTTATATTAATACTGTAAATATATATTATTCATGACATAAAAGAGTTAAAAATATATAAAAAGGTGAAATCCACTCACATGCGTAACATGAGATGCTACTTATCTTGGACATTCAACAAAAAGAATTCATATGAACCAATTCATGACATATGGATTGTTGGATGGCCAATACATATGAACCATAGGTATTCAAATTTTAAAATGACACATAATCAACCACGTCAACATAATTTAATAACATATTATGAAAATTTAATGGCAAAGATTAAATTTAAAAATTTTAAAAGTGAAAGACACAATTATTAAATTTTAAACTAAAATGATTAAATGAAAAGTTGGGTTAAACTATAGAACTATCACAACTATAATTCAATGTATACTTTATCTATTTGAGTAAATTACACTATCCTCTTCTGTTCTGTAAGTTTTTAAAATTACACTTATTTTTCTTATATATTTAAAATATACCCTCCGCTTCTTTATAATTTTGAAATTGCTATTATACTTTGGTTCAAATTTATATTTTATCTAAAAAGATATGTTATAATATATTTTTTTGACATTCGATGACCAATATCATATATCTTTCAATTAAAACACCTTCTATTAATCTAAAAACATCAATTTTTACGCATTCTGATACTTTTTTTAAAAAAATTTTTGGCTATTGATCCATAAAAAAATGTCACAATTATTTAGTGAAAAATAAGCATCCAATGTATACTTAGATTAATGGATAGTGCATTAGTTCACAGAAATATGTGGCATTAGAGCAAGCATATCTATTTGGGACATCACTAACGTTTGAATTTTTTGTATACAGGTTTAGCTTTTCAACCTTGTTTTTTTCACATAGTAAGTGACGGAAGCTTACGTACCATAAAATATATAGATATAGCAAACTCAAAACGCAAGAAAGTCCATGATGAATGATGATCATGTATGTTGATTATGTTTATTGCAGAAGAGAAGACGGCAAGCACACTGGGTCGCATAGTGCTGATAATATGGTTATTTGTGGTTCTGATACTGAACTCCAGCTACACGGCGAGCCTGACGTCCATCCTGACGGTGGAGCAACTGTCTTCGCCGGTGAATGGGATCGACAGCTTAGTGACGAGCAACGATCGCATAGGGTACCTGAAGGGGTCGTTTGCAGTGAATTATCTGAACGAGGAGCTCAACATCCAGAAATCGAGGCTGGTTCCTCTGAACTCCCCATCTGAGTTCGAGAAGGCCTTGGAAGATGGGCCCGCCAATGGTGGGGTTGCCGCTGTAATTGATGAACGCGCTTACATGGAGCTTTTCCTCTCAACCAGATGTCAATTTGGTATTGTTGGTCAAGAGTTCACCAAAATGGGTTGGGGCTTTGTAAGTTCCTTTTATCCGTTTCTATATATATATATATATATATATATATATATATATACACACATATGTATATTATCCATTGAGTCCCTCAAAAATTAATTTTTTTTTATTTTAGTTCGTAAAAAATTAAGTTTATCAATTTAGTCTATAAAAAATTTATTTGTTTTAATTTAGTCCTTTACATTACTAACTCACAAAATTTATTGTTGTTAAATTTCAATTTTTTGTTATTAAAAGTTATTTTGATAAAAAGAGGGACTAAGTTGAAATAAAATATAATCTTTCATAGACTAAATTAAAATAATTGTAATTTGTTAGAAATCAAATTGGTAATTTACTCTATTCGTATCTATATCTATGGTCCATTGGGCTAGTTTGTTGTTCATTTTAGTCCTCTAAATGTAGTATTGGAAAAAAAAGTTTGTGGCTCGCGGGTCATACCGAAAATGCTTATAAATGGATAGTCCTGGATTGAGCAGTAAACTAGCTTTTTTATTTTTTATTTTTTAAAAAAATATATTGTTTAGTATAAATAATCTCGTTTTATCACATTTATATATTTTATAACTTTATATTTAATTAATATAGTAAATTTGGATATAAAATTTTTTATAATTTTTTTAAAATAAATATAAAAATTTCAAATTTAAATATAATATAGATAATTTTGAAAGAAAATATAAAAAATTAAAGTTATCAATTTTTTAAAAAATTAAAAAAAATAATATTTTACATGTATAAATATTATTTTAATAAAAAATTATTAAATTTTTTATTAAAAAACAAATTATATAATTTTAATATGAAAAAAAGAGCAGTCCACAGTCCAATACGAACGATCTTGATCTTCAATATTCTATTCCATTTGTAAACAGACAAGCTAATGATCAGCTTGTTTATCTCAATCGGGTCAACCTATTTAACACCACTAACTAAAAGACTACATCAATGGTTTAAAAGTCCATTTCAAAGCTTTAGTATGCTAGGATGGGGCAGGGCTTTTTCATTTAATAAAATTATTTATCTATTTATTTAAGACTTAATTTATTTTTTAAAAAGTTTAGTTTAACTTTTTAAAGTTTCATAATCATAATATTTTATTTCTATTATTTAAATTAATTAAAAATTAATTTTACAATGAAACATATGCATGTATATAAATGACAGGCTTTGCCAAGAGACTCTCCTCTGGCAATAGAGATATCAACGGCCATCCTAACGCTATCAGAAACGGGGGACCTCCAGAAGATTCATGACACGTGGGTCACAAGAAGCGCGTGCAGCTCGGAAGGCGCAAAGCAAGGCGCACACAGGCTCGACCTCAACAGCTTCTGGGGCCTATTCCTGTTAACCGGCTCCGCCTGCTTCCTCTCTCTCCTCTGTCATCTCCTCAGAATGGCTCACCGTTTCAGCCAGCGATCCCATAACCTCAACCTTAAGGGCTCCGCTCGCGTCAGAGCGTTCCTTTCCTTTGTGAATGAGGAAGAAGAAGACTATGATGATGATGAAAACAAGAAGAAGCCCAAGAGAAAGCGAGACCAAACTGTAAGAGCGAAGAGTGGAAGGGTAGTGCACGATGAAGATGGGAGGCCAGTTAATGTTAGTCTCCACCTTCATAATGATGCCCAACTCTAACTTGTTACACCCCTAATCCTTACATTAATTATTACATATTCAAAGTTTTAATTACAGCTCTAAATTTTCTTTAATTATAATTTATATATTTTTAATTAATTTTAATTATATTCTTACCTATAATATTATTTAAATATTTAACGATAAATGTTAATGTGACATTTTATTTTATATATGTTAATATTTATTAATTTACGTTAATTTTTACATGTGAAGTTACAATTAAAATAATTAAATATAATATAAAAAATAAGTAGATATAAAATAAAATTATAATTATATATTTTGATCATTATTAATTTTAATACAATCGGACAAAGTCAAAATGTATTAATAAATGTTATTAAGTATAAGGTGCTATGTTACATAAGTGTCTTTCATTGAATATTTAAATGGTATAAGTTGAAGATTATAATTAAAGTTAATTAAAAAATTATGAGTGATAATTAATATAAAATAAAATTATAAGTTATAACTAAAATATAAGTTAAAATTTAGAGACATTCATAGTATTTATACCTAATATTTGAAATTATTTAATATTAATTTAAGTACTTAACATTTTTCTTATATATATATGCACACTTTTGTTATCAAATTTAATTGGAATCAAATTAATAGAATGTAATTCATTTTTAGAGTAGTTGGAGTAGGAAGGAACAACATCACGTTAGTGAATGCGGGTGTCAGAAATGATGAATACGACAATAATCTTTCTTTGGATTTGTGCTGCTGAAAGGAACCAAGCAGTGACGTATGATAAGACAGACTTTTTTACTGTTGTGTGACAGTATTTGATTTAAATTCTGTGTCCTATTTTTAATTTAAATTCTGAATTTGTGATATTTTTATTGTAGTGACCATTAGATATATTTTTGAAGTATCTTTTACGGACACTCAAAGTGTACTTCGGAAGTGTGCTTTATATATATTTAAAACGAATTTTTGAAGTACGCTTTATTCGTTTTTTTGATTATTTATAAGAGTTTTTTATCCTATTATAATTATTTTAACTAAAAATAATGTTACAATAAAAGTGTCCCAAATTCAAAATTTAAATTAAAAATGAGACACTGTTAAAATTTAAATCAAATACTGTAACACATGACACAGCCACAGGCATCGGGGTTCACACTTAGGACTTTTCAACTTCTCTGTTTTTTCATTATCTTTGCCTTCTTGCCACATAATATATATACACATTTTTTATTACTAAATTTTTTATTAAATATAAAACATGAATAAATTGTAAAATATATACAATTAATTTTTGAAAAAATATACAATTTATAATATTATAAACTTTGTAAAATATATACAATAAATCTTTCATTATCTTTTTATAATTATCTGTTTATACAATTTATAAAATTTTTGAAAAACTATACAGTTTATAATATTATAAAATGTTATTACTTTTTATATAATATTTTGTTGGTGTTTTAAAAAATTATAAAATCAATAGATGCTTTTAAAATTAGTTGTCACTGTTGTATATTTATGATGTGTTGTAGACCTTCACATTTTACCTAAATCTATTGATATATTCAATTTAAAAAGTGTGATCCTAGAGGCCACTGGAAGAAATAAGCATATCTAGATCTTAAATCAGTCAAGATATTAATTAAATATTTATGATAAACGTTGAATTGCCACGAAAATTGATTGTGATTTAATAATAATAGTAATAATTTATTTCTTTCACCTCTCATATAAAAATTAAAATACTTATGTGTCACGACCCATTTTTTAGGCACATGACCGGCACAATGATGAATATTCCATCACTGTAAGCCTTTCGATAAATTCTTCCCACAAGTAAAATTGTTAGTCACTATCTCTATATTCTCAAAATACCATTCCTTAATAAATACAAAGAAAATACATCATATTTTCTTAATTAATAATAGATCCTCAGTACAAAATACATTATCATACTGAAATACAAGCCAAATACCAAACCCCTGACCTAGATGTCCTAGACGGTTACAGAGCAACATACTGTATAACAAAAGAAGGGCCTACCCGACAGCGGGAAGGTCCAACGTGATCTACTCCTCTAGCAGATGTACTTCGGCGGCAACCTGATCTGAACAAAAAGTTTGTACAAACAGTGTGAGCTTTTAAACTCAGTGAGCAAATCGGCCTCGCGTTAATAAAATTCAAATACATCACCAGTCATGCAAGCATATCCGAAGGCTCAAGCTCAACCAATAGACATAGTTAGAAATTACATACAAGAAAAATTCATCCAATTCAACAAACGATACTAGTACTCGTCAATGGCAATATATCCCGGAGAGCGCACACAGGCCGGCTCACTAATTTTGTATTTTTCCGCCATGACGCACAACCTCATCCTCTTAGCTAGGGCGCCTCACGGATTTATCACCAATCCGGGCTATATCCCTACTGAGGGAATCATTGTCTCCATACTCATTGGTCAAGACACCCTTTAACCTGGGTTTTCCGCCTTGCCGTGAGAGGGGGTACTGTACCGCTCAATCACAATCAATAGTACAACAGTTCATATCATAATCAGAAGCACAATATAATACTCATCCATATAACAGGTGATATCGGGTATTTTTATATACTTTTTAGTCCCTATCTTAGTCCTATGGCTATTCCAATGTTGCCAATTCTCTAATTTTATTATGTTTTGGAATTTATTGGGTATAAACTATTTATGGATTGAATGTGTTTCAATTTTATATTTTTAGAACTTGAATTGTAAAATGCTCAATTTAATTCCTACAAATTTTAATTTTAGAGAGAAAAATGCTGACATGGACAAAGATGATGATTTAGATGCTAATGTGGCACTTTTTGGATGATGCAGATGCTGACTAGGATATGTTGGATGTGGGGCCCACTTGAACTCTTATTGAATGCCATGTAGTCAGAATTTGAGGGCATGAATATTAAATTTCGTAGGTCAGAAAGCAAGGCTGAAATATCAATTCTTCCATGCTGTTCTGCTGCTGCCATACCTATGTTCTGCTGCTGTTTGTTACTTTCTGCTGCAGAAATATTAAATCTGCTGCTGCCATGCCTACTTTCTGCTGCAGAAACATTAATTATACTGATGTTTTGCTGTCAAAATGCTGCTACATTATGGAAGAAAGCATCTAGGGTAGAATATTCTAAGGCATTGAAGGGACATCAGTTTTTAAAGAAGAGAACACTTTTATTTTGCAAGCAGACTTAGGAAATTCGTAGCTCTCTCTTCCCCTCTGTTTTTGCTTCTGTTATTGGCTGTTTTGCTCTCATGGAGGGCTAAGTTTTCATTGTAATTAGTCACTAGACTACTGGGATGTTGTAGCTTGAACTAAGAATGCAAGTTAAGTGTTTTGTTCTCCATTTTCATCTCATTTCGTTTCTGTTTTGCTGTCATGTTTATTTTGCTGTCAAATTCTGATTAGAACTTGAGAATGTAACATAAACTGACTTATATATAAGACATAACCTTGCTTGACTGATTAGGAAAGTAAGGGAGGCGAAATGACTAGTTAAATGATATATTTAACTTGGTTTGGTTGAGATTTTCCACTGAATGCATCTAGTTATAGTAGAGAGATGTTCTTGACTGTAATTAGTAGCATTAAATTCTAGATGTTATTCTAGAAACATTTTCATAAAGAACCAAACAATGGAATGAGAACAAAACTGAATCAATGAGTTAGGTAATGATAGTTACACTCCCATGAATCCTAGTGGCTGATTACATAGTCTCTTTACTGTCAATTTCTTGCAATTTCTGCTGCTGCTGCTGTTTCTGCTGTTACTGCTGTTGCTGCATATTTTGCTGCTGTTGTAGTGTTTAATTGCTGTTCTGTTTTATTTATTTAGTTAGTATTGCTACAAAACCCCCCACGTTTATGTACTCTTAATTGGTGTTTAGGTGTTTAGAACGATTAATTAGTATCAAGAAGTGAGGCTCCTTGAGTGAATACGACCTGGGGATCACTATACTGCAAATTGCCACAAATTCAATTCTGGGGGATTTGGCATCGTAGTGGCGTGAACCAACAGGTATAGTATATAACTATATGATTCAAATTTCATATCATCATGAGATACTTGCTTTGTCTTATCCATACTTCTGGATTAATTATCTCATTATATTCGTCATTCTGAATCCAATTTCCCCCTATGAATCTTGAGAGTGTCCTACGACATACTTTTTATCACCAGTAATGCTAAAACTCTATTAAAACAGGGTCGTTTCACTCACCTGGATTCCGTACGAGTATCACTTCTCTAAATCGTTACGGACAAGAGTACGCAGGTGAATTTCAGTGTTTCGCTACAGAGATTTTCATGAAAGATTACAGAAAATACGTTAAGATCGTTTTCGTACAGATATTGTTTATACGTACGGGTACTATTCATATAGTCACTATTCATACGTATGGTACTATTCATACGGTCACTATTTATAAGTACGGGTACTATTCATACCGGAAATACAGAATACAATCTGTAAAAGAGTACACCAGGTAAGTTCCCAGGAAAGAGTGGAGGGTCACACTGGACACACTTAAAAACCAGGTCTTTCCTTAGCCAGAACTTTCCTAGACATGTATTCTCCACAGATTATATTCTATTTCGGTAATCAGAGAATCAAAATAACAGCTAACGACAGTTTTTCTGATGTGGAAGATCGGCCAAAGCCGCAACCACAGAGCATACTTAAGAAAATAACTTCTAAAATTTGAAAGACATAGAAAGGGCATAATATCCTTTCCTAAGCAAAAACGAAAAGGCCCAAAATCTCAGAAGCCTAGCGTCGGAGCAAGAGAAACTTAAGGAGGGAAGAAGAGAAGTTGAAGGTGTGAGTTTAGAAGTGAAATGGAAGGGCCTATTTATAGTAAAAGTCAAGGGTACTATTTGACACTATGCGCTAATAAAATATTCAATTTACTATTCATAAAAATGACATTTCTAATAATGCAGTTACTGTACATACTATTAGAAACTTTAAAGGGAAAACTATCCTTTCACCTTAAACTTTTAAGTTTCTTTTCAATTCAGTCCTTTCAATTTAGTCCCTGAGGGTATTTTTACACATAAAACGTCATTTTCTCCTACAAACTTCTTTCTAGTTTTCTCTTATGACTAAACCACATCTAGTATTTGACATTTTGATTGTATAAATAAACAGTATCATATACGTAAATAATATTATACGGGTGAATAGTACCGTATACTGAAATAGTAACAGTAGTTTGAAAACACGCATTTATATTTTATTTTTCATGGGTATTACATTATGTGTGCAAAAAAGAGAAAGGGATCAATTGTACGCCTATAAATTTTTTATTGGGCCAATGTTTTATCAATCTCAATCAAAATATCTTACATGATCAAACAGAACGTGAGCCAAGTAGAAAAGTCATACTCTAATTATACATACTAATATCTAATTTTAAAGACCATTAATTGAAAGGCTTTAATAAAGTTCTAATTTTAAAGACAATTCAATAATGAAAAAAAAACCAATCTATTATTATTTTTATTTTATGCTCCATCTAACATGGCATGTAAAGAAATTAGCATATCATATAACTTCTAATTTAATAATTCATTAACTTTGTTATCTATTTCAGTTTAACCTTTAACTAGCTTATGATTTTTGTGTAAGAACTTGATATAATTTTTTTTATTTTTATATTATATAAAAAAGTTCCAACATACATTTGTTATTGTCTCTCTACGCCAACTTTTGAAAATATTTACCAATTAATTTGTCGAAAAAAGATGTTTTATAAAACAATTTTTATCGTACATTTTTTAAATTTGTTAAATAGTTTTTTTTAAGAAACAACATTTTACTTTTCAAACGTCATATCTTGTAAGAAAACATCAAGATAAGTATAGTAAATTAAATATAAATATATATGTAAAAATATTATATGTTTTGTAGTTCATCTATAAATAATTTGTTTAGATATTTTGGTCAAATAATTTTGACTCTCTTACTGGCGTTCCAATTCCGTGCCACCTAAAATAGAATATTAAATTCATGAAAGATGCCATTAAATTCTTTTTATCCTCAAATATTCCCTTTTTCTTTTGGGTGGGAGGAAGGGGGACCAGCTTTCAAATTTAACACTTGAAAGGTCAAGGGATTCTTTTTTTTTTTTTTTTGAAAAAAGGGGTGTTCATTAAGAAGCGACAAAAAAAGTCAACATATATTTATTATTATCAACTTCTTAAAAATATTTATTAAATAATTTATTGATCAATTATATTTTGTAACAAGTTTTTATAAAATTTTTATCGAATTCTTTTTTTCCAAAAATTTCCACCACAACAATTTGCTTTTCAAAAACAAAATATTCTCATAAGTAAATAAAAAGATATGTAGAATAAATTAATTATAAATATATCTATGTCAATAATTAAAAAAATTTATTAAAAATTCCCTGCCACGTCGAATAAAATATTGCTTTATGAAAGATGTCATTATGTTAGGTTACTGAAATGCAATTAATCAAGGAGAAAGATTGAGAAGAACACACAAAGAAATTACGTGGTTCGGTCAATGCGACCTACGTCCACGGACAGAGAGAATATCTGTATTATTTTCTGACGGAGGCTATACAGAGAGAAATTACATCAACCGCTCTTACAATGAATTCCCTCACACTCATATATATAGAGACAAATGGGTCATGGGTCGTGGGTCGGGTTACAAACCGGGTCACCCACAAAATTCAAGTCAAACCCAACAATTTCCCTCCTTGACTTGAATTCTCTCAAATCACCAAAACTAAGTACAAATTCATCTCTGTCATTCAAGCCCTGTAGGGCTTCATGGAATGCGAACATTCACCAAGTCCAAGCTATGCTTGAACTTCTCTGAAGGTAGAGCCTTTGTCAACATATCTGCTGGATTATCTGCTGTGGATATCTTCTCGATGGATAATTTCTTGTCTTCTATCACATCTCGAATAAAATTCAATCTGATATCAATATGCTTCGACCTCTCATGGTAGACTGGATTCTTGGCCAAACTTAATGCACCCTGACTATCACAATAAATGATAGGTCTCTGAATATTTAACCCCAGACTATCAATCAAACCATGTAACCACATACCTTCCTTAACTCCTTCTGCCAATGACATGTATTCTGCTTCAGTAGTAGACAAGGCAACTGTAGATTGAAGTGTTGCCTTCCAACTAACAGCACATCCATTTAGAGTCAAGACATAGCATGTCAAGGATCTCCTCCTTAAAAGATCTCCAGCATAATCTGAATCTGTATAGCCAACCAAGCCACTATCAGATTTATCAGCACCATAAACCAAGCAAATATTACTCGTACCTTTCAGATACCGCATAATCCATTTAACTGCACTCCAGTGAGCTCTCCCAGGATTACTCATAAACCTGCTTACCACACTGACTGCATGAGCCAGATCAGGCCTAGTACACACCATTGCATACATTAAGCTTCCAACAGCATTACAGTAGGGCACTGAACTCATGTACCCTTTTTCCTCAGCTGTAGTAGGTATTGTACTAGCATCAAGTTTAAAATGTGCCGCCAACGGAGTACTAACCGGCTTAGAATTATTCATTTGGAAAGACTGTAACAATTTTTCTATGTATTTCTGTTGAGATACATACAGTAAACCTGCACTTCTATCTCTCCAAATCTCCATGCCCAATATCTTCTTGGCTGCACCCAAATCCTTCATCTCAAACTCACTGCTCAACAAGGCTTTCAAACTATCAATTTCAACCTTGTTCTTTGCAGCAATTAACATATCATCAACATATAGCAACAAATAAATATAAGAATCATCTGCAAGTTTCTTAGAGTAGACACAGTTATCAAACTGATTATGGGAAGTCATGAATGCATCAAATTTCTTGTACCACTGTCTAGGAGACTGCTTCAAACCATACAAGGACTTTTTCAGCAAACATACATGATCTTTCTTCCCAGAATCAAGAAATCCTTCTGGCTGTGACATATAAATCTGCTCCTCTAAATTTCCATGTAAGAAAGTAGTTTTCACATCCAGTTGTTCCAACTCCAAATCAAAAACACTTACCATGGACAAAAGGACACGAATGGTTTTATGCTTCACAACTGGGGAGAAAACTTCATGATAATCAATTCCCTCCTTTTGTGAAAAACCCTTAGCCACGAGTCGTGCTTTGAACCTTGCTGGTTCAACTCCAGGAATACCTTCTTTCTTCTTGAATACCCATTTGCATCCTACCGGTTTCACTCCCTTTGGTAACAGTACAAGATCTCATGTTTCGTTCTTCTCAAGAGATTGCATCTCTTCATTCATTGCAACCAGCCATTCTGATGCTTCTCTACTCTCAACTGCTTCTTTATATGATCTCGGGTCATCAGAATCAATGCTTTCACCTACTGCCAAGGCATAAGCAACTGAATTAACATCAACTATATCAACACAATCTGCATACCTCATAGGTTTTCTTATTTCCCTTCTTTCCCTCCTTGTTGCTATAGGTTGTGATTCTTCTTCTTCCCTGGGCTGCTGTACAGGGTCTGTTATAACCCTTTTTGAAGTTTGAACTTCAATTTCCACCTTCTGGTTGGCACCTTGATCATTATTACCTGCATGACTACCAAGCTCCTCCTTCTGACCAAACATAGCAGACTCATCAAAAGTTACATCTCTGCTAGTAATAAATTTTAGAGTTTTATCCTTTTCAGTACACCACAGTCTGTACCCTTTAACTCCATGTGCATACCCTAGAAATATGCATTTCATTGCCCTAGGCTCTAGTTTACCATCATTCACATAAGCATAAGCAGGACAACCAAATATACGCAGGCCAGAATAATCAGAAGGTTTACCGGACCATACCTCTTGAGGAGTCTTAAAGTCAATTGCAGTAGATGGCGATCTATTCACCAGATAACAAGCAGTGTTAACTACTTCAGCCCAGAATTGTTTTGACAAGCCAGCATTTAATCGCATGCATCTCGCACGCTGCAACAGTGTTTGATTCATACGTTCTGCAACTCTATTTTGCTGTGGTGTATGACGTACAGTGCGGTGCCTCACTATACCTTCTTTCTTGCAAAATTCATCAAATAGAGCGTTACAGAACTCCAACCCATTATCAGTTCTGAGTGTTTTGACCTGTTTTCTAGTCCGTTTCTCAACCATGGTCTTCCACTCCTTGAACTTCCCAAACACTTCATCTTTGGATTTCAGAAAATATATCCAAACCCTTCTAGAGTAGTCATCAATGAAAGTAACAAAGTACTTGCATTTGCCCTGAGATTCAACTGGAGAAGGACCCCACAAGTCTGAGTGAACATATTGCAGAACATCCGTAGAAGTATGCTTCCCAGAACTGAACTTAACTCTGCGTTGTTTACCCATAACACAAATTTCACAGAATTTCAGTTTCCCAGTTTCTGCTCCTTCTAACAATCCTTGTTTACTTAGAATTGACAGCACTTTCTCACTCATGTGTCCCAATCGGCAATGCCACAACTCTGTATAATCATCATTCTTCCCTAAAGATTTAGATACAACCACTGTCCCCATCACAGAATTACCAATCAGAAAGTAAATGCCATGCTGCAATTTACCCTTCATTATAACCAGAGCACCTTTGGAAATTCTCAACTGTCCATTCTCTCCAGAGTACTTGTACCCTTGTTTGTCTAGAGTACCAAGAGAAATCAAGTTCTTTCGTAGACCAGGAACATACCTGTCACATCCCAAAAATTGAGCATGTGAAAAGATACTACTCATTTGATATAATTCTCAAACATACGTTATATACATATATTCTGTAAGGTTTTACATTCAACCTTAATCATTCATTCCACACTACAGAATTATATTCATCTGATAAGCAAATATAGACATACATAGTCTGATATTTCTATCTCATCGCAAGCCTAGGAGACCTATAGTAAGTACAGAGCGTTCCTAGTATCCACATTTATAAGTACTGGTGTCCCACCAGACAGAAATAGAGAATAATCCCAAGGGGCTTCTAATCTTCAAACGGATACTCTTGTTCTTTATTTTCTGTATCTGAAAAAAAATAATCATAGGGAGTGTGAGTTTATTTAAAAACTCAGTAAGTAAATAACTGTACTATATAAAATATCAAAAGTACAAATACCACATTTACTCATATAATTAATTGTTTTATACATCGAGTAGTATGGGACTCTAACCCTTTCAAACTCATGAATAAGATTTCATAGATATACAACGAGTAGTATGGGACTCTAACCCTTTCAAACTCGTGAATAAGATCTCATCGGTATACACCGAGTAGTATGGGACTCTAACCCTTTCAACTCGTGTATAAGCTTTCTTAGATATACACCGAGTAGTATGGGACTTTAACCCTTTCAACTCGTGTATGGGTTTCATAGATATGCACTGAGTAGTATGGGACTTTAACCCTTTCAAACTCGTGTATTAGATCCCATAGATCTTTACTCATTGACAAGATAGTGAGAATTTATCACATAGCACAATTGTCATGAAATAAAATAATTTCTACATACTCTTATTTCTACCGATCATCATATACTCCCATATGAAAATTGATTGCTCATTACCCAAATAATATTGTAAATGAGACTTATATTGTACTTTGACTAGTAATATCAAATTAGCTGAGCAAGGTTATTCACTCACCTTGATGTTTGTCCAAGTTTACCTTGTTCCACACTAGAATTTGTGTAGGAAAATTTCCTAGTAAAATATATTACAAGGAATCATAAGAAAGGAAACAAAATCACGAAAATACGTAAAATTTTCTGACTGCTACAGTAACGGGTTGCTACAGTACGGTTTGCTACAGTAACGATTTGCTACAGTGTCGGTTCGCTACAGTAACGGTTCGCTACAGTAACGTTGACTGCTACAGTACCGTTGACTGCCGACACTACAGTAACTGCTACAGTACCCAAAGAAAATTTTCCAGAATTTTTCCGAAATCTCTGGTCGCTACAGTAACTCGAATTTTTGCAGAAAAATCTTTCAAAAATTCATCCTTTCCTTTCTTGTTTCAAAACCAGAATTTCAACTCTTTTAACCGATTATAACTCAAATATAACTTCTAAAACTATTGAGATTCATGAATTATCATCAAAATCTTCAAGAACAAAACCTCCTCTGATCTTCTACATAAACTGAAATTTAAGGAAAATAATCGGATTAAAGCTTACCTTTGATCCTTACAAAGCTTTTGAACCGAACAAATAATCGAAACTCTGAAGATCAAGGGAAGGATTTGAGAAGAAAATAAAGAACTGAGAGAGAAATGCTTTTCTGCTTCCTTCGGCTGAGTGAAAAATGAGGGTTACTATTGAAACTTTATATTAAATATTTCTAATGGGTTATTCAATAACCCATGGGTATCCATAACCCAACATCCAAACCCATCCAGTCAATTTACAATAAATGGATTAATTGACCATTCTGAAACCACTTTTCCATGAATTTCACCATTCTTAGAATATATCCCTCATTGTGCAAATATTTAGTCCAGTCATTTAACTCAATTTTCATAAATAATATTCAAAGAGAACAATTAAATATGAAAATTAAAAATGACCAAAATAAATAACTAAAGTAACGTTGTAGAATTCTAAAATACTCTTAAGCGAATTATATTTTGAAATTAACGGGTATTACATTCTCCCCCCTTAAAAGAATTTGGTCCTCCGAATTAAAATCTTACCTCAAGTTTCAAATAAATGTGGATAGTTTTTCCACATCTCATCTTCTGCTTCCCACGTAGCTTCCTCGCGAGAATGATTTCTCCAAAGAACCTTGACAGTAGGAATTTCTTTAGTGCGCAATTTCTTGACTTTTCTATCAAGGATAGCTACTGGTACCTCTTCGTAGGTGAGAGTTTCATCAAAATGAACTTCTTGGGGTTGAATGACATGAGAAGGATCAGGAAGATACTTCCGTAGTATGGACACATGAAATATTGGATGAACTCCCTCTAGGTTGGAAGGTAGGTCTAGGCGATATGCCACATTACCCACTCTGTCTACAACCTCATATGGGCCAACATACCTCGGACTAAGCTTGCCTTTCTTCCCGAATCTCATTACTCCCTTCATAGGTGAGATTCGTAAGAAAACCATATCACCTATTGCAAATTCAAGGTCACGTCGTCGGTTGTCCGCATAAGACTTCTGTCTACTCTGAGCAGTTAACAACTTTTCTCTGATTAGTTTAACTTTATTTATATCTTCCTGAATCATCTCAGGTCCAAATATTTTGGTTTCACCAAGTTCAAACCAACCTATAGGAGATCGACACCGTCTCCCATATAAAGCCTCAAAAGGTGCCATCTGAATACTGGCTTGGTAACTGTTGTTATAAGCAAATTCAATAAGAGACAAATGATCTTCCCAACTTCCACTGAAATCCATCACACAAGCTCTTAGCATATCCTCTAAAGTCTGAATTGTCCTTTCAGACTGTCCATCAGTCTGAGGATGGAATGCTGTGCTAAGATTCACTTTGGTACCCAAAGCCTCTTGAAAGACTTTCCAGAACCGAGAAGTAAACTGAGGTCCTCGATCTGATATAATGGATATTGGTACACCATGAAGTTTCACTATTTCTTTAACATAAATTCGAGCAAGTTTTGCTACATTGAAAGTTGTATGAACAGGAAGAAAATGTGATGACTTAGTAAGTCGATCCACTATGACCCATATTGAGTCATTTCCTTTTGTTGACCGAGGTAAACCTACTACAAAATCCATAGTGATCCTTTCCCACTTCCATTCGGGAATATCTAGTTTTTGCATCAATCCAGATGGTCGTCGATGTTCAGCTTTAACTTGCTGACAAGTCAAACATCGAGCTACAAAGTCAGTCACGTCTCGCTTCATGCCCTCCCACCAGTAAACTTGTTTCAAGTCCTGATACATTTTCACAGCACCAGGATGTACAACGTAAGGCGAACCATGAGCTTCCATTAAGATTTCATGTTTCAAAGATTTAATGTTGGGGACACAGAGTCTCCCATTAAACCATAAGACTCCTTCTTCATCTACCAAGAAACTTGGTGCTAGACCTTGCCTTGCCTTATATCTGATTTTGACCATATCAATGTCATTTTCTAAATTTACTTTTACTTTTTCAACAAGAGATGATCTAACTGTTAAATGAGCCAGAAATGTACCTGACTCAGTGATCTCGAAGAATACTCCATCAGCTTCCAATTCTTGTAGTTCATGTATTAGAGACCTCCTTATAGTGGCAATGTGAGCTAAACTTCCCATAGACTTTCGACTTAGAGCATCAGCCACTACATTTGCTTTACCTGGATGGTAAAGGATGGTACAATCATAATCTTTCAGAAGTTCCATCCACCTTCGTTGCCTTAGATTGAGATCTCTTTGCTCAAAAATGTACTTAAGGCTTTTGTGATCTGTAAAAATTTTACAAGTTTCCCCATACAAGTAATGTCTCCATATCTTTAGGGCAAACACTACAGCTGCCATTTCCAAATCATGAGTGGGGTAATTCAATTCATGCTTTTTAAGCTGATGTGAGCCATAAGCTATGACTTTACCATGTTGCATCAACATACACCCTAAGCCTATCTTTGAGGCATCACAGAATACAGAGTAACCCCCTAGTCCTGATGGTAGGGTTAAGACTGGTGCAGAAGTTAAACACTCTTTCAATTGGGTGAAACTTTGTTCACATGAATCATCCCAAATGTATTTAACATTCTTTCGGGTTAACTTAGTTAATGGGAGAGCCGTCTTAGAGAAATCTTTGACAAGGCGACGGTAATACCCTGCTAAGCCAAGAAAACTACGTACTTCCGTCACAGTTGTTGGTCTAGGCCACTGTTTAACTGCTTCAATTTTACTTGGATCTACATGAATACCTTCTTGGGAAATAACATGTCCCAAAAATGTTACATGACTCATCCAGAATTCACATTTTGAGAGCTTTGCGTACAACTGATGCTCTCTCAAAGTCTGAAGCACTATTCTCAAATGTTCAGTATGTTCTTCATAACTCTTTGAATACACCAAAATATCATCAATAAATACAATTACAAACTTATCAAGGAATGATTTGAACACTCTGTTCATTAAATCCATAAATGCTGCTGGTGCATTTGTCAACCCAAAAGACATCACAAGAAACTCATAATGTCCATACCGTGTACGAAAAGCAGTCTTAGGTATATCATCACTCTTAATTCGTAACTGATGATATCCAGACCTTAGATCAATCTTTGAGAAGTATTTTGCTCCTTGAAGCTGATCAAACAAATCATCTATCCTTGGTAAAGGATACTTATTCTTCACTGTGACTTTATTCAGCTGACGATAATCTATACATAATCTCATAGAACCATCTTTCTTTTTCACAAAAAGAACAGGAGCACCCCAAGGTGAAAAACTTGGGCGGATGAACCCTTTGTTCAACAAATCTTCCAATTGTTCTTTGAGTTCTTTTAGCTCAACAGGAGCCATACGATAAGGTGGAATAGAAATTGGTCTTGTGTCTGGGACCAAATCAATACTGAACTCAATATCTCTTTCTGGCGGTAATCCAAGTAAATCTTCTGGGAACACATCTGGGAATTCATTAACCACATGAATGTCTTCTAACTTCTGTTCTTTCTTTTCTAAATCTTTGATAAAAGCTAGAAATCCCTGACATCCCTTTCGCAACATACGCCGGGCACTTAACATAGATATCATGTTGCAAGGTACATCACTTCGATCTCCTTGAAACACAAAATTACTCCTCCCCGGTATATTAAAGGAAATAACTTTGTCACGACAATTTATAGTAGCATGACAAGAAGATAGCCAGTCCATCCCTAGAATCACATCAAAATCTAACATATTGAGAACCATAAGATCTATCTCAGTTTCCATGCCTCCAACGATTATTTTACAAGAACGATAACATGTTTTAACCATCAAAGTCTCTCTCATCGGTGTGGAAACCAAGAATGGTTCTTTAAGAATAATCGAATTAAATGCAAATCTCTTGGCAAATAGGGGCGACACATATGAGTGAGTAGAACCGGGGTCAAACAAAATACGTGCAGCAAAAGTATTAACAGATAATATACCTGTAACTACAGCATTGGATGTTTGAGCATCCTGTCGGGTTAGAGCATATACTCTTGCATTTCCTCTGCCAGCAGCTTGTTTTCCACGGTCACCTTGGCCTCTTCCAGAACCTCTTCCCATACTACCCCCTGTTGAAGGGGTTGGTGTTTGAGTAATAGATTGTGGTCGAGGTGGCAAAGTAGACCCTTGACCTAGTCTTGTCATGAGCTGAGGGCACTCCCTTATAAAATGTCCTTTTTGTCCACAGTGAAAACAGCCTGTACCAACAGTGTTTAACCTGCATTCTCCGAAGTGAAACTTTCCACATTCAGGACATTGAGGTTTTTCCCTTCTACCATGAGTACCTCCTCTACTAGAAGAGCTAAAACCACCCCTGCTCTCTGAACGAGTCTTAGCCACACTGGCTGTAGAATAAGTTGACTTAGTAGGAGTGGCTGGAGCATTTTGTGATGCAGTAAAGGGTTTTAAAGTCCCTGAGTCTTCCCCTTGATCAAAAGATCTTCTATATCTAGCTTTCTTCTTTTGACGATATTCTTCTTTATTCTTTGACCTCTTTTCCATTCTTCGGGCCACATCAACAACCTCTGAGTACGAAGAGTAATCGTTCATATTAGAACCCACTTGATCATATAAGGCATCACGAAGCCCTTCCACAAACTTTTCTATTTTCTTCCTTTCAGAAGGAATGATTTCAGGGGCATATTCAGATAATTTAACAAACTGAGCTGAATATTCATCAACAGTCATGGTTCCCTATCGTAGATACAGAAAATCCCTGGTCCTAGATGATCGTTCACTTACCGGAAGAAATTCATCTATAACCAATCTGTAAAATTCTGTCCACATAACTGGCGGTGCGCCTTGAATTCTAGCTTTCTTCCAGTTTCTCCACCATTTACCAGCCCTACCCTTTAACTAAAAGGAAGTGAATTCTACCTTTTGAGTAGGAGAACACCCTATAGCATCACAGATTGCTTCACAATCTTCAAGAAAACATTGTGGGTCCTCTTTGGGATCTTCCCCTAAAAAAGTAGGAGGCCTCATTTTCTGGAATTCAGACATTCTTACCTCCCTTACGTTATCTCCTCCAGCTAACTGAGCTGGTGGTACAATTTCAGCTTCAACAGTAGGAGGATCCACTGGCAGGTTAGCTTGTGCAGCTCGACCTCTCATTTCAGCCTCAAATCGGTCAAATCGTTCATTCATCAAATTAATCACATGTGCAATAGTTGTATTGCCAACGTGAACATCAGGTTCGACTCTCCTTGCTTGCTCACTAGTTGCGCCCTCAGTACTTTGAGCATGTAAACTATCACCACGGTTATAATCATCTTGCACATGTACTGGTGGATTTATGGCCCTCCTTGGACCCATATGCTCATTATTATTAGAAGATCCTTCTGACATTGTACTGTCACAGATCTACACACATAACAAACAATTTTCAGACATAAACAAAATATCACTTACTAGCCCCACTGAGAAGTTATCCATAAAATGACGTTATACTCTACAAGGTCTTTTATGGAACCTAATCCTATGGTCATGCCGCGGCTCATAACAATAGGGAAGGGCCCACAAAGATCACTTTGCTCTGTACTCTATAGGGGACCTATAAAACCTTTCCTCTGATACCAAATTTGTCACATCCCAAAAATTGAGCATGTGAAAAGATACTACTCATTTGATATAATTCTCAAACATACGTTATATACATATATTCTATAAGGTTTTACATTCAACCTTAATCATTCATTCCACACTACAGAATTATATTCATCTGATAAGCAAATATAGACATACATAGTCTGATATTTCTATCTCATCGCAAGCCTAGGAGACCTATAGTAAGTACAGAGCGTTCCTAGTATCCACATTTATAAGTACTGGTGTCCCACCAGACAGAAATAGAGAATAATCCCAAGGGGCTTCTAATCTTCAAACGGATACTCTTGTTCTTTATTTTCTGTATCTGAAAAAAAATAATCATAGGGAGTGTGAGTTTATTTAAAAACTCAGTAAGTAAATAACTGTACTATATAAAATATCAAAAGTACAAATACCACATTTACTCATATAATTAATTGTTTTATACATCGAGTAGTATGGGACTCTAACCCTTTCAAACTCATGAATAAGATTTCATAGATATATAACGAGTAGTATGGGACTCTAACCCTTTCAAACTCGTGAATAAGATCTCATCGGTATACACCGAGTAGTATGGGACTCTAACCCTTTCAACTCGTGTATAAGCTTTCTTAGATATACACCGAGTAGTATGGGACTTTAACCCTTTCAACTCGTGTATGGGTTTCATAGATATGCACTGAGTAGTATGGGACTTTAACCCTTTCAAACTCGTGTATTAGATCCCATAGATCTTTACTCATTGACAAGATAGTGAGAATTTATCACATAGCACAATTGTCATGAAATAAAATAATTTCTACATACTCTTATTTCTACCGATCATCATATACTCCCATATGAAAATTGATTGCTCATTACCCAAATAATATTGTAAATGAGACTTATATTGTACTTTGACTAGTAATATCAAATTAGCTGAGCAAGGTTATTCACTCACCTTGATGTTTGTCCAAGTTTACCTTGTTCCACACTAGAATTTGTGTAGGAAAATTTCCTAGTAAAATATATTACAAGGAATCATAAGAAAGGAAACAAAATCACGAAAATACGTAAAATTTTCTGACTGCTACAGTAACGGTTCGCTACAGTAACGTTGACTGCTACAGTACCGTTGACTGCCGACACTACAGTAACTGCTACAGTAACCCCCGAAGAAAATTTTCCAGAATTTTTCCGAAATCTCTGGTCGCTACAGTAACTCAAATTTTTGCAGAAAAATCTTTCAAAAATTCATCCTTTCCTTTCTTGTTTCAAAACCAGAATTTCAACTCTTTTAACCGATTATAACTCAAATATAACTTCTAAAACTATTGAGATTCATGAATTATCATCAAAATCTTCAAGAACAAAACCTCCTCTGATCTTCTACATAAACTGAAATTTAAGGAAAATAATCGGATTAAAGCTTACCTTTGATCCTTACAAAGCTTTTGAACCGAACAAATAATCGAAACTCTGAAGATCAAGGGAAGGATTTGAGAAGAAAATGAAGAACTGAGAGAGAAATGCTTTTCTGCTTCCTTCGGCTGAGTGAAAAATGAGGGTTACTATTGAAACTTTATATTAAATATTTCTAATGGGTTATTCAATAACCCATGGGTATCCATAACCCAACATCCAAACCCATCCAGTCAATTTACAATAAATGGATTAATTGACCATTCTGAAACCACTTTTCCATGAATTTCACCATTCTTAGAATATATCCCTCATTGTGCAAATATTTAGTCCAGTCATTTAACTCAATTTTCATAAATAATATTCAAAGAGAACAATTAAATATGAAAATTAAAAATGACCAAAATAAATAACTAAAGTAACGTTGTAGAATTCTAAAATACTCTTAAGCGAATTATATTTTGAAATTAACGGGTATTACAATACCAAGCATCAAGCGTCCTGACTATTCCATCATACATCTGAATCTGCACAGAACCACTGCCCTTAACACTAAGCTGTTCATCATCACCCAACCTCACAACACCATTCCACTCCTTGAAAGAAGTAAACAGTTCACGTGAGAAAGTCATATGATAAGATGCACCTGTGTCCAAGACCCAAGTATTTGCAGAACCAGAGGTGCTGACTTTGAGAACATCAATGTCTTCTTCTCTGTCAGAACTATCTTGCACCACCGAAGCACTACCACTGGTATTCGGTTCCTTCTCGTCATTTCCCTTCTTCCTCTGTGGACAATTCTTCCTGATGTGCCCCTTCTGTTTACAGTGATAACATCGAGGTCCTCCTTTGTTCCTCGACTTAGACCGTGACTTGCTTCTTTTTCCATCATCCCTTTTAGTGTCTCTGCCTCTGCCAACATACAAACCTGCTTCTGCACCATCCTCATTAGAACTAGAGACTCTTCTCTTCAGCTCTTTAGACTGCAAAGCATCTTTGACATCATTAACAGAGATACTATCTCTACCATACAACATAGTATCAACAAAGTTCTCATATGAATTTGGTAGAGAACACAAAAGAATGATAGCCTGATCTTCATCATCTATCTTAACCCCAACACCCTGTAAATCCAGGATAATCCGGTTAAAATTATCAAGATGATCTTTTACCTGCATATTTTCTGTCATCCGTAGGGTATACAAACGCTGCTTTTGATATAACCGGTTTGTGAGAGACTTTTTCTGGTATTTATCATCCAATTTCTTCCACAAACCTGCAGCAGTTGATTCATCAACTACTTCTCTCAACACCTCATCTGTCAGACTCAATAGTAATGCACTATGAGCCTTTGCCAAAATTTCCTTCTTCTCCTCTTCCTTCAACGTGTTAGGTAGACTACTTTCTCCTTCTAATGCCACTGCACATCCCTGCTGAACCAGAAGTGCCCTCATTTTTACCTTCCACAAAGTGAAATCATTCGATCCATTGAACTTCTCAATATCGAATTTATGAGTCGACATCTTCTCAAATAACAGCAGATAAATTACTAGCAAATTTCGCAATCAGAAATTGAATTTCACAAAACTGTTCAGAACCTTGCAAACTGACCAGAACTTCACTAACAGAAATTCAACACAGCAGTCCAACAAAATTCACAGCAGTAAACCAGAAATCCAATCCAGCACAATCTAACACAATCCAGTAAATTCAAACAGAAATTCAGAATTCTTTTCTGAATTAAACATAAACTCACCGGAACTGTGTCGAGGAAACAATAACGATCACAATAGAAAACTTGGTCCAAACAACAACTATGACCAAACAGCAGCTTTGACCAAACAGCAATTTTTGACCAAACAGCAGCTTTAACCAAACAGCAGTTTTGACCAAACAGTAACTTTGACCAAATAGTACCGTTGACCGTTGACCGTGCTACAGTACCAAGTCGCTACAGTTCTGAGTCGCTACAGTATCCGAGACGCTACAGTGCCGTTGACCGTTGACTGCTACAGTGCCTCGCCGTAGAAGACGATGAACAGTGCTTCCGATGAAGATTCCGGTAATGAACAGTACTTCCGATGAATATTCCGGCGATGAACAGTACTTGCAACCGTAAAAACTCACCAAAACAATTGAAAAACGATCTCCAATGCACTAGAAATGCAATAAACGGTCGCTTTTTCCCAAAAAACAAGCGAATCAAGCTAGATCTGAAATTTAAAACTAGATCTGAAAATTTTCTTACCACCAAAAATTGGTCTCCGATGTTCTTCAATGCACCAAAGATGCAGAGAATGGTCTCCTATGCTCCAAAACAACCAAATCGGGGCAAGATCTGAAATTTTGGAGCCAGATCTGAAAATTTTCGGACGTGCTACAGTAACCGATGAACCAAAAATAAACCAAGGCTCTGATACCACTTGTTAGGTTACTGAAATGCAATTAATCAAGGAGAAAGATTGAGAAGAACACACAAAGAAATTACGTGGTTCGGTCAATGCGACCTACGTCCACGGACAGAGAGAATATCTGTATTATTTTCTGACGGAGGCTATACAGAGAGAAATTACATCAACCGCTCTTACAATGAATTCCCTCACACTCATATATATAGAGACAAATGGGTCATGGGTCATGGGTCGTGGGTCGGGTTACAAACCAGGTCACCCACAAAATTCAAGTCAAACCCAACACATTAGATTCTTTATACTCTCAAATATTTGGTGGGGAAAGCATCATTTTTTAACCGTTGGGGTCCGAATTTTAAAATAAATTATTCATATATCCTTTTTTTTAAAAAAATTATGGATCAAGGTCATTTTTACTATGGCCTAGACTTGTGGCGGAAGCCTTAAGCCCAATGCCCCTGTGTCGGTCTTGACATGCCTGACATCCGATGACGGTCATGCCAAAAACGACACTCGTGCAGTGTCTCCACCTGACAATCTTTTTTACTGTCTCGACCCCCCTTCCTCTCTTTTCTCTCTTCTTTCTCTTCCCTTCATCTTCTTCAGCGCCCACTCTGCATTTTTTTTATAGCATTTCCTTCCCTTCTTCATTCTTCTCTCAATCTCTCATCTCCCATTCCATTTTCAATTTATAGTCCCCCCCTCAAAAATAAAAACTGAAGCTTCTATATTTGTCAATTATTGTGGGGGTCCTTTTTTGCTTATTTGTTTTATTTGTATGGTAAGTTTTTTTTTTCAATATTTTTTTCAAATAATGATATTATTTATTATTTTATTTAATCTAAAGTTATAATTTCTCATATTCAAATCCATCGTCATTGAGGTATGTAATTTTTTTCATCTTTTTTTTACAAGTTATTTATTTTAAATAATATTTTCAGAATATAGAAACATTCTGTTTATGTGTCTTTAATTAATCTAGAAATTTTTTAATTAATCTAAAAATTTTAAGATGTGTTTGATTTAATTGATTTCTAATTTTTATGTGTTTTTGTTTATAGTTATTAACTTTAAATAAATATTCTTTTAATAATTAATTTAGTTGATTTGTAGTTGTTGTTATTTCTTTTATAGGTTATGACTTTGGAATATATTTTTTAAAATAATTATGTTAAATATTGAAAATATTTATTTTCAGAATAATTACATTATTTTGTATTATTGTACTTAAATAAAATTTTAGATGTTTTTAATTTAGTGAATTTGTAATTTTAGTTTTATGTACTCTTTACATGGTTGTATAAATTTTAATAATTGTTTTTAGATATGAAAATTGTATGTGTGATTAATTTTAAATATTTATATTTACATGATTAAGAGTTTTTATTTATTTATTTATTTTTAGTTTAAGGGTCTTTGGAGATAAAATATTAATTTTAAATATTTATGTTCCTTATAGTTGTAGTTGTTTATTATTTTAAATTTTAATTATGGTGTTTACATATGATTTTTTTTAATTTAGGGTTTTTATATATGTAATCAAGTGTTGTAAATTATTTTCATAATAATTAGGTGTTGAATTATTTTTGGAATAATTATGTTAATTTTACTTTAGTAAATATGTAATTTTAGTTTTAGGAAACTTGTAATTTAAGGATAAAACACGGACCAAAATTTTTTTTCTTTTTAAATAATTATCTTAGTAATAATCAATTAGGTGATTTATGTTATTTTTTATTTATCTTTGCCTTTTACATGGTTGCTTAAAACTTTATGTTAATTTTGATATTTTATATTGATATTTATATGCTATTGTCATGAATTTTAAATTATAGTAATTAAAACGGTACAAAATACCAGAAGCTTTGTCCCAAAATCTGGCCCTGAGGATACATCAATCTTGTACATACAAGACAAACACATTTCAGAAGTTGTGTGGACAGGAGAGGTAAATGTGCATGAAATTGATTAGTTCATTTAGTTTCTAATACTACAACAATATTAACTCTATTAACATTATGGTGATAGGCCAACCGCATATTCAGTAAAGTACGACGATGTTATGTCCATGTATAGAGTTTTTACCCGCCTCTGGCTTTTGTTCCCTACATATAGTAGACTGAATTTTATGGAGCCTCACGCATGAAAAATTTTGAAGTGGACCATGCACTGATCTCCGCACTAATTTAGCATTGGAGGCCCAAGACTCAGACGTTTCATATGCTAGTTGGGAAGTGCACATCACCCTAGAGGATGTGGCCATCTATACTAGCTTACCAGTTGACGGCTTGCCTGTGATTGGGAGAACCAATCACAATTGGATCCAGCAATGTCAGCAGTTGCTCGGGGTCATTCCTCCTGAGGACATCATAAAAGGAGGACGCATATCCTTTCCTTGGCTTGGTACTTAATTTAATGACATCCTCTCAGATGCCACGGAGGAGCAGTTGCAGCAGTATACTCGTGCATTTATACATCAGGCATGTACGTGCACCTGATGTATCTCCATTTGTTGAAGGATTTACAGTATGCTGGTCAGTATAGCTGGGGCTCAGCAGTACTTGCACATCTGTATCGTGATATGCGAGGCCACTAACACCGATAAGAAGGAGATTGCAGGATGTGTACACCTGCGATATGTTTGGGCATGGGATCATTTTCTGAAGATCCAGCCCTGCATTCGAGGCTGACACAAGCGACGATTGGATCCAGAGGCAGAACAAATAAATTATCCTAGTCCTCCACCTTTAGGTTTTAGGTAGGTATATATAATAGATTGTATATTGTATCTTGGTACATTGTAATTTAACTTAAATGTTAACTTATTTATTTTGTAGTTAAAGCGATTTTAAAGGTTTGAGGGATCACTCATTACATCTTCTCATGCATTATCGTGAGACATTAGATCATTTGACAGAGAACGATGTAACTTATCCACAAGTAACATCTCTTTTCCTTAAAGTTTTCTTTCTGACTATAATATTCCTCGACAGCTTGTGTGGCAGCCATACCACGATGATATGTGTACCTAGCCAATACCACCATATTGTTTTGATGGTGATGACATCTGGCGTGTTGTTGTGCCTTTTATCTGCTTTCATATCATTGAGTGGCAACAGCCATATAGATGTCTTCGCCAGTTTGGCCTAGATCAATCCATCCCGAGACTCGCCGTAGACAACAACGAGAGCACACTCAGATGTTGAAGGGGAAACATAAGCTTGATTGGGAATTCAAACAACGAGATTACATTGCTCTATGGTACGCACTGAGGGAGAGGACAGTCAATTGCCCACCTCTCTAGGAACCACTACATAGGGACTCTGAGTACAAGAAATGGTATTGGCGCATCACACGCAAGTGGATGTCTCCTCAGGAAGCTGCGTTGGTTACAAGCGTACGTTTGTTTTTCATTACTGTTATTACATTTCATTGTATTTATGTTTGTGACTAACATTTATTAATTTGCTATAGTTAGATGCACATGAGGCAGTATACTTAGAGACCTTCTAGTCTAGACTGGAGGCAAATGTTGAGTCTGGATCACCACTGGGCAACATTTGACAATTTAGCATAGACATCATACGAGCCTTGGGGGAGGATCACCGCCTACAGGATCGTGTCCTGCTGGACATAAAACACCGCCAAGGACTTACGTAGAGGTGCCTACAGGTGGACCTAGATGACATCGTCGTCGACTAGCAGGGTACACACGCATGCGAAGATCCGTACATCGATGAAAAGATACGGTAGCTCCAACCGCACCACCTTCAACTTCTTCTGTGCCACCAGTCCAGACCTCTACTAATATCATGCCACCTATGTACATTAGTGAGGGATCATCCGAGACATACGAGATGTATACACCGCCCATGCCACTATGTACACCGGTGAGGGGCCATTCAGGATGCATAGGATGTATACATCGCCCATGCCACATATGTACATCGATGAAGGGTCCATCACGAGTCACAGTATATTTACACCTCATATCCCCCCAGGTTGCATGTTTGAGTGGCTGAGCCAGAGCTTGATGATGCTGCTGCCACCAGTCCAGGTCCCATTTATAGAGCTCAGATTTAAACAGTTTTTCAGTCCTTCATCTGGATTTGCACAGTTCTTATCACCCCATTCGGCCCAAATTCAAGTAGGGTTCAATTAGCCTTAGCAGTCGGATAATGAGGGCAACGAAGACAAGAACCAAACTGACGAGCAGATGATCCCCCCACAGCAAGGGTGACCACAGAGAGAAAGAATACGTCCTCGATATGGCATTGGGAGCCATTATCAGTATTTTTTTGTCATGTTTTTTTGGTCTATAAAATAGGTATATGGACAAAACGTTATTATGTAATTCTGTAAATAATATTTACATTAATTCAGTTATTAATGTCTTTTATTATATTCAGTTATTAACGTCTTACTTTAAGTAGTATACTTACGATAAGTATGTCTATGAAAGCATTAGACAAATAAATTTTGGATGCATACGATGCAATATTGATTTTAAGACCAAATATAGATATAGATGAGATTACATAACAATTTATGTCTAATGACAATATTACATTAAAAGTTGTTGGCTAAACAAAACGATCACTAATTATTGAAGGTGATGTCGATTCGAACAAGTATTTCGGTAGTGTCCTAACTTGCGACACAAACCAAACCCAGGGGCTCACCACCTGCATTTCGCCAGTCCATCTCATTCCTCAACCGCTTAGACTGGGGCCTTCCTACACCTTAGATCTCCTTTGAGTCATGCATAAATTAGAGTCTTGGGGTCCGAGACCAATATTCCTCCCCTCCAATTAGGTGGAAGGGACTCTGATATGTAGCCACTATTATATCTAGCTTGTAATGAAATTTATGTACGTAATGTTAACATGTAAGCAGGCAGCAACGATGTGTGTGTAAGGAAATCAAAGTGCTTGAAACTTTCTATAATCACAGTATCGATCCTCTAACAACACCTTACAATGACGACCAAACTGTCTTCAGCGTCTATTGTATGGTTCTTGCACCTTGAACCACATTAGCACGAGGTTGATAATTGTTACCACACATATTGGGTCCTTTGTTTCGTGCTCCCTTAACTCATGTAGCACATATTTACAAAACATGTTCTAGGGGGCAATTGACGCAGCCAACCTATCATTGAAGTAACTTATAGTAGGTGGCTTTCACCCCTTTTAGGACTCTGTTTATACACTCTGCCAAGTTGGTCGTTATGTGGCTCCAACGTCTTCCTTCATCATATACATAACACCACAAAGTTCTGTCACCTGCATGTTCCATAACCCAATCATATGTGTCCTAGTTAATGTCACGTCCCAAAATTTGAGCGCGTGACTAGCATGAAAGGTGAATTTCACCTCACCTCTTTAAGCCTATTTTTCTCTTAAGCATAATACTAATCCTTATTTAGGTTATTCTTTTAAATGCAATTAATTTAAATTACATAATTTAAGAATTAAAATAAGAGAACTATTTCTCTTTTCACAAAAAAAATAAGAAAGTACGGTTAAACCGAGTTCTTCATGCAAGCTACAGTCATACACATTACATCACTGAATGAACATATTCAATTACAGAGTTTTTCTAGATATATACAACTTATTATAAGACCTAAACATTATGTCTTTACCTTAATGAAAAGGTAATCTTGGTGTGAACGTTATTGAACTAGAAAGTCCTTCATACATGAAACTAAAGACAACTTCTACTTGAGAAATGTTGGGGCGTTCTGGCAAGTGTACCAGTCGCACAAGTAATACAGTGATGAAATATGAGTATCATCTCCACAGGGACTAACGTGCTAATTATTCCAGAAGTTAAACGTAATATTTAGGCGAATCGATTAAGTTGCTCTAATTGAAAGTAAATCAAATTGCAATTGAATCAAAGGAAGAAAATCAAATAAAAGGCTAGAGTCACTAATCCCCCTCTTTCGTCCTAGGAATTGCTAATTCTCCCTACACCTGTAATTAAGATCAATTATACACACTAATCTCAAGTTTTCTAATGGCTTAAAGTAATTCTCCCGAACCTAGATTAAGCTACCCAACTCTACACAATACCTTATGTGAGTTTGAGTCTAATTAAAGTTAACCTAATTTGATTAAACGAGGTTAATTAATATTCCTATTAATTAACAAGTAAAACTCCTAGGTTCTATCACTCGCCCTAATCATTCAGTGTTTTACCAATATCTCCCTCTCCCAAGTTCAATGAAGGCAACATACATATCATAAAATGGCCAATTTTATAATAAGTTCAGGAAGTATTGAATGATAGGTATGTATAAATTGACAAGAATTACAAGTCTCAAGAGAACACAAATCCTAATATGAAATTGGGTTCATAGGAACCCTAGAACAGAAAATTTAGCCACTCATGGCTCTAAAACTACAGAAAGCAGTGGAAGAATGATAAAACTCCATGAATCCGGGGTTGGGTTGACGGAATTCAGGCTTGATTGGCTCCAGGGATGGATTCCTCATTCTCCTCTAGAAAAAGTCGGCGCCTCCCTTCTTGGGTTATTCTCAGTATTACTAGGGAGATTACCCTATGGCATGTTATTCAGTGCAAGGGCCAGATGTCCCATCTGAGTTTCAAGATTCTTGATTGCCACATTCTGTGTCTGAAACATCTATTCACTTCTCTCCATGAATTTCATAAACATCTCCTCGATCGACGGCTTCTTCTCCACTTGAGGTGGTAGAGCTCTATTTTAAGGAGAAAAGTTATTCTGACTATTAAACCCAGGAGGATGAGAAGGCTTACCAGAAGATGAAGTTGAGGGATTCAGGCAGTAATTATTACTCCAGGAGAAATTCGGATGATTCCTTGAGCTCAGATGGTAAGTGTTGGAGTATTGGTTGTTCTGATTCCTCTGCATATTACCCATGTAATTCAATTGTTCCACAGACGAAAATTCTTCACAACACCCGTTAACGTGAGCCCCTCCACAGAAATCACAATTTGGTTTCAGCATTGCTATTGCATTTACCTTTGCCTGTTCATTTTGTCTAGAGCACAGCATGTCAACTTTCTTTGTTAATTCTTCATTCTGAGCCAACAAAGCATGTAATGTATCCAATTCCATGACTCCCATTCTTGCAATATTCTTGGCTCGACTAGATGCATTTTGGCTTGCCCCCATTGTTTCAATTATTTCCTTCACTTGCACTATTGATTTTGCCATCAAAGCACCGCCAGCTACGGTGTCTAATTTGTCTTGAGTCTCATATGTGAGACCACTATGAAATATGGTGAGCTGATGCCATTCTGGGAGGCCATGATTAGGACATTTCATAAGTAAGTTTTTGAATCATTCCCATGCCTCATATAAGCTTTCACTGTCATGCTGATAAAATGCTGTGATTTCATTCCTCAGTTTAATCAATCTTGATGGCGGAAAGAACTTACCCAAGAATCTTTTCTGTAGCTCATCCCACTTTGTTATACTTCCTCTTAGCTGAGCATTCAACCAATTTTTAGCCATATCCCTCAAGGAGAAGAGAAACAGACATAGACGAATGGCATCATCACTGGCTCCATTAATCTTAACCATATCACAAATATCCAGAAAATTAGTGATATGGTTGTTCGGGTCTTCCATCGGGCTACCCCTAAACTGGCTCTGCTGGACAAAGTTCATCAAAACTGCCTTTATTTTGAAGTTGTTTGCACAAAGTAGAGGTTTCACTATGCTGGACGCGTGTCCAGCCTCAGTGGGTAGTGCATAATCCCACACAGCTCTATTGTCATCCTCCTGAGGCTCATTACCAGCCCCATTACCAGCATTAGCTTCAAAACCCCGGTGGTTTTGGATATTCTAAGCCATTTCTCCTTGTGTAGCTTGGCTCACTTGAGTTCTCCTTTCTCTCGCTTCTTTTCTAGTTCTCCTTGCTAGTCTTTCGATCTCAGACTCAAAGAGAAGATTAGAAGTATGAATGGTACCTCGCATACACAATGAAAAACTCCAGTTAGAATTAATAAAAAGGTAATCGTAAAATTTAATGTTAAAAGCAAGAATGACTAACTACCAAAAACAACTAAAATAAAAACTAGAACAACTAAAACAAAACAAAAGAAAATGCCTAAGCTAGCACCTTTAATTTCTTAGAATATTAACTATAAACCGTTAGTCCCCGGCAACAGCGCCAAAAACTTGTTGGGGCGTTCTAGCAAGTTTACCAGTCGCACAAGTATTACAGTGATGAAATATGAGTATCGCCTCCACAGGGACTAACGTGCTAATTACTCCAGAAGTTAAACGTAATATTTAGACGAATCGATTTTGGAATTAAAGTAGCTCTAATTGAAAGTAAATCAAATTGCAATTGAATCAAAGGAAGTAAATCAAATAAAAGGCCTAGAGTCACTAATCCCCCTCTTTCGTCCTAGAAATTGCTAATTCTCCCTACACCTGTAATTAAGATCAATTATACACAATAATCTCAGATTTTCTAATGGCTTAAAGTAATTCTCCCGAACCTAGATTAAGCTACCCAACTCTACACAATCCCTTATGTGAGTTTGAGTCTAATTAAAGTTAACTCAATTTGATTAAATGAGGTTAATTAATATTCCTATTAATTAATAAGTAAAACCCCTAGGTTTTATCACTCGTCATAATCATTCAGTGTTTCACCAACATCTCCCTCTCCCAAGTTCAATGAAGGCAACATACATATCATAAAATGGCCAATTTTATAATAAGTTCAAGAAGTATTGAATGATAGGTATGTATAAATTGACAAGAATCACAAGTCTCAAGAGAACACAAATCCTAATCTAAAATTGGGTTCATAGGAACCATAGAATAGAAAATTTAGCCACTCATGGTTCTAAAACTACATAAAGCAGTAGAAGAATGATAAAACTCCATGAATCCGGGGTTGGGTTGACGGAATTCAGGCTTGATTGGCTCCAGGGATGGATTCCTCCTTCTCCTCTAACAAAAGTTGGCACCTCCCTTCTGTCTCCAACTCAGAATTTCCCCTAAAAATTCCTCTGACGCATTTTAAACTAGTTCATTATCGCGAATTACCGCTATAACAGTAATGTCCCACCGCTATAGCGGTAAAAGACAGAATTAAATACTCTTCAGCAAATCTGGTGCAGGGCTCACCGCTATAGCAGTGAGTATCCACCGCTATAGCGGTGGTGGACAGAGAGTGGGTCTTCTGGTTTTCAACTCCAGCAATAGGCACTATAGCGGTGAGGATCTACCGCTATAGTGGTAGTAGATAGAAGCAATTTCCAACGTTAAGTTCAGCTCCAGGGCTCACCGCTATAGCGGTGGTAGGCAGACAAGCTTCCTCACAGCACCTCAGACCAGTTCGATCTGTCGCTTCAGCTTCATCCAGCTCACCCTACATCAGAGACAATAAAATGGTGATTAATGGCATTCTGAGTCAAGAAATCACATGAAACAGACTAAACTCTGAGAAATCCTAAACTAAGCTAAATCAAACAAAAACAATGGAAAAGACATACAAGCTAACACAAGTAGGCAATAAAAAAGATCAAAGATTTAGCACCAAATGGTACTAAATCTAGCACTTAACAAGAGAATCCTACCACATTCACACACAATATAGGTATATACATATACATGCAGATATACGTAATTGATCTAACAGTACAATCATCTAATTTTTAGTGTACAAGATATTTATCAAGACATACACATTGAAATCACCTCGCAATTATTAACAAACACATTCAAGATCAAGGCAAATCACATTTCAAATAATTCAAACAATCCATACAATTCCAATTTAAGTTCTCAGACATTTTTCGGGTCCCGTCTACATAAAGTAGTTGTTGCCCCATGGCTCCTGCTGCATCCTCCCTTATTTCATCCCTGTTGTAATACCCATTATTATTATTTTTTTAAGTTATAATTATTTAAGAATTTCGATAAATTTATTTTGAAGAAAATAAATTCCCTATCAGTTTAATTTTTGTATACTCGTTTGTGCATGTTGTTGAAAGTATAAATTTTTAATTATAGATTCTATAAATTGTGGGATATAATGGATGATATGATATGGAATTAATCCCATTAAGTAAATATACAGTTCAAAAGTGGAATCTAGAATGAAAACTGGTAAGTGAGACTGGTAGATGAAATAGTATAGGAGAATGGTAGATGAAAACTGGTAAGTGAAACTGGTAGATGAAATAGTATAGGAGAATGGTAGATGAAAACTGGTAAGTGAAACTGGTAGATGAAATAGTATAGGAGAATGGTAGATGGAATAGTAGCAAATAGTACCATAATTTCTCCTATAAATAGGCCCTTCCATTTCAATTCAAAACTCACACCTTCAGTTTCTCTTCTCTCCTTTCCTCAAAACTTCTCTTGCTCCGGCGTTAGGGCTCTGAGATTCTAGGTCTTTCTTCCTTAGCCTAGATCCAAGGTAAGAATACTATGCTCCTTTTCTGTGCCATTCAGATTTTTAAAAAAAGTTATTTTCTTAAGTATGCTCTGTGGTTGCGGCTTTGGCCGATCTTCCACATCAGAAAAACTGTCCTTAGCTACCTATATGTTGTTTTGATTCTCTGATTACCGAAATAGAATGTAAACTGTGAAGAATACATGTCTAGGAAAGTTCTGGCTAAGGAAAGACATGGTTGTTAAGTGTGTCCATTGGGACTCTCCACTCTTTCCTGGGAACTTACCTGGTGTACTCTTTTACAGATTATATTCTCTATTTCTGGTATGAATAGTACCCGTACGTATGAATAGTAACCGTATATATGAATAGTAACTATACGTATAAATGAATAGTAACTATATATAAATAGTATTTATATGTATTTTTGAATAGTACATATACGTGTACATTTTTATATGTATTTTTGAAAAGTACACGTACGTATACGTGATTATATGTATTAAAGAATTATATTAATTGAATCCATTAAATGTAATGGTGTAGATTTAAAGAAGATATAGTAACTTGGATTTCAGGTGAGTAGCTAACCTACTTGGATACTTATTTAATTATATGAATAGTCCAAGTAATTTACATATTCAGAGTATATCTACTATTACCTTTGACTGAATATTTCAATTAATATGGCTGTGTGCCGAATATGATTATGGTCATATGCTATGGCTGTGTGCCGAATGTGAATATGGCTGTGTGCCGAATATGATTATGGTCATATTTATGGCTGTGTGCCGAATGTGAAGATGGCTGTGTGCCGAATATGAATGTGGCTGTGTGCCAAATATGATTATGGTCATATGCTATGGCTGTATGCCAAATGTGGAGATAGCTGTGTGCCGAATATGATTATGGTCATATTCTATGGCTGTTTGTCGATTATAAGTATGATATGATTTTACTTATGCATTTTATACATATACTTGTGTATTGTTAATCACTTGATGATTATCTGTAATTAAGTTTCTATCCTTGTAACGTTATCTATTCATTGAGATTATTATCTCATATTGTGGTGGATATATTTTTTTCAGATCCTGAGATTAACGAAAAACATCCGTCTGAGGAGTAGCGCAAGTTCAATATCCTAACCCTCTTTGCTTCAAGGGTTGATGTTTATTTGAATTAAAGCTGTTTCTTCAGTTTTAAATTCTAGAAAGCTCTGCAGTCAAATAGGACATCTAGGAGGAAGTGGTTATTGTACATAATTATGTTATTACAGTACTTTAAGTTTACTGTATGTTTTGTAAGATTGTAGCTTATTAAGTAAAATCAGAGTATTTAACTAAGATAAGTCTTTGTTATATTATTACTCTCACATTTTAGAATGATTATTATATGGAGCTAATAGCATAGGCTTACAACTAGAGAGTATCTCTAAGTTGTGCCGGTCACGTACCATTTTGAGGGTCGTGACAAAGTTGGTATCAGAGGATTGGGTTTTTAGGTCTCCTATTGACTACAGAGCAAAAGGTGTCTTCGGTAGACCCTCCCCTATTATTGTGAACCGCGGCACAATCATAGGATGAGGTTCCACAGAAGGCAGCATAGGATGTCATTAATATTCCTTTGGTGTCATACTCCTTAATTAGTATTGCGCTCTAAGGTATTCTTAACATCAAAGGTGTTTGCTAAATCTGTGTAGATTTTGACACCTTTAATGGCAAGAGGAAGACCATCTAACCAAGGTAGGCGTTTGGGCTCTAGAAGAGTGCCAACACCTTCCTCCTCAGTGAATGCATCACAAGAAAGCAGTGAACGTACTGAGACTGTAGGTGCTGATGAGATACCTCCTCCAAATGATCCATTTCTAAGGGCTATGTTCAATACTATCCAAGAACGAATGGATAGAATGGAGGCAATGATAATAGGGCAATCTATTCTGAACAATTCCCCAGTGGCACCTCAAACAAATACGCAAGCACCTCTTCCCCAACAAGAGGAGATTTTGACAGAAAAACAACTTACAAGCTTCCTAAAGCTCAAACCTCCATCATTCTCTGGAGAAGATCCAAATGAAGACCCAAGAAAATTCTTGGATGGTATTGAAAAGGCCTGCACAGCTTTGGGATGTTCAAGTGTCCGGAAAGTGGCATTAGCTGTTTACCAATTGAATGGAGTTGCTGAAGAATGGTGGAACAGCTTTAAAGGGGGTAGAGCTAGTAATGCCCCACCAGTGGAATGGGAAGAATTTGAGAGGATGTTCATGGAAAGATTCCTCCCTCAAAGTGTACGAGGTGCAAAAACCCAAGAATTTGAAACTCTCAAGCAAGGGTCTATGTCGATCCACGATTATAACACTAAGTTCATACAGCTCTCTCGATTTGCAGCTAATAAAAATCTAGATGAAAGAGAAAAGATAAGGAGATTTGTCATGGGCCTTCGCCCCTTTTTAAGACAACTTGTGGGGACCCAAATCGAAACATATCCTTCTTATGCCGCAATGATAAGTACTGGAAGATTCATGGAAATGGCAGAAGAGGTGAAGGGTGAACAAAGAACGAAGAAAAAGCGAGGACGGGAAGAAAAGCCCTACAATAGCTCAGCAGGAGCACCAAAGCCGCCAAATCGAGGCCAATCAAATCCTATAGCATTTTTAGGGCAAACTATTGCGTCATCCAGTATAGTACAACCGAGTTTCAATCAAAGGAGGGATGATCAAGCACCAATTCAACAAAGGCATGCTAAGCCTATGTGCCCGCAATGTGGGAAGTTTCATTCGGGAATATGTTATAAAGAGAGCAAAATTTGCTACCATTGTGGTCAAGCGGGTCACTTTGCAAGGGAATGTCCACAATTACTTATTGGGGCTAGGTCTGCACAACCATCATATCCTCAAGCAATGACAACATCAGCTAGTGTAGCTCATTCATCTGCAGGAAGGGGTGGACTAGGAAGAGGAGCCGGAAGAGGAGCAGGAGGAAGAGGGCAGCAGTCTTTTAATCATGGTCCAGCTAGGGTGTTTGCTCTTACCAGACAAGACGCCCAAGCATCTAATGCTGTTGTCACAGGTATTTTGACCATTTACTCACATAAAGCTCATGTATTATTCGACCCTGGATCTACCCATTCATATGTATCTCCAAATTTTGTTAAATGCATCCTTAAGAAACCGATAAGTTTAGAACAACCGTTTCTTGTGTCTACCCCTATGGGAGAAAGGGTTCTAATAGAGAAAAAGTATAAAGAATGTAGTGTGGTTGTAGGAGGGCTAAAAACCGTGGCAGATCTTATGATCCTTGATATGATAGATTTTGATGTACTTTTAGGCATGGATTGGTTGGCTTCATGCCACGCAACCCTCGATTGTCATAGTAAATCCATAAAAATTTCTATGCCCGGAGAAGCCACATTTGTATTCCAGGGAGACCAAAGTAGGACACCGCATAACTTGATCTCCCTAATGGGCGCCCAACGATTATTGAGAAAAAGGTGCAGAGGGTTCTTAGCCTTCGTACAAGACGTAGAGAAGGAAAAGCTCAAACCTGAAGATGTGCCAATTGTGAGAGAGTTTTTAGACGTGTTTCCAGACGAATTACCAAGACTACCCCCGGATCGAGAAATTGAGTTCAATGTAGATCTGGCACCAGAAACTCAACCTATCTCAATTCCACCTTACAGAATGGCACTGACTGAGCTGAAAGAACTCAAGGAACAACTGCAGGATCTTCTAGATAAGGGTTTCATAAGACCCAGTTATTCCCCGTGGGGTGCCCCTGTTCTCTTCGTAAAGAAGAAAGATGGATCAATGAGACTTTGCATTGATTACAGGCAACTGAATAGGGTCACTATAAAAAATAAGTACCCTCTGCCTCGTATAGATGATCTCTTTGATCAGTTGCAGGGAGCTAAGCATTTTTCTAAGATTGACTTGAGGTCTGGTTATCACCAACTCAAGGTCAAAAAGGCAGATATACCCAAGACAGCATTTCGTACTAGGTATGGACATTACGAGTTCACAGTTATGTCTTTCGGACTAACAAATGCCCCGGCAGCTTTCATGGATCTCATGAACCGGGTATTTAAACCATACCTTGATCGATTTGTCATAGTATTTATAGATGATATATTAGTTTACTCAAGGAGCTCGGAGGAGCACGAGCAACATCTTCGTATGGCATTGCAGAAGCTGAGAGAACATCAACTTTATGCGAAGTTCTCAAAGTGTGAGTTCTGGATTGACCGAGTAACCTTCTTAGGTCATGTGATTTCAAAAGATGGCATACAAGCGGACCCAAGCAAGGTTGAAGCGATCAAGATGTGGTCGAGACCTACTTCGGTAACAGAAATTCGGAGCTTCCTAGGATTGGCTGGTTATTACCGACGTTTCATCCAGGACTTTTCAAAGATAGCTGCCCCTCTCACACGGCTAACACGAAAGAATGTAAAGTATCAGTGGGATGATGAATGCGAGAAGAGTTTCTTACAACTTAAGCTGCGGTTGGTTACAGCGCCAATACTTGTATTACCATCCGGACTAGGAGGGTTCACGGTATATTGTGACGCCTCTCGAATAGGACTTGGTTGTGTCCTCATGCAGAATGGTAAAGTGATAGCATATGCCTCCAGACAACTCAAGAAACATGAGCAGAATTACCCGACACATGACCTAGAAATGGCAGCGGTTGTGTTTGCACTTAAGATATGGCGGCACTATCTCTATGGAGAAAAGTGTGAAATATTCACTGATTATAAGAGCCTTAAATATATCTTTGATCAGCGTGACCTTAATTTACGACAAAGGCGCTGGATGGAATTGATGAAGGATTATGACTGCAATATCCTATACCACCCTGGAAAAGCAAATGTGGTAGCAGATGCCTTAAGTAGAAAATCCTCAGGTACTCTTGCACATATAACTGAGGTAAGAAAGCCCTTAGTACAGGAGTTACAAGAATTAGAGTCTCGTGGGGTATACTTTGAGATATCTGACTCTGGCATGTTCTTGGCTCACGTTAAGGCTAAATCTTCCTTATCCGACCATATTCGTCTATTTCAGAAGGATGACCCAGAATTGGCCAAGATCATGGACAAGGTACACAGTGGAGATACCCAAGAGTTTACACTTGATGACACAGGCATACTTTGGTTTAAAAATCGATTGTGTGTTCCTAATATGCCGGCTCTGAGGAGAGAGATTATGGAGGAAGGACATAACACGGCATACACAGTTCACCCTGGTATGGCCAAGATGTACCAAGACTTGAAACAAATTTACTGGTGGGATGGAATGAAGCGTGATGTGGCAGATTTTGTATCAAGATGTTTAACTTGTCAGCAAGTTAAAGCTGAACACCTGAGATCGGCAGGGAAACTTCAGCAAATTAAAATTCCTGAGTGGAAATGGGAAGATGTGACGATGGACTTTGTAGTAGGGTTACCACATTCTTCTAGTGGCTATGATTCTATCTGGGTCATCGTTGACCGGTTAACTGAGACGGCCCAATTTATACCGGTTAAGACAACATATAGTGTGTCTAGACTGGCCGAACTCTACATCAAAGAAGTTGTGAAGTTACATGGAGTGCCTTTGACAATTATCTCCGATCGTGGGCCACAATTCACGTCCCGATTTTGGAGAACTTTTCAGGAAGCCCTTGGCACCAGAGTAAACCTTAGCACGGCTTTTCACCCGCAGACTGACGGACAAACAGAGCAGACCATTCAGACTTTGGAAGACATGTTGAGGGCATGCATCCTTGACTTTGGTGGAAGCTGGGAAAAGCACCTTCCGCTAGTGGAGTTTGCCTACAACAACAGTTACCAATCAAGTATCAAGATGGCACCTTATGAGGCCTTATATGGTCGCCGGTGTCGATCACCGATTGGATGGTTCGAGATGGGTGAGGTAAAACTCCTGGGACCCGATTTAGTGCAAGAAGCAATCACCAAGGTAAGAGTTATCCGAGAACGGATGTTAGCAGCCCAGAATAGGCAGAAAGCCTATGCTGACCATAGACGAAGAGACTTAGAGTTCATCATTGGAGACATGGTGTTTCTCAAGGTTTCACCCATGAAAGGCATAATGAGGTTTGGGAAGAAAGGGAAATTAAGCCCCAGGTATATTGGACCTTATGAGATCCTAGAGAGAATAGGCAATGTTGCCTACAAGCTAGCCTTACCCACAGAATTAGGGGGAATCCACCCCGTCTTCCATGTGTCTATGTTAAGGAAGTACCTTCCTGACCCTTCACACGTACTTTATCAAGATACCCTCCAATTAGATGAAGATTTGTCATACGAGGAAGTACCGATAGCTATCCTGGATAGCCAGATTAAGAAGCTCTGATCTAGAGAGATTCCATCGATAAAAGTACTGTGGCGGAATCAGACTCACGAGGAGGCCACATGGGAAGCCGAGGCTGATATGCGAATTAGATACCCACATCTATTTGAATCTTCAAGGTAATTTAAATTTGGGGACCGAATTTTTTAAGGGGGGTAGAATGTAATACCCATTATTATTTTTTTTTTAAGTTATAATTATTTAAGAATTTCGATAAATTTATTTTGAAGAAAATAAATTCCCTATCAGTTTAATTTTTGTATACTCGTTTGTGCATGTTGTTGAAAGTATAAATTTTTAATTATAGATTCTATAAATTGTGGGATATAATGGATGATATGATATGGAATTAATCCCATTAAGTAAATATACAGTTCAAAAGTGGAATCTAGAATGAAAACTGGTAAGTGAGACTGGTAGATGAAATAGTATAGGAGAATGGTAGATGAAAACTGGTAAGTGAAACTGGTAGATGAAATAGTATAGGAGAATGGTAGATGAAAACTGGTAAGTGAAACTGGTAGATGAAATAGTATAGGAGAATGGTAGATGGAATAGTAGCAAATAGTACCATAATTTCTCCTATAAATAGGCCCTTCCATTTCAATTCAAAACTCACACCTTCAGTTTCTCTTCTCTCCTTTCCTCAAAACTTCTCTTGCTCCGGCGTTAGGGCTCTGAGATTCTAGGTCTTTCTTCCTTAGCCTAGATCCAAGGTAAGAATACTATGCTCCTTTTCTGTGCCATTCAGATTTTTAAAAAAAGTTATTTTCTTAAGTATGCTCTGTGGTTGCGGCTTTGGCCGATCTTCCACATCAGAAAAACTGTCCTTAGCTACCTATATGTTGTTTTGATTCTCTGATTACCGAAATAGAATGTAAACTGTGAAGAATACATGTCTAGGAAAGTTCTGGCTAAGGAAAGACATGGTTGTTAAGTGTGTCCATTGGGACTCTCCACTCTTTCCTGGGAACTTACCTGGTGTACTCTTTTACAGATTATATTCTCTATTTCTGGTATGAATAGTACCCGTACGTATGAATAGTAACCGTATATATGAATAGTAACTATACGTATAAATGAATAGTAACTATATATAAATAGTATTTATATGTATTTTTGAATAGTACATATACGTGTACATTTTTATATGTATTTTTGAAAAGTACACGTACGTATACGTGATTATATGTATTAAAGAATTATATTAATTGAATCCATTAAATGTAATGGTGTAGATTTAAAGAAGATATAGTAACTTGGATTTCAGGTGAGTAGCTAACCTACTTGGATACTTATTTAATTATATGAATAGTCCAAGTAATTTACATATTCAGAGTATATCTACTATTACCTTTGACTGAATATTTCAATTAATATGGCTGTGTGCCGAATATGATTATGGTCATATGCTATGGCTGTGTGCCGAATGTGAATATGGCTGTGTGCCGAATATGATTATGGTCATATTTATGGCTGTGTGCCGAATGTGAAGATGGCTGTGTGCCGAATATGAATGTGGCTGTGTGCCAAATATGATTATGGTCATATGCTATGGCTGTATGCCAAATGTGGAGATAGCTGTGTGCCGAATATGATTATGGTCATATTCTATGGCTGTTTGTCGATTATAAGTATGATATGATTTTACTTATGCATTTTATACATATACTTGTGTATTGTTAATCACTTGATGATTATCTGTAATTAAGTTTCTATCCTTGTAACGTTATCTATTCATTGAGATTATTATCTCATATTGTGGTGGATATATTTTTTCAGATCCTGAGATTAACGAAAAACATCCGTCTGAGGAGTAGCGCAAGTTCAATATCCTAACCCTCTTTGCTTCAAGGGTTGATGTTTATTTGAATTAAAGCTGTTTCTTCAGTTTTAAATTCTAGAAAGCTCTGCAGTCAAATAGGACATCTAGGAGGAAGTGGTTATTGTACATAATTATGTTATTACAGTACTTTAAGTTTACTGTATGTTTTGTAAGATTGTAGCTTATTAAGTAAAATCAGAGTATTTAACTAAGATAAGTCTTTGTTATATTATTACTCTCACATTTTAGAATGATTATTATATGGAGCTAATAGCATAGGCTTACAACTAGAGAGTATCTCTAAGTTGTGCCGGTCACGTACCATTTTGAGGGTCGTGACACCTGTCCTCAAAGGGACAAATCTGTAGTCCAACCTTATTTCACCTTGTCCTTAAAAGGATGAATATCATATTCAATATCACGTGGCCATAGTGATTTCGTTCTACCCTTATTTCATCTCATGGGATCCTATAAACTCTATTTCCATTTCACTCAAGATCAAACACAATCATATTACACAATCATAGGTAATCATATGCATCCCATTTCAAGAAAAGCTCACAATAGTCTCACACTTTCACATTTCAATGCATAACATGAATGCATTAATTTCATGACACACACACACACACACACACACACACACACACACACACACATATATAGTACACTTTTAATATATACATTAAATAAGCAAACAAGGTAAGGTAGGATCTCTCACCTTGATATTTGCCTAATTTTACCTTGAACCTTCCTCGAAGATGTGTAAGATGATGGAAGGTAATTTTTTCTACATCCAAACTATTCACAACATTCCAAGATATGTGAAAGATGTATCAAGGAATCCATCCCTATAAGATAATCATGCAAAAACATATTAAGGTCACAAAATTGAAAAATTCCTTACTACAATTTTGACCTTTGATCACTCCCCTAAACATAACTCTCAAACGATAAAGAATTTTCAAATAAAACTAGTATCATTAGAAACTAGATTCAAAGATCTTTCAAACGGTATCTTATTTACTGAAAACGGAGTTCGAATGAAAGAGTTATGAACATTTCAAAATTGATGTTACAATAACTGTTAACGGTCAACGCAGCTACAGTAAGTTTGACCAAAGTCAATGCTACAGTATCGTTGACCGAGTCAATGCTACAGTATAGCGAAAATCTGGAGAAATTTTCTCGATGAACAGTGTTTTCTGAAAAATTTCCAGAATGAACAGTAACGTTCTTCATGTTCTTCATCCAAAAATCCTAAAATCACATCTAAAACACCATTTCTTTTGATTTATTCCATGGGTTTTCTTTCTTAATATCTAAGAAGTGTTTTGACACCAAAATCCTCAATTTTTACCAACAATCCAAGCTCTAATCTCAAATTTTTATCAATAACTCTAACTTTTCTAAATATCCAAATTCTATCAAATTCACCTAGTTTTCTCTAAATTTCTTGTTCCAATGACATCATAAAACATGTAAAAATGTTTTAAATTAATACCCATACTTAAATTCATCCATTAAAACCCAAAATCAACTCCAGAAAATATTTCAATATTTTCAATTTAGTCCCTACAGTTTACTACCATGCTTCTTTTGTTTTTTCTCTCAATAACCCATAATAATACAGATCTAATGATAGCCTATTTGAAATATAAACTCAAGGCAACAAATTTTTCTTTAACATCCAATCTCCTTTTAAACACAAACTCAAATCATTTCATGTTGAATTTCAAGATTATAAAGTGTAGATTCCAGTACAAATGCATATGAGACAACAAAAATTTTGATTTCTCACAGCATTAGAATTTTCCCGACTTACCCGACGTCGTATCAGTTTGTTTGTTGCACTGTTTTGCTCTCAATAATGTCATCGAGTTGAAGACCAAGAACCCCACTTGCAGAGATGATGAGTCCGAGAAGAGAGAGAGTGATGGAATTGAAGTTGATAGAGTTAAAAGAGAGAAGTCCAGAATTTGCTTATTGAAGCTTCACGGTTTTAGCATGTAGACCATAGTGGAATACACGTATCTAATGTTCTTTGGCACTACATAATAGAACTTTTTTTTTTGGCTTATATTACAAAAAGTCACCTTGTTTAAAAATAAAATTCACTGAAGTCCTTATGACATTCTTAATTTTTTTTTTTTATATATTTCCCCCAAAATCCAACATTATCTTATGTCCACATAACTTAATTAATTTTTTTTAACAAGCTCATAAATTGACTAAAAAATATTAATATAAATACTGGGGTTATTACAGTTAAGTCCTCAAAACTCTATTAACTTCTGCTCAACCACATGTCGTTTGTATGAGTAACCTGTATAATTAAAACAATGTAGGTAAGAAGGAATTTATTATATGTAGATCTATAACGTAATCATAGTTTCAAAGAAATACCTATATTCACAAGTAGTTGCTTAAGCTATTTTGTAATACCTATGAAAAATAAAATAAAAATGCGTGTTACTATTTCAGTATACGGTACTATTCACCAGTATAATACTATTTATGTATACGGTATTGTTCACTTATACAATCGAAATAGCAAATACTAAATGTGGTTTGATCATAAGAGAAAACCAGAAAGAAACTAGGAGAAAAATGACATTTTATATAAGAGAATTCCCTGAGGGACTAAATTGAAAGGAAACTAAATTAGCAAATTGATTATACTAGTAGATGAGACTTGTAAGTAAAATTGGTAGGTGAGACTAGTAAGTGAAATTGGTAGGTGAGACGGGATAGGTGAAATTGGTAGGTGAGACGGGGTAGATGGAATAGTACCCTTAAATTTTCTTATAAATAGGCCCTTCCATTTCACTTTCAAAATCACACCTTCAACTTCTCTTCTTCTCTCCTTAAGTTTCTGTTGCTCCGACGCTAGGCCTCTGAAATTTTGGCGTTTCCTTTTCATCTTAGGTAAGGATACTATGCCCTTTCTATGTCCTTCAAATTTTAGAAGTTATTTTCTTAAGTATGCTCTGTGGTTGCGACTTTGGCTGATCTTCCACATCAGAAAAACTGTCCTTAGCTGTCTATATGTTATTTTGATTCTCTGATTATCGAAATAGAATGTAAACTGTGAAGAATACATGTCTAAGAAAGTTCTGGCTAAGGAAAGACCTGATTTTTAAGTGTGTCCATTGTGACCCTCCACTCTTTCCTGGAAACTTACCTGGTGTACTCTTTTACAGATTGTATTCTTTATTTCTGATATGAATAGTACCCGTATGTATGAACAATAACCGTATATATGAATAGTAACTATATGTATGAATAGAAACCATACATATAAATAATATCTGTATGTATGAATAGTATCTGTACAAAAATAATCCTAACTTATTTTCTCTAATCTTTCATGAAAATCTCCGTAGCAGAACACTGAAATTCACCTGAGTACTCTTGTCCGTAACGACTTAGAGAAACGATACTCGTACAGAATTCAGGTGAGTGGAACGACCCCGTTTTAATAGGATTTTAACATTACTGGTGATAAAAAGTATGTCGTAGGACACTCCCAAGATTCATATGGGTAAATTGGATTCACAATGACGAATCTAAGGAAATAATTAATCCAGAAGTATGGATAAGACAAAACAAGTATTTTATGATGATGTGAAGTTTGCATCTTTTCAAAAAACAGTTTGATTGCTATATTGATTTGCAATTTATAAACCTATAAATAGTTATATACTATACCTGTAATATGAATGAATATTGTATTGTACTTCTGATTATGATATGAAATACTGTGCTATTGATTGTGATTGAGCGGGACAGTACCCCCTCTCATGGCAAGGCGGAAAACCCGGTTTAAAGGGTGTCTTGACCAATGAGTGTGGAGACAACGATTTCCTCAGTAGGGATATAGCCCAGATTGGTGATGTCACATCCCAAAATTGAGCATGTGAAAAGATACTACTCATTTGATAAAAATTCTCAAACATACGTTATTTACACATATTCTGTAAGGTTTTACATTCAACCTTAATCATTCATTCCACACTACAGAATTATATTCATCTGATAAGCAAATATAGACATACATAGTCTGATATTTCTATCTCATCGCAAGCCTAGGAGACCTATAGAAAGTACAGAGCGTTTCTAATATCCACATTATTAAGTACTGGTATCCCACCAGACAGAAATAGAGAGTAATCCCAAGGGGCTTCTAATCTTCCAACGGATACTCTTCTTCTTTATTTTCTGTATCTGAAAAATAATCATAGGGAGTGTGAGTTTATTTAAAAACTCAGTAAGTAAATAACTGTACTATATAGAATATCAAAAGTACAAATACCACATTTACTCATATAATTAATTGTCTTATACATCGAGTAGTATGGGACTCTAACCCTTTCAAACTCATGAATAAGATTTCTTAGATATACAACGAGTAGTATGAGACTCTAACTCTTTCAAACTCGTGAATAAGATCTCATCGGTATACACCGAGTAGTATGGGACTCTAACCCTTTCAACTCGTGTATAGGTTTCATAGATATGCACTGAGTAGTATGGGACTTTAACCCTTTCAAACTCGTGTATAAGATTTCTTAGATATACGCCGAGTAGTATGGGACTTTAACCCTTTCAACTCGTGTATAGGTTTCATAGATATGCACTGAGTAGTATGGGACTTTAACCCTTTCAAACTCGCGTATTAGATCCCGTAGATCTTTACTCATTAACATGATAGTGAGAATTTATCACATAATACAATTGTCATGAAATAAATAATTTCTACATACTCTTATTTCTACTGATCATCATATACTCCCATATGAAAAATTAATTGCTTATTATCCAAATAATATTGTAAATGGGACTTATATTGTACTTTGATGAGTAATATCAAATTAGCTGAGCAAGGTTATTCACTCACCTTGATGTTTGTCCAAGTTTACCTTGTTCCACACTAGAATTTGTGGAGGAAAATTTCCTAGTAAAATATATTACAAGGAAACATAAGAAAGGAAACAAAATCACGAAAATACGCAAAATTTTCTGATTGCTACAGTAACGGTTTGGTACAGTAACGGTTCCTTACAGTGACGGTTCGCTACAGTGACGGTTCGCTACAGTAACGTTGACTGCTACTGTAATACCCCATAATTTTTATAAATATTCAAAATCTATTTTGAAGTTTATTGAAAAAAAAATAATTACGTGGAAAATATTCTTTTGAATTAGTGAAGGAAATTTGGGAATAGAAATTTTAAAATTTTAATTTAGAAAATTTTTACAAATTCTCAAGGATACAAATCTTATAAGTTAGAGTAGCAATGAGTAAATTTATCCAAGAAAATTAGTAAGGCCAGTTACTATTCCAGTATACGGTACTATTTACCTGTATAATATTATTTACGTATACGGTACTGTTCACATATACTATCGAAATGTCAAATACCAAATGTGGTTTGATCATAAGAGAAAACTAGAAAGAAACTGGAAAAAAAAAGACATTTTATATGAGAGAATTTCCTGAGGGACTAAATTGAAAGGAAATTAAATTAGCAAATTGATTATACTAGTAGATGAGACTAGTAAGTGAAACTAGTAGATGAGACTAGTAAGTGATACTAGTAGATGAGATTAGTAAGTGAAACTAGTAGATAAGACTAGTAAGTGAAACTAGTAGATGAGACTAGTAAGTGATACTAGTAGATGAGATTAGTAAGTGAAACTAATAGATGAGACTAGTAAGTGAAACTAGTAGATGAGACTAGTAAGTGAAATTGGTAGGTGAGACGGGGTAGATGGAATAGTACCCTTAAATTTTCCTATAAATAGACCCTTCCATTTCACTTTCAAAATCACACCTTCAACTTCTCTTCTTCTCTCTTTAAGATTTCTTGGTCCAACGCTAGACCTCTGAGATTTTGGATCTTTCCTTTTCAGCTTAGGTAAGGATACTATACCCTTTTTATGTCTTACAAATCTTAGAAGTTATTTTCTTAAGTATGCTCTGTGGTTGCAGCTTTGGCTGATCTTCCACATCAGAAAAAATGTCCTTAGCTGCCTATATATTATTTTGAATCCCTGATTACTAAAATAGAATATAAACTGTGAAGAATACATGTCTAGGAAAGTTCTGGCTAAGGAAAGACCTGGTTTTTAAGTGTGTCCATTGCGACCCTCCACTCTTTCCTGGGAACTTACCTGGTGTACTCTTTTACAAATTGTATTCTCTATTTCTGGTATGAATAGTATCCATATGTATGAATAGTAACCGTATGTATGAATAGTGATCGTACATATGAATAGTAACCAAACGTATGAACAGTGTCTGTATGAAAACAATCCTAACTTGTTTTCTCTAATCTTTCATGAAAATCTCTGTAGCGGAATACTGAAATTCATCTGTGTACTCTTGTCCGTAACGACTTAGAGAAGTGATACTCGTACGGAATCCAGGTGAGTGAAACGACCCCGTTTTAATAGAGTTTTAGCGTTACTGGTGATAAAAAGTATGTCGTAGGACACTCCCAAGATTCATAGGGGGAAATTGGATTCAGAATGGCGAATCTAATGAGATAATTAATCCAGAAGAGATGAAATAAGTATCTTATGATGATGTGAAGTTTGAATGTTTTCAAAAACGGATTAATTGTTATCTTGATATGTGGTTTATAAATCTATAATATAGTTATATATTATACCTGTTATATGGATGAATATTATATTGAGCTTCTGATTATGATATGAAATGCTATTGATTGTGATTGAGCGGGACAGTACCCCTCTCACGGCAAGGCGGAAAACCCGGTTGACAGGGTGTCTTGACCAATGAGTGTGGAGACAACGATTCCCTCAGTAGGGATATAGCCCGGATTGGTGATAAATCCATGAGGCGCCCTAGCTAAGAGGATGAGGTTGTGCGTCATGGCGGAAATATACATAATTGGTGAGCCGGCCTGTGTGCACTCTCCGGGATATATTGCCATTGACGAGTACTAGTAACGTTTGTTGAATTGGATGAATTTTTATCTTTTTGTATGTAATTTCTAACTATGTTTATTGGTTGAGTATGAGCCTTCGGATATGCTTGCATGACTGGTAATGTATTTGAATTTTATTAACGCGAGGCCGATTCGCTCATTGAGTTTAAAAGCTCACACTCTCTGTACAACCTTTTTGTTTAGATCAGGTTGCTGATGAAGAATATCCGCTAGAAGAGTATATCACTTTGGACCCTCCCACTGTCGGGTAGGCCCATCTATTGTTGTAGATTATGTTGCTCTGTAATCGTCTAGGACATCTAGGTCAGGGGTTTGGCATTTGGTTTGTATGTCAGCATAATAATGTATTTTATATTGAGAATCTATTATTATGTGCAAATCATCTCTATGAATTTCAAATAAGAAAATTTGATATATTTTCTTCAGGAATGGTTATTTTGATAATGACTAAACTCATGGGTAGAATTTATCGAAAGGCTTACAGTGATGGGATATTCATCATTGTGCCGGTCATGTGCACAGAAAACGGGTCGTGACAAAGTTGGTATCAGAGCAATGGTTGTTAGGTCTCCTAGTGATTACAGAGCAAGGTAACCTTAGTAGGACCTCCTCTATCGTTGTGAACCCGGGCACAACTATAGAGAGACGGCTCTACTGAAGGTCCTGTAGGATGTTTCCATTTCCTTTCCCTCTGAGACTTATCTCTTCTTAGGAATTATGTTCTCAGTTTTAGTTTTAGACAGATGTGGCTACACTTTTGAACTTAGTAAAAGAAAGGTTATTACTTGTTTGATTCCATTGTTGTCAGATCAAATTTTTATATGGTGGATTTTATAAGCTGAATTCATGATTGAATTTGTGTAGCTATATTATTTTAGGGTACCAGCCAATAAAAGAAACCACTTGCATTAAAAAAAAAACGCTGAAGGATTACATTGCAAAAAAAAAAAAAGAGAAGTTTACTCATACATGAGTAATCTAAAAGCGAGGTGGTCTTGGATTAGGAGGGTTGTATTATATCATCACCCCTCGACCATTCCTTGGAGCAAGAGACATAGCAATGTCACGGAGGGTAGTATAAATTCCATTCATACAATCAACACTTCTCTGCTGTTGATTGCAGAAGCACTGGGTGGACCAATAGAAGAACCTATCTATTCTCGAAGTCATTGCCGCGTTATTGCGTTTGGTTAACTTCTCCAGGTCCTCTATCATCTTCTTGAGAATCTTCACCTCCTGCTCTAAACAGGCGATTTTGTCCTCTGAGCTATGGCCTATGCTAATCTCCTCGGCTTCCTCAATCTTCTTCATCTTCTTCTCCTTTTGAATTTCTTGAGGTCCCTCGAGAGGTCTTTTGCCCTTGTCCCTGCCTAAACTTAAGTTTAAGTCAAGTTCTTTTTCCTTGGCCTCTACTGTGAGATCAATGTACTTCCTTGAGGCCATGATTTGGAAAAATTTAGAAATTTTTGTAAGAGTATGAGGCGAGAGGAATACTGGGGGATTGTAGGCTCAGAGATTATTACTCTTTGTGGTGTGGTAACTGAGAACGCTGAGAAGGTTTTTATAGAAAAAAAATTTGGACTAAGAGACAAAGAAGATATCTCTTCACCGCACCCCTACACGATCAACCTATGGATTTCTGCAAGCTGGAAGCCAGAAGTCTAGGGTAGGCGTGCACATCGATAGCGCGTTGCATTAATGCCAAAACCACGAAAGTTAGTATTCGGTGGATTTGCAGCCGATTTTACTTGGTTTTCCCATTTCTCCCCTTGGCATTTTCCGAAATTCAAAGAAGTTAAGAATATAGCCATTAAAGATTGCCTTGGATGCTTTTATGATGAACTGAAATACATTTCTCTGTTTTATTGTGTTGTTCTTAAGAGCCTTCAGTTGAGTATGATATACATAACTGATTGAATCGTGTTGTAATTACATGTATGTATGTTATTCATGCATAATGAGTAAAGGCTACGATCAAGGAGAATATGTGATGATCCTACATATACTCATAGAGAATGTGAAATCAAAATGACTTGGATAGAATGAAATGTGTAGATGATGATATATCTTCATGGTTACACATACTTACATATAATGCTCTCATGGGCAAATGAAAGGCAGTGATTTCCTTACATCATGATAATGCTTAAGGCATGCGACCGTAAGCAGTTAACTTTGTTTTAAAATATATATATTTACATATATATTATGTGTAAGTCTAGAGTAAAGACACCGATTAGAATCTAAGATACGGCCAATATGAGGCTACCTAATCATAGAGGGACATCGTGATATGGGATTACAGGTAAAACAAGTTTAGAGGGAGAAAATCTCAGACTGAAGAGTATAGTTAGTCAAAATTTTAAGAAAGGTCAAGATTAGCCGAAAATTTTTTTTTCAAGAAATCTTTGACTTATGTTAATTGCATTTACTATTTATCTGCATGTCCGACATTAATTGTTGGCATTGCGACGCATGTGATCTGTAAACCTCCTAGCGAGCGGCGTGTAGGTTGTGGTGGCTTTAGCTCAAGGGGCTTCGGGTTGTCTATAAATCTTGTACGCACGTTACCCCACTCATCACACCAAGCGAACTTCTTTCATTACATACCTATTTCTCAATCTCCATTCCTTTCTCATTCGAAGTTATTTCTGAGATCCCTAGAGCAATGGCCGATAATAAGTCTTTCAACTTGAATTTTGAGACTGGCAATGTAGAGCTTGATTTAAATCTAAGTCTCGGAGACAACAAAGGGAAGAGACCTGTAGACAGGTCACCAAAAATTAAGAAAAGAAAGATGGATGTAATAGAGTTAGAGGATGACAGTACTGCAATATCCTCAGAAAATAAGCTTGCGTTCCTGGAGCGTAAGATCGAAAATCTGGAGCGTAAGATAGAGAGCCTGGAATACAAGACAGAGGACCAGAAGCGACTAATAAATCGTCTCTTTGAAAACCAAGAGAAACTGATAAACCGTCGTTTCGGGGAACTAGCTAATCGAGTTGATAGACATTCAATGTTTGCAACTCAAAATTTTCGTGACCAACAAACAAGGTGTATTGACTGTATGAACGGAGTAACTTCTGCTCTTCGCCAAATTTCTCAAGCGCTTCCTCCAGAAACCCTTTCTAGGCTGCAACGATTAGCTTCCTCCTTAAGGTCTGAAGCACCTTCCTCTTCTAGACCTGGAGCACCTTTTACATTTCAAAAGCCTCCTCGTCCTTAATTTATTTTTTTTCTTTTGTTTGTACCTAAAGCTATATGTGGTCTAAGCTTCATGTATTAAAATTATCTATGTACTAGAAATAAAATTTAAGTTAGTATTTAGATCTTCTTTGTTGAAGTGATTCCTTTTACTGAAAGAACTTGAGGAATGAGAAGATGTTGGACTTATATTTCGTACTTGATTATGAAAATTCTAAAGCAGAGTATGGTAATATCCTTTTGACTGAGAAGAGTTACTAAAATGATATTTCATTACACTTCTGAAATATGGAGGAATGCTAAATAAGTATTTTATGAACCTATAGAACTATGGGTTTGCCTCATTGAAGGGATGCGACTCTATATGAGTCATTGAGGTGAGAGGAATTTTCATATATATAATTATGCGTAAGGAGTATGTTATTTACTTATCATATTTTCTAGGATTGTTCTTCCTAGAGATTTATGTAATGATTTCATGTGATTTTGCCTTTTATATGACGCCTTCAGCTGAGAGTATCGCCTTAAGGTAGAATGATCGCCTTCGGGCAAGAATATTGCCTATGGCAAAAATGATGCCTTCGGGTAGGATACTTGTATTCGTAAAAGTTATAAGCTATGTGTATGGTAGCTTGTGTTCTGATATTCAGTATAAACTTGAAAGACCACGTGCCACTGTTGAGAAGACACCTATTTGAGGTTTTACATAGAGACAGAGTTCGTCTCTGATTAGGTGGTTTGAGTTTGGTAAAGGTTATGAGGATGAGACACTTTATGGTACAAAAGGTTGTGGAGAAGATCAAACTGATGAGGAAGAGATTACTTGCTGTTTAGAAAAGACAAAAGTCTTATGCAAATTATTGATAATGCGGTTTAGAGTTCACAGTCAATGGTATAGTGTCCTTGTAAATCTCACCGAGGGTGTGATGTGGTTTGGAAAGAAAGAGATGCGAAGGATGAGATATGGACGAAGTGACCACACTTATTTCAGCCTTGAAGTGAGTTTTGAATTCGGGGGACCGAATTCTGTTAAGGGGGGAAGACTGTAATACCCCATAATTTTTATAAATATTCAAAATCTATTTTGAAGTTTATTGAAAAAAAAATAATTACGTGGAAAATATTCTTTTGAATTAGTGAAGGAAATTTGGGAATAGAAATTTTAAAATTTTAATTTAGAAAATTTTTACAAATTCTCAAGGATACAAATCTTATAAGTTAGAGTAGCAATGAGTAAATTTATCCAAGAAAATTAGTAAGGCCAGTTACTATTCCAGTATACGGTACTATTTACCTGTATAATATTATTTACGTATACGGTACTGTTCACATATACTATCGAAATGTCAAATACCAAATGTGGTTTGATCATAAGAGAAAACTAGAAAGAAACTGGAAAAAAAAAGACATTTTATATGAGAGAATTTCCTGAGGGACTAAATTGAAAGGAAATTAAATTAGCAAATTGATTATACTAGTAGATGAGACTAGTAAGTGAAACTAGTAGATGAGACTAGTAAGTGATACTAGTAGATGAGATTAGTAAGTGAAACTAGTAGATAAGACTAGTAAGTGAAACTAGTAGATGAGACTAGTAAGTGATACTAGTAGATGAGATTAGTAAGTGAAACTAATAGATGAGACTAGTAAGTGAAACTAGTAGATGAGACTAGTAAGTGAAATTGGTAGGTGAGACGGGGTAGATGGAATAGTACCCTTAAATTTTCCTATAAATAGACCCTTCCATTTCACTTTCAAAATCACACCTTCAACTTCTCTTCTTCTCTCTTTAAGATTTCTTGGTCCAACGCTAGACCTCTGAGATTTTGGATCTTTCCTTTTCAGCTTAGGTAAGGATACTATACCCTTTTTATGTCTTACAAATCTTAGAAGTTATTTTCTTAAGTATGCTCTGTGGTTGCAGCTTTGGCTGATCTTCCACATCAGAAAAAATGTCCTTAGCTGCCTATATATTATTTTGAATCCCTGATTACTAAAATAGAATATAAACTGTGAAGAATACATGTCTAGGAAAGTTCTGGCTAAGGAAAGACCTGGTTTTTAAGTGTGTCCATTGCGACCCTCCACTCTTTCCTGGGAACTTACCTGGTGTACTCTTTTACAAATTGTATTCTCTATTTCTGGTATAAATAGTATCCATATGTATGAATAGTAACCGTATGTATGAATAGTGATCGTACATATGAATAGTAACCATAAGTATGAACAGTGTCTGTATGAAAACAATCCTAACTTGTTTTCTCTAATCTTTCATGAAAATCTCTGTAGCGGAATACTGAAATTCATCTGTGTACTCTTGTCCGTAACGACTTAGAGAAGTGATACTCGTACGGAATCCAGGTGAGTGAAACGACCCCGTTTTAATAGAGTTTTAGCGTTACTGGTGATAAAAAGTATGTCGTAGGACACTCCCAAGATTCATAGGGGGAAATTGGATTCAGAATAGCGAATCTAATGAGATAATTAATCCAGAAGTATGGATAAGATGAAATAAGTATCTTATGATGATGTGAAGTTTGAATGTTTTCAAAAACGGATTAATTGTTATCTTGATATGTGGTTTATAAATCTATAATATAGTTATATATTATACCTGTTATATGGATGAATATTATATTGAGCTTCTGATTATGATATGAAATGCTATTGATTGTGATTGAGCGGGACAGTACCCCTCTCACGGCAAGGCGGAAAACCCGGTTGACAGGGTGTCTTGACCAATGAGTGTGGAGACAACGATTCCCTCAGTAGGGATATAGCCCGGATTGGTGATAAATCCGTGAGGCACCCTAGCTAAGAGGATGAGGTTGTGCGTCATGGCGGAAATATACATAATTGGTGAGCCGGCCTGTGTGCACTCTCCGGGATATATTGCCATTGACGAGTACTAGTAACGTTTGTTGAATTGGATGAATTTTTATCTTTTTGTATGTAATTTCTAACTATGTTTATTGGTTGAGTATGAGCCTTCGGATATGCTTGCATGACTGGTAATGTATTTGAATTTTATTAACGCGAGGCCGATTCGCTCATTGAGTTTAAAAGCTCACACTCTCTGTACAACCTTTTTGTTTAGATCAGGTTGCTGATGAAGAATATCCGCTAGAAGAGTATATCACTTTGGACCCTCCCACTGTCGGGTAGGCCCATCTATTGTTGTAGATTATGTTGCTCTGTAATCGTCTAGGACATCTAGGTCAGGGGTTTGGCATTTGGTTTGTATGTCAGCATAATAATGTATTTTATATTGAGAATCTATTATTATGTGCAAATCATCTCTATGAATTTCAAATAAGAAAATTTGATATATTTTCTTCAGGAATGGTTATTTTGATAATGACTAAACTCATGGGTAGAATTTATCGAAAGGCTTACAGTGATGGGATATTCATCATTGTGCCGGTCATGTGCACAGAAAACGGGTCGTGACAGCTACAGTACCGTTGACTGCCGACACTACAGTAACTGCTACAGTACCCGAAGAAAATTTTCCAGATTTTTTTCCGAAATTTCTGGTCGTTACAGTAACTCGAAGAAAAATTCCAGATTTCCAGTTGCTACAGTACTTCGAATTTTGCAGAAAATCTTTCAAAAAATTCATCCTTTCCTTTCTTTTGATTCAAAACCAGAATCTCAACTCTTTTAACCGATTATAACTCAAATATAACTTCTAAAACAACTGAGATTCATGAATTATCATCAAAATCTTCAAGAACAAAACCTCCTCTGATCTTCTACATAAACTGAAATTTAAGGAAAATAATGAGATTAAAGCTTACCTTCGATCCTTACAAAGCCTTTGAACCGAACAAATAATCAAAGCTCTGAAGATCAAGGAAAGGATTTGAGAAGAGAATGAAGAAAGGAGAGAAAACTTCCTCAGGCTTCGGTTGCGTGAGAAAAAAATGAGGGGGTACTATTGAAACTTTATATTAAATATTTCTAATGGGTTATTCAATAACCCATGGGTATCCATAACCCAACATCCAAACCCATCCAGTCAATTTACAATAAATGGACTAATTGACCATTCTGAAACCACTTTTCCATGAATTTCACCATTCTTAGAATATATCCCACATTGTGCAAATATTTAGTCCAGTCATTTAACTCAATTTTCATAAATAATATTCAAAGAGAACAATTAAATATGAAAATTAAATATGACCAAAATAAATAACTAAAGTAACGTTGTAAAATTCTAAAATACTCTTAAGCGAGTTATATTCCGAAATTAACGGGTATTACATTCTACCCCCCTTAAAAGAATTCGGTCCTCCGAATTAAAATCTTACCTCAAGTTTCAAATAAATGTGGATAGTTTTTCCACATTTCATCTTCTGCCTCCCACGTAGCTTCCTCGCGAGAATGATTTCTCCAAAGAACCTTGACAGTAGGAATTTCTTTAGTACGCAATTTCTTGACTTTTCTATCAAGGATAGCTACTGGTACCTCTTCGTAGGTGAGAGTTTCATCAAAATGAACTTCTTGGGGTTGAATGACATGAGAAGGATCAGGAAGATACTTCCGTAGCATGGACACATGAAATATTGGATGAACTCCCTCTAGGTTGGAAGGTAGGTCTAGGCGATATGCCACATTACTCACTCTGTCTACAACCTCATATGGGCCAACATACCTCGGACTAAGCTTGCCTTTCTTCCCGAATCTCATTACTCCCTTCATAGGTGAGATTCGTAAGAAAACTATATCACCTATTGCAAATTCAAAGTCACGTCGTTGGTTGTCCGCATAAGACTTCTGTCTACTCTGAGCAGTTAACAACTTCTCTCTGATCAGTTTAACTTTATTTATATCTTCCTGTATCATCTCAGGTCCAAATATTTTGGTTTCACCAAGTTCAAACCAACCTATAGGAGATCGACACCGTCTCCCATATAAAGCCTCAAAAGGTGCCATCTGAATACTGGCTTGGTAACTGTTGTTATAAGCAAATTCAATAAGAGACAAATGATCTTCCCAACTTCCACTGAAATCCATCACACAAGCTCTTAGCATATCCTCTAAAGTCTGAATTGTCCTTTCGGACTGTCCATCAGTCTGAGGATGGAATGCTGTGCTAAGATTCACTTTGGTACCCAAAGCCTCTTGAAAGACTTTCCAGAACCGAGAAGTAAACTGAGGTCCTCGGTCTGATATAATGGATATTGGTACACCATGAAGTTTCACTATTTCTTTACCATAAAGTCGAGCAAGTTTTGCTACACTGAAAGTGGTATGAACAGGAAGAAAATGTGCTGACTTAGTAAGTCGATCCACTATGACCCATATTGAGTCATTTCCTTTTGTTGACCGAGGTAAACCTACTACAAAATCCATAGTGATCCTTTCCCACTTCCACTCGGGAATATCTAGTTTTTGCATCAAACCAGGTGGTAATCGATGTTCAGCTTTAACTTGCTGACAAGTCAAACATCGAGCTACAAAGTCAGTCACGTCTCGCTTCATGCCCTCCCACCAGTAAACTTGTTTCAAGTCCTGATACATTTTCACAGCACCAGGATGTACAACGTAGGGCGAACCATGAGCTTCCATTAAGATTTCATGTTTCAAAGATTCAATGTTGGGGACACAGAGTCTCCCATTAAACCATAAGATTCCTTCTTCATCTACCAAGAAACTTGGTGCTAGACCTTGCCTTATCTCTGATTTTGACCATATCAATGTCATTTTCTAAAGTTGCTTTTACTTTTTCAACAAGAGATGATCTAACTGTTAAATGAGCCAGAAATGTACCTGACTCAGTGATCTCGAAGAATACTCCATCAGCTTCCAATTCTTGTAGTTCATGTATTAGAGACCTCCTTATAGTGGCAATGTGAGCTAAACTTCCCATAGACTTTCGACTTAGAGCATCAGCCACTACATTTGCTTTACCTGGATGGTAAAGGATGGTACAATCATAATCTTTCAGAAGTTCCATCCACCTTCGTTGCCTTAGATTGAGATCTCTTTGCTCAAAAATGTATTTAAGGCTTTTGTGATCTGTAAAAATTTTACAAGTTTCCCCATACAAGTAATGTCTCCATATCTTTAGGGCAAACACTACAGCTGCCATTTCCAAATCATGAGTGGGGTAATTCAATTCATGCTTTTTAAGCTGACGTGAGCCATAAGCTATGACTTTACCATGTTGCATCAACACACACCCTAAGCCTATCTTTGAGGCATCACAGAATACAGAGTAACCCCCTGGTCCTGATGGTAGGATTAAGACTGGTGCAGAAGTTAAACACTTTTTCAATTGGGTGAAACTTTGCTCACATGAATCATCCCAAATGTATTTAACATTCTTTGGGGTTAACGTATTTAATGGGAGAGCCGTCTTAGAGAAATCTTTGACAAAGTGACGGTAATACCCTGTTAAGCCGAGAAAACTACATACTTCAGACACAGTTGTTGGTCTAGGCCATTGTTTTACTACTTCAATTATACTTGGATCTACATGAATACCTTCTTGGGAAATAACATGTCCCAAAAACGTTACATGACTCATCCAGAATTCACATTTTGAGAGCTTTGCGTACAACTGATGCTCTCTCAAGGTCTGAAGCACTATTCTCAAATGCTCAGTATGTTCTTCATGACTCTTTGAATACACCAAAATATCATCAATAAATACAATTACAAACTTATCAAGGAAGGATTTAAACACTCTGTTCATTAAATCCATAAATGCTGCTGGTGCATTTGTCAACCCAAAAGACATCACAAGAAATTCATAATGTCCATACCGTGTACGAAAAGTAGTCTTAGGTATATCATCATTCTTAATTCGTAACTGATGATATCCAGACCTTAGATCAATCTTTGAGAAGTATTTTGCTCCTTGAAGCTGATCAAACAAATCATCTATCCTTGGTAAATGATACTTATTCTTCACTGTGACTTTATTCAGCTGACGATAATCTATACATAGTCTCATAGAACCATCTTTCTTTTTCACAAAAAGAACAGGAGCACCCCAAGGTGAAAAACTTGGGCGAATGAACCCTTTGTTCAACAAATCTTCTAATTGTTCTTTGAGTTCTTTTAGCTCAACAGGAGCCATACGATAAGGTGGAATAGAAATTGGTCTTGTGTCTGGGACCAAATCAATACTGAACTCAATATCTCTTTCTAGCGGTAATCCAGGTAAATCTTCTGGGAACACATATGGGAATTCATTAACCACATGTATGTCTTCTAACTTCTGTTCTTTCTTTTCTAAATCTTTGATAAAAGCTAGAAATCCATGACATCCCTTTCGCAACATACGCCGGGCACTTAACATAGATATCATGTTACAAGGTACATCACTTTGATCCCCTTGAAACACAAAATTACTCCTCCCCGACATATTAAAGGAAATAACTTTGTTACGACAATTTATAGTAGCATGACAAGAAGATAGCCAGTCCATTCCTAAAATCACATCAAAATCTAAGATATTGAGAATCATAAGATCTATCTCAGTTTCCGTGCCTCCAACGATTATTTTACAAGAACGATAACATGTTTTAACCATCAAAGTCTCTCTCATCGGTGTGGAAACCAAGAATGGTTCTTTAAGAGTAACCGAATCAAATGCAAATCTCTTGGCAAATAGGGGTGACACATATGAGTGAGTAGAACTGGGGTTAAACAAAATACGTGCAGCAAAAGTATTAACAGATAATATACCTGTAACTACAGCATTGGATGTTTGAGCATCCTGTCGGGTTAGAGCATATACTCTTGCATTTCCTCTGCCAGCAGCTTGTTTTCCACGGTCACCTTGGCCTCTTCCAGAACCTCTTCCCATACTACCCCCTATTGAAGGGGTTGGTGTTTGAGTAATAGAAGCAGAAATAGATTGTGGTCGAGGTGGCAAAGTAGACCCTTGACCTAGTCTTGTCATGAGCTGAGGGCACTCCCTTATAAAATGTCCTTTTTGTCCACAGTGAAAACAACCTGTACCAACAGTGTTTAACCTGCATTCTCCGAAGTGAAATTTTCCACATTCAGGACATTGAGGTTTTTCCCTTCTACCTTGAGTACCTCCTCTACTAGAAGAGCTAAAACCACCCCTGCTCTCTGAACGAGGCTTAGCCACACTGGCTGTAGAATAAGATGACTTAATAGGAGTGGCTGGAGCATGTTGTGATGCAGTAAAGGGTTTCAAAGTCCCTGAGTCTTCCCCTTGATCAAAAGATCTTCTATATCTAGCTTTCTTCTTTTGACGATACTCTTCTTTATTCTTTGACCTCTTTTCCATTCTTCGGGCCACATCAACAGCCTCTGAGTACGAAGAGTAATCGTTCATATTAGAACCCACTTGATCATATAAGGCATCACGAAGCCCTTCCACAAACTTTTCTATTTTCTTCCTTTCAGAAGGAATGATTTCAGGGGCATATTCAGATAATTTAACAAACTGAGCTGAATATTCATCAACAGTCATGGTTCCCTGTCGTAGATACAGAAAATCCCTGGCCCTAGATGATCGTTCACTTACCGGAAGAAATTCATCCATAACCAATCTGTAAAATTCTGTCCACATAACTGGCGGTGCGCCTTAAATTCTAGCTTTCTTCCAGTTCCTCCACCATTTACCAGCCCTACCTTTTAACTGAAAAGAAGTGAATTCTACCTTTTGAGTAGGAGAACACCCTATAGCATCACAGATTGCTTCACAATCTTCAAGGAAACATTGTGGGTCCTCTTTGGGATCTTCCCCTGAAAAAGTAGGAGGCGTCATTTTCTGGAATTCAGACATTCTTACCTCCCTTACATTATCTCCTCTAGCTAACTGAGCTGGTGGTACAATTTCAGCTTCAACAATAGGAGGATCCACTGGCAGGTTAGCTTGTGCAGCTCGACCTCTCATTTCAGCCTCAAATCGGTCAAATCGTTCATTCATCAAATTAATCACATGTGCAATAGTTGCATTACCAATGTGAGCATCAGGTTCGACTCTCCTTACTTGCTCACTAGTTGCGCCTTCAGTACTTTGAGCATGTAAACTATCATCACGGTTAGGATCATCTTGTACATGTACTGGTGGATTTATGGCCCTCCTTGGACCCATATGCTCATTATTATTAGAAGATCCTTCTGACATTGTACTGTCACAGATCTACACACATAACAAACAATTTTCAGACATAAACAAAATATCACTTACTAGCCCCACTGAGAAGTTATCTATAAAATGACGTTATACTCTACAAGGTCTTTTATGGAACCTAATCCTATGGTCATGCCGCGGCTCATGACAATAGGGAAGGGCCCACAAAGATCACTTTGCTCTGTACTCTATAGAGGACCTATAAATCCTATCCTCTGATACCAAATTTGTCACATCCCAAAATTGAGCATGTGAAAAGATACTACTCATTTGATAAAATTCTCAAACATATGTTATTTACACATATTCTGTAAGGTTTTACATTCAACCTTAATCATTCATTCCACACTACAGAATTATATTCATCTGATAAGCAAATATAAACATACATAGTCTGATATTTCTATCTCATCGCAAGCCTAGGAGACCTATAGAAAGTACAGAGCGTTTCTAATATCCACATTATTAAGTACTGGTATCCCACCAGACAGAAATAGAGAGTAATCCCAAGGGGCTTCTAATCTTCCAACGGATACTCTTCTTCTTTGTTTTCTGTATCTGAAAAATAATCATAGGGAGTGTGAGTTTATTTAAAAACTCAGTAAGTAAATAACTGTACTATATAGAATATCAAAAGTACAAATACCACATTTACTCATATAATTAATTGTCTTATACATCGAGTAGTATGGGACTCTAACCCTTTCAAACTCATGAATAAGATTTCTTAAATATACAACGAGTAGTATGGGACTCTAACCCTTTCAAACTCGTGAATAAGATCTCATCGGTATACACCGAGTAGTATGGGACTCTGACCCTTTCAACTCGTGTATAGGTTTCATAGATATGCACTGAGTAGTATGGGACTTTAACCCTTTCAAACTCGCGTATTAGATCCCGTTGATCTTTACTCATTAACATGATAGTGCGAATTTATCACATAATACAATTGTCATGAAATAAATAATTTCTACATACTCTTATTTCTACTGATCATCATATACTCCCATATGAAAAATTAATTGCTTATTATCCAAATAATATTGTAAATGGGACTTATATTGTACTTTGTGAAAGTAATGGTTGGAACCCAAGAGGGGGGGTGAATTGGGTTTTATAAATTTTTCACAAGAATTAATTGGAAGTTAAAATGATTTTCTGTAAAAGTACAATGCTTAGGATAATAAATACAATACAGAAAATCAATGTGCTGTCAAGATAAATAATTATAAAGATCAAGGAATTAAAGAATAGATATCAATATGCACAAATTAAAAAGTAAGGGATAGAGAAAGCAAACTCGGAGATTTATACTGGTTCGGCTAATCCAAGCCTACATCCAGTCCTCAAGAGACCACTTGAGTATTTCCACTATAATTGCAAGTTTAATCCGGGTACTTGCAAACCACTACAACCACGCAAATTCGATCCGGGTATTTGCGAAACCACAATGAAGAATTTATGAATCCGGGCTCCTCCTCAACCCAAAGCAAGTTCTTCCAACACCGGTACTTGCGAACCTCAACTCAGAATAATATATGTGTTGATCAAACTCAACAATACAAAGAAACTCTCTCTAAAGAGTAGATGAAAACAAATGAAGCTCTAATAACTCTAATGATAGAGAATATGCAAGATTTGGCTCAAGAATGCTTTCCTTTCTCTCAAAGATTATAGAAGAAGTTAATATCACATTGTAGGACTTTGTTCTTGCTCAAAATCGTGTATCTAAGGTCATATATATAAGATTTTACAAAACTAGCCGTTATATAGCCGTTATATAGCCGTTATAGTGCAGTCCAGATTTTGAGCTTTCTTTAAAAATTCATAACTCCCTCATTTGAACTCCGTTTTAAACAAATAATATACCGTTGGAAAGCTCTTGGAGTCTAGTTTCAAATGAGCCAAGTTTTACTCAAAAATTATTTTTCTTTTAAAAGATATAATCAAAATACTGACTATAGGTCAGAACAGAATAATTTTTTATTACAGTAAAATCAACTTTCAGTTTTTCAAACTATATTTTGAATAGTCATATATTTCTCATTTGGACTCCGTTTTGAATAAATAATATACCGTTGAAAAGATCTTTGAGTCTACTATCAAATGAGATTAAGATACTTGAAAAACTGATTTTTCATTTATGAGATATGATATAAGGAGTGACCAAAGGTCAAAAAATAACTTTTGTAAAACTTCATATCTCACTATCTTTTTGTTCAAAAATGCTTGAGCCAATGTATGCAAATCTAAATCATTGAGTTGCACAAATATACTAGCCTATATAAAATATACCTAATTTAAACACATAGGCTATCTTGATGCATCCAAGCTTCCAAGACTTCAAATCTTCTAATTCTTTATTTCTTGGAGCTTCATCCTTGCATGTTGTTTTCCTTGAGTGAAGCATGATATTGCTTTTCCTTGTTCTTCAATACAATGCTCACTCTTCTTGTTTTGAACCAACCTATAAAATATATCTTACTTGCAAACTCAATGGTTAGTTTAATAGCATGATTCAATATATGCAACATACATATTAAATAACATAATCATGCTTAAGTATTTGTAGCATATATATGATAATTAATCTTTATATATATTAATGCTACTATTCAAATACATTTGTAATCATCAAAACTTATGGCATATAGCCTTAGGGTCAACACTTTGACGAGTAATATCAAATTAGCTGAGCAAGGTTATTCACTCACCTTGATGTTTGTCCAAGTTTACCTTGTTCCACACTAGAATTTGTGGAGGAAAATTTTCTAGTAAAATATATTACAAGGAAACATAAGAAAGGAAATAAAATCACGAAAATACGCAAAATTTTCTGATTGCTACAGTAACGGTTTGCTACAGTAACTGTTTGGTACAGTAACGGTTCGTTACAGTGACGGTTCGCTACAGTGACGGTTCGCTACAGTGACGTTGACTGCTACAGTACCGTTGACTGTCGACACTACAGTAACTGCTACAGTACCCGAAGAAAATTTTCCAGATTTTTTTCCGAAATTTCTGGTCGCTACAGTAACTCGAAGAAAAATTCCAGATTTCCAGTTGCTACAGTACTTCGAATTTTGCAGAAAATCTTTCAAAAAATTCATCCTTTCCTTTCTTTTGTTTCAAAACCAGAATCTCAACTCTTTTAACCGATTATAACTCAAATATAACTTCTAAAACAACTGAGATTCATGAATTATCATCAAAATCTTCAAGAACAAAACCTCCTCTGATCTTCTACATAAACTAAAATTTAAGGAAAATAATGAGATTAAAGCTTACCTTCGATCCTTACAAAGCCTTTGAACCGAACAAATAATCAAAGCTCTGAAGATCAAGGAAAGGATTTGAGAAGAGAATGAAGAAAGGAGAGAAAACTTCCTCAGGCTTCGGTTGCGTGAGAAAAAAATGAGGGGGTACTATTGAAACTTTATATTAAATATTTCTAATGGGTTATTCAATAACCCATGGGTATCCATAACCCAACATCTAAACCCATCCAGTCAATTTACAATAAATGGACTAATTGACCATTCTGAAACCACTTTCCCATGAATTTCACCATTCTTAGAATATATCCCACATTGTGCAAATATTTAGTCTAGTCATTTAACTCAATTTTCATAAATAATATTCAAAGAGAACAATTAAATATGAAAATTAAATATGACCAAAATAAATAACTAAAGTAACGTTGTAAAATTCTAAAATACTCTTAAGCGAGTTATATTCCGAAATTAACAGGTATTACAGGTGACAAATCCGTGAGGCGCCCTAACTAAGAGGATGAGGTTGTACGTCATGGCAGAAATATACAAAATTGGTGAGCTGGCCTTTGTGCGCTCTCCGGGATATATTGCCATTGATGAGTACTAGTAATGTTTGTTGAATTGGATAGATTTTTATCTTCTTGTATGTAATTTTTAACTATGTCTATTGGTTGAGTTTGAGCCTTCAGGTATACTTGTATGACTGGTGATGTATTTGAATTTTATTAACGCGAGGCCGATTCGCTCACTGAGTTTAAAAGCTCACACTCTCTGTAAAATCTTTTGTTCAGATCAGGTTACCGGCGAAGAATATCCGCTAGAGGAGTAAATCACCTTGGACTTTCCCGCTGTCTGGTAGGCCCCTCTTTTGTTATAGATTGTGTTGCTCTGTAACCGTCTAGGACATCTAGGTCAGGGGTTTGGTATTTAGCTTGTATTTTAGTACAATAATGTATTTTATATTGATGATCTATTATTATACGCAAATCATCTCTATGAATTTCAAATAAGAAAATTCGATATATTTTATTCGTATTTATTAAGGAATGATTATTTTGATAATATAGAGATAATGACTTATAATTTAACTCATGGGTAGAATTTATCGAAAGGCTTACAGTGGTGGGACATTCATCATTGTGCCGGTCATGTGCCCAGAAAACGGGTCGTGACATACTTGTTCTTGAATGCAGTGTTTAAATTATTAGATAAGTGACGCATGCAATGGACGTGGAATACATGTGGTGGCTGCCAACCATTGTCCGCATCGTCCACGGCTGAAAGGATGGACGAGTGTTTGTTTGTAATCAAACAAACGAACCTCTCCTTCACAACAAAGAGACACAACCTCTTTAGAAAAAATGACCACGATTTATAATTTTCCTTTTCGATAATTGCGAAGGCAAGCAGTACAACTTGGCGATTCCCATCTTGCCCACTAGTGATTAGTAACGTCCCCTTGTATTTTCCTAAAGGAAAGTCCTGTCCACTTGAATCATCGGTTTTAGGTGTTCGAACGCATTTATGCATGGTTTATATGCCCAGAACACCTGAAGAAATATTCTCAGTACCAACATATATTATCAAACTACGGTAAACCAACAACCCAATTACGAATACGATGCTTTCCAATCACCATATGTCTTGGCTATGACTTTTTTACTTCACCATCCATGCCTTCTTATAAGATACGGTATATGGGAATTGATCATTAATACATTGGATCACCTGAGAGATAGGCATATCTGAGAATTGGTTCACTTGACCCATTATTGTTGTGGCGATCAGGTCAGAGTTCAATTGCTTATGATCCCGGGAAATCGACGATGCAACACATGTGTGGTCTTTATTGTACTTTGTGATCATCCACAAGTCATAATTCGTCTTTAGACAAGCCCTCACCCTCCAATTACAACCGTCCCCAAACTTCATGCATTTCACCTCTACATATTTCTTCGAAGACTTCTCCACCTTATAGCTACTATGCCTTCTTGATGTTGTATGTTTTCAGCGCACCCATTAATGATTTCTTATATGAAAATAAAAAACTGACTACAAGGTCTGAGTCATCATCCCATGTATAGGCTTCCATGACGTCTGAGATCTCCGGCTCACCTGTTGGGGCTGTGTTTGCTTGCATCAAATATGAGAGTGGAGCACAGTAATTGATAGGCTTAGTTTGCTGAACATCGGCTGCTTCGCCCATTAAATCATGTCTGTGTCATTGTCAACGTCCTTGATGTCATCGACGTCTGTGTCGTTTATAATATTAGAATGTGGGTCAGGTGGCAGAATGTCTGTGTCATTGTTTGTGGGATGAATTTACAGACATGCAGGAGAATATGGGATTGACAAATAATGTCGAGTAAAGGGTTTGACATCCTCATTCCATGTAGCTTGCTCATTTAAATCTGGAATTTCAGAATTGAATTGGACTTCTAATTCACTTTCCTAATAAATTTCCATGTTTTCATGATCCCGACACACTGTAGGTGACAATCAATCATCACTTCTACATCATCATCATCATCTAACTAGAACTCCCCGAACATAAGCGGCTCCATCTGTTGAGGATATCTATATACTAACAGCGATATCTTCTCATGTTATCCCAACCTCAACTTTTAGTGAATCAATTGTCTTAAAAGATCTAAAGAAATGTTACGTCTAATTTTTATCACGACTATGTTATCAGATTCAAAGGATATACCGTTAGACCCATCTTTCGATATAGTCTCATTCGAGTAAATACAAACTATGAACGCCCCATTTTGACATGATAAATTTTTAAATCACTGTAAATTAATATGTAACGAAAAAAATAAAACTATACAAATTATAAATTGCTTGTTCACAACTATATTCAAATGTAATAAATATATCTATAATTAACATCTTTGATATAAATGCTTTTTTTGTAATGACAAAAAAAAAATTTACATTCATGATATCTCTATTAATAAATAGAAAAAAATAAGAAAGATAAAATTATGGTATAATTAACAAAAAAATATTATCATTAAGAAAATTGTAATAATTAACATAAAAATTATATGAACAAATAAAAAATGATAGATTAAGACAAATGACTATCTTATATATAATAAAACTACAAAATTACTTAATAAATATATCTAAAATTAGGCTCTTTGATGTAAATGCTTATTTTGTAATAACAAAAAAAAATTCACATTCATCATATCTCTATTAATAAACATAAAGAAAAAAAGAAAGATAAAATTACGATATAACAAAAAAAATATCATTACAAAAATTGTAATAAATAACATAAAAATTATATAAACAAATCAGAAATGATAATAAATTAAGATAAATGACTATATCATATATAATAAAAATATAAAATTACTTAATATAAAATCACTTATCATATTTCAGTATTAACTAACATAAAATCAACAATAATAAGATTAATTACAATATAATAAAAAATAATTATCATTCAGAAAATTGTAATGACTAACATAAAAATATATTAGACATATCATGTAAAAGATAGTTAATATTTAATTAAATTAAAAAATATATTAAACTGAAAAAATAACTAAATCATAACAATAACATAAAACTATTTAATCAAAGTAAAATTACAATAGTATAAAAATAAATATAAAACACATTAAAGAATTTACCTTGAAGAATAATGAACAAAGATAACTGAAGGAGATTGAGAAGTTGAAACTCAAATGAAGCAAAAAGTGGAGAGCTAATAATTGCTGAAGAGGAGAGAAAGAAGAAGAAAGAAAGATGAAGAGAAGGAGAAGAAGAAGAAGAAAGGAAGTGAAAGAGAGGAAAGAAGGGGAGAAGTGTTTGGGGTATTCGAGCAGTCAAAAATTAAATTGATTATCTGGGTGTGAGAGTTAGTTGTGTATTAGTTATGTCAAGACTGAGAACCGTGTGTAGCCTCTGATAAAGACGACATGCGTGTTGGATGAACGAATGCTAAAAGTGGCCTAGATCGATAATATAAAAAAAATATTTTGAAAATTTAAAAAATAAAAGAAGTTATAGGGGTCAAAAAGTCGGGAAAGCAACCTTATGAATGCAAAATTGACAGGCAAAGCAGATTTTTTTTTCTTTTTTTAAGTGGGTAATTATTAAGAAGTGAAAAAATTACTCTATTCAGTTTAAGGGAATTTAAATTGTCTTATTTTTTTAATTTTATTTAGATATCTGTAAATTTTTTTATCAATTTTAATTATTAACAATATTTAAATTAATAAAAAATAATTAACATGTTGAGTAATTATATATTCAACAACTCAATCAATTTTATTAATAATCTAGATGTATTCAACAACTCAATCAATTTTGTTAATAATCTAGATAATTCTAATATTTGAAAAAATTATTCAAAATTAAAAAGTAACAAAAAGAAAAAAAAACTCAATCTTTAAAAACGGAAAAAAGTAATTTTAACATTGTGACAGGGAAAGCCCACGACGAATCAGCGTATATATTTGCCAATCCTTTTGCTCACAAGAGGCCAAGAAGTATATTGCTTGGAAGAAAGTTGAGACACTAATGTCAAACAGGCACTGCTCCTTACAGTGAACCCCTCTCTATTTCTAATGGAGGTGGGTCCGTTGCTCCATTTTCTTTTTCATCATGAGGAAAATATGTGGCCAACCACTGCACTTTCACTCCATTTCTGTACTTTTTTGTGGTTTTCTTTTCCCATCATTTTGTTTCCCATAAGATTTTTCTTTGGAATTCCACGAATCTCTTCGCAGCCAATGGTCGCTCTCTGTGTGTTCTTGTCTGTTTCTTCGCATGCACAGGCCGAGAGGAAGGAGGTTCACACAGTGGTGCCTGACAGTTATCTTCTTCAAGTGATAAAATAGATTCCCCCACATTTGGCAAAATCCGATCTTTTTGTGCCAAGAGGAAACTCTGGCCATATAAAGAGGAAGATGATAATAATAGCTCCAGGTGGGTTTGTATTTATATACATATGGATAACGGCCTGAGCATTATTGACAATCACTGCCTTTAAGATCCAGTCTTGTTTCTAAGATTTTCCTACTTTTTTTCTAGTACCCTTGTTCTTTTGCATTTTTGCTCCGCTTCTCCTCTTGGCCACTGTTTAAGGTTGATCTTTCTATTTTGTGAATCCACAGGCATGTTCCCTGTTCCACCGCATCTATCTTTGAAATAAAGCCATGTTCTTTATATTCACTATTTCCATATGACTTAAACTTCTATCAGCTACTTTTTGCTTTAATGTTAGGCACTTCGTACCCATCTTTCTTGTGCACTGTCATGTTTTTACGTCTCTTGTTTTGTTATCTCTTGCTTTTTCGGGTCTATGTGAGGACCTTCAGGTTTACTATTTCTGGTATACAAGTCTTCAATTTTATACTGTCTGTATAGTTCTTTCAGAAATGGAGATGTTAATTTTCTTCTTTGTAAGCAGATTGAATATTAGAGGCTTTATGCAACTTCAACCATGATACAAGTTTGGCTTGTGGTTTTTATGGTTTTCTGCAAAGGGTTCTATTCAACTGGAGCTGGCCTGAATCATTCTACAAGACCTGATTCTGTAAATATTGGGCTTCTTTACTCTTTCAACAGCACCATCGGTAAGATTATAAAAATTGCCGTAGAAGCTGCAGTCGAAGATGTAAATTCTGATCCATCTATTCTTGGTAAAACTAAGCTCAAAGTCTCAATGCAAGAGGATTCAAAATACAGAGGCTTTTTGAGCATTGCTGAAGGTATCTCCTTTCACAATCTTCTTCTTCTTCTTCTTCTTCTTCTTCTTGTTCTTCCTTTGCATAAAATTAACTAAGTATTGTACAACAGCCTTGAATCTCATGGCGACACACTGTGTGGCTATTATTGGCCCTCAAACCTCTATAACAGCTCATGTCATATCTCATATTGCAAACGAGTTCAAAGTTCCTCTGGTATCATTTTCTGCTACGGACCCCACACTCTCTTCCCTTCAATTCCCGTTCTTCGTTAGAACATCTCATAGTGATCTTTATCAGATGACTGCAATAGCAGAACTTGTGAATTACTATGGGTGGAGACAGGTGATTGCAGTGTATGTTGATGATGACCATGGGAGAAATGGGATTAGTGCATTAGGGGACAAGCTTTCCGAGAGACGCTGTAAGATCTCCTATAAAGCCCCTCTGAGCCCTGGAGCAACTAGGGAGGAGATTACTGATGTTCTTGTACAGGTGGCTTTAGCAGAATCTAGAATCATAGTTGTACATACTATTGCTGCTTGGGGTCAAAAGGTGTTTTCTGTGGCAAAGTATCTGGGGATGATGGGATCTGGGTATGTTTGGATAGCCACTAATTTTATCTCTACTCTTATGGACACAGATGGTCCACTACCTCAAGATACAATGGATATGATTCAAGGAGTTCTGACACTGAGAATCTACACACCAGACTCAGAGGTCAAGAGAAGATTTGTTTCAAGGTGGAAAAACTTAACCAGTGGGAAGAATGCTAATGGTGATACTGATCACCTTGGATTGAGTACTTTTGGTCTCTATGCATATGATACTGTGCACGTGCTAGCTCGTGCACTTGATAGTTTTTTCAAAAAAGGGAACCAAATTACATTCTCATATGATTCCAAGTTGTCTGAATTACAAGGGGACAATTTAAATCTTGATTCTTTGAATATCTTTGATCAAGGAAAACTGTTGAAAAAAAGTATCTATGAGGTTAATATGACTGGTGTAACAGGTACAATCAAGTATTTATCTGATGGAAACCTTGTCAATCCAGCATATGAAATCATTAATGTGATTGGGACGGGATCTAGGAGGATTGGTTATTGGACTAATTACACTGGACTATCAATAGTTACTCCTGAAGAACTTTATTCAAAGCCACCCAATCGTTCCAGTGCAAATCAAAAGCTAGGTCCTGTGATTTGGCCTGGGGAACCAGCCACGAGGCCTCGTGGTTGGGTATTTCCAAACAATGGGAGGCTCTTAAAGATTGGGGTACCGAGAAGATTTAGCTACCGTGAATTTGTCTCACAAATACCAGGCACTGACATGTTCAAGGGATTCTGCATTGATGTATTTCTTTCTGCAGTGAACTTGCTGCCTTATGCTGTCCCTTATAAGTTTATTCCATTTGGGGATGGTCACAGCAATCCTGATAACTCCGAGCTTGTTCGTTTGATCACAGCAGGTGTAAGTATCAAGCTAACAAATGTTGTGAGGCTTGGATGTTTAATCATAATATACCCTTTTGAGAGACTTATTTCCTTCTTCATTCGCAGGTCTTTGATGGAGCAGTAGGTGATATCACAATTACTACAGAAAGAACTAAGATGGTGGATTTTACTCAGCCATTCATCGGGTCTGGTCTAGTTGTGGTAGCACCTATTAGGAAGTTGGAATCTGGTGCTTGGTCCTTTTTGAGGCCATTTACTCCAATGATGTGGGGTGTCACAGCTATCTTTTTCCTAGCAGTTGGAGTTGTTGTTTGGATTTTGGAGCATAGGTTGAATGATGATTTCCGGGGACCTCCTAGAAAACAACTAGTTACAGTTTTATGGTGAGGAAATCTTTTCTCTCTCCTTCTGTCTTCCCCCTTCTTTAGGCTATGTTTTGATTGAGAGGAGAAGGAAATGAAGTTCTAAATGTTTCCTTCTTTTCTTTTCTTCTCCATTCTCCTCAATCCAAACATACCCTTAGACTTAGGGTCCACCTTGTTGAACCATTTCGGAATGACTAAACTCCCATTTTGGTTGGTCCCTCACGAATGCCCCTTTCTCAAATTAGTCCTTCACACATTCAAAAGTTCTCAATTTGGTCTCTCCATGAGGCTACCGTTAAATAATTTAATGGAGGTGTTAATTTGGTGTTTAACTCGTTTATGCGGATGCCATGTAATTTTTCTTCCTTTGTGCTAACATAATGTGCAGTGTCAAGGGATTCAACGAAATTGAGAATAAAATTAAAAGCTACGTGGACGGACTAAATTAAGAATGTTTAGATATGTAAGGAATCAAATTGAGAATAAAGATATGTGACGAACTATATAGAGAAAAGGAACCCAATAGAGAAAATGGTCATTTGTAAGGGACCAAAATGGGGTTATATTCTGATGCATACAGTTATTCCAACTACAATGATTTATAGTTCTACCTCTGAATCTGTCTCTTAACTTTTATTTGTATACTATTTGCAGGTTCAGTCTTTCAACTATGTTTTTTGCCCACAGTAAGTGTCAATTCTTTGTCTTCTGTAACATCTATGGTATAAGTTGTGGCTTTCCTTTCCTGTGAGTTAATCAAGCTGCTATGTTGTATTCCATATGTAGGGGAAAACACAGTGAGCACTCTTGGTCGCTTTGTGCTAATTATATGGTTATTTGTAGTTCTTATAATAAACTCAAGTTACACAGCAAGCCTGACCTCAATCCTAACAGTGCAACATCTTTCCTCTTCCATTAAAGGCATTGAAACTTTGGTCAATAGCAAAGACCCTATTGGCTACCTGCAGGGTTCTTTTTCTAGAAATTATCTGATCCAAGAAGTTGGTATTGCTGAATCAAGACTTGTTCCTCTAAAGACACCAGAAGAATCAGCAAAAGCATTAAGAGATGGTCCTAAAAGGGGTGGTGTTGCTGCATATGTTGATGAGCGTGCTTACACTGAGCTCTTCCTTTCGAGCCGGTGTGATTTCAGTATGGTTGGTCAAGAGTTCTCTCGAGATGGCTGGGGATTTGTGAGTATCTCTACTACTAGTCCTAATTTTATTCTGCATTTTATTGAACTTTTAAGATTGATCCATGTGGAAACAAAATAGAATGAGGCAAAAGTACATTTTTGTCACTAACGTTTACAAATGTTTAAATTTCATTCCAATGTCTTTTTTTTTTCCTGTTTGGTTCGTCCTACGTCTCTTTTTTTTTTTTTATGATTGTTTTAACTTTGTCTCTAGGACTAAACTGTCAATACAGTGAACAAAAAATGCTAATGTAAACTCCTCCATGGAATATATCACTCCAACGTATCATACTAATTAGCCTTAGTTTCAATTTTGTCCCAAATGGTACTTTTGCATTTCTTCTCTCTCTCTTTCTCTCTGCAACTTAAGGAAGAGGAAGAAGAACCACAAAGAAGAAAAAAGAAGAGGAGGAAGAAAGAAGATATTTTCTTCTTCTCCTCCTTGAGAGAGGACACAAAAAGAGGAATGAGAGAGATGAGAGAAGATGAAGAATTTGGGGGTAACAGTGTCATTTTTCATGCATCTAACATGTCTAACACGTGTATGACATGTTGGTAGTAACATATTTTATGGAAGAGTTCACGTTAATATCTTTTGCCACTATGTTGACTGGCGATAACATTAGAAACAAAATTAAAACCAAAAAAAAAAAAGGAATCAAGCCCCTAAAAAAAATAATTTAAAAGCAAAATTGAAACCTAATATAAATGTAAGAAATGAAAAAGATACTTTTGACAAAAAAACAACAAATACAGCTCAATTGTATATAACAGATGCTGCGCTGCATTTTTCTTCAGGCTTTTCCTCGGGACTCGCCTTTGGCGGTTGACCTGTCAACTGCCATATTGGAATTGGCAGATAATGGAGACTTACAGAGAATCCATGACAAATGGCTTCTGAACATTGCTTGCCTAACGCAGAACACAAAGTTTGAAGTGGACAGACTTGATCTTAAAAGCTTTGGGGGGCTCTATCTTATTTGTGGATTGGCTTGCTTGATTGCTCTACTGGTCTATCTGATTCTGATTGTGAAGCAGTACAAGAAGCACTACGTAGGGGAGGTTGAGTCTACTGTTGGCCGGAGCTCAGGATCTTCTTCACATATTCGGACGTTCCTTTCTTTTGTAGACGAAAAAGAATCGGAGGTTAAGAATCGATCCAAGAGAAGGCAATTGGAGACCTCTTACAGAAGCACTGATGGAAGTGGATCAGCGATCAACTCTAATAAAGAATATGCTCAATCATGTTCAAACATAAGTGTTGATTGTATCTCTGAAACCTGACAATCTGTTATTCCTCCACTTGATTTTATGTTAAGGTATACCTCTATGTATCAAATTTGAGTGAACTAAATCAGTCATAGAGATATAAAAGCTAAGTTTTACTGAAAAATGCAATTACCACGATTGTACATTTTTTTTCAGCAGTTGGATCGATCTACTTGTTTATCGTAAATTGATTCTAAAATATTTTTACTTTTGCTTGCTTTTGTCTTTTCTATTTTTCTAACAGATGTATCATTTTGCATCTGATCATAATGCAGCTTGTCCCTCCCTCAGACAGGGTCAAGTGGTTTTTCAAGTTTGTTCCATTTTACTAGCTTTCGTAGAACGCAAAAATATGTGGATGAAAAATCAATCATGGCCCACGGGATGCTTGATATTTCATAGTCAAGTCATCTCCTTGTGGTTATACAAACAATTGATAGTTGACTGATTATATTGGATATTTCAGCATAATCCGGTTGAGAATAGTGTAAATATTTATTATATATGTAGATACCTAATCATTTACTTAGGTGGCTTTGAAAACATAAACCAATTACCACAGCCACCATTTTCATCTATTTCCTTTTTGTAAATTACATTATAATTATTGCATCTTTGTACATAAATAGATGTATCTATAGGTGGCTCTACTAAAGCCATTCAGTTTGTTCCTAATCAATCCCTTGTCTCACACAATGTTTCCAAGTATTTCAACTAGTCCCTTCAACCATTTTAACGTCTGGGCTTTTATTTATTTTGACATTATGTATTATTATGATTCGGAAAAAAAATAAAATAAAGAGGAAGGGGGGCGGGAAGTAACTTAAAATGAGTTAAGTAATGTTGTTTAGCGTTATATTATTTTGTGTAGTTAATATTTTGTTTTGCTACTGATTAATTATGACTGTTATATGGTTGTGCATAAATGCTAAGGCATTGGTAAATAATATTCAGTAAGTACTCTCTCTCTCTAAGGTTCAAGGACGTGACATGGATCATCACTTGACTTGGTCTGCAACCACCGCGTCTGCAAATGATTCAATAGAGACGAATTCGTCTGTCGTGAATCAAAACAAGGCAAGTCCATACATGTTGAATTTGATCAAACGAATTACATGATGTGGAGCTCCCTTATCCTTCCAATGATATGTGGCAACAAGATGGACGGCTACGTTCCTGGAACTAAACGGTGCCCAAAAATCTTCGTCTTTGAAGGTAACGAATGGAAGATAAACCCAAAATTCGAAGAGTAGGTTACCCTCGATCAGATGCTGCTCAGTTGGCTGTACAATGGCATGACGCCTGAAGTAATCTCTCAAGTTCTTGGATGTAAGACTTCGCAAGAACTATGAAATGCTATTAAAGAATTCTCTGGAGCACAAACCCGTCGCATGTCACTCTATATAAGAGTGAACTTCAATGTCTACGAAATGGAGGTTTTAAAATGGATAAGTACTTGCTTAACATGAAGGAATTGGTCGATAACCTTCAAATGGATGGTTGCTTGCTGTCTAACGATGATTTGGTTATGCAAATACTACTGGGATTGATGCAAAATACGAACCGATCGTGGTTCAACTAGCAGAAAAGACAAGTCTTTCTTGGGTTGAACTTTAGACGTCCTTACTGACGTATAAAAGTCGTCTAGAATAGTGGTCATCACTATGGGTTACCAAGTGCAAACGTGGTTACTAATAAAGCAAAGACTACCACTAATTCAAATCAAAATTGGAAAGGCCGTGGTCAAGGAAGGTTTAACCGTGGTGGCAAAGGTGGCAGACAAAACGAAAAGCCCACGTGTTAGGTATGTGGGAAGATAGGTCATACTATGGTCAACTGTCTTTATAGAATTGACCAAAACTTTTTGTGGTGTATCATGAGCAAACTCGTAAAACAGTAAGGAAACAAATCCTTCTTATTCAACCTATCTTATCACTTGGACAATCTTGATAGTCAAGATTGGTATCTAGATAGTGGGTCTTCAAATCATGTCACAAATGATCCCATTGTGGTTGAACAAGTTAAGATTTCTCCACTAAAAACTTACCTTCTTGTTGGTAATGGAGAGAGTGTGTATTGAAAAAATTGGCAAGACTAGCATTGAAGATACTCCTTTTAAACTAAATGAACTTCTGTTGGTCCCAAAATTAGCAAGAATTTGATAAGCATATCTCAGTTATTCTCTGATAATAATGTGTCTATTAATTTTGACTCGTGTGGCTGTTTGGTGAAAGACAAAACAACAGAAAGACACTAATATTAGGAGTACAAATTGATGGATTGTACAGAATTAAAGGGGCATTTGATATGAAGTGTTTTCTAACCAAGGAAGATGGAAAAAGTTAAGAAAATGAATTATGGCATTATAGGCTGGGCCATCCCTCAGAAAAAAAAAATCTTGAATGATATATTCAAAAAGTATAATATGGATAAACTGATCAATAAGGACAATCTTTACTGTGATGCATGTAAAATTGGCAAAATGCAAGCTTTTCCTTTTAAGAAATCTCAATCTAGGGCAAAAGAAACCTCTAGATCTTGTGCATACAGGCCTTCGGGGTCTAGCACTAATACAATCTAGATCTGGTTATAGATAACATAATTCCTTTTTGGATGATTATAGTAGATTCTTGTGGATCTATCCACTGAAAGGCAAAGGAGAGGATGTTCAAGCCTTTATTCAGTTTAAGAAAACAATGGAGAATTAGTTAGAAAGAAAAATAAAAGTCATTCAAAGTATTGGAGGAGTTGAATTTAAATCTTTCTCTGACATTGTGAACAATAGTGAGATAATCATGAGACATTCTTGCCCCTATACCTCTATCCAAAATGGAAGAGTAGAGAGAGAACATCGCCAAATAGTTGAGATGGGTCGAAGTATGATTGCTCAGGCCAGTACACATATATGTGTTATTGGTTTGATGCCTTTCAAACAGCTACAAGGCTAATAAATCTTCTACATACCACTGCCCTACAAGGAAAAGTACCTTATTGTGTTTTATTTAAGAAACCTGACTTTAAGGAGTTAAAGGTGTTTGGATGCACTTGTTTTCCTTACCTGAGGCCTTATTGTATTTTATTTAAGAAGAAACCTGACTTTAAGGAATTAAAGGTGTTTGAATGCATTTGTTTTTCTTACCTAAGGCCTTATAACCAACATAAACTGAGTTTTCATTCCATAACTTTGAAGAAAAATGATATTTGGGAATTGGTTCCCAATAAAGGGCAGAGTATGCTACATATGGAAGGATACAAAAGCATAGGCCAGATTAGTGACCAAAGGGTAACAGCAAGACCCTGGAATTTGTGTGAGAGAAACCTTCAGTCCTATTGCTATATTAGCAACAATAAGGGTTATTTTAACTATTGCATTATCCCTTAATTGGCCCATTAAGAAAATTGACGTAGACAATGCCTTTTTGAATGGCAATCTCAAGGGGGCTAGTTTTCATGAAGTAGCCACAGTGTTTTGATGTGAAATATCCTAATCATGTATGTAGATTGAAGAAAGCCCTTTATGGGGTTAAACAAGCCCCAAGGGCTTGGTATGACATGTTGAGAGACACTTTGGTATAGTGGAGTCTTCAACATACCAGGTATGGTTATTCCCTTTTTGTTTTGCACACTAAAAACCATTTTATAATTGTGCTAGTATATGTGGATGATATGTTGGTCACTAGTAATAGTAAGAAGTTGGTTGATGTTTTTGTTAAAAGATTGAATGATGTGTTTTCCTTAAAAGATCTAGGCGATGTTCACTTTTTCTTGGCAATTGAGGTCATAAGAAATGATAAGGGAATTTTCTTAAGCGAGAGGAAATATGTGGTTGATTTGCTGGAGAGATATAATATGAAGGATGCTTAATCTTGTCCAGCCCCATTAAGTCTTGGTAAACACTGTTCTAAGGTGAAGGAAGAGCCTCTTGACAATCCCTCTCTTTACAGGAGTCTAGTTGGACCCTTGTAATATTTAACAAGCACTAGGCCAAATATCTCTTTTGCTGTAAGCCAGTTGAGTCAATGTTTAAGTGCCCTTACAACAGTGGATTGGTTAAAGGCTAAACGTAATTTAAGATATCTCAAGGGTTCAACAACGTTGAGCTTACATGTTAAACCTTCTATTGATCTCTCTCCCTCACTGGTTTCTCTGATACAAATTGGGCTAATGATGTTGTGGAAGAAGATTAGTGGGTGGATATTGTGTGTTCTTGGAGGATACATTGGTGTCATGGTCAAGTAACAAACAAGGGGTTATTTCAAGGTCTAGTGTTAGGGGGTTGAATATAGAGTTGTTGCCTCTTCGACAAGTGAAATTGTTTGCTTGAAGTATCTGTTGTTTGAGTTAAGGTGTCCTACTTCAAGAATCTCTATGCTTTAGTGTGACAATCTGAGTGCTAAGGTTATTGCTCCGAATACTGTTTTGCATGCTAGGACTAAGCATGTGGAGATTAATCTCCATTTTGTGAGGGATAAAATGCTAGCTAAGGAGATCTCTATTGGTTATATTCCTAGTTCTGAGCAGCCTGTAAATGTTCTTACAAAACCCTCGAAAGGACCAAAGTTTGGAATTCTTTGTAGCAAACTCGAGCTAGCTATTGCCCCTCCTCTTTTGAGGGGGACAATTAAGTACTATTGTTTAGCGTTGTATTGTCTGTAATGTTGTTTCGTTACAGTAATTAGTTTTCTTTATTGTTGTTTTGTGTAATTAATATTTTGTTTCTCTACTGGTCAGTTATGACCATTATGTGGTTGTGTATAGGCATTAGTAAATAATATTAAGCAAGTATTCACCTCAATTCTCTCTTTCTCTCTGCTTTTGCACCTACTGTTAAGGAACTTTCTCTAACTTTATTATCTCAACCCCTATAGATGGGATCCAAATTCTCTCCTTGACGGACGCACTAAGGAGAGAATCCAAGTGCCCATAACCCTTGAATGACTGTAGACCCCACACAAACAAATGAGACCTACAACTATACAAGGGCTATGGTACTCTAAGGACTCTCCCATCCCACAGATGACACTTAAATTTGCTGCATTATTTTTAACTTTTATATCTGAATTATTCATCAGTATATCCAAAAGTTGACTTCGATCTAAAATCTAAATCAAAATATCCAAAAGCATGCTACACATGCCGGTTCCGCCCCCTCCTTTTCTAAACTCTAATCAACTAAATAAGAAAACAAAACAGGAAGGTTGAGCATAACATATACTCCGAAGAATTTGAACTTTGACAATATTGAACTTAGCAAGGTCTATTGGAGATGGTATGCTAGTTCTCCTATTCATAATAAATCTCATGAGATTTTCAATTACATTAGAAATAACAATATCTTAGCAGTAGATACCGTGCTAGTGTCTAACAAACAATTTCTAAGCTTCCATCAATACTGATAAATTCTCTTACATGCTGAGAAGAGGAATACATGTTAGAGATGTATGCATCCCTAGCAAAGAGAAAGTGATGATATTTAACTGTAACTTTGACAAGTGATGGTATTTTATTGTAACTTTGACCTTTGGGTTAGATTAATACATGATATATACATCATAATGTTACAGATAAATTTACAGTGTTGGGAAACTTGCAGAACGTGGTAGAAGAATATCAACATAATCTTCTCTACGCTGTTAACTTTCTTTCCCTCCATAAATAATGCTCAAGCCGTCAAAACAAGGCCAGCGCACTATTCAACCTTTTTAAAATACCTTTGAAAACATTCCTCCGCCTTGCAATATTTGCTTATAACTTTGTACACTTCAATCAAGAGTCTCGGGAATCGACTTGCAAAGTATTCATTGAATCCTTCTGGAACAGGTCCTGCAAGTTCCTGAAAACCGGCGAGCAAGGTTAAAAAGATGTAAGCCATACAAGCATGTGGTGAAAGCATGTATACATATCCTAAACAAGGTGCCGGTTAAAAAAATATTATCAAATTAAGAACTTAATATTACAATTCAGGCACCATCAAAGCAGAGGACAACAGCAAGTATATCATTCAGCAATTATTTCCAAAAAGCTGATGCCTATTAGACCCAACAGTATTGTCACAATACTATTATAGTAACACCATGTAATAATAATCAGAACTATAATGAAAAGTTCATATTGATTTTAGGTTCCAATAAAAACAATAAGTTCATTGTTGACAGATTATTTTTGAAAAAATCCTCATTAAATATATATCTTTTAAAGAAATGTCGCCAGTTTCATCATAATTGAACATCACAGACGTTTGTAATAAAGCCCAGGGGGATATAGGCAGTTTTAGTTAAGAAATAAAGTGAAGGGAAGAGTTCTACTTGTTCCAACTCTCAGTCAACATTATCACCACAGCATACCAAAAATAAAAAATGTCAATACTGATCCAAGGAAGAACCTGAATTTCTCGAGGCAATTCTCTATAGTGATTCAGCTTGTTTCTCATGACTCGTAACAAGTCTCGAACACTGTCATATTTATATCGCCGGTAACGGCCAATGTTATTAATGAAGGCTGGTTCCATCTTTTCATCCCATTTTGCACCCAAAGCCACTGGTGCACTTCTTTCCAATGCCTTCAAAAGATTAGAATCAGTCTCCCTATCTTCTAGTTCTACTCTATCACTGACATCGCGAAGAAATGAGAGTCTCATCTCAGAATCCCAGAAAAAGGGATGGTGCAATACTTCAACTGCCTTGGGCCTGACATTGACAATAAATGATTCAAAATACGGTGCAACACCATGAGAGTACAGGAAATTTATTTCCAGAAATAAAAGTATAAATTTAATGAAATTAACCTACCTTTGATCAGGGTCAGGGTTTAATAAACAAGAAATAAGATCCTCAGCCTCAGGAATGAAATCCACTAAGAAAAGGTCCTTTTGATTTTTCACAATCTTGAAATCACGTTCAAGACGTTCTCCAAATGGATGTCCTCCCCCAGTTATGCAGAAAAAGAGGACACAGCCTAAACTAAATAAGTCCACAGCTCGTGTTTGGCGTCCTTGAGCAAGCTGTTCTGGTGCTTGCCAACCTGAACTGCCACAGCCTGCAATTGATTCATGAAAGCTCAGGGTAAGAACAACAAACAAGTTGAGACCTGTAAAATAATTAGTAGAATTAGAATGAAACAGACTGTCCTTATTCAAAAATAGAAAAGGTCAATAAACAAGAATTCTAGATCATCAAAAAGAATTATGAATAAAATAATCTCATGCCAGATACAGTTGGCACTTCAATTATCAAATACCAGACAACACAAATGAATTCTTTTAAGGAGCACTCACCAGTAACATTATGCCCAAAAGAAGACATATCTTCAAGAAGGCGTTTACTAATGCCCATATCAGAAACCTTTGCACATAAAGATCTTTCCTTGATTATCAAAATATTTTGAGGTTTCAAGTCCCGATGTACTATTCCCAATTCATGTAAATGACAAAGCCCAGAAACTACATCCCTGTGTTCAATACAACGGTGAAAGTAAAGTCAAGGAGAAATCCATCAAATATGAATAAAAAGGTATAAGCATAGACTAAAACTGAAAAGTGGACAATGTGTGTGACCTATCATTAAACAAAGACAGAATGATTAGCATCCTTCAGAAGACTTTTAAATAAAAATTTAATAGATTTATCCTTAACTATTCTTTCTTATCCACTCCACTTATAGGCTTTCCCCTAACCGTATTGACACCATATGAGTGTACAATTGAAGCCACCCTTTTTTTGTGCGTGGGCAAATCATTTTAAATTATCCTATTTCATTGCAATGCCAGACTTATTATTGTCTGTTGTCTCTCATCTTCTCTCTTTATTAAAGCTACATCTACTATAGTCTTGACATCTTCATTTATCACACATCCTTCCAAGTGCTCCCACACATCAACCTCTTCACTCATAAAGCTTATATCTCTTCAACTGCAGCAATACTCCTGCAGATTAAACTGAAAAATGGTAGAACTTTTAAGCCTAAAAGCAAATTATGCTATAAAACCATCGCCGCTAATCTCAACCTATAATCAGTAATTCTTCCTAAGAGTTTCATTCTATGACTCATTAAGCATAGGTGCATTGTAATTCTCGAAAGTTATCACCCTTCTCTGCATTAATGGTAATTGGTAATATAGCACTAGCAGTCCTTTATGCTTCAGATATCTCACTTTTCCGCAAAATGTGGCACAATTCTATCTACAATAAAATGACTACTTCACCGAAGCATTTTTAGCATTTCTTATTTCCTATGACTTTCACTAACTTCTTTTTTCGTTCATCTTGGCTGGACAAAAAGGGGAGGTGGAATCCGAATCTTACCAAGAAATTAAGCTATTGGTATCTCATTGAATCAAGAATACTTCATACTAACCTCATCAGCTTCAATAATAGAGGTGATGGGAAGCCATTTGGTCTCCAAAGATTCTGCATATTAAGCTTTCCTGTTTCCAACAGGGCCTTTATTGAAGCTTGGTTCTTGCTAAAGAATTGGTTTTCTGACATATTTGAGTATATCTTAATCAAATCATCTAAGTTGCATGTACAACGCTCCAGAGCAAGGTAAACAAAATCTTGATCATATTCCACCCCATACCATCGGACAATGTTTGGATGATGGTCAGATGCAACGAGATTTTGAATTTCTTTATAGGCCTCATTATGATGAGCCTGGACAAGACGCTTTACAGCAACTGCTCGGCATTCATATGTTCCCTCTAGGACAATGGTACCATTGCTTCCCTTAGCAATTTCTTTATTTGATACAAATAGCTTACCAATCCTGCGTCCATCAGCACATTCATCAACTTTATTACAATGCAGCCAAGATTCCCCATCAGTTCTGCCCCGTGCCATTACATCCTCATCCTCTGACGGCAGCTGCTTATCCTTTTTGTCAACAGTGGCACTGTTCTTTCCTGACTTACGCATTTTCTTTTTCTTAGGAGTAATTTTTAAATCCAACTGACTGTTTTGGCCTTGCAATTTAAATTGCTTTTTAACCAGCTGAGTATAGTAATAAATTAACAGCAGAGAGACTATAAATAATATCAGAGGCAATATTGTTGCCCATGTTATCACCCTGTTCAGATCAACTTCCTTGGGTGCATTAATCTCTGTGGGAGGCTCAGGGAGCTCAACTGTGTCATCATTAATGACACTGAAGCCCATTTCTGGCTGCAGAGGAGGCAACAAATTTGGCACAGGCATGGGAAGCATCAAAATATCATCATGTCCATTTAAAATTTTATCACTATTAGGCTGTGAAGGAAGCATCAGATGTGAAGCAGGCATTGGGAGCATTTCACTGTCATGATTAACCTCAGGTAATCTCTCAAGGATTGAAGGTTGTAGAAGAAAATTTTTTGGCAGGCGGTAGACCTTTTTTTTCTCTCGACATGGGTATGGCAAGGCAAAATCCAGGCCACTGTCAGAAGCATACTTACCCTCTGAATCAAATGAAGCACCACCAGATGGATTTTCATTATGCTGGCAATTTAATACAGCCTCAAATTCAGCTACTGTCATACTCCATAGTAATTTTTCTGAACCAGGACCAACAGCTTGTAGAGAATAATCAGTCCTAAATAACATGAGCAGCAGCTCTGGCCTATTTAGCTTAAGAGGATCAGTCTTTACCAGCTCCTTGTTTTTAGTAGTGAGAACATTATGAACACCTTCCCTGTCATCACTCCACAGTGCAAAGGCATTATCAAAATCAGATGCAACATAACTTCGGAAGATCCTTCCAGTTTTAGCATCAACTTCAAAAACAGTGATTCTTTTGGACCCAAGTGTGACAACTCCATCATTTGATATTTTAGGTGTAGCTCTAACAACATCTTCAATAGGTGTTAAGAGCCTCTGCAGACACAATAAACCGATCAGAGGAGACATCAAGTATTCATCAAGAACTAACAGCACTAAGAACAACTTAAAAGATTACATTCCATCTACATTATTTGTAAAGCAATAGCAATTTATTAGTCAGAGACTCTACAAACAACAGTAACTACCAAGCAATAGATTAGATCACTTAAAGTCAGTACAAGCATACTTATAATCTGCATTGTGACAAATCATTTTATTCAGAACTAAGTTTAAAACCTGTAACGTGAATTATGAAAAGCACCAAGTCAATGTTTAGGAACACCTTACTCTTTTGTCAATCCACATTCATAAAACGGGACACCTATATTTTAAGCTAGCAGTGAACGTACCATACTTATCTAACATGATCTAGGCTTGAGTCTATAGGTACAAAGTGATAAGAAGCTATATATAACTCAGCATTATCTATTCAGGTATCCTTTGACTAAAATGAATATAAATTCAGAATTATGATGATATACATGATAATATAAAACTTCATGTATTCCAACCAAACATAGAACTTTGCTCTGGATTTAATATTTTTTCAGAGGCAGCAATTTAGGTGCCATAAATTAACATATATTAAAGGCATCTATCAAAATCACATAATGCAAAGAAAAAAAGAAAGTTTTGGGTAAAGCAGCTCAAAATGTCACAATGTCAGATTAAGTAAAAGAGAACAGAGAAAGCAAATCAAATGACCGAGTATTATTAACTATCAAGTATCAATAACTTGTTTATCCAAAACAATAATATTAATTTAGCTTGTCAATTTTGATATATGCATAATTATAAAATCCAGGACATTACTTTTTTTTAGATAAAAATCCAGGATATATAATTTAAACCACAATTATCATGCCTTAACTTTAGAAATGCCATGGTATAGCAATTACACAGCTGATATCTCCACCCATACCATTTTACCAAAGGGCTTTCTTTGATATAAGCCCCAGTCATCTCCAATTTCGATGAACTCATTTCCTAGTCCAGATACATTTTCTCTATCGTTATCCTCGTTGACAGGAGCTTCATACGAACCATAAATTGGTGATCCTGTTGGAAATGACCATATTATCCTCATTGAACCGGTCTCCACCAAATGTATTGTCCCATTTTTATCTGGGGCAGCAATGAGTGCCGTACTAGGCTTACTGTCCGATGAAAATAATGGGAAAAAAAAAAAAAAAGAGGTAGACTAACATGGTTAGCTTGCCGATTAAAAGTAGAAGAAAACAATACAGCTAGATTTAAAAAACGATATAATGAGTATAGTAATACTGCACATAGTTTAGTTTTGTGACTCGACTTCTTAATTGCTTCACAAGCTAAAACTGCATCATGTGAAGGAAGAAGAAGAAAAAACAAAAGGAAGAGACGCAATGTCTGATAACATCGATATACATTGAACATCAGCATCGTTAGTATCTACTCATCTACTCAATTGCCTAGACATGCCTTTATAATGTTATCCAACACCATGCAGACTGTATCATCTCGCTTATTTACGAATTATGAACCCCCTATAAGATTCTTGATAGGGTTCATACAGAGACCAACAAAAAGGAAGCAAATTTTCTCATTAAAAAAGAAAAGGAAAATGGGAACTCACGATGGATGAGACAGAAGGGATCGGCCTGCAGGTAGAGCTAAGCCCTTGAAGTCATCATCTTGATAACGCACAAGAGAGACCTGGGAACTCTCCGACTTCGACACCGAAACATCACCGGTTAAGCTCGAAAACAGGACGATTAACAATAAAGTCAAAAGGCATGAGATGCAAAGAAATCGAAATTTCATCTGGGGGTCTCAACGAGATGCTCCAAGGATAGAATCAACGCGAAAAAAGACAGGTTATTGTCCCAATTTAGAAGAGATCATGCGACCCCATTTGGATTGCAACTAGGGTTTTAGGAGAAGGCGAGGAAGGTAACGGAAATTAAAGCAGAACAGCAACCGGCAGCAACGAATATTCGAATCTTCTTCTCATCCTGCAACGTTAGGATATACTAGTCTATAAATTATCCCAACGCTGCAAGATCGAAGCTTTTTTTGCTTCGCAGAATTGGACTTCTCTGGGAAATCTTGAAAGGTAAAAGAAGCATCCGATACGACTGTCGTTGGACTTTTTGGCGGAATATAGCGTGTCGATACCAACTGGTGGATGTTGGCTTCAGTTGATCCCGTCTACAGTTTACACACTGTTTTCATTGCCTCGCATATCGCAAGGTCCCATAGAAAATGTTATTCTACTGTATTAAAAAAATAGATAAAAATATATTAGTCAAAAGAGTATATTCGTTTTTGTCTGAAAAATTATTAATGAATTAAATTAAAAGAATTCTATTTTAAAAGATTAAATCAACATTTTCTAAAAATAAGTAATTTATTTTTTATTTAAATATAATATTTATCATTGTGCAACTTCAAATTCATCTAGGAAAAAAAAAAAAGCTTTGATATAGAAATGAATAATGGATAATTTTTTTAGGGAATTTATTTTTGTGATACTGTAGGCATTATTATACATTTATCATAACTTTAAGGCTCTTTTATTTTTTTTTAAATTTTCTTTGTAAATAATTGTAGTTGTTCATAATCTATACATATCTCTAAGAAAATTAGTAATAATTTTATATAAAAATATGGGTCTACTAAAATTGTTTATAACTCAATGTCTGAATGTAAAATTAGTTTTTTACATTATTTTTTATTAAAAATTTAGATATAGGCGAAATCAGTAACTCCGTGTTGGAATTCCTTAAGAAGGATTACTTAACTGGAATGTATAAAAAGTTAATTCTTATGGCTGTTGCAAATTAAAGATAAAACCGAAATTTTGATCTTACAACTACCAGTTTTTCAATTGAATTATGGGACATATCAATCTTGATTATGTTGGTTTTTTTATTAAAAAAATAATAATTAAGATAAATTACTCTAAGATTATCACTCAGATCATATTAATTTAACCAATTGAGCCAACTTGTGTTAACAGCTCAGATGATTCGCAATTGTGAAAATATTAATGAATTGTAAGTATTATAAAATATTTATAAATTTTGCCTCCTAATTGTAAATTTTTAGGTGAGTTTAAACTTGTTTGAGCCTTTCTACATCACATGACAATAAAAACCACTGCAAAAAATATACATAGAAGGAGAAATTTTTACATATATTCTCTCACTCAAGAAAAAACTGCAATGAACTCTAAAAATCTATCAAAATGGACACTCAATAATTTTTTAAAAAGATGGAAAAAAATAGTGACATAACAAAAAAACCAAATCAAAAACGAATGAACTGTATAAGTATATGCCCTCTATGAAGGTTGCCTCCTGATTTATATGTGATGAAGGGCCATGAAACCCAATGAGATTACTCCATAAAACTCCATTCTTGTGTGGTATGGATGACGAGAGGAAGCAAAGCAAAACTGTAACAATGTAAGATCAACTTTTCATGAGCACACTCACTGTACAATCTTATGTGTCACAGAGCCATTCATCTGTGTGGTGCAGCGTTATCTTGTGTTGTTCTTGGTCCTCACATTTGTTTGGATCAGTGTCCTTTAAGATAACATCCACATGAGATATGTTGACCAAAGAGTCAGTGCTATGGCTGCTGCACTGTATGTCCACAATAGAACCACCGAGCACTCTTCTTGTCCCACATCGAATAGCTGAGCCATAGTGCCTGCACATATAATCATATCAAATTCCCCAGAACTCAACAGTATCCTCGAAATTGAATTACCCATGAGTGTATGTTAACAAATAACATGCATGATGCTAGCTTAAGCGTGAAAATTTTATCTTCGCTAGATTTGAAGGACTCTATACTAATTTTATCATAAGAGCTCCGTTGTCATTTATGAGACATACAATGAGGTGCAACATTACTTTGAATCCTCATATGGGTGTGCTTAGTTCAATCTTAACCGTTGCACCTCATCACTTTGAATTGCCTGATGAGTGCTTTAGTTTAATCTGAGTTGTTAATTTTAAAATCTAAATTATTAATTATAAAAATCAACGACTTAAATTAGATCAACGTCTTACTAAGCTGGATCCGCTCGCAATGAAAGAAGGAGAATGAAGTTGAAGGGCTTACTGATATTCATAGCAGGAGGCATGGCATACTGCATGACCAGGACGTACTGAAAGAGAGGGTCTGGTGGGAAAAAGTGAAGGCTTGCAGCAGCTTTGACTATGAGAAGCCCGATTGAAGGTACGAAGATGAATTTGGCTAGTATCACGCTCACTACAGCCGAAAACTTCACACTTGATGACCTCAACCCTGTTATTTCAACACACCCTTCATTACTACTTACCAAATCATATTTATAAGTCACAGCTTTCAAAACTACGTTTCTGTATCGTACCGTCAATCAGGTTTCCACCCAGCAAGATGGTGATGCATGGAATTGTCCCGTTCCTGCACACAACTACTTCTATGAGATAATGAACACAAAAGTATTATTTTTGTCCTTAACCCTCAATGTTATTCTATGTATTTTAAATTTGTTAATTAGTTTTAATTTATTGTTACAGGCAAATGTTGCTGATGTCACACAAGTCTCACGTCATATATATTTTTGAAATAATAAAATTATATTTTATTATTTATTTTATACTTTCAATTATCTTGAATAACAAGAGAAAAATATATTATTTTAAGAAAATTTTTGAAATAGAATGGGTTTAATTAGACAAGTTGACATTTGCGTGTATAATAAAAATAATCATATCAACATTTGCCATCAACAATTTAGATGGCATTAAACTTAGGGACAACATTGAAACTTGAAACAATTTTTTAGGAAAAATGATAGTTTTGTAGATAAATGAAAATAAAGACAGTAGCAGCATAAATTTGGTTTTAGGAAGAAAGGCAAATACCCTAATAATTGGATAGTGTCTTGAATCAAACCGAATGGAGCATTTTCACCGATGATTAGGTTCCGCAGCCAAGAAACAGCCCCGAACAGGAACCCCAAAGCCTGATCAACATAACATGTCTCCACTTTATGTTGCTTTCACAATAAAACGTAAACATTTTAAACTTGACCAAAGCGGGGCAAAAATGTCATTTTTATTCCTCAATTTTAACTTGAGATTTTATTTTATCTCAATTTTTTTTGTATCAATTTTTATCCTACATCTTTTTAATTAACTTTAATTTTGTCACTAAGATCAATGCTGTCTAAATTGTTAGTGGCAAAAATTGGTGTAACCATCTCTATTGCACTCTTCAATGCTAATTTGTTTAGTTGGACACGTTTCACATAAGATGTTTTTTTAAAATAACAAAATTATCTATCATTATTTAAGAGAATTAAAAAAAAATAAAATGAATAATAGAAGATAATTTTGTCATTTCAAAAAAATATCTGACGTGATTAATTAAACGAACTAGCGCTAACGTATGCAATAGAAATAAATACATTAGTTTCTAGCATTAAGAATGTAAATAACATTGAACTTAAAAACAACATTAAAACTAGTTTAAAAAATTTAAACAAAATTGATAAAAATTAAAATTTAGGTCAAAACTTATGTTCAGAAGACGGTGCTTATGGCCCCAGCGTAACTAGGAAAAGAAAGAAACTCACTGTAGCTATTGTTGGAGGTGCCGTTAGTTCTTCCACAATATTGCTCAGACTCCCCACAAATTTATGCCAACACGATTCGTTTCCACTGGAAGAAACTGGGTCTACTATCTGCAAATTCCAATTCAATTTCTGATATCAAAACTCTGCTTGTCTTTATTCATTTTACTGTATGAGGGTATTTATATATCATAATCACTATATTTGATTACAGTGCAGTACAATGGGTCTTACAGTTTGGTTTTCAGGGTCTGCAACATCATCTGTAGCAACATTCTGCTTATCTGCATCTTGAAGAAGGCGAGTTTGAGGATGAGCATCCTGATTGTTGTTGGGAATCTTGGAGACTTCAGTAGCAGCAAGAAGGGCCTTGAATTTCATGGATCTGCTGCTCATGACCTGGTAGGTATAGGTCCAGATGAACACCCCTCCAAGCTACACGGTTTCACAAAACACAACCACCACATGTTATGACTAGCTATATCAATAGGAAAAGTGTAAAACTGAGAAAAGAAAAGAAAGAAAAGAAAAGAAAGAAAAGAAAGCATTGATTCATTAGTTACCGCCATAGAGAAAGATGAATAAGAGAGTGCAGCAGCATGGCAAGCAGAATGTTCACCAAATGGGCCTCCCTTTTGACTACAGATTGCAGGTATAATCACAATTGGAAGGTTTCCCAGATTTCCTGATTCATAAAACCATTCTTAGAAAAGTGTCTCTGTTTCTGAGAATCAGTGATGACATTTCTGCTATTTATACACACACCTGATGAACAAGAAGCAATGATCAGACCTTCTAGCTTCAAGTTGGGCTTTAGGCACTTCACAATTATCCATCCTATAATCCCTCCTATTAAGAACGTAAGCCCAACATTCACCGGCATAAACCACCTGCATATATATATATATGTGACACAGCACATGAACATACATACATACATGTATAGATATACATATACAGGTTAATCTGCGTACCATGATATCATATCATCAAGCGAAACACTTCTGGCAAAACTAGAGAACACAAGTGAAGGAGTGAAGACAAGGAAGACCAGCTGCAGCAAAAGAGTTTAGAATAATGCAGAGTCTGCTGTGTCTTTGGTTTGTTTTATACAGATTAATGGGTACTACTGCTATACAGTACACAATTAATCGTGATTCAAAGGATATTATATTAATGGTTACCTTGTTCAGGGGTTTCCTAAACTCTGCAGAAAGAAGATTCTGACAGTAGCCAGTAGCCAAGAAAGCTCCCAATGCACTCACAAGCAGGACTTGCACAACTGGACCAGATGCAATCTCCAGAAGTTCAAAAAACCCCATGTTTTTAATTTCTTACCTCTCTCCTGCTTCTATTTCCTTCCTAATATATATATATATATATATATATATATATCACTGTCACGGCGCTATCTTCTTCAGTTATGTTCCATGAAACAGAAAGAGCGAGATCTTAGAAAACAGAACCAATACGATTTCAGTGGTATCAAGGAAAGACAACAAACAGAGTTAAAGAGTCAAATAATGGAAAGGTGGAAACGAGAAAAAGCAAGAGGGACAAGTGAAGGTGACAAAAGATTGCGAAAAAGAACTTCTGGGAGAGACAGACTGCCGTCTAAGTCCGGATTCCCTTGACCTTGAGGAAAAGTTTCTTCAAGGACATACTATTGGATATGAAATAATTCATCCCTTTAGATTAATTTTATATTTTTATAAAAAAAAATTATATAATTAATTTTAAAAAATATAAATTGAATTCATTAAAAATTAATTATATAATTTTTTAAAAAAATATAATTAATTTAAATCGTTAGATAATCTTATTTAACAATTTAAATTTAGTCTTTGAAAAAACTTTTCTTAAAAACTCTTAAAGGAATTTAGACTCTTAATCATGTAATTTTTAAAAAAAAATATAAAATTAATCAAATTATTAGATAAGATCATTTAACGGTTCAGATTTGATTTAAGAAAACTTTTCTCAAAAATTTTTGAAGGGATTTGAACTTTTTGCTATCGCAAAACAAAGAATTTCATACTTAAATGTATTCTGGAAGGGATCGGGTCCAGATTCCCTATTTAAAATTTTGTCTACTTAATTTTTAGCAACGATTTTTATTGTTGTTAAAAACTAATTTATTGTTATTAAACTATTGCTAAAAACTAAAGCACGTCTGTGCTGATTTTTTACCCAGGCAAAAGATCTGCTCATGGAAGGGATCCGCATTACAAAGGGGATTCCCTCCGAAATCTTGGAGGGAAAGTTCCCTCCAACGCCTCATCTGTACCTTTTCTTGGCGTCGAGGAAGGAACTGCGATGGAAGCAAGAGTTGTCAGAGAGTGGAGAAGAAGGTATCGATAAGTGCCAGAGCGTAATACACTAATTTGGTAGCTTACTAGCTTCACCTTCCAGTTTGCCACAATTTGAGGTACATATTTGTCTGTACTAGCCGTGTGACCTTCTCTTTTTTTTTTTGTTAAATTTTTTTATTTTTACCCAAATTGAATAATTTAAATTATATCTATTTTAATTTGATTATTTTTGTTATTTTTATTATTAAAATTATTTTAATAAATAAATGAATCATATTATGGTGGTTGATTAAGTGTTTTAATGACACCCCCTCTCTATATGGTAACCAATGAATGGACATAAAAGTTTGCTTTTCTAAATATTCATCTTGTGTGAGAGCCCGAGAACATTCTTTTTTTTTTTTTGATGTCATAGTTGTCAAATTTTTTAAAATTGGTCTTAGACTATACTATTATTTGTTTCATGAAAAATTAAGTCTATTTTAATTTAATTTTTAAAATATAAAATATTTAATTTAATTTTTTAAAAATAATACACATTTTTTTCCTATTTGTTAGAGTGACATTTTGATAGTAACCAATTAAAAATTTAATAATAGTATATTTTATGGTTTGACGATAAAAGTAATTAAAGTAAAATAAATCTATCTTTTATATATTAATTCGGATATTTTATCTTTTAAAAATAAAATTAAAAAAATATAATTTTTCAAACTTAATTTAGTCCTCATGGACAGTTGTGTACAGACATTTTTATTTTATTTTATTGCATGTTCCATATCATATTAGAAAATGTCTTGGGACATACAAGGAAGTCAAGAACATGCCCTGTAATTAATGCAGCTAATGACATACAAAATGACAAAAATGACCTGATGATGGGAAGGATTTTTGGCCCACAGTATGCATCCATCCCAATCATTGAGTCATGTCCAGGCAAGTAGCTGGGGTTGAGTTTTTTTTTTTTTAATATTTTGAGATTTATGTATAAATATTTAATAGGATCTTTAATAGAAACATAATAAGTATTAAAGTATATAGTTTTTTAATTCGAATTTTTTTTTACACATGTTCTTCTTTTAGTAGAAAATGCTGGAACAAAGATATAAAAAATTTTATATAAATTTTTTCTATATGTATTATAATGAAAACAATTTACATAAATCTTAAAATGATCTAAAGGTCAAAAGACTAAACTTTTTAAGAAGTTGAGATTTCTATAGATTTATCCTTACACAAATCTCCAAATAATTCAATGATAAAAGGCTCAACTTTAATGAAAATATTCATTAAACTCAATTAAATACATTTTTAAGTTTATTTTTTATTTTTAATGAGAATAAAAATAGAAAATACTTTAATCAAACATATTCTAAAGTTTGAGTAAACTATAGGTTGCATAATTTATTTTGAGAAAATTTAATTTTGGACAAATCATAGTTTACAAAAGTAATAATTTGAAATTTTTATCGAAATCATAGTTTGAAAACAAAATTACGTTAATATAAAAAGACTTTGAAACATATTATTTTATACTAAAATTACATTAATACAGTCCAAATCATAATTTGTAAACATGCAACGGAAAATAAAATACAATCTTAGTAGGTAAATATTTTAATTTTGGAAATTTTTTAAAAGCTAATTTACAATGTTTAGTAAATATAGAGTAGTTAAATTTTAATTTTTTTTCTATATATTATATACCCAAATATTTTATAAATTAATCTTGTAAATGCTTTTTAAAATAAAAATGATATTCTCACCACATGTGCACAGAAGCAGATTTACTGTCAAAGTGGATTGCGATAAGAACCACCGGCTAATATATATCTCAAATGAGGCGGTATTCTTGTCGTTGCCTTAAATCTAAGAAATGCGAGTATTTTAGAATTTTTTATGTTGAAATATTTATTAAAAAATAAATTTAATTTTACAAAGAAATAAACTTATTGTCTTCTTTATTAACAGATAAGACTGGAAAAGATTATGAAAATTCAACCAAAAAAGCAACCACTCAGAAATAACTATAGAATTTTTTTTATGGAAAATTCCAACTTTTGAAACTCAAATTTTGAATTCAAAATTCAAAATTTTCAAATTATATCTCATTGCAATCGATATATCAAAATGCTTCAGATTGATGTGTTGTTTTTCTCCTCTATCCCACCACATGGGAAACGACGGAAAGTGACTTCAAGGACAATTTAGACCAAGTATTACATTTAGCACTGCATACTCCGGAAAGTGATGCTAGAGCATCTAGTTCTCTATCCAATAATAATAATAACAATTAACAACAAAAATAAAGTTTTATCTACGTAAAAATTCATATGACTCTTATTTTTTTAGAAAATTTTAAAAAAATTACAATTATTTTATTAATTTATGTTTATTATTATATTTATAATTGTTATTAGATCAGTTAGAATTATTTTAAATAATAAAATAATTGTAAAACTTTTTTGAATTTTTTTTTAAAATAAAAAAAATGAGAGTTGTTGGATCATTTGATCTAATAGCTTTGGAGAGAACAAGATGCTCCAGCGCTAAGGGGGTGCTGGAGTTGATCCCCTTTCATATTTTCTTAAATTATGTTTTATGTTGAGTTTTTTAGTATCATCTGATTGAACAGGATAAAAATATATCTATTTGATTGAAATTGGGCTCACGTAAATCCTATATGTCCCATCTAATCAGACAGTGTTAAGAAGTTTAACACTTTATTAAAACATCAAATAAAAGATCCATTTATCTATATAAGACCTGATTATGGGGTTAAATTCTGAATTTTACATTACACGACAAAAATAATTGTTGCTTTTCAAAGTTGAATGTACAGAAAGGAAATTTTACGACTAATACTATATACAACAATCATGCATTTGCTTATAGTAGCAAAATTGTATTGTAATTCTAGGAGATTACGTGAGTTTATCGTCTTTTGCTAAGTCTTATTGGCTGAAGTTTCTTTTCCAGGTAGTTTCAGAGAGAGAGAGAGAGAGATTTAATTCTTTAATGATTAGATGACTTTAACAGTTGTGTAAAATATTTTTTATTATTTTATACGTAAATTTCATGATAATACAACAGTAGACCAAAAAAAAACTAAATCTCTTAAATGATCCTACCCTACGTAAATTCTCTTGATTAATTATTATTATTTTCCCGGGCAGAAGATGGAGGGAGAAACAAGCATTCAGAATATTAAAATCATAAAAATGTCAAATCCAAGTTAGATTCATCATTCCCAAAGGGAAAGAACTCGCAATAGACATAACAAGTAGGACTTGCCGTAATCGAAACTGATTAATCAATTAAAATTCCTCGAAATCATCAATCAGAAGTCAGAATATAATTATGCAAGAGAAGAAATGCAGTAATCTGAAGATAGATACTGATAACAATAATAAACACAAAAATACTGATTAAAAGATCCACAAAGATCAAATGCATATAAAATAAGATTAAGAAAAAATTCAGAATAGCGCGCGCGCGAGAGAGAGAAAGAGAGAGAGAGAGAGAGAATGACATGCAATACCTGAGAATTAGAGGCAGAGCAATGCACAGAAAGCTTCGTAAGTTTGGGAAGAAAGAGAGAGAGTATGGAGAAATTAAGATTGAACTGTTATTCCATTAGATTTGGAATATAGAGCTTGAATTTCAGGCTATAGCTAGACGTCGTGTGTTCTATATATAGATGAAGGCGTGAGATGCACGACTCTTTTGACTTTTTTTATCCTTATGTTGACCAAAAACAAGCCACACAACACTTTTAAGATGGTTTGGTTTTTTCTGCTTAATGCACTATAATGAAGTGGAGATTTGATATGCTTTTAATGACGCATAATATATTTTTTTTTTAAAAAAAAAAAGAGAATCCTATTTAACTCTCCCATTTAATCCTAATCCTATTATTCTTTCGGGGATTGCATCATTGCAGCGTCGGAAAAGATAAGGTTTTACATAATTATAGTAATTAGGAAACGCATGTTAAATTTCACAACGACTTGAAGTTCTTGTGGATAATACAATAGTTCAAATTTTTAGATGATAATAATACTAATTACTATTATTATTATTATTATTATTATTATTATTATTATTTAGAGTTTATTAGATGAATATCGGTAATCATAATTTGAAGAATGGGAAATATTGAGGGAAACTTTATAATTAATATTTAGCATTGAGTAGTCTTTAAAAAAGAAAACAAAAACAATTTTGTGGATGCAAACATGAAGAAATGCTTCTACCAAAGTTAAACAAATTCTCTTTCCTATTTTTATGTGGGTTGTTTTTTTATCTAAATTATTGATCTTCAAGATTAATGATCCCGAATTTATGTTTTTAAATTTTTTAAATTTTTTTGGATCATTATTTTTAAAATAGATAGTTGAGATTAAAAATACGGCCTCCAAAAGAAACAAGAGAATATTTTAATTCATGGCAAAGTAAATTATGTTTGTATAATTACTTTGGTCAAAAATGTGAAATTTACTTGATTCCCATTATTAAACTGACTTAATTTGAAGGATGATTATGCAATGATTCAATGAAGGACTAGAATGTTGACACAATAGATATTTTCACTTGAGAGGCAGTAATTTTGTTTTCCTTGAAATCACTTGAATTTAATCCTAAAGGAGATTGACCCACCGATTAAACGGATATATATTATTAATATTGTTTAAGTCTAAATATTAGACCAGGACAAATAGTTAATTTTTTAAGAGTTCCAACGTTTCGATTATCACATCATTCTAAAATTTTCATATAATAATCTTTTATTTTTATACATATAAATCGTCAAAGTGATCTGATATCGAAAAAAAAAAATTCGCTTCTTAAAAAGGCCAAATCCCTATAATTTATTTTTTAAAAAATAGGACTAAAGAGAATTATTTAAGCCTTCGTAGATTGATTAATACACAAATTCACCTAATGATATGTTTATTGTATTAAAAAGAAAGTGTAACCTCATGAATGCCAAAGCAAGCATCACTCAACAACAGTAAAAATGCACCCCAAGAAAAAAAAAACTATAAGTTAAGATAATGTAATTTTTTAAGTTGCAACTTGTTTAACCGAAAAAGGAGAAACTCAATGATTGCATTAAGTAAAATCTGTCTTCTGTAAAAATAATTAAATAATACTTGATTCTTCAACTTTTCAAAGTCCCTAACATTAAACTCCCACTCACCAATTATGTGTGTACTAGGACAAATTCTTTGTTCACTAGTCGAGGATCTCCGGTGACTATCCTTGAAAATAAGAATTTCTTTAATAAATTTTATTACTGGAGTGTTTTAGTGTAATTGTCAGAGAATCATTTTTTTATATAAAATAAAATTTTACTACAAAAACAACAAAAAATATTTAAAGTAAAAATTAACTATAGAAAATAATTTATAAACTTTATAAATTATTTAAAGTAAAATTTATTATGATAGTATAAAGACGTAAAATAATTTATAAACTTTATAAATTATTTAAAGTTATATTATTAGAATAAAAAAATTATTTAAAGTAAAAATTAATAATATAATATTATAATACTCCTAATAAATAATTCATTAAAATTATACTGCTAATTAAAAATACATCGCAAAACATTGTTGGCTTGAGGTGGAACTCATATTACCCGACTCGTCACTGTGAATAGACGACTGAAAGGACTTGTTTCCTTTCTCGACAACAACTTCATTTTCACATGGTATTAATTTCTTTTTTTCTTTTGTTTTATTTGTTTATCATTTGTGCAGATCAAGTTTCGCTTTTATGTCGTCAAAAAATAAAGGGTATTAATTATCCTTAAAGCACATTGTTTCGTTTTGATTATCTTTGGATTTGAAAATAAGTTTTATAAAATTATTTGAGAAAATAATTTTAAAAATGAAAAACAAAAAAATTTATTTGATTAATTTGTTCTAAAAATAATAATTAAATATTGGTAAAAGTATTTTTTTTTATTTCTCTCTGTCACCTCAAATTAACATTTTAAACACTTGATGTGTCACATAAAATAGCCAACATGTCATTTAGAAAAATTTATGTAATATCCGCTATATTTTAAAGTTATAAGTGTTTAAGAATTACGATAAATTTATTTTGGAGAAAATAATTTTCTTATTTGTTTAATTTTTGTATGCTTGTATGTATATATTATTAAAAATATGGATTTTCAATTTTAGATTGCATAAATTGTGGGATATAATTGATGTTATGATATGAAATTTATCCCATGAGTAAAATATGGTTTGAGCATAAAAAAAAATCTAGAAAGAAGCTGAGAGAAAAATAACATTTTATGTGAGAAAATTTCCTTAGGGACTAAAATGAAAAGGACACAACTGAAAAGAAACTTAAAGGTTTAGGAGAAAGGATAATTTTTCCTTTAGTTCTCTAACCAATAATTCAGCCAGTGATTGTACAGTAAAATGCATAGTGTCAAACTAATAATTATTAGTCTATAGTAAATTGAATTATTAAAGCGCATTAGTAAAATAAATATTTTATTAGCGTATAGTACCTTATTTTTCTTATAAATAAACATTTCTATTTCACTTCTAAACTCACACCTTCATTTTCTCTTCTTTCCTCTCCTCAAAATTTCTCTTGCTCCGACATTAGGGCTCTAAAATTCTAAGTCTTTCATCCTTAACCTAGAAATATGGTGAGGATATTATACTCCTTTAAATTCTTGTAATTATTTAGAAGTTAAATTCTTAGTATGCTCTGTAGTTACGACTTTAACTGATCATCCATATAAAAAAAAAAATTATCCTCAATTGCTTGAGAATTATTTTCTGATTATCATAATAGAGTATAAAACTGTGAAGAATACATGTTTAATAAATGACTGACTAAGGAATGACTTAGTACTTGAAAGTGTCCATTGCGACCCACCTCTTTTTTTCATAAACTTTTATGGTGTATTCTTTTACGACTTATGTTTGCTATTTTCGATATGAATAGTAATCGTATGTATAAATGGTATCTATATATATAAATAATATCTATACGAATAAATAGTAACTGTATGTATGAATAGCATCCGTATATATAAATAGTATTTGTATATATGAACATTGTCCATACATATGAATAGTATCTGTAAACATAAATAGTATTTATACGTATGAACAGTAATCGTATGTATGAATAGTATTTTGTACAAAAGTAATCATGACTTTCTCTATCTGATATTCGTAAAAATCTCCGTAGTGGAACCTGAAATCTAGTTACGTGCTCTTCTCTGTAACAACTCAAAAGGTGACTTGGATACGAAATCTATGTAAATAGATGACCTTGCTAACCAATTTTATTTATTTTTATTCCAAGTACAATATAAGAAATGCCTGACTAAGGAATGACTTGGTACTTGAAAGTGTCCATTGCGACCCACCTCTTTTTTTCATAAACTTTTATGGTGTACTCTTTTACGACTTATGTTTGCTATTTTCGATATGAATAATAATCGTATGTATAAATGATATCTGTATGTACAAAAAATATCTATACGAATGAATAGTAATTGTATGTATGAATAGCATCTGTATATATAAATAGTATTTGTATATATGAACATTGTCCATACGTATAAATAGTATCTGTAAACATAAATAGTATTTATATGTATGAACATTAATAGTATGTATGAATAGTATTTTGTACAAAAGTAATCATGACTTTCTCTATCTGATATTCGTAAAAATCTCCGTAGTGGAACCTGAAATCTAGTTACGTGCTCCTCTCTGTAACAACTCGAAAGGTGACTTGGATACGAAATCTATGTAAATAGATGACCTTGCTAACCGAGTTTATTTATTTTTATTCCAAGTACAATATAAATCTCACCTCATATTACAATTAAAATTTTTAATTAAATTATATACTTAGCGATGATGATAACTTGATAATAAAATTTATTGCGTGATTTAAGATTATGTTGATGAAAATTATGATTGAGAATGTAATTATACACATATAATGGTTGAGGGCTTGACCTAATATACCAATGCATGCAGATATACACATGGAATGGTTAAGGGCTTGATCTCTCAAAATATCAATACATGTAATGGGTGTGAACATGAATACAATGGGAATTGAATCGCTGAACATAAAACGAATACATAGGTATAGAAACCCTAGATATGAATATAATTATTTTTATTGTGATAATGATTATGGTATTTGCACTTGTGATACATTTATTATTGTACAGTCATTTACTCACTGAGTTTTGATGAACTCACACTCTTTATGAATAATTTTTTTTTTAAGATACAGTGGGTGAGAACGAAAGAAATTCACAGGAGAATTAGTATTCTTTGAAGATATTTTTCATGATGTCTGGAGGACTTATGAATCTAAAATCTTAGAAAAAGCTCTGTAATCTCTATAGGTCATCTAGGGTTGAAAAATTATATCATATTATATGATATTTGACTTGTATGTATTGTTTTACTATGTTGAAGTTTTTATATATTTATGCAGAAATATCTTTTTCTTGAAAAAATTTTGTTTGCATAATTGTGGACTTTAGTACTAATTAAAAATTTTATGGGATATTATAAAGGTACACTATTGAGTTTATATAATTACTCACATGTTTGAAATTGAGATGTAACAATTTACATCAATATTTTTCATCAAATTTATTATCAGCTTTAACACTAAAAACAAAATTAAAACAAAAAAATATATAGAACAAAATTGGCAAAAAAAAAGAGCAAAATTAAATTTCAAAATAAAGGACGAAAAATACTTTTGCCAATAATAAAGTAATAGCAATTGTTTTTAAATCTTATATCAAATAAAGTAATAGCAATAGTGAAAGCCAATAAAGTTTGTTCTACCCATTACTCATAAGTAGAGAACTAAGGACTAAAACGTGCAAACACAAGTTCAGTAGTGACTTTCACATGTAAATGTTAGGCGGCCATCCTTTGAATTGAAATTTGAAATGATAACACTAACCACCCTCAATTATCTCACATGTCACGAGTAGTTGCATCCACAGGCTATCAAGTTTCTGGACACCACCACTCAATCATTCATTTCACATTTTTATTTTTAAATAAATTCAGTCCACCAACGCATAGATAAACCAAATCAAAACTTATTGCACATTATTATTATTATTATTATTTTTTTTTTTTTTGAAAAAATGTAGATTGACGAGTCAGAGATGGCAAAGAAATACTATTAAGGGCATAAATTTCAAAATCAAAATCTTAAGAACATTTTTTTTTTTGTTGCAGAAACTATATGTTATGCGAATGTTAAACAAGTGACGATTAATTCAAATTTAAATCAAATAAGACTACAATAAATGATAAAATTTTTCTTACTAAATTTTAACATAAATATATTTTCAAAAAATTAAAAAAATTAAATTCAAGACATATGATTAAACTAAAATAATTTATTACCAATTAACCTACATGTTTATTGGTTAAGAAGCTATTTCTAGGTGTTCAGTCTAAGAGGTCTTTTTGAATTTTTTTTTCTTATAAAATAAGTAGAACTCTCATATGACATATTTATATATTTATTGATAATTAATTTAGATTATCTATCTGCTGTAAGACCAACATACTAAGAATCTCGTGAACATGTCTGACTCAAAAACGATCAGATGTTGCTATAAAGTTCCCAAGAGCAAGAAAGAAAAACATGTAAAAACAAGTGGCCATTGAATAAAAGAGGTAATTATGATGATCCAAATTCACAAGTGAAATTTCATTCTCCAGTAACTATAATTAATCTTTCTTGAGCACCACTTCACAAGAAAAGAAAAGAAAATTTGTGGTTGAGTTTCGTCAAGTGATAAATTATATTGTAGCTTCAACCTCTTCTGAGCTGCAAGCAGATCCATTTGGGGCCTCATCTGATCGCAACTGTGCAGAAACATCATCTATGGCTGAATTCAGCTGTGATATCTTCTCAGCTAGTACCTTCCGAGTCCTCTGTTTTTACCACATCAACAAGAAAAGGGAGTTTCAATCAAGGAAACGATATGACAAGTGTACATGGCATGGTTATCATATGCTATAAGTAATTTCAAACCAATCATTAGTCCTGGTTTCATTTCAAACAACTGGGCCCACTTAATAGCAATTCCCACCGATGAAAAGGATGTAGACCTACAATGTTCATATTCCACGCACATACTACACACATGATCAATGAGCAAGGTTTGAAATGAAAAATTACTACAGGAGTAGTAGTTTCTGACCTCCAGAGCCTTTTCTTCATCGTACATAAATTTTGGAAGCTTCCTCATGAGATCCTTTTTGTCAGCTCCAGCTATTGCCTTGGTTATCTGAAATATTTTCAATCAACAACACAAAGGTGATCACTTTTCTGCCCTTCATACTCGTAATTCATGAAACATGGTTTCAAGTTAGAACAGCATATAAAAAGTGTGTTAGTGCTGGAATTTGAAAAGCTGCAGCTCAGAAACCTTTAAAGGAAAAGATTCTAGTAGATTCATTATGCATGTCTCAATAATTTGAAGGAAAAAAATGACATATAAAAGGAGAGATCAAGCTATGATAACGAATACAGACAAATTAATTGTTGAAAGAGATGTGAGTACACAACTTTAAAAAGAGGAGCAAAGACCCTGTAACTATGGTACAAGTTCTGTCAATGTATCTGGAAATTGTATAAAGGTAAAAATGCACTTTTAGTCCCTATAGTTTTACCCATTTTTGAATTTGGTCCCTACATTTTTAAAGCTTGGAATTTAGTCCGTATAGTTTCTAAACTCATGGAAAATAGTTCTTGCCGTCAAGTACCGTTAGTATGTGCATATGTGATGTTGAATAGGACATCTTAATCAACATATCAAGCGACATCAGCTGCCACGTCATAATTTTTTTTTAAAAAAGAAAGTAAAAGAGGAAAGCAAAGTCTTCATCTCTACATTTTCCACTCAGAAATTCAAACATCTTCTCTATTACTCAGTTTGGGGGTGCCAGTAGAAAGGATTTGTTCCGTAATCCTTTTTGAGAGTCTTTGCCTTCCATTTGCTCTGTCCAGGCTTTCATTACAAATTGCCCAATCACTTTTGATGGCTATGGGAAAAAGATATATAACTGGCTATGCCTCATTAGCTTACTTAATAAGAAGTAGGAAGGAGCTATTGGAGAGCAAGAAGCGAGAGAAATTTTTGTTTTCGTCCCTCTGTTGATTTCTATTTTTAGAAATTAGATTGGAAATTGATTGTAATCAGCTTTCATTTACTTCTCTGGGTTTTATCCTCTGTTACGACTGTACAAGAAAAACCATCAAGTAGGTGAAGACGACTTTAGGATGAGACTAGCGAGCTCTTATTGGACGTTTAAATAGCAGAGTATTCGACTAGAGAAGAAATTTGAATTGTTCGACTAGAGGAGAAATTTGAATTGCAGAGTGGAAAATGCACAGAAGATGAAGACTTTCCTCTTTCAATTTTTTCAACAAGCAGTTTATCACGTGGCTGGTGACTGGACATGACATAGCAGCTGATATGGATTCATATGTTGATTAAGATGTTCTATTCAGTGCCACATGTGTACATACGGTTGACTAATGATTCTTAACGACAGGAGCCATTTTTTAAGAGTTTTGAAATTATAGGGACTAAATTCAAACTTTGAAAATGTAAGGACCAAATTAAAAAAATGAGTGAAATTATAGGAACCAAAGGTACATTTTTACCATGTATAAATAGTTCAAATTCAGACTGTTTGAGATTTTTTGGGTATTTTAGCCCGACTTTCATTATTGGTTATACATTTTGAATGCAAATGAGCCAATAGAAAACAAATAAATACTGAAATTTGATGCATGTATGATTAACCAGAGTAAGATATTCCACAACTTTGTTGAAGAAAGTGATGAAAACTAAACGTTGATTATTGAATATACATTTTGAATGCAAATGAGCCAATAGAAAACAAAGAAATACAGAAAGTCACAGCGCTGCGTGTTATGTTTAGAATCGCATGTGATGTGATCAAACTAAACGTTGGCCACAGCAAATGGAGAAAAAATGTTCTTTCCCCTGATTAAGTTTTGATGGCAAAAAGAAAAAAAAGAACTTAAATGACAAGGAAGTAAGAAGGACATGGTGGATTCTGTAGACATACCTGAGGTGCATAAACACAACCTAACGCTCCAACGATAAGTCCTCCTAATACAAAGCCACCAACAAAGTGCATTCCACTGTATGGTCTTCCACCATCCCCACTGCAATAGCACATATACACAAACACATACAGAGAGCTTAGAATAACTGAAAAGTTAATGTAATTCCAAAGTTATACCTACGTGATTGTAAAAGGAGATAACATCATTAACTAGCGCTAATAACCATGCAGGAGAAGAAAAACACCGATTAAATTTATATTATGCTTGTACTACCATATCAGTAATGCACATTGTAACATCCCATATTTTCTTTTATTTATGTTATATTTTCTTTATTTAAGTTAAGAATGATGTTAGACATTAGTAAAATATGTTTTTGGATGATTAGGAGGGAGTACTAAAGGAAAGACATGAGAAATTGGGACAAGTGAGCTAAGAGTAGAAGAAAAATAAAATTATGAGGGAATTGGTCGATTGACTGTAGCAAATCAGTCAACTGATAGTATCAGAAATCAATTAGGTTACTGATATCTACAATTGGTCGATTGATGAAAAGATATTGGTCGACTGATTATTCTCTATCAAATTGAAATTTTAGGTTCAGTAGCAATCAGTCGACTATCGAGGACAAATCAATCGATTGATTATCTGCTGGAGTGCGAAAATAAGTCGGTGTTAAATGAAAATTTAGTGGAAAAATTTACTTAAATACCCATAATATGCTAATGAAGCTAAGAAATAAGAGAGTAGGGTTAAAAGGGGAATTTCTACAATAAGAAGGCTCTTGACACTCTTTTTGAAGTAAGAAGAGAGAGAGAAATAACAATTTCTGAAACTTAGAGAAAGGGGGGGGGAGAGAGATAGAGAACGTGAGGAGCAAGAAGAAGAGAGAGAAGGAAGTTCTAATGGAGATTCTAACAAAAAGATCATCAAAGGTGAGTTTCTAGCTTGATTCTTCTAGTTTAGATGGATTCTAGAGCTTGAAAAATAATAGAATAAAGATTTTCAGGCTAAGGAAAGAAGAAAGAGTTAGTTTAGAAGCTAAGAAAACAAGGAATACTAGAGAGAAACTAGAAGATATTACACCAACTTCAACTCTAGGAGAATTAAAGGTAGCTAGTTTTTCATAAAGTAAGTTATTTGTTGTGTTAATCATGCTTTTTGTATGATATATCAAGTTTTATATTCAAGCTTGCCATGAAAAGTTTTAGTACAAGTTTTCTTATAAAAAGTAAAGCTTATATCTCCATGGGATGACAGAACTAGAAATCCCTCATGGGATGACAGAAACAGAAATTCCTCATGAGATATAAAGTACTTTTTATGAGAAAAGAACCAAAGTATAGTACACTATATTAAGAACATTCATAGTGTAGTATATGTGACTATGTGATTGCTTCTACTTCATGGAAATGATTATCATTGTTAGAACTGCTTTTATGACTGAAATGGTGGTAATGTTTTCATAAAATGTGCTAGCTACTAGGATTTCATATCTCACCTGGTTTTTGATTATTTTACCATTTTAGGGACTGAAGTAGAAAGAAAAGAGAAAGAAAAGAAATAAGTTTATAATGTGTTAGTTAGTTGTGTCACTTCCTTTTGGTGGGATTTTTTTTGAGAAATTGTTTGTGTATTGTATATATTGATAACAAGGTTTATGAGTTTGTCGTAATTTCATAGGAGTTGTCACTAAACCTTTTATGTTATGTATATAAGAGAAGAGAATTTGCAAAAAATAGTTGAACACGTATTATAAGTTATGTGTACGTATAAGTGGAGATGGTTGTGCTATATTTCAAGTACCATTTTTATGAGATTTGAAGTTCAGGATATATCAGTCGACTGATTATCCTCGACTGATATCTCTCGGTTTTTTATTTATGCAAGTTCATATCCAATCAATCGACCGATAGTCATAAATTAGTCGACTGATCACCTATTGCCCAGTGTAAGATTTTATGTTTTAAGATATTTCGAAATTTACTTATTTTTATGAATTTGGATATTTTGTAAGTATTTTCAGAAAATATCATATTTTGATCAAATTTTCATTGGGTCTATATTACAATTTTTGCTAAATTGCATAAAATGCATATAATTCTAGTAAATGTTACACACATGAGGTCACTTAAAAAGACTACACAATCAATAATCAGTTAATCACAAAACAGTTTATGATTAGAAACAGTTATGAAGCAAAAATAACCGTAGGTTAATTATTTTTGTTGTTGTCAAACAGTTCTCTAGGCTTCCATTAAATAGTCAAGTAGCCAAAAAGAAAATCACAGCAAAGTTATATCATACCTTGCCCGAACTATAAGTGGCATGTTACGGGTTGTCAGTTTTGCTTTGCGATTGGAGCTGATTTTCAAAAAGCATTGATCCATGTGCTTCAATGAAGAGCCTAACATAAAGTAGTTCAAGTATAAGATATTCTGGAAATATAGGTTACTATACCATACATATTTACATTAGCAAAATCGTATGAATTGACATAGTATTAGTACAACATGCTTGATTTCCAGAATTAGTTGGAAAAAAAAAAATTATATCACACAATTATAGTCCATGAGTCAATACTGATACAGATTTTAAAACCTTGGAAGAAGATATAAAGCATGCAAATGCCTATAATCCAAGAAAGCATCTGCTAACCTCAGAATTACATTGCTCCACAATTACTTTAATTTGCCACCAACAGTGTTAGTGGGCCTTATGACTTCAATGCGAGGACCCCATCAAGTGCCAAATTTAGTTCTAACAATTCCAAAAATGGAAGGCAGCATGTGTGTCTCAACATCGTTCTCTCAAATGAGACCAAGGGAAATAGATATTGGGCAGTATATTGGTCAAACTTGGAAACATTGGACATTATTTCCATCAATTATTTCGAGCAAGACCTTGCTTCATAGTTGTGGTCCATTGGTTTTTCATGTAAATCTCTCATCTTATCTATAGCAAAGTCTTACAGCTATTCAACAAAATGGTCTGATTAAACTTCCTCGCCACCAAGGGGCAAACCGTCATAACGTCACAATTTATTCGAAAAGTAAAAGCTTTTTAGTGGATTGGATATATACTGAAGGTTTGGAATGTGGCACGAAGTACACAAAAATAAACCCAGATAGATTTGAAATTGGAATACACACACTCCAACACATATATAACAACTGATTACGGGGATTTGTGAAAATAGAGAGCAAATTTCCAGGCAATAAACAAAAAAAAAAGTACATCAAATGAGGGAAAAGAAACAGTTTACAGTATGCTTTTGCAGAAATGACGATGCTGGGCATGAATAAGACGAGCACAAATATAAGTATTACCTGACAAAAACTGGGTTTGAGGACTCTTGGGCATAGGGATCGAGCTTGATAAAGCAGCCATTCTTCAGAAACCTGATGCTGTAGAATTAGAGCGAGACTGAAAGTGTGAAAAATGTAAACTTTCTTGCTTTTGCCGGTGGATAAGAAGATGCGGGGTAGATTTAAGTTTGTTCTTCGATAATATCGAGCTTCTCGTTTTGTCTCGTTTTAATTTCATTTTGTGTTGTCGTACTGTTATCAATTTAGTTTTATTTTTCTGATAATGGGACATGGGTCCCTGAATCGGGTCGGGTCACTCTATTGGGCAATATATGAACTGGACTCATGCTGAGGTAGCCCGTAGCTGGCCCAACTTTTTTTTTTTTTAGTAACAAGATATTTAAGTGCATATTGGATGGGAAAAGAAGTTAGTTGTCCCAACAAAAAAAAAAGTTAAAAAAAGGCTATATCTACTTATCTAGCGCCTCTAAGTTATAATTTAAGTATAATTATTTAAAACATAATATTCATTTAAAAGATATATGATTTGGGGAAAACACATAAAAAATTTATACAAAAGGATAAATAATAAAGTTATGTGATGATTTATGTGAGTTCTACACGTCAGTTTTAAGATTAAGTTTAGGTGAAGTGTACAAGATGTTTATTATTACGTTTCCTAACGGGTTATATGATATGGAGAAAATTTTTTGAGATGTCTAATTATATAATGTTAAATTGTGACAAAAAAAAACTTATTTACTGTATCTTTTTTTTAATAGCAATAAAAATATAATAATTATACATGTTCTTCTCTCTCTTATTTTAAAAAATTTTAATCGACATATAAAATTTTTAATTTTTATACTAACTTTGGCAAATAAAATATTACTTTTTAAAATTCTTGTATTATAAGTAAACTATAAATTAAGGGAGTAATGTATAACTTTATATTTGGATTTAGGATTCATTTTGTCCAAAAAAAAAAGTCTAGAGGACAAAATCAACCCTTGAAATCATTTTTTTAAAATGAAATTTCTTGCAGCTAAGCAGAGTAATTCCAAATAAAAAAATAGGTTAAAATATACTTTAAATCCCTACAGTTTTACGTAAGAGTGAATTTTGTCCATATACTTTGAAAGTAATAATTTTAATCCTCATAATTTCAAAAGTCATGAATCTAGTCTCTGGAATTACTTGGAAGTTAGTCAACACTCTAACTATGACTCGTGGTGCCAACTGTAACGTTTACTAGATTTATACTGAACTTATACAATTTAGGAAAATTGTAATATATTTTTGGTGAAAGTCTTGGTTTACACTACAAGATTTTTCTGAAAATTTTTATAAAATATGTGATTACATAAAAATAAGAGAATTTGAAATAATTTTCAAAATAAAACTTCATACTGGACAAAGAACGATCAGTCGACTGATATGGGACTATCAGTCAACTGATTATCTTCTGAACTGCATATATCTAAAATCGAGAGCTATCAATCGACTGATGTAGGGTCATCGGTCGACTGATGTACCTTTAATTTCTGATTTCATAAAACATTAACTTAAAACTTAAAACTATCTATCTTCATCATATATGTAATCTACAATTTTTTTTTTTCAACTTTTCTTGCAAACTCATGAAGCTACAATTCAATGGATTACATAAAACTCATATTTCTATACATATACACCAAATTTACATATGTCTCTAAAGTTTGCATAGAAAGCTAACATAACTTCTTCTATGTCAAATCACTATTTAATAACTACTATCTTGTTCCTTTTGCTTTCCTTCACTTTTCTACTTCAATTCCTGAAATAGTTAGTCATAACAAAAATCATAAGATATATAATCTTAGTAGCTAGTTCATCTAAGAAAAACATTTTATGAACCATTTCAATCATAAAAGCAATTCTCAATGAATATGTCACACTTCCATGAATATAAAAGAATTATCATAAAGCAATTTTATAGCAAACTTATTCTATAAAATATAAACTAATATCTGGACACATAACTTGTGTCATAAACTTCTTTCTCAATATAGTATATTTCAAGAAAAGTACTCAATGTCCTATAAGGAATCTCTGGTGTTCTGTCATCCCATAAAGACTTTTACATTATATGATGAATTTCTGCCATCTTATAAGAATTTTACTCCTTATGAAGAATTTCTGTTATTCCATGAGAATTTATGGGCTTCTGTCATCTCATGAGGACATAAAATTTACTTTTCAAGAGAAAATTAATTTCTTATTCTCATAGAAAGCTTCAAGATAAACATACTTGCTAATCATACAAAGAGTATGAAAATTACTTAAATAACTTACTTTCTAGCTATATCATGAAGAGAACTCATCATTCTATGTGGAAAATTCTACATCCTATAAGAAATCAAGCTCTACTGTCATGAGAAATCATGTTCTTAAATATTCATGGAAGAATTTGTAATAAAACTATATCATAACATTCACAAGAATGACAATATATGTAATTAACTTGCTTTTATAAAAAACTAGTTATATTTGATTCCTCCTATAGCTGAAATTGAAGTGATATCTTCTAGTTCCCTTCTAAAGCTCCTTGTTCCCTTGGTTTTCAGACCAATTCCTTCTTATCTCCTCTTTCCTTAGTCTGAAAACCATAATTCTACCAATTTCAAGCTCTAGAATCTATCTAAACTAGAGAAATCAAGTTAGGAAGCTTACATTTGATGGTTTTCTTACTAAATCCTTAAGTAGAGCTCCATTCTCTCTCTTTTTCTTCTTTTTCACGTTTTCCCTCTTTCCCTCTTCTCTAAATTTCAGAATTTACTCTTTCTCTCTCTCTAGTTGCTTCTAAATGGGTCTCAAGAGTATTCTTACCATGGAAATCCCTTTTTTACCTCTACTTTTTTATTTATGAGCTTCTTGGCATGTTAGGGGTATTATAGTCAATTTTTCATTGATTTTTAAGTTAGAACCAACTTATTTTCGCACTCCAACAGGCAATTAATTGACTGATTGTTCACGATTAATCGATTGATGTACCATTAATCGACTAATCTAATCCGATTAGTCGACTGATTGCTTTAAAACCTAAAATTTCATCCAGACAGAAAGTAATTAGTCAACTTATTTTTCCTCATTAGTCAACTGATTGCAGATATCAGCAATCTGATTTGATTTCTGATGCTATTAGTCGACTAATTATTACCATTAGTCAACTAATTCCCTCAAAACTTCATTTTTCTTCTATTCTTAGCTCATTTATCATAATTTCTCATGCCTTCCCTTGATTACTTGCTTCTAGACATCTAAAGGCATAAATAACTTAATTATATCATTATTTGAAACTTAGATAAGGAAAATTTAGGATGTTACACCAACTAGGATGATGACATCAATTAAAAACCCACGTCAGCTCCATGTTAGTGCCAACTGGGATAATGACACATCAGCAAAAAAAAAAATACCACATCAGCTAAAAATCCTTTTTTTTCCTTCTATTCTTCCTCCATTCTAATTTTGAACTGTCACATCCCAAAAATTGAACATGTGAAAAGATACTACTCATTAAATAAAATTCTCACACATACGTCATTTACATATATTCTGTAAGGTTTTACATTCAACCTTAATCATTCATTCCACACTACAGAATTATATTCATCTGATAAGCAAATATAGACATACATAGTCTGATATTTCTATCTCATCGCAAGCCTAGGAGACCTATAGAAAGTACAGAGCGTTTCTAGTATCCACATTAATAAGTACTGGTATCCCACCAGACAGAAATAGAGAATAATCCCAAGGGGCTTCTAATCTTCAAACGGATTCTCTTCTTCTTTGTTTTATGTATCTGAAAAAAATAATCATAGGGAGTGTGAGTTTATTTAAAAACTCAGTAAGTAAATAACTGTATTATATAAAATATCAAAAGTACAAATACCACATTTACTCATATAATTAATTGTCTTATACATCGAGTAGTATGGGACTTTAACCCTTTCAAACTCATGAATAAGATTTCATAGATATACACCGAGTAGTATAGGACTCTAACCCTTTCAAACTCGTGAATAAGATTTCTTAGATATACGCCGAGTAGTATGGGACTCTAACCCCTTCAACTCGGGTATAGGTTTCATAGATATGCACTGAGTAGTATGGGACTTTAACCCTTTCAAACTCATGTATTAGATCCCGTAGATCTTTACTCATTAATAAGATAGAGAGAATTTATCACATAGTACAATTGCCATGAAATAAAATAATTTCTACATACTCTTATTTCTACCGATCATCTTATACTCCCATATGAAAAATTGATTGCTTATTATCCCAATAATATTGTAAATGAGACTTATATTGTACTTTGACTAGTAATATCAAATTAGCTTAGTAAGGTTAGTCACTCACCTTGATGTTTGTCCAAGTTTACCTTGTTCCACACTAGAATTTGTGTAGGAAAATTTCCTAGTAAAATATATTACAAGGAAACATAAGAAAGGAAACAAAATCACGAAAATACGCAAAATTTTCTGATTGCTACAGTGACGGTTTGCTACAGTACAGTTTGCTACAGTAACGGTTCGCTACAGTGCCGATTCGCTACAGTGTCGGTTCGCTACAGTAACGTTGACTGCTACAGTACGTTGACTGCCGACAGTACCGTACTGCTACAGTACTCGAAGAAAATTTTCCAGAATTTTTCCGAAATCTCTGGTCGCTACAGTAATTCGAATTTTTGCAGAAAAATCTTTCAAAAATTCATCCTTTCCTTTCTTGTTTCAAAACCACAATTTCAACTCTTTTAACCGATTATAACTCAAATATAACTTCTAAAACTACTAAGATTCATGAATTATCATCAAAATCTTCAAGAACAAAACCTCCTCTGATCTTATACATAAACTGAAATTTAAGGAAAATAATGAGATTAAAGCTTACCTTTAATCCTTACAAAGCTTTTGAACCGAACAGATAATCAAAATTCTGAAGATCAAGGAAAGGATTTGAGAAGAGGGTGAAGAAACGAGAGAAAGTGAATTTACTATTCACTTCAGCTGCTTCGATCATGAGAAAAAAATAAGGGGGGTACTATTGAAACTTTATATTAAATATTTCTAATGGGTTATTCAATAACTCATGGGTATCCATAACCCAACATCCAAACTCATCCAGTCAATTTACAATAAATGGACTAATTGACCATTCTGAAACCACTTTTCCATGAATTTCACCATTCTTAGAATATATTCCACATTGTGCAAATATTTAGTCCAGTCATTTAACTCAATTTTCATAAATAATATTCAAAGAGAACAATTAAATATGAAAATTAAATATGACCAAAATAAATAACTAAAGTAACGTTGTAAAATTCTAAAATATTCTTAAGCGAATTATATTCTGAAATTAACGGGTATTACATGAACCCTATTGCAAGTGTAATATCCCAAGAATTTATATGAATATTTAAAGCCTATTTTGAAGTTTAGTGAAAAATTTAATTAGTGAAGAAAATGTGGGAATAGAAATTTTTATTTTTAATTTAGGAAATTTTTACAAATTCTCAAGGACTAAAGTGAAAAGAAAAGAAAGTATAGAGGACTTTTGAGAAATGACCAAGTAGGAACCCGAGAAGAAAAATAGAGCTTATGGGAATGAATTATGAGTCCGGTACCGAAAAGATGATGAATTCAAGGTTAAAGTGGAGTTTGAGACATCGAGAGGGATTAAAGTGAACAAATCTTATAAGCTAAGGTGGCTATGAGCGATTTTATCAAAAAGAAATTGGTGAGGCCCACGCGTATACACTTCTCCTTATTCTTTTCTTTTTCTCATTCTCCCTCCCGTAGCTTCACTTTCTCTCTCTCTCTCGATTATGCTTGCAAAGGAATTTCTTCATCAATCATTCATGCAATTTTTACTTTGGGAAGGAAGCTATGAAAGTTATTTGGAATTTCTTCATCAACAGTGAAATCAATTTCACACATTTCCCGTACCAACCGGGTCGTCCAGGGTACCTGTGGATCGTTGCCCGCAGCCCCGCCGCATCCACCCTTATCGCTCCATTTATATTCTCCACCCTTATAACTTCACGTAGATTTCTCCATGGGGTGCATCACCATGCCTTTCCATTCATTCCGATTACATACACAATCACAATCATAAATAACTCATAATCATTTACAAGTTGAAAGAAATGGTTGGATCCCAAGAGGGGGGGTGAATTGGGTTTTATAAAAATTTTCACAAAATTTAATTGGAAGTTAAAATGATTTTCTGAAATTGGATAATGTTAAAGATAATAATTTAATTCAGAAAATCAAAATGTTTATCAAGATGAATAATTTTATAGTGCAAGGAATTAAGGAGCAAATATAAATCTACACAAATTAATTAATACTTGAGGTAGAAATTAAATATAAACGCAAAGCATTAATTAATTAACTTCAAATGTAAATAGAGTAGGGATAGAGAAAGCAAACTCAGAGATTTATACTGGTTCGGCTAATCCCAAGCATACATCCAGTCCTCAAGAGACCACTTGAGTATTTCCACTATAATTGCAAGTTTAATCCGGGTACTTGCAAACCACTACAACATACTTTTCTCCCTCAAGGGTGTTTCTCCCCCTTACAACGTGTTTTCTCTCAAACACTAACTCAAGGAACCAATCCTTGAGAAACTAAATTTAAAGGCTTAAGGAAAATAATGGTAAACACTCTCAAAGTGTAGATAACGCAGAAATTAAGCTCAGAATATTTCTCTAGCAATTTAGAGAGAATGAACTCAAGAAAATATGAGAAATGAACAATTGAAGCTTGATTCAAATGGTGTTGTGAAGTCCCCTTTATATAGTGAAACCTTGCTGCTTCAGTGACTGCTTTAGTCAGAATTGCTACAGTAAGCTTCATCATCATTTTTCAACCTTTCTACAACAACCAAAAAAACTTTATCAACCTTTTTCAACAATCAATATTCTTTTTCAAATTTGCTACAGTAAAAAGTATTCTTTTTCAAAGTTTATTACAACAACCAATAAACTTTATCATACTTTTTCAACAATCAAATTCATTTTTCAAAAGTGCTACAGTAAAAGGTATTCTTTTTCAAATTATATTACAACACCCAATAAACTTTATCATACTTTTTCAACAATCAAATTTCTTTTTCAAAAGTGCTACAGTAAAAGATATTCTTTTTTAAATTATATTACAACACCCAATAAACTTTATCATACTTTTTCAACAATCAAATTTCTTTTTCAAAAGTGCTACAGTAAAAGATATTCTTTTTCAAATTATATTACAACACCCAATAAACTTTATCAAAAATCAATTTATATTACTATATATAAATATATAAAGCATTAAATATATTTGGGCCAAGAAAAATTGAATCATGCATTTGGGCCAATAAGATTAAATCATACATTTGGGCCAAGAAAATTAAATCATACTATTTGGGCCAAGAAAGATTAAATCATACATTGGGCCAAGAAGATTAAATCATACATTGGGCCAAGAAGATTAAATCATACTATAATTCTCACATATTTGTCATCATCAAAACTTATAGCATAATACATTAGGGCTAACAATCTCCCCATTTTTGATGATGACAAATCACCAAAGAAAAATATGTTACAATGTAATAATCATTATACAATATACACAAATTTTTCTTTCCATATCCTTCTCCCCCTATTTGACATCAACAAAAAGGTATAAGGAAGGCAATATATAAAGGCTAAAGCGTATTCCTTCTTTAAGCAAGAATATCATAAGACGTCATGGGGTAAAATTTCATCAAAACTTATCATTGATATGCCAAAAATATATAATTAAGGAAAACATTGCATCTCATATAAAGTGACCCTAAAAACATAGAGCATTTAAGTATAGATTAGGCTCCCCCTCAATCAATGCATATTAAACAAATGTAATTTTCAAGATGTATTCATATATGTATCTTGAGGATGAGCACCTACAAAAATTTTGACAACCACTCCGATGCTTAAGTTAGTAATGTAAATCAAGGATTAAAGGCAAAATTAACTGCTTACGGTCGCATGCATCAAGCATTATCATAATGCAATGAAATCATTGCCTTTCATTTGCCTACAAAAGCATTATATGTAAGTATGTGTAACTATGAAGATGTATTATCCTCTACACATTTTATTTTATTTAAAAAATTTTTTTTTTTGACTTCTCATTTTCTATGAGTGCATGTGGAATCATGACATATTATTCATAGCCTTCGCTCATGATGCATGAATAGCATACACAACATATGTTCTTAGATACATGTAATCATAGCATGATGCAATCAATCATGTATATTATACTGAAAGCTCTCAAGAACAACACAACAAAGCAGAGAAATACGGTTCTGTTTATCACCATTTTATTAATCCTTAAAATTTTTAATCAAAACAAATTAAATCAGCCGCAAATCCACCGAAAATTGACTTTCGTGGTTTTGCCATTAATGCGACGCGTTGTTGGTGTGCATGCGTACCCTAGAGTTCTGGCTTCCAGCTAGCAAAATCCGTAGGATGAGCGTGTAGGGGTGCGGTGAAGAGATATCTTCGTTGGCTCTAAGTCATAATTTTCTCTCTATAAAGACTGCCCCAGAGTTCTCAATTACCACACCACAAAGAGTATTCATCTTTGAGCCTACAACTTTCTGACATTCCTCTCTCTTCATACTCCCACAAAAATTTTTAAATATTCCAAACCATGGCAGCAAGAAAGTTCATTGATCTCACAGTAGAGGCCAGGGAGGAAGAGCTCGACTTAAACTTGAGTCTAGACAGGGACAAGGGTAAAAGGCCTTTGGAGGGATCTCAGGAGAATCGAAAGAAGAAGATGAAGATCGAAGAAGCTGAAGAGATTAGGACAGGCCATACGTCAGAAGACAAAATTGCTTGTCTGGAGCAGGAGGTGAAGAAACTCAAGAAGATGATAGAGGACCAAGAGAAGTTAGCTAAACACAACAATGCGGCACTGACTTCAAGAATAGATAGGTTCTTCTATTGGTCTACCCAATGCTTCTGCAATCAACAACAAAGAAGTGTTGATTGTATGAATGGGATTTACACTACCCTCAGTGACATTGCTCAGTCTCTTGCTCCAAGGAATGGCCGAGGGGTGATGATACAATACGAGCCTCCTAATCCAAGACCACCTCGCCTGTAGATTGCTCATGCATGAGCAAACCTTCCTTTTTTTTTTTGCAATGTAATCCTTCAGTTTGTTTTTTAATGCAAGTGGTTTCTTTTATTGGACGATACAAAAAAAATAATAATAAAGAAAGATAAAAGAAATCAGCTACACAAATTCAGCATAGTATATATATATATTGAAAAATATATATCCATTTTAAAGATGGAAAGAATTTTCTGACATGGACATATATATATCATCATTTCAAAGCAAAAGCAAGTTACATACTTATCAAGATAAAAACATATTATAACTTGAGTATGTAGTACAATAATTGAGGTAATATGGATTAATAAGATATAATCAGATATAAATTATAATCCATAAACAATCGTTCATAAGCTATATCTTATACAAAGGATATGACATGTATAATGCTCAAACCATGATGAATGGTATAAAGACAATATCTTTATATACAATGATATGATCAAATATGTAAGATATTAGAGAACAATATATCATTGCAATGAAAGTGTGTCAGTAAAAAAATTGCCAACATAGCCAATTATGATCAAGGAGTATCACTTAATTAAATAGTAAAGTGGTAAAGAATAGAGATACTCATCAATTTTGGCAAACTCTTATTGCTTCTTGAAGTTCCTCCTCATGATTTTGATATCCTTGTTTTGCTCATTGCTCTTCTTTTGATTCTATCTTCTTGCAATTTTAATAAACTTAATTGATTGATTATTTGCAAGATCCTCTTGAAAACAATCTCTTATAAGATCACTGTCAAGCATTGGTCGACAATTAGGAATGAGCTTAGAGGATAGATTTGAGGACTAACTCCTGCAAAACACTTTTGGTGGAGCACTTTGATGTTCAAATCAGTAATGTTCAAATAAATCTCAAGTACTAGGAGCAACATTATGTTCAAGATATGCCATATTAATAAAAGTGCTATGCTTTCATGAAATGCAATTTTACAAAATATTTGATTTCATTGAAAATATTTAAATAAGATTACAGCAAGGATAAATACTATAGGTAGGAGGAATCTTATTGTTGTGAAGACAAGAAAAATGTGCGTGTAATGGAAGCAAGTTTTCATGATGCGGTAAAAAGGATAGTTTGAGAAAAATTTGGAAGAAAGATTTTAGCTCAAAACAAAATTCGAATCTATAATCTGCATACCTAACAATTGTTTTCAGATATAGCATGCATGAGTATCAAGGATAGATGTAAGGCATATTAGAGAACAGACAAAAGCATTAGAGAGCAGTAAACATATCAGTCAAATTTCTTACAATGCATTCCAGCTTATATGTTTACTTATCCATTGCCTCCTTTTGATGCAAGGAAGTGGAGTTTAAATGATGTAGCCATTAAAATGTCATTTCCGCTCCTTGCTTCGAGGTGAATCTGCAAATTAATCTTTTGTTTTTGGTACCCAAATTTCTTTGGGTCCGCCTGGGTCATGAGTTCCTTTTTGAACCCATTTCATTTTTACTCCATGAACAAGATTTTTCTTATAAAAGCATGAGTAAGATTTGTGTCCTTTTAGTCCACAATAAAAATAAGTGCAAGTTGGACTATTTGACATCTTTACAGAAACAAAGAAGCTTTTAGAATGCTTTTGGTTTGATTTCCTTTTAGAAACAAGACCAACTTTGTTAAACCTTCTTCTTTGTTTCAAAACTGAGGTATTTAAAATTTCTCTACCTTGAGAAAATTTTGCAAGTGTGTTTTTAAGATTATTATTTTTCTTTTTCAAAGAATCACACTTGGTACAAAAGCAATTTTTGTTGGTAGAGATATTTGCTTTTAAAATCAAATTCTCTTCTTGCAAAGTTTTGTTTTGATTTTCAAAAACAAAATTCTCTTCCTTGGAAATAGAAAATTCATTTTTCAATGTTTTCAACTCATTTTCAAGAGAAGAGTTTTTCTGTTTTGAAACATTTAGTTTCTTTGCAAGTATTAGAGATTCTTCATGTAAATCATCAAAGGCATCTTGTAATTTTTCAAAAGAGTAGTCAAATGAATTTACCTCATCTTTATCTCTGGCCACAAGACAAGTGTTGGCTTCTTCATTTGTGTTCTCCTCATCAGAATTGCTATTTCCCCAAATGGACGATAGGTAAGCTTTCTTTGATGATTCAGCTTTTGGTTGTGATTTTTCTTTTTCTCCTTTTTCTTTTTCTTCTATCTCCTTGGTGATTTGAGATTTTCCTGTAAGTTCAACACCAAGAGCTTGCAAATGATTAAGCACAAGTTGTATCTCATTAATGGTTTTGCAATTGTTCATTTGAGCAATTTCAAGTTCATTAATGAAACTTCTATACCTTAATTCCTCAGCAATAAGATCTTCCTCATGTGCAACTTCAAGAATTTCCCACATTTCTTTTGCAGTTGCACAGTTGGAGATTTTCAAAAATTCATCTTGACTCAATGCACAAGAAATAATTAATTTTGCCTTAGCATTGAGTTGCATTAAACTTCTTTCAGCATCATTCCATTCACTCTTTGGTTTTGGAATGTATTTTCCTTGTTCTTCCTTGACAGGCATATCAAAACCATTTTCTATAACTTCCCAGAGTTTATGGTCTACTGAAATTAAAAACATTTTCATTTCATACTTCCAATATTGAAAATGATTAGCATCAAAAACTGGAGGTTCTGTGAAAGAACAATTTTTAGAAATAAACCACTCACTAGATCCAACCATGTTTACTCTTAGACGGTTAAGTCTCAAATCAAGAGCCCAAGCTCTGATACCAATTGAAAGAAATGGTTGGATCCCAAGAGGGGGGGTGAATTGGGTTTTATAAAAATTTTCACAAAATTTAATTGGAAGTTAAAATGATTTTCTGAAATTGGATAATGTTAAAGATAATAATTTAATTCAGAAAATCAAAATGTTTATCAAGATGAATAATTTTATAGTGCAAGGAATTAAGGAGCAAATATAAATCTACACAAATTAATTAATACTTGAGGTAGAAATTAAATATAAACGCAAAGCATTAATTAATTAACTTCAAATGTAAATAGAGTAGGGATAGAGAAAGCAAACTCAGAGATTTATACTGGTTCGGCTAATCCCAAGCATACATCCAGTCCTCAAGAGACCACTTGAGTATTTCCACTATAATTGCAAGTTTAATCCGGGTACTTGCAAACCACTACAACATACTTTTCTCCCTCAAGGGTGTTTCTCCCCCTTACAACGTGTTTTCTCTCAAACACTAACTCAAGGAACCAATCCTTGAGAAACTAAATTTAAAGGCTTAAGGAAAATAATGGTAAACACTCTCAAAGTGTAGATAACGCAGAAATTAAGCTCAGAATATTTCTCTAGCAATTTAGAGAGAATGAACTCAAGAAAATATGAGAAATGAACAATTGAAGCTTGATTCAAATGGTGTTGTGAAGTCCCCTTTATATAGTGAAACCTTGCTGCTTCAGTGACTGCTTTAGTCAGAATTGCTACAGTAAGCTTCATCATCATTTTTCAACCTTTCTACAACAACCAAAAAAACTTTATCAACCTTTTTCAACAATCAATATTCTTTTTCAAATTTGCTACAGTAAAAAGTATTCTTTTTCAAAGTTTATTACAACAACCAATAAACTTTATCATACTTTTTCAACAATCAAATTCATTTTTCAAAAGTGCTACAGTAAAAGGTATTCTTTTTCAAATTATATTACAACACCCAATAAACTTTATCATACTTTTTCAACAATCAAATTTCTTTTTCAAAAGTGCTACAGTAAAAGATATTCTTTTTTAAATTATATTACAACACCCAATAAACTTTATCATACTTTTTCAACAATCAAATTTCTTTTTCAAAAGTGCTACAGTAAAAGATATTCTTTTTCAAATTATATTACAACACCCAATAAACTTTATCAAAAATCAATTTATATTACTATATATAAATATATAAAGCATTAAATATATTTGGGCCAAGAAAAATTGAATCATGCATTTGGGCCAATAAGATTAAATCATACATTTGGGCCAAGAAAATTAAATCATACTATTTGGGCCAAGAAAGATTAAATCATACATTGGGCCAAGAAGATTAAATCATACATTGGGCCAAGAAGATTAAATCATACTATAATTCTCACATATTTGTCATCATCAAAACTTATAGCATAATACATTAGGGCTAACACAAGTCTCATCACAATATAACTCATACTACTTTCCATACTTAATCACAAATTCATCAACGTGTATACAACCATTCACTGTTCACAGAATTTATCTTTAAAATCACATCTCAAACATAGAAGCTCATTTGTATTTACAAGTCCTCACAATGGTATTCGTGTCTTCTTCACGCAACATTCATATAATGGTGTTTATATATAGATATATCCATATCAATCTGTTTGAGAACACAATTCTTTAATTATAGAAAGTGCGCATGAATGTAACTTACGCAAGAAAATCTTAAATCATAATGAATATCAATATATAAGTTAACCATCACTGCCTTCACACTAAGATACACTACATGCTCTCACTATGATGCCAAGAACTTTAAAGAAAAGATTTAGTCATAGGAAGTATAAATCCCACTCACCTTAACTCCGAGCCAAAGTTTCTATACTTCAAATCGGAGAAGGACACCAAAAATCTTATTGAAGGCCTAGAGAACAAGTAAAGCAAGAAACAACACTAAATTAGAACAAAGATTACCAAATTCTCAACCATGTTCTGTTTTGAGGTCACTTTTAGGTCTAAATTTTTAGAAAATTACTGGTATTAATCTGTGGCTCCAAAAATCGTGAAATTTGACATAGAACCATATTTATATGTTAGCAAGCTAGGGTAAAATTTTCAGATTAAAATTCTATCGTTTGGACCCTCTAAAGATCTTATTCGTGACCATAGGTCAGACTTGTCTTATTTTCAACAAGTTGCTGTTCCATGATTTTTTTGACCTAGTTAACCATTTCCAAATGAAATGAAATTTTCCAGATCATAAGTTTCATATCTTAACTAAGTGTCATAAAAGTTTCAGATTAAAACAAGGTCTTTGGCCCCTGGAACAGAGCTAACTTCCAACTTGCCCAAATTTGCTTCTGCACAGAGTATGATTCTATTCTTGAGTTAGTTCACCAAGCTGAAATCGTCTAAAATCTTTAAAACTTTTCAGTTTGATTAAGTAAGATTTTAAAAGTCCCTCATATAAATTTCAAGATTTAAAAGCTTCATTTGTTCACCCAAAATTCACAAAATCAGTAACATGACAAATCAGCCATGTTTTCTGCAGTTTCATGTTTTCTTTCTCAGCTCAGTCCCTATCTGCTATGTATTCTCGGTTTAGCTCATCAATTCAATCCTATGATTGAATTTAACCAAGATTATACCATGTTCAATTACCTTCATCCATGTCAAGGACGAAAAGGATTTCTTTATGGAAGAACAATAACAGATTTCCTTCCATATAATTTAGTTACTCTGTTTTACTAAAATTCCTTTTTTTTTCCTCTCGGTTTCTGCTGTCTGATGCAGCACTTTAATTTTGATTTTTAATCAGATTATGACTTATTCAATTACCTTTACCAACATACAAGATGAGAGGAATATCTTATGAAGAGAACAAAATAAAATTTTACCTTTCATCATCCGTTGCTCTAGTTTTCAGTTTCAGCTTCCAATTCTATGTTTCAAGTTTAGAAAACAGAGCATGGCTAAGGGACTTCCTCTCTCTCTCTTTCCCTTAGGTTTGTTCACGTGGATGGAAAGAAGAGTCATAGAAATAGGGAAGAATTCGCAGAAATTATCCAGAATCTCTCACTCTTTTCCTCACTCTCGGTTTCTCTATTCTCCCAAGCCAAATGACCGAAAAAATAGGGGTGTGTGTTTCATCTAGAGGCTTCAAGAGATCAGGGGAAATGGGACACATGGCATCATCCCCAAGTGCCACATCTCCCCTTTTGATAAAATTATACAACATAATATTCTTTAAATTAACTTTTCAAACAGGTCCTTTACAATTTTATAAAAATTCTAAAAAACTAATCTTTTACCATTTTTAACTTCACCTATCCAATTTAACTAACTGTCCAACCAAAAAAAATAATAATTTTTTTTGCTATTAAATCCTCCAAATATTTAAATTTTGAAATCTTGTTCCTCAAAAATTGTCTTTTTAAATTTAAAAAGTCTATCATACTTATTTAAAAACTTGAGATATTACATTTGGTTTGGGCGAGACGCGCACAGCGGAGGGTTTGCTTCGGGGGAGACGAGCACACCAAAGGAGATGAGGTCGGAGGAGACATGTACGCTGGAGATGACGAGGTCAAAGCGAGACGACGCCAAATGGAGACTCAGATTCGAGGGCCAAAAGCAAGAAGCAAAAAGCAAGAACAGAAGAAGACAAGGCAATCACATGGAAGAAGAAGATAAGAAGAAAAAGAAAAGAAAAGAGAGGCTGGAGGAATGATATGTGATGTGTCTTTTTAGGTTGATGCGTCATTATCCCAATTGATGATGACGTAAATTTTTAGTTGATGTCTTTATTCTAGTTGGTGTCACGTGTTATGGTCAAAGTGTTGACTAACTTATGAGTAATCCCGAGAATTAAATTCATGACTTTTAAAACTATAGGAATTAAAATCATTGCTTTAAAGTGTAGGGACTAAATTCATTCTTAGATAAAACTATAGGGACTGAAGTATATTTTAACCTAAAAAATAATAATGTATTTAATAAAATAGTAAATATTGTGATTGCATAAAACTGTTTACTCATACCAATTCATAGTCAAATATACAAATCTAAATGCAAGCCAGAAAGTGTTCGTTTGTTACACATTTCAACAAAAAAAAAAGAAAAAAAATAAAGAAACCAATGGATTCAATAATCCACTTGCTTACTGGCGTTAGCATAGACTGGGAGATATTCCATAAAGTATGTGATTGATTTTGACCAAAACACAAAAACAAAATAAATCAATTTGGACGATTGGAAAAGACCATGGGATGCTCATATTACAAATGAAAACCAAGAAAATCGGTAATCTCGACATAATTCACCTCTAAAACTTTATTGACAAAGTAATTTGTGCCTGTTATTTGTTGTTGTTCTGCTTGGTCGGTGCGACCCAGTGACTAATTTACTTAGCCAAGCAGAGGAGACTAGACTCAATCTAACTTATCTTTAGATCTTTAGTTGAAGACTTGAACTCTTCTATGTCATGACCACGCTCCTTTTTGTTATACTGGGAAATCTGACTTTCCATCCATAACAATATCTTAAATTTCATAACAGGAATTTTCAAGATCCTGATATGGTGGAGTCACTTTGCAAATTCTTTACATGTATGTTCTACATCTGAATTTTGATTTATGTTTGCTAATAGAACCTCCCCATAGTTGGTTCCTGAAATGCACGGACTTGGATTTTCAAGTCCAATTTTAGGTCTTTGTTATATTTTTTGCAATTAGTACCAAAACTTAAATGATACATTACACAACCATAGTCATCTATTTTAAATTGCATAATTATGGTTGAAAAAAATACAAATTGCATGTAATTATTTATTTATTTTTTTCAATTGTGGTGGTTGAATTCAGAATGAATGGCTGGCAATAATATTAAGCAAATTTAAATTTGAAATAAAAGTTAATTGATTTAAATAATTTGATAATAATTCAGTAACTGTATAAATGTAACTTGACTAAAACAAAGGTTTAAGACTAAAACAAAAAAAGTGGATGACAGGATCGTCGCAATGGGGACTGGGGAGGAACGCCAATCATGCAGAATCAAATGACGACGAAATTACAAAATTAGTGTTGTCGTTGTCAAGCTGTGTCATCAATTTCCTCACCAGCTAAGATCTGCATTTAATACTTTAAAAATATAGTCAAATTTTTTCCTAAAAAACAAAATATTTTGCAACAACATCAGGTTTTCTTGCAGGCTCCCTTTCAAATGTCCCTTTTCCACAACATTACTAAAATATTAATATTACATTTTTAAAAAAATAGCATACCATAAAGTCAATACCTTAATGAGTTAACAGTATTTTATGACCTTTGGATGATTATCCCAGAATTGCCGCTATTGCTCTTGTCACCGCACGATTTTTCCCTCTCAATTATTTTTTTTTTCAATTTTGCTTATAATATTACCATTTGTTTCCAATTTTACAGATATTCATGCTAGGAAATCAAATATTTGTTTGATTTATGAAAATATTTCTTATTTTTATTTTTAGTCTTTTTTTTGAAATATTAAAAATATTTTTTGATATTTTATTTTTGAGTCTATTTTAAAAAATATTAAACTTAACCAAATACATTTTTTAATTTTTTTTATTTTTAATAAAAATAAAAAAATCGAAACGGAACAAGCCTCATATTTTTTCCAATCCTAACAGCGTAGTTTATTGATATTTTATTTAAAATATATTTGTATAATCTTGAAGTCTTTAATAATTAATTTTTAAATTATGTAATAGTATTTATATGAATTATTGTATAAATAAGTAGAAATGTTAAAGTGAGAGAATAAAATATTATTTATATTTATTACTATCTCTTATTATTTTTAAAATGGAAAAATTATAATTTCATGTTACACTTAAATAATTATTTAAAATTATGTTAAGAAATGAAAAGTAACATAAAATTTAATTCAGGTAACAAACAGTTTTTACTATTTAATTTGACATTAATGTGTAAAGCCCGTTATGCGTAGACTAGGAAACAATATAATAATATTATGTTTAGCATAAATTTTATTCTACATTTATTTATATCATGATGGATACTTTATATGTTTGTTATACTTGATTTTACAAGGAGCACACATAATATATTATATAAATTAAATATATTAATTAATCCAAAATAGCTGTTTTCGTCTAAAGTGCTAGCTATTTTAGATGGCAACAAAACGTACTATCCAATATAATAATTTTTTTTAAAGAATGGTTTATATATTATAGAAGACAACTATGTCTATCATAATATACCGTAAACTTATTATTCAATAAACTAGTGATTGTTTTTTCAATTAGGATAAAACAAAAGGTTTAAAAAGACTTCAATTTTAAAAGAGTATCCAACTTTTGGAACAAATAAGGGTCTGTTTGGTTTGTGAAAACATTTCTTATTTTCATTTTTAATCTTCATTTTTTGAAACACTGAAAACATCTTTTTTGTGTTTTTAGATTTAGGCTTATTTTAAGAAATGTTTTCAAGAAAACGTTTTCAATTAACTCAATCAAACACATTTTTAAGTTCATTTTCTATTTTCAGTGAAAATAAAAATAAGAAATGCCCAAACCAAACAGGCCCTAAATTTTCAAACTTGTAATTACAAAATATTGTCAATCGTGAAAATTTTTCCGAGACAAAATAAAATGAATTTGAGAGTTTTTTACTGCTAACGTCACTTTTTTTTTGTTTTACAATTTAATTTAGTGGATAACAAACTAGTGTTAGGCATAATGAAAAGTAATTGTGTTCAAAATTAAATTGAATTAAATTGATTAAAATTGAAAAAATGAGTTTTAAATTAATTTTTAAAATATTTTTTTAATTAATTTGGTTCAGTTCTTGATTTAATTTGATTAAAATTAAATTGAATTAAACTAATTTTATATAAAAAATTATAGTATATATAATATTATATGTATATATTTTTATACAAAAAAAATTATTTTATATATTTTTAATTAATTTGATTACATATGTGTTATTAAAATTATAAATTATAAATTATTGTAAACAAAACTATCAAACAAAAATCAAATTAAATTACTTAAAAATAAATTAAATTGTTCAAAAATTAAAATTGAAAAGTTTGATTTAGTTTGATTAAAGTTCAAAATTTATAAACACTGCAATGGAAAAATGAATTAAATTAGACGTGTAACTAAATTTTGATGATCAAATATATTGTTTATCAATTTTTGGTTCATTAAAACTATTTAGAAAAAATATCAAGGCATTTAATTATTAAATTTTGTTTTTTAGTATGACAAAAGAAGATAAAAACCAAAAAATCGCATAAAAGAGGGGTTTCAATCTGAGTAAAATCGTGACAAAAACACCTGTAAGATTTGGCATTTTGGCTTTGTCTTTAAGAACAAACAACGTAGTATTATTTTTTAGCTTCCTTAGAGTAAACATCTTAGCTTTAATAAAAAAAAATTACAAATTAACAATTTAGCCCTTAAACATTAGAGTAAATTATTGATACCGTCACATAGAAGTCTAATATTACCTTCATTTAATTTTTTTAAAAATAATTTCAATTTAATTATTTAAAAAATTAATTATTTTAGTTTTTCTTTGTATCTAAGTAACAACTAAAGTAATGTTTGATAACAAAAACAAAAAAAAAAATAAAACGACAATAAATTTGACAATTTAGGAATAGATGTAATTTTTGAAAGATTAATTGAGATTATTAATTTTTTAAAATTTAAATTAAAAAATCATAATATTTTTAGAAGTAATTTATTTTATAAATTGTTTTTTAATTGATTATCTATTTTTTTAATTTATCCTTAATTTTCTTCAAAAAACAAAACATATTTTTGAGAAGTGTTTTAAACTTTGATAGTGACATATAATTCAACTACTCCATATCATTTTAACGGCTGGAATAATTTCAGCGATGTTAATTTATTGAGAGAAAGGAAAGAAACTTTCCTTTTCATTCAGACGTAGGAGCTTCCGAGACGGCAGTAGCAGCAGTTTCTGTGTTTCTGTTTATATTCAGCATTCATACTTGAATACTTCATAGTCACTCACACTGGCAAATCCTTCCTTAATTAGTGCCACAAAGAAAGTTCAGTTTAGTCCCCACATACGCGTCAAAACGTTAATTACATCTGCTTAATTTCACGTGCTCCCTTTTGTGTTTTTCTTTTTCAACGACAAAGAAAGCTAGTGCATCTCAGCTACCCGTTCTACATCCCCATACCATAACTGCTTCATCGAGAAACACACAGAATGGAATCATTCTAATTCGGCCCTTTTTATTTCTTTATTTATTATAATCTTAGAACTGCTTCAACTGCACCGCCAACCCGCGTGGTTCAAAATTCACATAAATGCGACAGCTTGTGAAGATTTCTTCGTCGTTTACAGACAGATAAGCCCATTTGGGATGAGATGAAGCTTGCTTCTTTGTCGTTTTCCGGAGAATCCCAGTTCCCAGATGATTTGAAAGATTGAAATTTTGTTTCTGGGAACCCAAATTTCAGTCTGTTTCAGCGCTTCTTTGTGGTTGTGCTCTTTGCCCATGGCTATCTCAAAGTTCGAAATGTTGCTTTTTTGTCTGTTCTTTTTGGTTACCTCTGGAGGTTTGGCTATGGCGTCGAGCAGCAGCGGTAGGGAACTTGATCAGACACCAACGTGGGCTGTTGCAGTTATCTGTACTGTTTTCATCCTAATATCCATAACTCTGGAAAAGAGTATTCACAAAGTAGGAACGGTATGTTATGAATGAAACCTTCGTAGTTAGTACTTAGTACTATGGCTTTGCTTTTGCGTTTCTCTATGATTGAACTGTTTCTCTTACATGGATTTTCTTCCTCTCTTCAACACAGTGGTTAAACGTTATAGATTGTCATTTCTCACTCTCCATTTGGTCTGGAAAAAAGTTTTTTTCTTTAATGCTCTGTTTTTTCCGTCAATTCTAGTCTCAGATTTACTCTGTTTTCCCCTTGCTGAGTCTACGAATTAGCTATGATATTATGTGCATTTTAGTTCTGTGTTTGCTCTATTATTTTCCTAGAGATTTTCTGTTTGAAAAGATTCATCCCACTTAACTCCGAATTACCAGACATTCCCCATTAACGTGGTTCTCGTGTTTTGGGAAGATCGATTTTTATTTTTATTTATTTTTAATCTTTTTGGCTTTTAGCGATAGTGGCAGGCTATCAGCTTTGGGTACTGGACCCCCCGGTATCCATCGGCTGTAAGTAACTTTAAAAATAGAAAATTCATCGCCAGGCGATCGGATAGTTGGGGATGGCCACTGGTGGTTCCATTACTGGAGCCAACCAGTGCCCGGCACGTTTATCAAATGTTTCAAACTCTGATGCAAAACTTGAAATCATGGAAATGTACTAAGTTGAGGGGTTGGTCGACAGTGCGTGTTTGGAAGTCAGGGAAACCTATGTTTGGAGCAAACCAAGGTTTGGATAAAATTAATTTTGCAAAACCATGATTTTAAACTCTGAACTAAACATTATTTAGTTACTGTCAAACCTTGATTTTGAAATTTCCCACTAGTTTTCCAAACAAGCACATACGTATCTGGGTTCGTTGCATGTATGCTTACTAGGACTTCCTTATGAACTGTGTTCCTTACCTGAAAAAAAAGGAGAAATTGTCTTTCAGTGGCTTGGGGAAAAGAACAAGAAAGCCCTGCTTGAAGCTCTGCAAAAGGTCAAAGCTGGTAAGAGTTTAGCTAAGGATTACTAGTTATGATTTTTATTGAACTTTCTTCAGATAGTTGATTTTTTTTTTCCCCTTCTTAATTGTCTTTGCATGTTTTTGAGCTTTCTTTGAAAGAAAACAATACATGTTTGAATTTTATATGTATTTTTTTTTTTGGCAGAGCTGATGATTTTAGGTTTCATTTCACTGCTCCTGACTTTTGGACAGAGCTACATTGTCAGAATATGTATTCCTGCAAAGCTTGCAGACCAAATGTTGCCATGTCCATATAATGGTACCAAAGACTCATCTAGCAGCGACGATGACGAGGGGCATCGTCGGAAACTTCTGTCTCATGAACGTAGATATTTAGCAGCTGATTCTGAAACTTACCAATGCAAGAAGGTAACTATAGTTCCACTCTTGATTTTTAAGAACTAATTGAGTTGTTTAACTGACATAGGCAACCACTGAAGAATAAACTGATTCTGGTTTGCCTTAGTAAGAAGTTTAGACTGGTATAGTGTTATCTTGCATTGTTCATTATTGATGATCTTTAGACATTGTCTGTTACCCTCAGATTAACATTTTTGTACTTAGTCCATCAAGTTTTGTCGGTTTCTTGAGCTTGAAAATGAGCCTTCATAGAAAGCAAATAAGCTATTTATCCTCTGTTATTTTCGTGTCTTCTCTTTTGTCACATTGACCTATTTACTTTCCTGTTATATCAGTTCAATATTAAAACTTTGCTTCTTCAAAGCAGACCTTATGATTTGCATATGATGCGATGCTAATCTAATTCTGTTGATAATAGGAATATGAGCCACTTATATCTGTCGATGGATTGCACCAGTTACACATCCTTATTTTCTTCTTAGCAGTCTTCCACGTGTTATACAGTGCTGTTACGATGCTTCTTGGGAGACTAAAGGTTCGCTTGTTAGTTGTTACCTATTTTGTTATACATACTTAAATTGTCTGTGCATACTGGGGAATCTACCTGGCACCTTTTGACTTCTCATCTCTTGAAAGCCGATCTGGAAAATTTTTACTTTTATAGTCATGAGATAACTTATGTCTTCATGTAATGAGCCTTAACGTTGAGTCAATGTCAAACACAGTTATAGTTTACCACGAAAGCATTTTAGTCTAGAGAGTAGCCACTAAATGAAATGATGGCAAGAGAAATTGAATATAATTACAGAATGATGTTCATTTAAATGTTTCTTTGTGCAGATTCGTGGCTGGAAAGCATGGGAGGAGGAGACTTCATCCCATGGCTACGAGTTTTCCTATGGTATAATGTTTTTTCTTGTTCTAGTGTTAAAATAGTTTTGAGTTGCTCCATTAAATTCACCAATTTCTGTTTTGAGATGCTACTGTGTGTAATCTCGTCTCTGTATTGCAAATTTGTGTTTGCAGATCCTTCAAGGTTCAGGCTTACTCATGAAACCTCATTTGTGAGAGCTCATTCCAGTTCTTGGACTAGGATTCCGTTCGTCTTCTATATTGTAAGATCCATTTCATAAACCTGCTATTCATTCACTCTATTTGCTTATTTGAGCTAGAGGATTCAATTTCATAGCCATGACAGAGGCAGAAGTGTTGATGGCTTTTGTTGGAACCATCATAGACATTTAATGTAGTTTCCAATTTCAGGGCTGCTTCTTTAGGCAGTTTTTTCGGTCTGTGGCTAAGGCTGACTACCTGACCTTGCGCAATGGATTCATCACTGTAAGTCCTTTACTTGATGGAGTATGTTCTTTCAACATCCTCTTTTTTTTTTTTTTTTTACATGTCTTTTCTGACAATGCATTATGTATAGGTCCACCTATCTCCTGGAAGTAAATTTAACTTCCAAAAGTATATCAAAAGATCATTGGAAGATGACTTCAAGGTAGTTATGGGAGTAAGGTAAAAGTTCTTCTACATAATGTGTTTTGTATTATTATATTGTTATATTCATACGTAGAGGTACTTGTTATAACTAATTTGGAGTATGTCGTGCCTTTCTCGTGCTCACTCTGCTGCACTATGTCGTTGGCAGTCCCGTCTTGTGGGCATCAGTTGTATTTTTCGTACTCCTGAATGTTAACGGTACGAAACTATTTTCTTGTTTTTATTTCTTCAAGTTAAATACTCAATTGAAGAATGACTGTTTATTTTACATAATTTCCAGGATGGCATACATTATTTTGGGCATCCTTGCTTCCTGTGTTTGTAAGTACTATATTATCTGTATAAAATTTGCATATCTGTTGAGATACACAATTAATAACACATTTCAATTGGTTGCAGATAATATTGGCTGTTGGAACAAAACTTCAAGCGGTATTGACACAGATGGCTCTTGAAATCACAGAAAAGCATGCTGTTGTCCAAGGGATGCCTCTGGTTCAAGGCTCGGACAAATATTTTTGGTTCGGTCAGCCCCAGTTTGTTCTATATCTTATCCACTTTGCTTTGTTCCAGGTAAACAAACAATGGGCTTCCTTTGAGCAGAACAGAATATATAACAAAATGTGTCTTATTTATGGAACAGAAGAATGCTGTAAAACTGTTTTGAGACTTAAAAAGTTTAATGCTGAGTTACCTCGAGAAAAATGAGCATTGCTTATTACATAAAGAACAATTCCTCTATATTTGGCGGCAGAAAATGTAGAGTGAAATTGAAATTTCAGTTGTCCGATTATCAAATAGACAGTTAGGATTGAATGGATAAAATTGGAAATAACTTTTTTTTTTAATCGAATTCATTTAATCTTGACCATCCATTTGATTATCGAACGGCTGAGATTTCGTTCTCACTTACATTGCTTCTAGGTCACAGCAGACAGTGTATCTAACATCGAAAACTTGATTTTGTCTATTGTGTCAAATTCCTACCTTCAAGGTTCATCCCAAAAACATAATTTGTGGTCATCTGAGCATACAAATATATGAACTTACAGAACTAATCCTTCTGATTCTAGTCAGTAACTGACTGTATTTCTTATACTTGCAGAATGCATTCCAAATCACATATTTCTTCTGGATATGGGTAATGAACTATCTTCGCTATCCTTAATCTCGAATCTTGGATAAGCCCTTTTGTTGTCTTGTCTATTTTACACTGTGTCCGGTGCCCAAATAAGAAATGATTTTATTATTATTATTATTATTATTGGCAGTATTGTTTTGGGCTGAAAAATTGCTTCCATGCCGACTACAAGATTGCAATTTTCAAAGTAGCTTTAGGGTAAGCCTTTGCTCATTCAATCTCGTAGTAAAATGACCTGTCAAAATATGATTTTCATTTCATTTTCTTAATATAACTGGTGCCCTCTGATTGAAGTTTCTGGAAGTACCGTAATGTAATGTGATGAATTTCCATGGGTTTTGCAGGATTGGGTTGTTATGCCTCTGCAGCTACATCACCCTTCCATTACATGCTCTTGTAACTCAGGTAAACTACATCTATAAATATATACAGACACGTTTTATATAAGTATTTTGCATCAATAAGTAACCTTGCATAAATTTATAATTTAACTGTTGGAACTGCAAGCTGATATCATGGTAAACAATCACAGATGGGTTCGAGGATGAAGAAATCGATATTTGATGAGCAAACATCCAAGGCAATAAAGAAATGGCATGCTGCTGTGAAGAAGAAGAAAGGAGAGAAATTAGGAAAGTCCTCCTCCATCAGAAATCTGGGAGGGAGCACCACTGGTTCCACAAAGCCATCCTCTGGACCTGCACTACACCGTTTCAAAACTACGGGTCACTCAACACGCTCCTCAACTCTTGTGGTAGATAAAGATGGATCCGATCTCGAAGCCATGCCCTTGGCTCCACTGTCATCCACAAATGAGTTGGCTGTCATGGTGGATCATGATGAGCAACAAGCAGAAGAAAATGAATCCTACCTTGCAGAGGAAACCTCCAAAGAAGGTGACATAACATTTGTCAAAGCCTGAACCCCTTGAAGGAACCATGAAATAGCTTATATTTTTGTTTATATCTCTCAAGGTAGTGTTATTCTGAGTTCAGTTTTGTAAATTGAGAGAACCTTGTTCAAAATCACTTGCTAGTAATGGAAACTTTACTGCTTGGCCTAAATGGAAACCATGTGCACTCCATTGCTTGTGATTGGCTGTGTTTCACACATTGATTGAACATATTTTTGAAAGTTAAATAATTTTGCAGAATTGCCCTAAACGGGTCAAATCTTTTCAAGGAAAAAAGCGATACTTTTGGGACTGAAGCCACGTAAGATCCATGTGCAACCTTGGGCTTTTGTGTGTTTTTAGCAATATCAGTGCATGGTTGGTATACAGATACATCACATGTGAAAGCCTGCTTTTCACGGTAAGACCTACGTGAGCTTCTTTTAGAAGAACTCTAAGACCAGCAAGAGTTATGGTTTGACTGAAACTCCACTCAAAGTTATCGAAGTTCAATGGTTCTGTCGTTGAGACTTGAGAAGCTACTAGAATTATGTGAGTTCCAGAAATTGAAGGGGTAAAAAGGTCACTTTTGCATGAAATGATGTTCCTCTTTAAGGTCTATAACAGCCAAACCGGACCTCCTTAAAGGATATTGATGGCAAATTGTCGTTTTGTTTTGTTCCCACAAGCGTACCTACCTTCGTTCCAGTTTCATTTCTTTGACAACACGACAAAAGGAGGAGGAAAAAAATAATAATAAAAGAAAGAAAAAAAAAATGTATGTAGGGCTTTTCACAACTGAGTCGGCAACTTGATGATAAGGCGTACAGAGGATGAGACTACGCAGTGGGAGTGCAGGCTTGATGTTGAGAGTGAATTAATTGAACGACGTGTATCTCAAGTGATAATTAATGAGCTTTGGCTTAATTTCTTTGAATTTTTTATTTGTTGACTAGGTCTTGTGATGAAGAATTGAAGATCTAGATATTTTTATATCTTGGATGCTACTTTTTTATGACACTAAGTAGAAATAAGAGAAAATAGTTATACTTAAGAGACTTTTTTTTTTGGGAACTACTAATATTTAAGAACTTAATGGTTTTTGATTAAATTGGTTCAAGTTAAATTGCATTGTAGAAGTTTAAAATTCTCTTGGGATTTTTTACTTAATGAAAAATTTTGAACATGACACTTTACTTAAAAAGAAATAAGCATCAAATCACTTAAATTAATTAATATTAGTATATTATGAGACTTTGAACTTATGAAAAAAATGAAAAAAAAAAATCCTTGAACTTTATGTCTTTTGAAAATAGGCCTTTGAACTTTCAATTTTTAAATTTTAAATTTTCAATTTTATTCAGATTCTCTCTGATAGTAATACCTCTCTTGCCATATTAGACTCACTACATACTAAATATTTTGTTATTTTAAACTCCTTAGCCATTGAATTTGACATATAAGGGTTTTATAGTGACAAAAAAGAAAATATTATATGAAAATTTTTATAGCACACAAATCTTTTTCTCAAGCATCTCATGGCCTTAGTATACTCACATTCTACAATAAGTATTTAACTTACACCTTTTAATCTTTAAAAATTTTAACGAAATCAAATACAGATTTAAAGTGTATTTGACAAAATATTTTTACGCTCCTTGTGTAAGGTGTGGATTACCATCCCAAGCAGAGGATCCACACCCCCTTGTGTTGGCTTACCATCCACTTTCTCTTTGTTTTCCAGGTAACGGGTCTATTAGACCCAAAAAGGAGAGTGAGAAAAAGGGAGAGGGGGGGGGGGGGTTAGGGGACACATGGGAGGGCACACAGAATGGGAAAACGACGGCGTTTGTGCAGAGTGAGCATGGGAATGCTGCACAGAGAAAAACATGGAGGAGAGGGGGGGTCTGGTTTGGCTTTAATCTCTATCAATCATTGATTCTGGATCTGCGCGACGCAACGTAACCATTGTTTCATAGAACCATTGGGACCCCCTTCCTGTTCCTATTGTGCCACGTACACAACACCAGCACATGCTCATTTCCCTCCTCGACCCCACTTTTAAAGTTTAAATCCCCACTCTGCTTTACTTACAGTCAATTCTCACTTCTGTCTTCTCTCCTTCTCACTACCATGCACCTTCGTTATTTTATTGGATTCGTCGTAGATATATTATAGATCAGTATTACGCGTACGATGTACCCTTTTGGGACATTTCTCCATTGTGGGCTATTCTCAAAAGTTGTTCCTTTTTTATTTTGTTTTTCGTACAACTGGGGATGCAATTTGGGGCTTAAGAGATGATGGGGGTTAAATTCGGCTTAAGATGGGACGTCTTGTGGCTCTAACCAAACATTAATTGTATTGCTTAAGGTGAAAGATTAGCCACTGCTTTGCATAAAGGCCTATGCTTTGAAGCTCCATTAATAAGAACTTTATGATTCTCTTTCCCACTAAGTGTCACTTGAATAAGCAACCTCCGTACAAGGACGAAATTGAAAAAGCAAAACATAAGTAAAACACACAAATTAGCTTGAACTTTTGTGAAGCAAGCTAAATCAAATGATTTATTTTTATTTTTTTTAAGAGAATAAATGAACGATTTACTCTCTCAAACACCTTTTTCTCACATGGTTTCTAATAAGTGTTTCAAAACAATTTTCAAATTAACGCATTAGTTAAATAAAGTTTTTCTAATTAATTAAATAAAACTTTACATAAGTGTAACTCATGATTTGAACTTAGATGGTAATTTCACAAAGTTGAGTAACAGTGAAAACAAAGTAAGTTTAAATCTTGAGTTAGGAGTCACATGGGCTCCCAATTATCAATAGAGGGAATGGCTAAATTGAAAAAAAAAAAGAAAAGAAAAGGAGAGAATCTTTTAGACAGTAAACTATTAATTTCCTAAAAATGGGGATTCTCTATTTTATGGTAGACAAATGTGAGTATAATTTTGAAAAAAAAAAGAAAAAAAACTTCTATTTTTTGACATTAGTGTGAGATTTAACCTTTTATTAAAGAGTGTACAAATTCTGAATAAATAGAAAATGCTAAATGTTGATAAAAACAAGAAAGAGGGAAAAGGAAGGGGGGGAGGGGGATTAACTTTTTCCTGCATGCAGGGAATTTGTAAAAATGGGGGCAAAACCATGGGCCATTGAAGGCATATGATTAACAATCCATGGCTTGCTTCTGTTTTATTCCAAGAAGCAGGAAATAAAGTAAAAAAGCAAAAGGGCCAACTTGCTATTCTTGGTCTTATTATTTTACATTATCTCCAAACCTACTTGTGGTATTAAACCCCTACCATCTTGATCTCACAAATCCTCCCCATACTTTTTAACCCTTTTCTCCCACTGTTGGCTTTGCGTCATTCACTCAGTTCTAAATTTCAATTAGTCCTTCAGATTTCAGAATCCTATCTTTGATTTTATTTGCTGCCCTTCATATCTGCTTCTTGGTTTTGAGTCACGCCCTCCACCTTCCACTTTTATATTTTCCTTAATTATATAATAACCCCTTGTTTTCCCTATACCTTTCATTTCATTTACAGTCTTTTTATGGGTTTTCTCATCAAAAACTTTAGTGAAAATTAGTAACTTGTCTCCAAAGACAAACAATATATTTAGGTTTTTATAGACCACTGAATCTCAAATTTAGTAAGTATTGTTTGACTTATCTTCTTACTTAAGAATCAAAACAATCTAGATGGTTGATGGGAAATTGGAGATAAACTCAAAGATCAAATCAGGGGAAGAAAAACCCAATGAATGAACTACTTTGCCAAAAATATAAAGGTAATTAGAAGGTTTAAAAAATCTTGAATAGGAAAAAACCAAAAAAGGGAACATGTTGGGCAAAGGCTTAGAGCTGTACTGAGTTTTGTCCCTTAGTCCTACCCACTTGCACTCAAAAGGGACCAACAATGCCCACAACCTACCTTCCCTGAACCAAACAGTTTAAACAAATGGCCAAGTTATGCATAGATAAACAGAGTTCTGTTCACATCAGCTTCATCTCTCTCTCTCTCTCTCTCTTCTTTTTGAGTCAGTGAGTCAAGTCTTCCTCTACTGAACCTTATCCTTAATATTCCATCCCACTATTGTCAAAGCTCAGTTCGCCTTTACAAATTCAAACCTTCTCTTAACTATAAGTACCTACCGCTCTTATTTAAGCTTCCTTACTTCTCCCTCAATCCCCAAATCCAACTCTCTCTATTTTCTCTCACTTCTCTTTTCTCACTCTATCCACTACTCGTCATGACTCGGACTCTGAGAATTCTTAATTCCGTGGACCACGGCACAGCTGCAGCGGCTCCGCCACCGGAGGCCGTTGCCATGGAATCGGACTTCGTGGTGATTCTCGCGGCTTTGCTCTGCGCTTTGATATGCGTGGTCGGCCTGATAGCCGTCGCGCGGTGCGCCTGGCTCCGGCGAGGCTCCGGCGCCGGGGGATCTCCCACGCAGGCTCTGGCGAACAAAGGTCTCAAGAAGAAGGTACTCCAATCGCTGCCGAAATTCAACTACGTCGACGAGAATCCGATCAAGTGGATGGCTACGTCGGAGTGCGCGATTTGCTTGGCGGAGTTCGCCGCCGGCGACGAGATCCGCGTTCTGCCTCAGTGCGGGCACGGTTTCCACGTCGCCTGCATCGACACGTGGCTTGGGTCTCACTCTTCGTGCCCTTCCTGTCGGCAGATTCTGGCGGTGGCGAGGTGCCAGAAGTGCGGCCAGTACCCGTCGGTTGGCGGCGGCGGATCTGCCGGAGCCACCAGTGGTTCTGTGAGTGAACCGGAGTTGAAGTCCAGAGAAGACGACAATGCTGCAGCCGTCGCCGCCGCCGCCGCGAATAATTGTAACACCAGCGGCGGTGTTAGCGCTGATACAGATCGTCACGACCACCACAGAGCCAATAATAATTTCTTGCCTTAAAAAAATATATATAATAGCTGTACTTTTTGTATGTATTTGTAGATTTTTTATAATTTTTTTGTACTTTTTCTTCACTCCCGAAGAAGAGAATGAAATTTGGGTCATTTTTCACCTGCTTCTCAGTTCTGACTCCCACTGATGATAATTCTGTCTCCCTCTCTCTCCTTCAAATTATCTTTTGACATTAAATATTGAATTAGTTAAAACGGTTTCAAAATTCAAAGCGTCAAAGAAAATTTTAAAAAAAAATTTCTAATGTTCTTGTCACCCTAAAATCAATAACTATAACCCACCGCCATGACAGGCTTCATCTGAAAAATATCCCAATTTTGTTTTTTTTTCTCTAAAAAGTATTTTAATATAAATAAGTCTGCCTTAAAATTGTAAAATAGAAATTAAAAAAAAATGGCATGTGACCCAGCCAAACCAAACAAAACGGAACCACTGTAACTGTATCATTAATCCAAACAAGAAGCGCAAGTGGTTTTCCCTTTTCCTGTGTGTCACTCCAAGCATGTTTTGTTCTGTCCTTTTTCCCTTTTTTTTTTTTTAATAAAATTTTTGGATGTAGATGGTATAATATGCGAGTTAGCATTTAGACAAGAATACAAGTCTTTGAAATGAGAATAAATCAGTGTAATGATTAAGTCAAAGAGAATCACGAAGAAGGTTTCATTATTGAACACGAAATGGGATGCGCAAGCTACCCAGTACTGCCCAATAAGCCTTCTGGGTGAAGCTTGATTTCCACTATGGGTGGATCATTCTCTGGTCATTATAATAACATTCACTAAACCCAATAAAATAAAATAAAAGAATGAAGCTTAAGTAAAGGGAAGAACAGACAAGACAAAAGAGGCACATAACATAAAAGTGGTCCTAATACATGTGTTTTATATACTTTGGAGTTGAAAAAAGAAAATGTCGAGATGCCTCTTCTTTGAGGCTTTTATGGACTTATGGTCCTTCTTCCTGAATTCGCATCTATGCAAATTCCAATCTACTGTCTTAAACTCAAAGTCTCTGTTAATGGAGGAACTGTCTATATATGTATAATAAAAAAGACACTTGGCCTTTGATGCCTATGGAAAAGCCTCTAATGTAATTGATGCTTTTCTTTTTGATATGTGCTTTTGATATTTTATGTGTGAGGGCCCACCCACCATTTGTCTTCCTAAGTTATCATATCTCATATGACTACCTCCCTCATATGTTATCCTAATTCTGGCAGATGTTTTAGAAAAACCCATTTTAACACTACTAGTGATTATCTGTTTCTGTGCATTATTTTCTCTGATTTTATTATCAACTATGCTCCTATATAGTATTGAATCATACAAATAAAACTGAGTCCGTAAAGCTTACTATATACTTTTCTCTTAGCATCAAAATAGAAGAAATAATCAACCATAGTTTCAAGTAGTTTGCAATTTGTTTTCTATAAAACTGAGTCCGTAAAGCTTACTATATACTTTTCTCTTAGCATCAAAATAAAAGAAATAATCAACCATAGTTTCAAGTAGTTTGCAATTTATTTTCTATAAATAAAGTCTTAAATTTAAATTTTATGAATAGACAAAATTAATATTAATTTTTTTTTTACATTTTTATCATTACTCGAATTAAATCAATTGGAGTCTAATCGTTTTTTGACGACATGTTATTTTAATATATATATATTTATATATATATATATATATATATATATATATATATAGAGAGAGAGAGAGAGAGAGAGAGAGAGAGAGAGAGAGAGAGAGAGAGAGAGAGAGAGAGAGAGAGAGAGGTACTATCATGAGATTTTTTCATTTAATAAAGTGATTAATTCGATTAAAAAATTTAAGGGGTATATTGATTTTTTTTTTGAATGACGAAATATTATTACTATAATAAAAGTTTTTACTTTTATAGAAAAAAAAATATCCAAGTCCATTTTGCTCTAGTATTAAATCATATCAAATTGAATCCTTAAAGCCTAATAAAAATGTTTAAACAGCTTATTGATATTATATATACATAACAAAGCCATGTGAAGTTTTATTTTTATTTAACAAATAAATTATTTTGATTTAAAAAAATGTTTCCAGATTTTCATATGTACAGGACTAAATCAAGAAAAAAAAATCTGATTGAAATGAAGTGATTGGTGGATCCAGAGATTCAAAGATAAGTTGGGTGAGATATTTTGGGCTTAAAAATCATTAACTTCACTGCCACTTGCTACATCACAATGACAACAATGGGTATGAAGTATGAACCAAACTGTGAAACAATCAAAAAGAAAAGTAAAGCAGAACTTTAAAGAAAAGGTGAATCTGGGTGGAAATTGGAATGGAAGGGTGAGTAGGAAAATCTGAATAGCAGTGAAGTTGAAAAGTAAGAAGAAGCAGCTGGCGATATTTTGAGCCCCCCCCAATCCCTGGGATGTGGATGTATCATGTATGGTCATGCTCCCACACCCACCATCATTACAACACATCTCATTTCATTTCGTTATTATCTATCTATTCTCAATCTTCCCCTTTCATTTCTTTATTATCTTTACAACTATCAGTGTGCCCTCAGCCCATTTAACCCATCAAAAACAGTCAGCTGGACTGTCATTTTCACTGTCAGTTTAAAATTAAGTTTATTTGTCCCAGCTTAGGTAATATCTAATAAAAATTTAAGAATATAAAATTAAAATCAAATTAAGATATTTCTATATCTGATTTAATATTGACTGATTCTGATTTTAGTGTCGTGAAAGAACCAATATTGTTGTCATGGTGCCGTGAAGGAATCAAGCTTGATGTTGATAAATTCTTGTTGCCGTAAAAGAATCAAATTCGACATTAATGAACTACTGTTATTGTCGTCGTGTTGTGAAGGAATCAATCTACCGTCATCTCTCGATTGACTCTTTCCGGTTGCTAAGTAAAGGATCATTGATCTCTCTCTCTCCCTCTTCTTTGATCTCTGGCTTCCTCCGATTCTTTACTAACAAGATGACTCATTTAATCCGTTAATTTTTATTAAACTAGTTGGGCTAGTACTTAGTGACACGTTTTCAAAACGAATCAACAGCTAGCCCACATTGACAATATCACATCACATCCCAATTTGCTCTCTTCCTCTTTCTCTTCCTCTTCCTCTTCCATCTCACTCCCACTCTCCCTCTTTAAAATAAAGTTTAGGGCATAAATTTTATGAACGTAAAAAATTAATGTTAAAATAATTTTTATACTTTTATCATTCAATTTAGTTTGAAAAGAATAATTGATATTCAATAAATTTTTAATTGCTGGTTGTTGCAAATAATGAATTCTAGCCGCCTTATACCATTACCGTCTTCTTTCGTAATAACTCACTAGCACTTGCTCTTTAACATATATATATATATATATATATATATATATATTCCATATCGGCAACTACCCTTTTGTAACTCTCATCTTACCTACCTTCATATTGTTAATGCGCCAGTTTTCTTGAGCATTTCCTAGAATTGACTCCTCCACTCTACGAAATCCTTTACAAAACTGTCAAAGATTTTTTTAAATAAAATAATTGTAAAAATTGAACCTGGATATCAATTATTTTAGTAATGAAGAATGATGATGGGTCAGTGACAGTGGCAGAAGCTATCAGAGTTGCATCAAAATGCCATCAGCTGGTTGGGGACCATACCTAAATATAATTTCTTTGGTGTGGTCATAAGATTTTCTGATAAAAATATGAAATGCCTAAGATTAGTTTTTTTTCCAAAAAAAAAAATAATAATCATATGATGGTGAACTGAATATTTCTCTCTATACTTGTCATCTTTTTATTAGAAATATAAACATTGTACCTAAATTTTAATAAAAGGCTAACATGATCAAAATCATTATTCCCATGAGGATGATCCGGGATGTACGGTGACATCATCATGGCGCTTGCAAAAGTCATAACAAATAATATACCGAGGAATGAATAAAAGCACAAATACAATAAGTCGGGACTACTTTCTCCTAAAAGTACAGGGAAGCACAAAAAAGAAAATAGAACAAGAACCTTGCTGATCTGCTTTCAAGCTCCAAATATTTCAATCTTCCACTAATAGAAGCTCAATCTAAGAGACTCAAAAGCCAACCAAACTTATCAATGATCCGTGCTACATTCAAGGAAATCAACTTTTCATTCCCATAGTAGCAGGATCAGTACCAGGCTTTGCACCAATAGCAAAAAATTCAATGATAACTTCCAAAGGCATGCCCTTTGTTTCAGGAACTTTCAAGTAAACAAATATCCATGAGAGCATGCATCCCCCAACAAACAATCCGAAGATGCCGGTGAGGCCGAGGAGTTGAAGCAAAAGTGGGAACGTAGAAGTGACAATCAAGGTGCAAACCCAGTATGTAAGGGAACACATAGAAATGCAGATTCCACGAACACTGGTAGGGAAGATTTCTGCACACATTACGTTGGGAATCACACCAAGTCCCATTAAGAAAACACTTTCATACACCACAACACAAACAGCAGTAATTGCTGCATTCCCCATTGAACTGATGTTGAAAGAGTCTCGGATTACCAGCACCACAAGGGACACTATCAGAATTGGTATAGTGTACAACATTATTGACCTGCCATGAGATCAGAATTATGTATTGTCATTGTCATGAATTGTTGAGGAAGAAGATTTGTAGAGACAAGCAATTATATAGTAAATCATGTACTAGCTAGATTATAAAAGGACAAAAGTTAAGTTTTTGAAGTTTTTCATATTAGGTTATTGTAGAGTCCCACATCAGGGGGGTTTCCTTGAAAGAGGAGGCTTATAAGCTTGAGGAGTTTTATCCCCTGACAGGCTAGTTTTTTGGGTGAGTTCCCTCCAAAGGCTTGTGCTCTTACAGTGATATCAGAGCTGGTTCGTTGATGTCACAAAGAGAGCTACCTACAGAGGGTCCTCACCTGCAGTCTCACATCCGGGAGATTTCCTTGAGTTCTATTAGTTATTCAAAAGAATTATACTCAGCGTCACATCATTAACTCTAAAAAAGAAAAAATTTCTCCATGCATCATAATTTTTTTAAGGAATTTTATACAAACACCTAAAGAACTTTGCTGAAAGTTGTCCGTTACTAAAAAGATTTTATCAATTGCTATATGACAATGAAGAAACAAATGAAAACAGTTACTCGGATAAGATAATAGTGAGAGATAAGACAACAATGTAGAAATTGAAGTTTGAAGTTGAAACTTACCTCCTGCCAGATATATCCATGAGCCTGATAGAAAGAGCTAGACAGGGAAGCATGCAGAATGTGGTGAAAACATTTATGAGCAAAGAAGCAGATGTTGAACTAATGCCCAAATTTGACACAAGAGCCCCAACTCCCGAATCCTGAAGAATTTGGGGAGCATAGTAAAGAAATCCATTTATGCCAGCAGCCTGCAATATATAAATTTTGTCTCTCGAGTCACCGAGGAGAAGCTGAAACGTAGTATTGACAGACAACAAATATTGCTAGGAGAAAAGCATCTAGAAAGATAGGACTAGGAAAAAGAAGGGAGAGAATGAGACAAATACAATTAGATTCTTGGAGTATTGTTGTATAGGGTGACGGCTCAAGAGGAGTCATCAGTAGAAGAATTGTGATTCAATTAGGGAATAGATGGTGTAAGGAATGATCAAAACTACATCCTGATCCTAAGCTTATCATAAGTTATCTTCATAATTATTAATCTTCTGTCCTGTGATATTGATAAAACTATTATATAAAGTATAGCAGTGAGATAAAGGACTTTTCCAAGCATTCTAGACATCAAATTTAAGAAATGAATGCCATGGACACTAATTGTAACAGGAAAGAAAATATTCAAATACTGTTAAAATACAATATCAACTAGAGTTACCTGCTGAAGAATTTGAAGTCCTATTCCGACTATTAATGCACGCTTCACCCCAGGTTCAAGCAGAGCTCTCCAACCGGGACCTTTTGGAACAACTTCTGGATAATGCAGCATATCCTTGGATCCAATAACTGAGTGGCTGACTAGTGCAGTGGCAGGAAAAACATCACCTTCTACAGGTATGTCATAACCCGAAGTTGAAACAAATGAATTGAATTGAGACGGTGGGGCAGCTTCTGTGTGCAAATAAACCCTTTGGAGCCCTCCACCCTTAACCTTATCAGATGCTTTGTAAACCAATTGCCAACCACCACCGATGTTTGTATTCGTAGGTACTTCACCAACATTCCCCTGGTTCAAGCTACTATTGCTTCTCATGCCTAACATGCCATCACTTCTTAAGCTGCTATTACTTCTCATTCCTAGCATTCCTTCACTTCTCAGGCTACTGTTGCTTATGAAGCCAAACAGGCCACCCTTAGATCCACGAGTCTTGTCTTTAGGCGAAAGGAATGGCGCATGCAGGTTGTCACGTGTACCATATGGGTTGGATTCTGAATCAACCGTACTAGAGAAGCTGATCCCTTTGGTCATACCCTTTGCACTTCCAGGCTCAGGAAGAGTATCATGCACACTTCTAAACAGAGTGACAATGGGATCCTTAAGACTTGTGCTCTGGGACACAATGCTCGCTTGACGGGACATCGTGCTGCCCTGTGCATTCACTGGTTGGGCCACCATTGAGACTTCCTCATTAGGTCCATAGAACTTTATGTAATCCTTCCCTGCTTCCTGGTCAGCATTGAGCTCATTCACTGGGGCAACTATGTACTCTTCTATGGAGGTGTTTTCTCCCCCGGGGCTCAGACCCTCAGCCAGTAAGGCCAACTCACCTATAGATCAATCAAGCCTCCAGTTAGTATCTGTTACTGGTTATAATAAAATGATTAATGAGTTTTCGCTTCACAAATCAAGCTTTCGAGTTAAACTGATGCGTGACATAATATCAGGGTCTTTATGAACAGGTATCTTGAGCTTGATCCATATTGTCTCTCATATGGTTGGCCTGTACCCTATCTACAATTATAGCCTTAAAAGTTTTTGTGCAACAATTTGGAGTTGAAATGGTCTGTTGAAATAGTCTCTGAGTGACTAAAATGGATTCTCAGTAGCTGGCGCCAAAATTGCAGTTTGCAGTTCTTCAATCATGTTATTTTTTCGTGAAATTATTGTCTAAACCAAAACAGATGATCATAATAGAAGAACTGCACTCTATAGCATTGGCACCAATTACAGAAAATCCAGATCGGTGAGTGACAGTGTCCATATTCTCAGATCATCATGAGGAATTTTTCGAAACTAACAACCACAAGATGTTATAGGATATATAAAAGCCAATTTTAGTGTCACCTGAAACATCTTCAGTGCCACGTATTCTTTGTAAGACCTTCTTAGCCTCGTCGACTCGGCCTTTGCTCACAAGCCACCGGGGAGATTCAGGCAGGTAAAACACAGCAAGGAGAAAATAAGCAATAGCAGGAACAAAAATAACCCCAAGCATCACTCTCCAACTAGGTGAGGCCATTAAAGACATTGAGAACACCATGCAGTAAGCCAGAAACATCCCAGAAGAAGAAGAAAACTGTGTAACAGTATTCAATTGACCTCTAATATCAGCAGGTGCTATCTCAGATATGTAGAGAGGAGTCAGAGTGAGAGCGAGAGCAACGCCAATCCCATCCAATAGCCTCGAGAGCAGAACAACATATACATTAGGAGCCCACAACATCACCAAACCGCTCAAGAAATACATCACTGAAGATATAATCAGCATAGGACGCCGTCCAAGAATATCGGAGACCTTCCCGCAAAATATTGTCACGAAAGTGCCAGCGAGAAACGTCATGGACACAATTAGCCCTTCGAGTGTAGGATCAGCCTCCAAGTCGAATTCTTGCTTTATGTATGTCATACCCCCTGAAAAAGGTCACAACACTTCTTCTCAGTAAAGAGATCTAATACCTATCACTATCAGTATCATCCATTAATAGCCTCCTTCCACTCTGAATATTTGGAATCAAAATGCTAGAAACTTGTAAGTCAACTTGGTAATTACTGTGTTTCGGAATGAAAAATAAATCCTCGTTTTGAAGATTTGGGAAATTATATAGTAAACAAAACATATTGGCCAAAAACGAAAAAGATAAGGAAGACTAAGACGCATCAGGAACAAGAGAAGATGTAAGTAAAAGGAAACAGAAAAAATTACTAGAAACCCACCTGCAATGGCTGAGCTATCCCATCCTACAAGAAGATTTCCGAGGGTCGCAGCGACTGCAACAATTACAACTTCCCTCATCTTTTTCTTCGCAGAACGAGAGGCAAGAAATCAAACCCAGAAAACTATTTCGAATTTTCGATTTCGAATTTTCGATCACTGGGACTCGAAGCTTGAGTACGCTCAAGGCAAAAAGACAATCATCTTAATCACGGTATCTGGATCCCCTCACGCGGCTGAGCCTCCTGCAGAATGAAGGGGAGGCTGAATAATTATAAAAAAAAATTAACTATTTTTTTTTTTTTTTACCCTGGATCTAATGCGTATAGTTTTCCTTCAGCACGCCAAGTGTTACCAGCACTCCAAATCCAACGTGCTATTTTTAAAAAAGTATTTGTACTGTACACTTCTTATTCCGTATCACATTAAATGATAACTTCTGGCCACCTCAGCATTACGTGGAAAAGAACTTTTCGCAAATAATATTTTTTTTCCTTCTGAAAATCAAAATGAAAAAATGCCAACCCAATTTTATAGAAACGCAGAGATTATTTCTTGCGTGTCGGCACAAATTTTTGATAGGGAAAGTCTGAAATCAAATCTGTGACTATGTACATCAGATTCAACGCTAGGGGTGACTCTCTGGCGGGGATTCTCCAATCCCCGCAGGGATCTCTGCTTATGGGCCGAAAACTTTTTTTTTCGCAACGATGAATATGGGGCGAAAAATCGACTTTTTTGGGCAAATGTTGTAAATTTAAATACACTTTTGGTAAATATTAAATAGATACTATGAAATGGGTCATATCAATATTTTTTTAATTAAAACTCAGCTTATATCAAGCTAAGTTTCATTTAAAAATTAAAAAAAAAAGAATTTCAACAAGACTGGCCAGGCCGAGTCTCATATTGTTTTAAAAAAATAGACTCAAATTAATAACAGTCGAGTCTTAAATAAAATTTTTTCAATAAAAAGACTCGGCCTGCCTGACGTCGAGCCTTTTAGTAAATAAAGACTCAGCTCGAAGCAGGCCGAGTCTTTATTGTTTCGAAGAAAAAAAAAACCAAGCTATATAAATAAAAAAATTAGTTATATTAATTAGTTATTTTTTATATATATACGTATTAGTTATTTTTTTAATATTATCTTTTTATATATATATTATTTATATATAAAATATTATATAACAAATTATATATATATATACTAAATCAATTGATTACATAATAATTTGTCTGATAAATTATGTGTATGTTTAAAATAAGTTTATTTAGATATTAATATGAAAAAGTAAAGATAATTAAAAATATTATTATTATGTACAATAATAAATACTGAGATAAAATATTTAAATAATTAAAATATAATTTTTAAAATAAATTAATAAAGAATTATAAATTACTTGAAAATTATATATAATTAATTTTTCAATATTAAAATTAACGATATTTTAAAAATTAATTAACTGATTTTACAAATTAATTAACTATATAATATTAAATTTACTAAATATATAATTTAATTATTTCAATTATTTCAATTAATTTTAAATAAAAAAGTATAAATTAAAAAGAAATTTAAATAATAACATAAGTGTAGTTTTATTTAAATGATGAAATTAATATATACATACAACATATGATTAAAAAAATTTAAAAAAAATAACTGTCTGTCCCACAATGTCTACGTACAACTGGTCATTTTGACCGTCGACGTTGCTCGGGTTCTTCGTCCTCGTTGTCTTCTTCTCCTCCATCCTCTCCTTCGTCTTTGTTGTCTTCTTCGTTGTCATTGTCGTCGTCATCGTCATCGTCTTGCTGTTCTCCTCCCCTATATGGCATAGTAGGTTGAGCATTTAAATCCAACACCGGAGATTAAACTAATGGAATGGGTTGGTCTGGTGAGAAGAATTGCATTCCGAAGTCCGGATTATGGGGCATTGGAGAAGAAAAAATAGATGATAAATCGAAGTGGTGTTGTGCTAACGGCGTATAACAATCAGCGTCGAATTGAGAACTAGATTCTCCGACGTGTGTTAAAGATGGACTAGCGCCACTATAACCTACATGAGGCTGAGTCTGAAATGGCATATACGCAGTCTGATATGGCACGGATGCACCAGGCTCGTAATGTGCATCAAATGGAATAGATTTCCTTTATGTGATAATCCCCCGAGAACGTTTGCCTGACATTTCTTCTGGAATGATTGTTTCAGGAAAATCATGAGCAGGTGGAGCAGGGTGAGAGAGTTTGAGTTCTCTCTGTTCACCCATGGCAGTGATAATATTCATAACCCCTTGCTCAATTCTCTCTGCCAAATCATCTGGTCTAGGATCCTCACGAGCCATTCTATACAAACACCATGCCAAGTCAACCTACAAAAAAAAATTAGAACAAAGTATATAAATTGAAAATATAATTTAAATATGATAGTAAATAGGAGATTAACTGCATAACCCTCAGCACCACTTGTATGATCAATCCATCGCCTATGCTTCCAGTACCAGCGCATGTACTCAAAGTCATGTCGTAGGGGAACTAAAGGATACTGGACTTGAACTTGGATCACTCATTGAGGCCACTGATGCCACTGATCAATGAAGTCCCTATGTACCTCCGCCCAATTTTTATCATATTTTCCCATTATTTGCAATGTGTGATGGCGGCCAAGATCGATTGGTGGCTTAGGAAGGTTGATCTCCCCCAAACTGACGGAGCACGCGATCTACATGATGCCACTCAACGATATGAAAACAAATTGTAGGTACATAATCATCTTATAGTTGTCCCCAATGTTGGGCACCAGATGATCTGTGACCATTAAATGTTAGGATAAATAAATATTTAGAGTAACTTGATATTTGAAGAACATCAATTTAATAGATACCTCATCATCATTCATCCTATCTAATAGAAGCCTGTAATGTCTCAAGGCTTTTTTGGCAGGTCCAATTGAGTCCTTGACACCCCTCCAGCTGTAATAATTCACAAGTATGTTAGTTTAAAAATTAACTAATAATTGATAAATTCAATAATCATATTAAGTAATACATACTGACTTTCTAATGGTGGGAGTATAGGATAATACTCTAAATTCAAATCGTAGATAGGGCGTATGGATGGCTCTAACTGAAGAAATCGTTCCCATGCCCAGATGTGCAAAAGGGTAAGACAACCACCAATTTTCTTTTGTTTAAGGTCTGTTGCCATGCAAAGTTCCGTATACAGATGTGCCAGTACTGCTAATCCCCAACTATATTCCTTACAATCATTTAAATTGTCACAACCCATTTTCTGGGCAATGATGCATCTCTCATCACTGTAAGCCCTTCGATAAATTCTACCCATGAGATTAAATTATCTATGTTATCAAAATAACAATTCCTTAATAAATATGAAGAAAATATATCAAATTTTCTTATCTGAAAATCATAGAGATGATTTGCATGTAATAATAAATTATCAATTTAAAATACATTATTATACTGACATATAAGTCAAATGCCAAACCCCTGACTTAGATGTTAGACGATTACAGAGCAACATAATCTACAACAATAGATGGGCCTACCCGACAGCAGGAATGTCCAAAGTGATCTAATCTTCTAGTGGATATTCTTCATCTGCAACCTGATCTGAACAAAAAGGTTTCACAGAAAGTGTGAGCTTTTAAACTCCGTGAGCGAATTGGCCTCGCGTTAATAAAATTCAAATACATCACCAGTCATGCAAGTATATCCAAAGGCTCATACTCAACCAATAGACATAGTTAGAAATTACATACAAGAAGATAAAAATTCATTCAATTCAACAAACGTTACTAGTACTCATCAATGGCAATATATCCCGGAGAGCGCACACAGGCTGGCTCACCAATTTTGTATATTTCCGCCATGACGCACAACCTCATCCTTTTAGCTAGGGCGCCTCACGGATTTATCACCAATCCGGGCTATATCCTTACTGAGGAAATCGTTGTCTCCACACTCATTGGTCAAGACATCCTTTCAACCGGGTTTTTCGCCTTGCCGTGAGAGGGGGTATTGTCCGGTTCAATCACAATCAATAGTACAGTATTTCATATCATAATCAGAAGCACAATATAATATTCATCCATATAACAAGTATAATATATAACTATATTATAGATTTATAAACCACAAATCAAGATAACAATTAATTTGTTTTTGAAAAGATTCAAACTTCACATTATCATGAGATACTTGCTTCATCTTATCCATACTTCTGGATTAATTATCTCATTAGATTTGTCATCCTGAATTCAATTTCCTCCTATGAATCTTGGGAGTGTCCTACGACATACTTTTTATCACCAGTAATGCTAAAACTCTATTAAAACGGGGTCGTTTCACTCACCTGGATTCCGTACGAGTATCACTTCTCTAAGTCGTTACAGACAAGAGTACTCAGGTGAATTTCAGTGTTCCGCTACGGAGATTTTCATGAAAGATTAGAGAAAACAAGTTAGGATTGTTTTCATATAGACACTGTTCATACATATGGTACTATTTATATGTACGGTTACTGTTCATACATACAGTTACTATTTATACGTACGGATATTATTTATATGTATGGATACTTTCGTACATATGGTAACTATTCATACATACGAATACTATTTATACGTACGGATACTGTTCATACATATGACACTATTCATATATATAGTCACTATTCATATATACGGAGACTGTTTATACCAGAAATAGAGAATACAATCTGTAAAAGAGTACACCAGGTAAGTTCCCAGGAAAGAGTGGAGGGTCACAATGGACACACTTAAAAACCAGGTCTTTCCTTAGCCAGAACTTTCCTAAACATGTATTCTTCACAATTTACATTCTATTTTGGTAATCAGAGAATCAAAATAATATGTAAGCAGCTAAGGACAGTTTTTCTGATGTGGAAGATCAGCCAAAGCCGCAACCACAGAGCATACTTAAGAAAATAACTTCTAAAATTTGAAAGACATAGAAAGGGCATAGTATCCTTACTTAAGCTGAAAAGGAAAGGCCCAAAATCTCAGAGGCCTAGCATTGGAGCAAGAGAAACTTCAGGAGAGAAGAAGAGAAGTTGAAGGTGTGAGTTTAGAAGTGAAATGAAAGGGTAGAAAAAGTCAAAGGTACTATTTGATACTATGCACTAATAAAATATTCAACTTACTATTCATGAAAATGACATTTCTAATAAAATAATTCACGCAGTACTGTGCAAAACGCGGCGGCTGAATTATTGGTTACTATTGAAACTTAAAGGGAAAACTATCCTCACTTTAAACTTTTAAGTTTCTTTTCAATTCAGTCCTTTCACTTTAGTCCCTGAGGATATTTTCACACATAAAACGTCATTTTCTCCTACGAACTTCTTTCTAGTTTTCTCTAATGATCAAACCACATCTAGTACTTGACATTTCGATTGTATAAGTGAACAATATCGTATACGTAAATAGTATTATATAGGTAAACAGTACCGTATACTAGTATAGTAACCATAGTTTGCAAATACGTATTTATATTTTATTTTTCATGGGTATTACATAAATTTTGAGAAATTACAGATACATTAGATACACCTTGGTGCCATATTTATCTGGCAATAGGGACCCCCCAATCAGTCTTAAAATATAAGCACGGGTAAAATGAACAATATGTTCATATGGGGCAACATTTGAAAGATAATCAAAGGTCTTAGCCAGCCAATTCATGCTCAACTTTTGACCATCTAATTTGTTTGATGGCGGGGCAACTCGTAGGTGCCGCTCACATAAATGCCCCCAGTTTATGGCAGCTATACTAGTAATCGGCCTACCACCACATGGGAGACCAAGCTGAATTGCTATATCTTGTAACGTTATTGTGATTCTCCCCTAGTAGTGTGGAAAGTATGTGTCTCCGGTCACCATCGTTCAATGAGCGCCGAGACAAGAGCTTGGTTATACTCAAATTTACCCAAACGCGCCACACCGTAAAAACCAGCAGCGTGCAAAAGTGGAACGATTAGTAATGGTGGGTTACCGTCCACAAGTATACATTTTCACAGACATAAAGTGCGATCTCTCTGAAATTTTTAAATTTTAAGTACTAATAAGAATATCAACATTTTATTAATTAAATCTTTAAAAATTTTACAATAGACTAACCTTATTTGCCCAAACATCTTGAGAGATGTGACGAGATTCTAAATACAAAAGCGAATCGTCGTCAGGACCCGGGTTCATAGCTCGTCTGGGATCTGCCATCTAACATAACAAAAATAATATAAGAACAAAAAATAAAATAATATAACATAATAAAATTTAAATTTTCAAAAAATAACATAATAAAATTTAATATACTTAAATATTCTAAACACAATTTTTTCTTTAATCACTTTTTCTCTTCTCCTTCTCTGTGGTCCAGAACTTCACACTCCTCCCCTATTTATAATGAAACTCGTCTCACACTCCCTCTCCCCCTTAATCTTCTTCTTCTTCATGCATGAGCACGCTACCCCACCCCACTCCCTTTGCTCGAAGTCAGTGTGAAGTCCCGTCTAGCTGACTTTGAGCAAAAGCAAGCTCGGCCTCTGTTAGGCTCAGCTTACTTTAATTTTATTTTTTATATAAGGCCGAGCTTGCTTTGGACAAAGTCACGTGATGAGACTTCACACTGACTCTGTCTGTGACTATAATTTTCTTTTTTGATTCTTTTTTTAAAATTTTAATAAGCCATTTTATAATACAATAATTAATCTTGTAAATTCGTTTTTTTTAAGATTTTGTCTATTTTTTATACTAATTAACTTAATTAATATTAAATGTTAGTGACTTTTTTTAATTTTTTTAGTTAAATTAACTAATGGCCTTTCCGTTGACATATAGATATATATATTTATCAAGGAATTCATCTTAACTGTCTGTAGAACAAGTTCGAAACAACAAATAATTTAAACTGTAAAAAAAAATTAGAACAATTAAATCGCATTGTTTGTAAAATAATATTATCAAAATATTTTACAATATTATCAAAATATTATACAAAATAATTAAGATTAGTTTAAACACAAAATAATTTAAAATATTTAAACAATCAAAATTTATAAAATTAATATTGTACAAAATTACAAATAATTATTAATTAGAATAAACAGTTAGTTAATTTTATAAATAAATTTATTTAATAACATGAAAAAAATTAATTATACTAACCTTTTTGAAGATCTTTCTTTACCTCTCATCAATTAGCTCCATCGGACACTCACAATTTTTTTCAGTTCTCTTGGACACTCATATGTTTTCATATGAATGAAGTCACATATATATAAGACTGAGCTACATGCAACCTCAGCCTATAAGAGGCTGAACTTGGACTGACTCGGTCACTGACACCAAGCTCGTCCTATTAATGGCCGAGCTCACTTTATTGACAAAGTGAGCTTGGCCACTGACAGGCCGAGCTCTCTTTTGATAGGGAATCTCTGCATTTGCAGAGATTCCCACTCCAATCCTAATATTTCTTTTTTTTTTTTCACATATAGACTCGGCCTACCGTTAGCTGAGTCTATTTTTTAGAAAAGTTTGAAACTCAGCCTGTAGCAGGCCGAGTCTTGTTGGGATTTCTTTTTAATTTTTGAATGAAACTCAGCCTGACATGGGCCGAGTTTCAGTGAGAGAAAAGACTGATGTGACCCATTTCGTAGTATCCATCTAATTTTGCCAAATGTGTAGCATATGACTATTTTTTTTTAATTTATAGCATTTTCCCAAAAAACTCAGAAAAATCTCTCCGTCTCTGTTTCAGGGATAGGGTGGGACTAACACTCCCCAGCTTGCAAGGAACCCCGTCCTAAAAAATATTTTAATAATTTTATATAAAATTATTAAAATATCTTATAATAATATATGTGATATCCCAAATTTAATTACCTTAGAAAATGAGGCTAAATAAATAAATGAGCAAGAAAATCAGGATAAAATAGTTATTAAGAATTTTTTTGAGAGATATAAATAGAATTTTATCCATTGAGTAGGGATCTATTTGTATAGAATAAAAAGATTTGAGGGTTTTTATCATTTTCAACCAAAAGAAAAAGTGTGAAAGTGATGTGTGTGAGGTGTGCGGAGGAGAAAATGAGGAAAAAAAAAGAAAAGAAAAAGAGAAGGTGGAATGTGGGGTATGAGAAAAAGTAAAAAAAAAAAATATATATATATACATATATGAGTGCACAGGGAAAAGGAAGAAAGAAAGAGAAAAGAGGAAAGAAAGAAAGAGAAGAGAGAAAGAGAGAGAGAGAGAAAGAGAAAAGAGAGAGAAGGACGAAATAGAAAAGAAGAAGGAGGAGAAGAGAGAAGACTAGAAAGAAGGGATTTAAGGCTCGTTCTTCATAAGGTAGTTAGTCTTCCATAAAAGTATGATTATTTATGATTTATGATATATGTGTTCATAATCAATTTTTACAAAATTTTATTTATAATTCCTGTTCTACATAGTGAATAAGAAAAATTTAATTATTGTGTGATGTTATGCTTTTATGGCTGAAATGATCTCCTCATGTGTTTACATGTTTTTAAGAAAGTGACTAGCTACTGAGATATTTTATATCTCACTTTTAGAAAATTGATCATTTCAGGAAAAAGGGCAAAATGGAAGGCTTGATGATATTAATGATGAGATTGAAGTGTAGAAATATATTTTATAGTAGTTTATGATACAAAGATGTAAAGATAATAATAAATATTATGTAAATTATTTTTGTATGTATTCAAGCTCAGATATAATTAATGAGAATCTTGTAAATTTTCTGCAAGGTTACTATTCACATAAATAGTAAAATTCGTGAATAGTGAAATCTATAATTATTTGAAAGAAAATTATTCAGAAAATTATCCAGTGAACCGATTTAGAGAAAAATTATTATTGTTAAAAAAAAAGTCGGGGTGTTACAATATATTATATATAAATATATAATATATCTTTCAAGGGTGATATAGTTATTTGCAAATTATAATAATTTAATTTAATTTTAAAAAACTAAAACCAACCTAAAGTTTCCTAAAACCCTAATCAATCTTCATCAGTTCATTTTTTTCAATTGGCCAAAATCATCTCCTCCCTCTCCTTGCGAACTGCAGACTGCGAAGTGCCAAAGTTGTTGCTCCTTAACTGCTGAAGTTGTTGCTCAGAGCCTCCGTCTCTCTCTGTGAAGTCGCCATCTCGCCTCGCCTCACCTCCGTGTCTCTCTTTGAAGTCGTCGTCTTGCCTCGCATCCTTATTTAGTTCGCAAAGCCGTCGTCTCGCCTCCCCGCCATCTCTCGTCTGCGAAGTCTCTCTGACTCTCTCTCGCATCGTCTCCGTCTATTCTGCGAAGTCGCTTTGCCTCCCGTCTTTCATCTACGATCTCGCCTTTGCCTCCGTCTCTCGTCTGCAATCTCCCCTTTGCCTCTGTCTCTCTCACGTCCATCTCTCGAGTCTTGCCATCTGGCCATCGCCTCCATTGCAGGTATGGTTCAAGTTTGGCCAATCTGTCCCTCGATTGCAATATGTATGAGTATTCAATCACTTGTGTATGTCGTATGAGTATTCTGATGATTTATTTTTAACATTTGTATAAGTAATGTTAGGTTTTTTAATTTCTTATAATAAACCGTGTATATATTTGATAGTTGTTATGCCATGATTTATATAATTAAGATCTAGATCTAAAATATTAGTGTTGGTCTCTCGTTTGTAATTAATTGTGTATGAGTATTCAATGACTTGTGTATTTGAGTAGTTAGTGGTAATCTGATGGGATGTGCTTATTTTCAGGTCTCCAACAACTAAAGGAATTTGGATGGCAAGATGTGCTTGCATAAATCCTTTTACTCTTGTGATGGATTGAAGAGCTCTTCATTGATGAAGAGACTTGTTTGAAGCAAGAAAAAAAGAGATTCATGAAAATATGCAAAGGAAATAGCAAAACTAAGTTTTCTCATAAAGAAATTAAATATAATAAAGAATATTAAATAAGGCTAAACAAACTATAATTGAAGAGTGTACATGGTATAACATATGCAAAACAAGTTAATGAAAATATGCAAAATTAGTTTATGGCCTACACATCCATTTCAAATCATTATGTTAGAAAATTTAAAAAAAAAGCAAATAGATCTTTAAATTTTATTGATTATAACTTTTTTTTTAAATTTTAGAATTTTTTTAAAAATCCCACAGGGTCCTTGTGGGTCCCCGCTTCCCTTCGGGGATCGGGGGTAGGGGAGTTTTTCCTTCCCCACCGGGGATCGGGGGTGGGGACAGGGGAAGCACTTTCTGCTCCCGCCCCGTTGCCATTCTTATTCGACGCCTCTGCCTTCATTAAAAATATGGCACTCTGCTTGGACCAATGGTGGCCGTCTGATTCGCACGCCTGGACGGTAGAGATGAGATGAGGCAAGATGTTTCTAGATCGTTAGATTTGTGTGACATTTTAATGAAACGCAGTGATTTATCTTTTTTTTTTTAATTGCTTCCTCATTTGACACATATTATTTATGCTCACTTGATTTTGTGTGCCCAATCCAATACTCGAATCGAACTCATGCCTGACTTTTAAAACAAAAAAGTGTCTAACCCCTAGCTGGACGACATGTGTGCTGTTGGAGCCACACCCATTTCTTTGTCTCCAAGTCCCAATGCCTCTGTTTTGCGCCATTTTGCTTCTTCTGCAAAGGAATGGAGTAATACTGATATATTATACATATATATATATGTTTGCTGATATATAATATTCAATTATACTAATATATATATATATATATACTAGCAATGGAGCTCAAAGGTTACACTGGATATACATATATATATATGTCACGTCCCAAAATCTAAGCACGTGACCGGCACGGAAAGTGAATTTCATTTCACCTCCGTAAGCCTATCTTTCTCTTAAGCATCATACCATTCTTTTAAATACAATTAACCTAAATTACATAATTTAAGAACTAAAATAAGAGAATTATTCAGCTTTTCACAAAAGATAAGAAAATACGGTTAAACTGAGTTTTCTATACATACTACAGTCATTCACATTACATCACTGAATGAACCTACCTGATTACAGAGATTTTCTAGATTTATTGTCACATCCCAAAACTTACATGTGAGATAAACATAAAATACCTAGGGTGTACCTCCGTGATACCCCATAATCTCTGTGAACATTCTTAATATCCATAATTATGTGAATCATAAATATTCCAAGAAAGATATTTTGTATACATATTCAGAAAATGTTCAACATTCAAACACTATACTGTACTATACAACCTCCCAAGCCTAGGTGACCTACTAGATTACAGAGCGTTTCCTAATCCTTACCAATTGTTTACCAGACAAAAGTGGAGTATATCCTTAAAGGCTATAAATTCTTCTCCTCAACCACTGTATCTGAAAAGATAATCATAGAGAGTGTGAGTTTATCATAACTCAGTGAGTAAACAACTGTACATGAAAATATCATAAGCACAAACACCACATTTACTAATACAATCAATCTATCTTTTATTGTAAATAATTATAGTATTACACTTGTCTGAATTTGCATATGATTTCTTGGGTGATCAATCCCTCAATCACTTTGCATTATATGCCATAGATACTTGCACTGAGTGACTTGGGAATTTAACCCTCAAACTCTTGGTGTATAAGTTTTCACAGTTATACACTGAGTGGTATGGGACTCTAACCCTTTCAAACTTGTGCATAGGTCTTCACATTTATACACCGAGTAGTATGAGACTCTAACCCTTTCAAACTCGTGCATAGGTTTTCACAGTTATACACCGAGTAGTATGGGACTCTAACCCTTTCAAACTCGTGCATAGGTTTTCACATTTATACACTGAGTAGTATGAGACTCTAACCCTTTCAAACTCGTGTATAGGTTTTCACATTTATACACCGAGTAGTATGGGACTCTAACCCTTTCAAACTCGTGTATTAGATCTCGTAGATCTTTTGCTCATCAATAAAATAGTGACAATTCATCACAATATAATTACTATGAAATAAATGAATTTACACATACTTTTATTCCCTTGAATGTCTATCATCAACCATAACAATCATCATATATTATCAACTGAGAGATTGATTATTTCACACTTCAATAATATTATAAACAAGACTTATATTGTACTTTATCTAATAAGATCACATTAGTTTAGTAAGGTTATTCACTTACAAAATGTTCTAATTTATTCAAGGAACTATCACATCTAGTTCTTTAGTCAACTAGAGAAATCAATTCTCAAAGGTAATAAAATACCTTCCAATGATATTGTACTTTTTCTCAACCTGAACACACACTGATAATCTTCTCAATTTCACAAATAACACAAATGGGATTTATATTGTGCTTTGACTAATTTATTAAATTAATTTTGCAAGGTTGCCTACTCACCTGGATTCCACGCTCTCGGCACTCCCACCTTGCGCCCCAAACATCCCTATTGTAACCAGGTAAAAACCATTAGGGTTACAAAATAGAAAAATTTCCTATCACTACTCTCGACCTTTACTCACATCTTAAGTCATAACTCCTAACCGGTAATGAATTTCTAAATGACATTTATATCATTGGAAACTAGACTCAAAGAGCTTTCCAACGATATAAAGTTTGCCCAAAACGGAGTCCGGATGAAGAAGTTATGACTGATTAAAAATAAGCTAAGGCTTTTCAGCATACCTGGCGCCTGGGCGCCACACCTGGCGCCTGGGCGCCAAGCCCCTTTTCCTTCCCAAAATCTTCTGAACCTTGGCGCCTGGGCGCCAGGATCGCGACCTTTCGCGATTCCTCTCGGTTTTGGCTCAGATCCGGCCAAATCTTCACCGTTTTTCATGATTTCTTCCATAGGATCTCACCCTTAATGTCTAAGGAGCATTTAGACACCAAAAACACCAATTTTAATCGAGAAACGAAGCCGGAATCTCGATTTTTACCCCAAACTTTCTGAAAACTAGAAAATAGGGAAAAGCTTGAGAAATAGAAATTTCTACCTCAATTCCTTGCTTTCCCTACGTTGCTTGGCTCCTAGAGGCTCGCCCCGTAGCCCGAGATCCACCCTCCAAGCCCAGTTGTGGAGTTGGAGTGTAAAGAGAAAAAGAGAGGAGAGAAAGTGAAGAGAGAGAGAGGAAAGGAGAAAATGAAGAAAAATTAGGTGAGGCCGCCTATTTACTCGCCCGGGGTGAAATTATCACTTGCTCTTCAGTTGACCCTCAGTCAAGACTAGTAAAAACAAATTCATAAAATCTCACCTCGGGTGATTCTAAATCCTAATTGCCTCACAATTTTCTTATTTCACTTTAGTCCCTCTCAGAGTCTCAAACTCCACTTTAACGTCGAATCCATCATCCTTTTGGTACCGGACTCATAATTCATTCCCATAAGCTCTATTCTTCTTCTCGGGTTCCTACTTGGTCATTTCTCAAAAGTACTCTAGACTTTCTTTTCTTTTCATTTTAGTCCTTGAGAATTTGTAAAATGTCCCAAATTAAAATTTTGAAATTTCTATTTCCAAATTTCCTTCACTAATTCAAAAAGAACATTTCTCATGTAATTAAATTTTTCAATAAACTTCAAATAGACTTTAAATATTCATGAAAATTCTTGGGATATTACATTTATACAACTTAGAATAAGACTTAAATATTATACATTTACCCTGAACAAATAAAAAGATAATCATGGCTAAGGATCCATAATTCCTTGTACAGATGTTTACCTTCAACTGTCAACTCTGAAAAAAAATGTTAATAAGAGGGGTATGAGCAAACTACGTGCCCAGTGAGCAGACAACACAACACTATGACAAAAAAAATATTATGCATTATAATGATAATATGCAGCAATCATACGTAATCGATTATAATATAATTCATAATAATTCACAACAATATCAAAGTAAATCAAATACATTTCAACATAATTCAACTAATTCATAACAGCAAACAGTGAAATCAATTTCACACATTTCCCGTACCAACCGGATCGTCCAGGGTACCTCTGGATCGTTGCCCACGGCCCCCGCCGCATCCACCCTTATCGCTCCATTTATATTCTCCACCCTTATAGCTTCACGTAGATTTCTCCATGGGGTGCACCGCCATGCCTTTCCTTTCTAGTCAAACACAATCACAATCACATCTAAGAGCATTCTCAAACATAATCATGAGCCACATACACAACTCAGTCATTTACAATTCAAGTCACAACATAATCAATATGGTTCCAGCAACATAGCATGTATACAACATAACCCATAATATAGAACAATTATTCAACAATAATATACTTCAACTATCCGCGTATGAATGAACTCAACAATCAGAGTATGACACATTTCAACTCAGTTCACATGTCATTCACAATCCATCATATAACCTCCATTCATGAGAAAATAAGAAAATATAATTATATACATCACCAGGCAAGTTCCACAATTGTTTATGTCTCATCGTCCCACATCATCCTCTTCAAACTTGGATATACAACATATTTTCACTATGATGCAAAAAGTCAATAACAAAAATATTTAATCATAGCAAGTATTAACCCACTCACCTGGATTTCACGCTCTCGGCACTCCCACCTTGCGCTTTGACCATTCCTATTGTAACCAGATAAAAACCATCAAGGTTACGAAATAGAAAAATTTCCTACCACTATTCCCGACCTTCACTTACTTCTCAAATCATAACTCCTAACTGGTAATGAATATCCATATGAAACTTATACCATTGGAAACTAGACTCAAAGAGCTTTTCAACGATATAAAAAAATTGATGCTACAGTAACGTCAACGGTCAACACAACTACATTGTCGTTGACTAAGTCAATGCTACAGTAATGTTGACCGAGTCAATGCTACAGTAACGTTGACCGAGTCAATGCTACAGTAACATTGACCGAGTCAATGCTACAGTACATTGACCAAGTCAATACTACAGTAATGAGAAAATCTGAAAAAATTTTCTCGGAAAACAGTATTTTCTGGAAAATTTCTGGAAAATTTCCAGAATGAACAGTGACGTTCTTCGTGTTCTTCATCCAAAAATCCAAAAATCACATCTAAAACAACATTTCTTTTGATTTCTTCCATGGGTTTTCATCCTTAATGTCTAAGGAGTGTTTTAACACTAAAATCTCCAATTTTTAGCAACAATCCAAGCTCTAATCTCAAATTTTCATCAAGAACCCTAATTTTTTTAATTTCTAAATTCTATGGATTTTTCCTAATTTTCTCCAAATTTCTTGTTCCAATAACATCATAAACCATCCAAGAATGTTTTAGATTAACACCCATACTTAAATTCATCCATTGAAATATTCTACAAAAATTTTTCAAATTGATAACTAAGGATTTGGTCTTGTAATAAGAGGAAGAAGAAGAACATCAACTTACCAATCCTCCTAATTTTCATGGCTTCCTTCCCCAAGCAAAAATTGCATGAATGGTTGATGAAGAAATTCCCTTGGATGCATAATCGAGAGAGAGTGAAGAAGCTACTACGGGAGAATGAGAGAAAGAAAAGAATAAGAGAGAAATGTATACGTGTGGGCCCCACTACTTTTCTTGGAAAAATTGCTCATAGCCACTCTAACTTTAACATTTATTCATTTAAGTCCTTGAGAATTTGTAAAAATTTCTTAAATTAAAAATTAAAATTTCTATTCCCAGATTTTTTTACTAATTCAAAAAACACATTTTTTACGTAATTAAATTTTTCAATAAACTTCAAATAAATTTTAAATATTCATAAAAATTATTGGGGTATTACAATATATATATATATATATATATATATATATATATATATATATATATATATATATATATATATATATATATATATATATATATATATATATATATATATATATATATATATATACTGTGGAAGTAGAACAATGAAGCAGATGGTTGTTTTGCAATAATTTCTTCTTAGGGGGTAGAGGATCTCTATTTTTTCTAAGAGGTTTTTGGTTACTTTCTTCAATCTCAAACAAACAAATTCAAAGAACCTTTATATATAAGCATTGTTGAATGTTGTTCAATTTATAAGCATTGCTGAACCTATATGTTTGCTAAATGTTGCTGAATGTTTGCTAAATACATATAAGCATTTTTTTGGAGGAAAAACTTGAATGATATGGTCTTAAATTTCAAAAAACATATATATATATATATATATATATATATATACACACACACAAAAACATTCAACCTTTAGTTTCAAAACTCAAAATATAGTTAGAACGATAGAAACATCATGAGCGATAGGAACATCTCAAGATACAATTAAGTTATTAGATAAAAACTTAAAACTCAACATAAAAAAATGGATATAATTTCTTACATATAGGATTAATTCAAATAGCAGTTAAATCTTTACACATATTAGGAATAAACCATCCAATATTTTTGCTACTAAGTGATAAAAATGCAATATCTTTTAAAGATTCAACAATAAGTATGGTAGAGTCCAACTTTGTTTTCACGACCCGTTTTCTGGGCACATGACCGGCACAATGATGAATATCCCATCACTGTAAGCCTTTCGATAAATTCTACCCATGAGTTTAGTCATTATCAAAATAACCATTCCTGAAGAAAATATATCAAATTTTCTTATTTGAAATTCATAGAGATGATTTACACATAATAATAGATTCTCAATATAAAATACATTATTATGCTGACATACAAACCAAATGCCAAACCCCTGACCTAGATGTCCTAGACGATTACAGAGCAACATAATCTATAACAAAAGAGGGGTCTAACCGACAACGGAAAGGTCCAAAGTGATCTACTCCTCTAGCAGATATTCTTCGCTGGCAACCTGATCTGAACAAAAAGGTTGTACAAACAGTGTGAGCTTTTAAACTCAATGAGCGAATCGGCCTCGCGTTAATAAAATTCAAATACATTACTAGTCATGCAAGCATATCCGAAGGCTCATACTCAACCAATAGACAGAAGATAAAAATTCATCAATTCAACAAATGTTACTAGTACTCGTCAATGGCAATATATCCCAGAGAGCGCACACAGGCCGGCTCACCAATTATGTATATTTCTGCCATGACGCACAACATCATCCTTTTACATACAAGAAGATAAAAATTCATCCAATTCAACAAACGTTACTAGTACTCGTCAATGGCAATATATCCCGGAGAGCGCACACAGGCCGGCTCACCAATTATGTATATTTCCGCCATGACGCACAACCTCATCCTCTTAGCTAGGGCGCCTCACGGATTTATCACCAATCCGGGCTATATCCCTACTGAGGGAATCGTTGTCTCCACACTCATTGGTCAAGACACCCTGTCAACCGGGTTTTCTGCCTTGCCGTGAGAGGGGGTACTGTCCTGCACAATCACAATCAATAGCATTTCATATCATAATCAGAAGCTCAATATAATATTCATCCATATAACAGGTATAATATATAACTATATTATAGCTTTATAAACCACAATTCAAGAGATTCAATCTTCACATCATCATGAGATACTTACTTTTTCTTATCCATACTTCTGGATTAATTATCTCATTATATTCGCCATTCTGAATCCAATTTCCCCCTATGAATCTTGGGAGTGTCCTACGACATACTTTTTATCACCAGTAATGCTAAAACTCTATTAAAACGGGGTCGTTTCACTCACCTGGATTCCGTACGAGCATCGCTTCTCTAAGTCATTACAGACAAGAGTGCTCAGGTGAATTTCGGTGTTCTGCTACGGAGATTTTCATGAAAGATTAGAGAAAATACGTTAGGATTATTTTCGTACAGACACTGTTCATACGCACTGTTACTGTTCATATATACGGTTACTATTCATACCAGAAATAGAGAATACAATCTGTAAAAGAGTACACCAGGTAAGTTCCCAGGAAAGAGTGGAGGGTCACACTGGACACACTTAAAAACCAGGTCTTTCCTTAGCCAGAACTTTCCTAGACATGTATTCTTCACAGTTTACATTATATTTCGGTAATCAGAGAATCAAAATAATATGTAAGCAGCTAAGGACAGTTTTTCTAATGTGGAAGATCAGCCAAAGCCGCAACCACAGAGCATACTTAAGAAAATAACTTCTAAAATTTGAAAGACATAGAAAGGGCATAGTATCCTTACCTAAGCTGAAAAGGAAAGGCCCAAAATCTCAGAGGCCTAGCATTGAAGTAAGAGAAACTTAAGGAGAGAAGAAGAGAAGTTGAAGGTGTGAGTTTAGAAGTGAAATGAAAGCGCCTATTTATAGGAAAAGTCAAGGGTACTATTTAATACTATGCGTTAATAAAATATTCAATTTACTATTCATGAAAATGACATTTCTAATAATGCAGTTACTGTACACCTTACGCGTACGATGGAGAATTTTTCTGTTATTACTATTGAAAACTTAAAGGGAAAACTGTCCTTTCATCTTAAACCTTTAAGTTTCTTTTCAAATCAGTCCTTTCAATTTAGTCCCTGAGGGTATTTTTACACATAAAACGTCATTTTCTCCTACAAACTTCTTTCTAGTTTTCTCTTATGACCAAACCATATCTAGTACTTGACATTTCGATTGTATAAATGAACAGTATCATATACGTAAATAGTATTATATGGGTAAATAGTACCATATACTGAAATAGTAACAATAGTTTGTAAATAAATATTTATATTTTATTTTTCATGGGTATTACATTATCACCCCATTAAGAGAATTCGGTCCCCCGAATTCAAAACTCATCTCAAGACTGAAATAAGTGTGATTACTTCGTCTATATCTCATCCTTTGTATCTCTTTCTTCCAAAACCTCATCACACCCTTGGTGAGATTTACAAGAACATTAAACCATTGACTGTGAACTCTAAACCGCATTATCAATAATTTGCATAAGACTTTTGCCTTTTCTAAACAGCAAGTAATCTCTTCTTCATCAGTTTGATATTCTCCACAATCTTTTGTACCATAAAGTGTCTCATCCTCATAACCTTTACCAAACTCAAACCACCTAATCAGAGACGAACTATGTCTCTATGTAAAACCTCAAATAGGTGTCATCTCAAAAGTGGCACGTGGTCTTTCCAGTTCACATTGAATATCAGAACACATGATACTACACACATAGCTTATAACTTTTATGATTACAAGCACCTCACCCGAAAGCATCATTTTGGCCATAGGCAATACTCTTGCCCGAAGGTGATCCTTCTACCTTCAGGCTATACTCTCAGCTGAAGGCGTCATATAAAAGGCAAAATCACATGAAATCATTACATAAATCTCTAGGAAGAACAATCCCAGAAAATGTGTTAAGTAAATAACATACTCCTCATGCATAATTATATATATAGAAATTCCTCTCACCTCAATGACTCATATAGAGTCGTATCCTTTCAATGATTAGGGCAAACCCATAGTTCTCTATATATAAGTTTATAAAATACTTATTTAGCACTCCTCCATAGCTCAAAAATGCAATGAAATATCATTTTAGTAACTATTCTCAGTCAAAAGGATATTACCATACTCTGCTTTAGAATTTCCATAATCAAGTACGAAATGTAACAAGTCCAACATCTTCTCATTCCTCAAGTTCTTTCAGTAAAAGGAATCACTTCAACAAAGAAGATCTAAATACTAACTTAAATTCTATTTCTAGTACATAGATAATTTTAATACATGAAGCTTAGACCAAATATAGCTTTAGGTACCAACAAAAGAAAGAATAAATTAAGGACGAGGAGGTTTTTGAAATGTAAAAGGTGCTCCAAGTCTAGAAGAGGAAGGTGCTTCAGACCTTAAGGAGGAAGCTAATCGTTGTAGCCTAGAAAGAGTTTCTGGAGGAAGCGCCTGAGAAATTTGGCGAAGAGCAGAAGTTACTCCGTTCATACAGTCAATACACCTTGCTTGTTGGTTACGAAAATTTTGAGTTGCAAACATTGAATGTCTATCAACTCAATTGGCCAGTTCCCCGAAACGACGATTTATCAGTTTCTCTTGGTTTTCAAAGAGACGACTTATTAGTCGCTTCTGGTCCTCTATCTTGTATTCCAGGCTCTCTATCTTACGCTCTAGGCATGCAAGCTTATTTTCTGAGGATGTTGCAGTGCTGTCCTCCTCCATCTCTATTACATCCTTCTTTCTCTTCTTAATTTCTGGTGACCTGTCTACAGGTCTCTTCCCTTTGTTGTCTCCGAGACTTAGATTTAAATCAAGCTCTACATTGCCAGTCTCAAAATTCAAGTTGAAAGACTTATTATCGGCCATTGCTCTAGGGATCTCAGAAATAACTTCGAATGAGAAAGGAATGGAGATTGAGAAATAGGTATGTAATGAAAGAAGTAGGTTTACTTGGTGCGATGAGTAGGGTAACGGGCATACAAGATATAGACAACCCGAAGCCCCTGGAGCTAAAGCCACCACAACCTATACGCCGCTCGCTAGGAGGTTTACAGATCACATACGTCGCAATGCCAGCAATTAATGTCGGACATGCAAGTAAATAGTAAATATAATTTAATGCAATTAACATAAGTCAAAGATTTCCTCAAAAAAATTTTCGGCTAATCTTGACCTTTCTCAAAATTTTCGACTAATCGCCGTTTCAATCTATAATTTCCTCACTCTATACTTGTCTTATAGTGTAATCTCAGATCACGATATCACTCTATGATCGGGTAGTCTCATATTAGCCTTATCTTATATTCTAATCGGTGTCTTTACTCTAGACTTACACATAATATATATGTAAATATATATATTTTAAAACAAAGTTAACTGCTTACGGTCGCATGCCTTAAGCATTATCATGATGTAAGGAAATCACTGCCTTTCATTTGCCCATGAGAGCATTATATGTAAGTATGTGTAACCATGAAGATATATCATCATCTACACATTTCATTCTATCCAAGTCATTTTGATTTCACATCTCTATGAGTATATGTAGGATCATCACATATTCTCCTTGATCGTAGCCTTCACTCATTATGCATGAATAACATACATACATGTAATTACAACATGATTCAATCAGTTATGTATATTATACTCAACTGAAGGCTCTCAAGAACAACACAATAAAACAGAGAAATGCATTTCAGTTCATCATAAAAGCATCCAAGGCAATCTTTAATGGCTATATCATTAACTTCTTTGAATTTCGAAAAATGCCAACGGGAGAAATGGGAAAACCAAGTAAAATCGACCGCAAATCCACCGAATATTGACTTTCATGGTTTTAGCATTAATGCAACGCGCTATCGGTGTGCACGCCTACCCTAGACTTCTGGCTTCCAGCTTGCAGAAATCCATAGGTTGATCGTGTAGGGGTGCGGTGAAGAGATATCTTCTTTGTCTCTTAGTCCAAATTTTTTCTCTATAAAAACCTTCTCAGCGTTCTCAATTACCACACCACAAAGAGTAATAATCTCTGAGCCTACAATCCCCCAGTATTCCTCTCGCCTCATACTCTTACAAAAATTTCTAAATTTTTCCAAATCATGGCCTCAAGGAAGTACATTGATCTCACAGTAGAGGCTAAGGAAGAAGATCTTGACTTAAACTTAAGTTTATGCAGGGACAAGGGCAAAAGACCTCTCGAGGGACCTCAAGAAATTCAAAAGGAGAAGAAGATGAAGAAGATTGAGGAAGGCGAGGAGATTAGCACAGGCCATAGCTCAGAGGACAAAATCGCCTGTTTAGAGCAGGAGGTGAAGATTCTCAAGAAGATGATAGAGGACCTGGAGAAGTTAACCAAACGCAATAATGCGGCAATGACTTCGAGAATAGATAGGTTCTTCTATTGGTCCACCCAGTGCTTCTGCAATCAACAGTAAAGAAGTGTTGATTGTATGAATGGAATTTACACTACCCTCCGCGACATTGCTATGTCTCTTGCTCCAAGGAATGGTCGAGGGGTGATGATACAATACAACCCTCCTAATCCAAGACCACCTCGCTTTTAGATTACTCATGCATGAGTAAACTTCTCTTTTTTTTTTTTGCAATGTAATCCTTCAGTTTTTTTTTAATGCAAGTAGTTTCTTTTATTGGCTGGTACCCTAAAATAATATAGCTACACAAAATCAATCATGAATTCAGCTTATAAAGTCCACCATATAAAAATTTGATCCGACAGTAACAGAATCAAAACAAGTAATAACCTTTCCTTTAATAAGTTCAAAAGTGTAGCCACATCTGTCTAAAACTAAAACTGAGAACATAATTCCTAAGAAGAGATAAGTCTCGAAGGGAAAGGAAATGGAAACATCCTACAGGACCTTCAGTAGAGTCGTCTCTCTATAATTGTGCCCGGGTTCACAAGGATAGAGGAGGTCCCACTAAGGTTACCTTGCTCTGTAATCACTAGGAGACCTAACAACCATTGCTCTGATACCAACTTTGTCACGACCCGTTTTCTGGGCACATGACCGGCACAATGATGAATATCCCATCACTGTAAGCCTTTCGATAAATTCTACCCATGAGTTTAGTCATTATCAAAATAACCATTCCTGAAGAAAATATATCAAATTTTCTTATTTGAAATTCATAGAGATGATTTGCACATAATAATAGATTCTCAATATAAAATACATTATTATGCTGACATACAAACCAAATGCCAAACCCCTGACCTAGATGTCCTAAACGATTACAGAGCAACATAATCTATAACAAAAGAGGAGTCTACCCGACAACGGGAAGGTCCAAAGTGATCTACTCCTCTAGCAGATATTCTTTGATGGCAACCTGATCTGAACAAAAAGGTTGTACAAACAGTGTGAGCTTTTAAACTCAATGAGCGAATCGGCCTCGCGTTAATAAAATTTAAATACATTACCAGTCATGCAAGCATATCCGAAGGCTCATACTCAACCAATAGACAGAAGATAAAAATTCATCCAATTCAACAAACGTTACTAGTACTCGTCAATGGCAATATATCCCAGAGAGCGCACACAGGCCGGCTCACCAATTATGTATATTTCCGCCATGACGCACAACATCATCCTTTTACATACAAGAAGATAAAAATTCATCCAATTCAACAAACGTTACTAGTACTCGTCAATGGCAATATATCCCGGAGAGCGCACACAGGCCGGCTCACCAATTATGTATATTTCTGCCATGACGCACAACCTCATCCTCTTAGCTAGGGCGCCTCACGGATTTATCACCAATCCGGGCTATATCCCTACTGAGGGAATCGTTGTCTCCACACTCATTGGTCAAGACACCCTGTCAACCGGGTTTTGCGCCTTGCCGTGAGAGGGGGTACTGTCCCGCTCAATCACAATCAATATCATTTCATATCATAATCAGAAGCTCAATATAATATTCATCCATATAACAGGTATAGTATATAACTATATTATAGCTTTATAAACCACAATTCAAGAGATTCAATCTTCACATCATCATGAGATATTTGCTTTTTCTTATCCATACTTCTGGATTAATTATCTCATTATATTCGCCATTCTGAATCCAATTTCCCCCTATGAATCTTGGAAGTGTCCTACGACATACTTTTTATCACCAGTAATGCTAAAACTCTATTAAAACGGGGTCGTTTCACTCACCTGGATTCCGTACGAGTATCACTTCTCTAAGTCGTTACAGACAAGAGTGCTCAGGTGAATTTCGGTGAAAGATTAGAGAAAATACGTTAGGATTGTTTTCGTACAGATACTGTTCATACGTATGGTTACTATTCATACATATGGTCACTATTTATATGTACGATCACTATTTATACGTATGGTTACTATTCATACTAGAAATAGAGAATACAATCTGTAAAAGAGTACACCAGGTAAGTTCCCAGGAAAGAGTGGAGGGTCACACTGGACACACTTAAAAACCAGGTCTTTCCTTAGCCAGAACTTTCCTAGACATGTATTCTTCACAGTTTACATTCTATTTCGGTAATCAGAGAATCAAAATAACATATAAACAGCTAAGGACAGTTTTTCTGATGTGGAAGATCTGCCAAAGCCGCAACCACAGAGCATACTTAAGAAAATAACTTCTAGAATTTGAAAGACATAGAAAGGCATAGTATCATTACCTAAGCAAAAAGGAAAGGCCCAAAATCTCAGAGGCCTAGCGTCGAAACAAGAGAAACTTAAGGAGAGAAGAAGAGAAGTTGAAGGTGTGAGTTTAGAAGTGAAATGAAAGCGCCTATTTATAGGAAAAGTTAAGGGTACTATTTAATACTATGCACTAATAAAATATTCAATTTACTATTCATGAAAATGACATTTCTAATAATGCAGTTACTGTGAACCTCACGCGTACGATGGAAAATTTTTCTGTTATTACTATTGGAAACTTAAAGAGAAAACTATCCTTTCACCTTAAACCTTTAAGTTTCTTTTCAAATCAGTCCTTTCAATTTAGTCCCTGAGGGTATTTTTACACATAAAACGTCATTTTCTCCTACAAACTTCTTTCTAGTTTTCTCTTATGACTAAACCACATCTAGTACTTGACATTTCGATTGTATAAATGAACAGTATCGTATACGTAAATAATATTATATGGGTGAATAGTACCGTATACTGAAATAGTAACAGTAGTTTGTAAACAAATATTTATATTTTATTTTTCATGGGTATTACACTTACAGAATATATGTAAATAACGTATGTTTGAGAATTTTATCAAATGAGTAGTATCTTTTCACATGTTCAATTTTTGGGCTGTGACAAATAAAATATAGTAACTTTGTTAACAACAAGATTTACCAGTCCATTAAAAGGATGGTGGGATAATTACTTAATAAAAGCTGATAGATCAATAATAAAATATGCAATTAGGCAAGAAGAAAGAAATGGTCAAATGGTAGAAATACAAAACGAAGTAGCAGTATTAATATATGCAATAACAAAACACTTTGTAGGAAACTAATTAGTCAATCTTAAATGTTCAACAATGTCTGATTTTAGATGATCTAAGGATATGTTTTTAACAAAACTATATACAAGATCAAATAGTAATGCAGATTACTGAAAAAAAAAATTTGTAGGAGGACTACCAACATTATTTGCAGAAAGAGTTAGGGAAAATATTATAAAACAATACAACAATACAATACCATACAATCAAATGACTTTTGGCTAACTGATTAATTTTGTTACTAACAAAGGAATAGCATTATGTAATGATATGAAATTACTATACAAAATTAAATTAGAACTTAAAAGCAATAGAAGAGAGTTAGGAAGTTTTTGTGATTAATATGGAACAGAAAAAATTCATCCACCTTCATCAAGGCATAAAAAACTTAGAAAAATACAAAAATATAAACATTACAAAAAAACCTATAGAAAACCTCAATATCAACACTCTACACCAATCAAAAAATATAAAAAATCTTTTAGAAAACCTCACAAAAAAGAATATCCAAAACATCATAGGCAAATTAGAGATACCAAACAAATAATTTGTTTTAAATACGGAAGGTATGGTCATGTATCAAAAAACTGTCAACTTAAAAAGAAAATTAATTGTTTAGATATAGATGATAAATATAAGCAAAGTTTTATAAGTATTTTATAAGAAGATCAACAGTCAGAATAAGAATATGAAACAAATAATAGTGACAATGAAATATATCAAATAGATAATCAAAATAGTTCAGATGAAAATTTAGATTTTAAAGAAACTAGTGATAATGAATGTATAGGAATCTGTAATTGTAATAATTGTTCAAAACATATTAATGTTATCAATAAAGATAAAATTCAAACTTTAATAGAAGTGATAGATAAAATAGATAATGAAGAAATTAAAAAAAATATTTAATAAAATTAAAGGATATAGTAGATTCAGAAGAACCAGTAGTTAAACAAGAAATTAAACCTTATAATGTTCAAGAAATAATTACTAGATTTAAAAACAAACTAGTAGAAGAAAATATTACTTTAAAGAATTAAAGGAAGAAATCAAAATTATCAATGAAGAAATTCAATTGCTAAAACAAAAAGATATAGATTTATCATTAGATATGTTAAACATAATGGCTAATAAAGATATAAAGAAAACTGAAGAAGTAGTAGAAACTAGCACAAAACCTAGTAATAATTACTTAAATATAATTTTAAGAATTCAAGTTCAAAAATGGTATTGTCAAGTAATTTTAACTATTAATAAAGAATATAGTTTAAAAACAATAGCTTTAATGGATTCGGTAGCTGATATGAATTGTGTCTAAGAAAGTTTAATTTCTACTTAATACTATGAAAAACTACAAAAAGCCTTAATGGCACAAGAGGTAACAAACTACCAATAAAATATAAGCTATCAAATGCTAAGATATGTAATAAAGGTACGTGTTTCAAAACATCATTTATCTTAGTTAGAAATTTAAATGAGCCAATGATTTTAGGAACGCCATTTTTAACTTTAATTTACTCCTTTAAAGTGTCAAATTGGAAATTTCAATAGATATATTAGGAAAAGAAATTTGTTTTGAACTTTTTAATCCTTCAAAGACTAAAGATGCAAATCTACTAAAATCCTTAGCGGTATCAAAAATAAATCTAATAAATAGAAAACAAAATCAAATAAAATTTTTAAATAAAGAGATTCATTACAAAAAAAAATAGAATGACAAGTAGAAAAACCCTACATCAAAGATGGGATAACCCTTATTTAACAAAAATTTGAAAGAGACTTATGTTTAGAACATCAAAACTTTTTTTGGAATAGGAAAAGGCATGTAGTTTCATTACCTTTTGAGACTAATTTCAGTGAAGACAATATTCCTACCAAAGCCAGGTCATTGCAGATGAATAAAAAAACCTTAGAATATTGTAAGAAAGAAATTCAAGATTTGTTAGATAAAAAATTAATTGGGCCAAGTAAATCTCCTTGGAGGTGTTCAACATTTTATATTCAAAATCAAGCTAAGATAGAAAAAGGAGCCCCTAGAATGGTCATAAATTATAAGTCTCTCAACAAAATGTTAAGATGGATTAGGTATCCAATTCCAAATAAAAGAGACTTAATAACTAGGATTCAACAAACCTATTTATTTTCTAAGTTTGATATGAAGTCAGGATATTATCAGATCCAAATAGCTGAACAAGATAAGTATAAAATAGCTTTTATTGTTCCTTTCAAACATTACGAATGGAATGTAATGTCATTTGGTCTAAAAAATGCTCCCTTAGAATTTCAAAACATTATGAATGATATTTTCAAACCTTATACTCAAATCACAATAGTTTATATAGATGATGTTTTGGTATTTTCTAAATCAATAGAACAACATTTTAATCATCTTAATTAATTCTATGAAATTATCAAGAAAAATGGTTTAGTTGTGCTGCTAAGAAAATGAAATTATTCCAAACAAAAATTAGATTTTTAGGATTTGATATATATCAAGGAACAATCAAACCTATAAGTAGGTTAATAGAATTTGCAAACAAATTTTTAGATGAAATAAAAGATAAGAATCAACTACAAAGATTTTTAGGATGTCTTAATTACTTGGCAGACTCAATTCAAAACTTAAGAATTATTTGTAAACTTTTATACCAAAGATTAAGAAAGAAAGCCCCAGCATAAGATGAATCAATGAACAAAATAGTCAAAACACTTAAAGTCCAAATCAAAAGCCTTCCATGCTTAGGAATTCATGATCCATAAGCCTTTATGATCGTAGAAACGAATGTCTCAGATATAGGTTATGAAGGTATTCTTAAGCAAATCTCCAAAAATAGTAAAAGAGAACAATTAGTTAGGTTTTATTCAAAAATATGGACCAAAGCCCAAGAAAAATATTCAACAATTAAAAATAAAATTTTATTTATAGTGTTATGTATCACAAAATTTCAAAATCATTTATTTAGTAAAACTTTTCTTTTAAAAATGGATTGTAAAGCTGTAAAAAGTGTTTTACAAAAAGATGTAGAAAATTTGGTTTCAAAACATATTTTTGCCCGATAGCAAGCAATACTTTCATGTTTTGATTTTGAACTTTAACATATCAAAGGAAAAAGCAATGCTTTGCCCAATTTTCTCACAAGAGAATTCTTACAGGAAAAATCAAAAAATAGAGAAGAAAAAAGAAAAAAAAATCTAAGGATCATTATGGACCCCTACTAGGTTCATCATTATCACCAACACTAGGGGTGAGCACCAACCTGTCCAACACGACCCAATCCACACATTTAGGTTGGGTTGAATTCTTCCAACCCACCAAGTACCAGATCGGGTGGCGGGTTGGGAATTTTCCAACCCAACCCAACTCACCAACCCGCACAATATATGTTTTTTTTAGGATTTTTTAGGGACTTAGCCACTAAGAATTTTTTGTCATAATGATTATTTATAAATAGATATTTATGTATTATGTACTTATTAAATTTTGGATTATATAATATTGAATTTTAGATTGAATTAATTTGCCTATAGTGATACAGCCTACTATTGACTGTTATTATCTTGTTAGATGGTATAAAGGATAATGTGTGCCTTTTTTAATTTATTTGTCTTTTATATATTGTGTATCTTGTTTTGAGAAAAAGAAAGAAAGAAAGAAAGAAAAAAGAGAGAAGAAGAAGAAGAAAGCAAAGCAAAAATAAATAAATAAAAATTAAAAAAAAAAAAAGAAAGACCAACAATATTTTGTTATCCAGTTTTAAAACTTATACGAACTTATAAGCCATAATCTAAAACTTGATAACCATGATCATCACTTTTCCTTCACCAATGGGTTTCCTTGTAGCTATAATAGGCACATTGGTATGTGTGTTAATATATCAAATTTTTCTTAGCGTTGAAAGTTGTGTTTTACTACTTTTCTTCCTTTCTTTCTTATACTGTGTGAGTGGGTAAGAAATTAATATTTGATATCAAATTGGTATCATGACCGATGATGTGGAGATGTTGGTACGCATGACGCATAGAGGTGCTTATGGGTGTGAACCCAACATTGGAGATGGAATCAATATTCTTGTCATTCTTCCTCACTAGTTTTAGTGTGTAGCATTCTGTTCAAATGATATGGAAGCGACAAAGCTGAAGAATAGAAACATACAAAAGTGAGAGAGAGATGAAGGCAATTCTGTTTCTAGGGAGCAATGGAGAGGGAGATGAGGCGAAACAAACCTAGAAATCGGAACCAAATGAGAGGAAGAAGACTATAAGCACGAATTTGTGTTGGGTACTAGATCGGGCACCCGAAATCATATGGGCGAGCGGGCATAAAGGATACATGTCGAAGGAGGAAGCAACTGAAAAAAAAAAGGGATGAAATGCTGTGTTTCATTAAAACACCACATGTGATCTGGGTCGTTGGTCAAGGCAGAGTGCAATACTTTTAATACATGTAGAGGTGTCGAATCTATAGATGCCACGCCATTTTCATAGATTTGGTGCCTTTGCTCTTCCATCTTGAAGAGTATAGTGCTCTTTTCATTTTGGGTCCTTCAATTCTATGATTCAACGGACAAGATCAAATATTTTCTGGAAAATGATAGGTCATTGGATCAACACAATCCAACAGCCCAGATCGCTTCCTACTTTTTGTCAAATTCAAATCCTACTTTTTTCTTAAATTAAAAAAACCTCAGCCAATTGCTGCTCTACACGTATCCCATTTAGAGGTGTCAAAATGGGCCAGCTCATAGGGTTTCATTAAAAACAAGCTGAAAAATAACCAACCCGCCTAGTGCTTGTACCGGCTGACAGGATAGCCCGTACAATACTTTTTTTTTACTAGCCCACTACCTAACCCAATTTTTTTATGATCAAGTCCAACCAAAAAAAAAAGCTATCCCAACACCAACAAAAATGTTGGCCCATGCTTATGCTGAAAGCCTAGAAGCATTCATTTCGAATGGCAAGTATGTCCAACACAGAATTAACTATTCAAGGGTTTAGGCTTTAGAAAGACTGAGAGAGATCAGAGGTCACCAACTGAGAGAGGAGAAATAGAACCCTCTACTACAATCCCAGTCCACTGGCTATTCTTCCCCCTGCTCTGAAACAAAATTTGACTAACTGAGAGGCCGAGAGAGATGCCGGCCAATGTACACATAGGCAGAGATGGATGAAGTGATGAACTGAGAAGGACGTCGGCCAAAATTGAAGAACAAAAGAGAAACACGACAGAGGTCTTTGAATCGAAGAACGAAAGAGAAGCACTGAAGCACGATTTGGATTCTAGATCTTTGAATCTTTGATTTTTGATTTTCGATTCATATGATCTCCTCCTAATTCTCTAATTTTTGATTCCCCATTATCCTAATATTTTGATCTATCCTCTATGGCTGATACTGATCTATGATTATCTATTCTTCTCATCCCTCTGCTCTCCCTCTATCGTTCATGTCTGAGTATATATCAAAAAAAAATACTTAGGCGAGTTAAATGGGTAACCTGTGGGTTACTCGGGCTAGGCCTGTCACGACCCATTACTGGACACATGATCGACACAATGATGAATTTTTCATCACTGTAAACCTTTCCATATATTCTACCCACGAGTTAAATTATTAGAAATTATTTCCGTATTATCAAAATAATCATTCCTTATTAAATAAATATGAAGAAAACATATCGAATTTTCTTATTTGAAATACACAGAGATAACTTGTATATAATAATAGATACTCTTTATGAAATACATTATTATACTGAAATACAAGCCAGATATGCCAAATCCCTGACTTAGATATTCTAGACGATTACAGAACAACATAATCTACAACAAATAGGGGCTTACCCGATAGCGGAAAGGTCCAAAGTGATCTACTCTTCTAGTAGATATTCTTCACTAATAACCTGATCTGAACAGAAAAATTTCACAGAGAGTGTGAGCTTTAAAACTCAGTGAGCGAATCGACCTCGCGTTAATAAAATTTAAATACATCACCAGTCATACAAGTATACATGAAGCCTCAAACTCAACCAATAAACATAGTTAGAAATTACACACTAGAAGATATAAAGTCATCCAATTCAACTAACGGTACTAGTACTCATCAATGGTAATATATTCCAGAGAGTATACATGGGCTGACTCACTAAATTTGTTTATTTTTGTCATAACGCACAACCTCATCCTCTCTGCTATGGTGCCTTACGGATCTATTACCGACCTATGTTATATCCCTATTGAGGAAATCGTTGTCTCCATACTTGTTGGTCAAGACACCTTTTATACCAAACTTTTCGCTTTGCTGTGAAAGAGGGTACTATCCCATTCGATCACAATCAATAGTACATTATTTCATATCATAATCAAAAGTATAATGTAATATTCATTCATATAATAGGTATCGTATATAACTATATTATAAGTTTATAAACCACAAATCAAAATAACAATTAAATTGGTTTTAGAAAGATTCAAACTTTACATTACCATGAAATACTTGTTTCGTCTTATCCATACTTCTGGATTAATTTTAAATTATCTCTTTAGATTCACCATTCTGAATCCAGTTTACCCCTATGAATCTTGTGAGTGTCCTATGGCATACTTTTTATCACCAATGATACTAAAACCCTATTAAAATGGGGTTATTTCACTCACTTAGATTCCGTACGAGTATCACTTCTTTAAGTCATTACAGACAAGAGTACACAGGTGAATTTCAGTGTTCTACTACAGCGATTTTCATGAAAGATTAGCGAAAATAAGTGGGGGTTGTTTTCATATAGATATTGTTCATACATATAATTACTATTTATACAGTTACTATTTATACGTATGGACACTATTCATACCAGAAATAGAGAATACAATCTGTAAAAGATTACACCAGGTAAGTTTCCAGAAAAGAGTGGAGGGTCGCAATGGACACACTTAAGTACCAGGTCCTTCCTTAGTCAAAACTTTCCTAGACATATATTCTTCACTGTTTACATTGTATTTTGGTAATCATAGAATCAAAATAACATATAGGTAGCTAAGGACAGTTTTTCTAATATGGAAGATCAGCCAAAGCCGCAACCATAGAGCATACTTAAGAAAATAACTTCTAAAATTTAAAAGACATAAAAAGGGCATAGTATCCTTACCTAAGCTAAAAAGGAAATGCCCAAAATCTCAGAGGCCTAGCATCAGAGCAAGAGAAACTTAAGGAGAGAAGAAGAGAAGTTGAAGGTGTGAGTTTAGAAGTGAAATGGAAGGGCCTGTTTATAAGAAAAGTCAAAAGTACTATTTGATACTATGCGTTAATAAAATATTCGATTTACTATTTATGAAAATGACATTTCTAATAATTCAATTTACTATATGCTTTAATAATTTAGCTTACTATACAAATCGCAGAAAGACGAAAGTGGCTGAATTATTGATTACTATTGAAAACTTAAAGAGAAAACTATTCTTTCACCTTAAACCTTTAAGTTTCTTTTTAATTCAGTCCTGTCACTTTAGTCCCTAAGGGTATTTTCTCACATAAAACGTGATTTCCTCCTACGAATTTCTTTCTAGTTTTCTCTTATGACCAAACCATATCTAGTATTCAACATTTCGATTGTATATGTGAACAGTGTTATACAGGTGAATAGTACCGTATATGAAATAGTAATCATAGTTTGCAAACACACATTTATATTTTATTTTTCATGGGTATTACAAGGCCAGTTACGCCTGGTCCTATGTTGGCTAGCATTCAGCTAGCCCAGCCCTCCTTAGATGCAGGTTAACTGGCCGAGCCCTTTCTGACAGGTCTAGTACCATTACTTTTTTTTTTGTAGAATAGAGGCTCCATATATTGTAGTTTTTTTTTGTTTTTTCCTTCTTGTTTTCTTTTATTTGTTTAATTAGCTCTACTTTTTTTTTGTATCACATATTTATGATTTTGAAATTTTTTGTCATCATCATGAATAAATATAATTTGAAATATAAAATTTATGACATTTTTTGTGAAAGAATCAAATTCGACGTCGACGACCTACTGTTGTTATCGTCGTGCTGTGAAGGAATCAATTTGCCACTGTCTCTCGATTGACTTTCTCTATCCGCTAACTAAATGATTAGTTATCTCTCTCTCTCTATTTTCTTATCTCTAGCTCCCTCCATCTCTTGCCTAACAGGCTAACCCGTTTAACCCGTCAATTTGCATTAAACGAGTTGGGCTAGATATTTATTGGCATATTTTTAAAACGGATCAGCCCATATGGGCCGAGCTAGCCCACATTGACAACATCACAATTTGCTTTCTGCCTCTTCATTTCACTCCTACTCTCCCTCTCTTTAAAATAAAGTTTGAAGCATATATTTTTAAAATGAATGTAAAAAATCAACATTGAAATAAATTTTATACTTTTATCATTTGATTTAGTTTGAAGAGATTAATAAAAATTCATTAAATTTTTAATTGGTTGTGGTTGCAGATAATGAAGTTTAGCCACCTTTATACAGATCGTGATTCTCTGCTCTTCCTTGGAAGAAGAATGGAGTGCTCTTCTCAATAACAGCTGTTCGATGAGCGACATGGACGGGTGAGATTAAGAGATGCGCTCGATTCCCACTTTTAATGAAATGATGCATTTCATTTGTCTTTTTTTTTCTTTTCGAATTCTTCCTGTTGCAACCAGCCATGGCTTCGTCCGTGAAATCTATGATCGTAGCTTTCCTTATGACTATGACATTGTCAAGCATGAGTGTAGGAGCTCGTCGTCTTCTTCAAACTAACATGCCTACCAGTCTTAGTTTGCTGAGACCAACAGGAATGCCACCACTACCTTCAATCCCAAATAACAATTTTCCTCTATTGTCCACTGATATTCCATTGCCTAAGCCCAATATTAATGCAACACTTCCTCCACCTAACATTCTAAAAGGCACACATGCCACCTTTCCTCCATTGTCATCCTCTACTAGTTCCCAACATTCCCTCTATCCCCACACTCCCAAACATTTTTTGTAATACCCAAGAAAAATAAAATATAAATATTTGTTTACAAACTACTGTTACTATTTCAGTATACGGTACTATTCACCTGTATAATACTATTTACATATATGATACTGTTCATTTATACAATCGAAATGTCAAGTACTAGATGTTGTTTGGTCATAAGAGAAAACTAGAAAGAAGTTTGTAGGAGAAAATGACGTTTTATGTGTAAAAATAACCTCAGGGACTAAATTGAAAGGACTGATTTGAAAAAAAAACTTAAAGGTTTAAGGTAAAAGGATAGTTTTTCCTTTAAGTTTTCAATAGTAATAATAGAAAAATTTTCGGCCGTTGCCGCTATTTGCACAGTAACTGCATTATTAGAAATGTCATTTTCATGAATAGTAAATTGAATATTTTATTAGCGCATAGTATCAAATAGTACCCTTGACTTTTGCTATAAATAGGCCCTTCCATTTCACTTCTAAACTCACACCTTCAACTTCTCTTCTTCTCTCCTTAAGTTTCTCTTACTTCAATGCTAGGCCTATGAGATTTTGGGCCTTTCCTTTTCAGCTTAGGTAAGGATACTATGCCCTTTCTATGTCTTTCAAATTTTAGAAGTTAATTTCTTAAGTATGCTCTGTGGTTGCGGCCTTGGCTGATCTTCCACATCAGAAAAACTGTCCTTAGCTGTTTATATGTTATTTTGATTCTCTGATTACCGAAATAGAATGTAAACTGTGAAGAATACATGTCTAGGAAAGTTCTGGCTAAGGAAAGACCTGGTTTTTAAGTGTGTCCAGTGTGACCCTCCACTCTTTCCTGGGAACTTACCTGGTGTACTCTTTTACAGATTGTATTCTCTATTTCTGGTATGAATAGTATCCGTACGTATGAATAGTAACCGAATGAATAGTAACCGTACATATGAATAGTATCCGTACATAAAAATAATATGAATAGTGATCGTATGTACGAATATTATCTGTATATATAAATAGTATCCGTACGTATGAATAGTGACCGTATATATGAATAGTAACCATACGTATGAATAGTGACCGTACATATAAATAGTGACCGTACGTATGAATAGTGACCGTATGAATAGTAACCGTATATATGAACTGTATCTGTACGAAAACAATCCTGACGTATTTTCTCTAATCTTTCATGAAAATCTCCGTAGCAGAACACCGAAATTCACCTGAGAACTCTTGTCTGTAATGACTTAGAGAAGCGATGTTCGTACGGAATCCAGGTGAGTGAAACGACCCCGTTTTAATAGAGTTTTAGCATTACTGGTGATAAAAAGTATGTCGTAGGACACTCCCAAGATTCATAGGGGGAAATTGGACTCAGAATGACGAATCTAAATGAGATAATTAATCCATAAGTATGGATAAAATGAAATAAGTATCTTATGATGATGTGAAGTTTGAATGTTTTCAAAAATGGATTAATTGTTATCTTGATATGTGGTTTATAAATCCATAATATAGTTATATATTATACCTGTTATATGGATGAATATTATATTGAGCTTCTGATTATGATATGAAATGCTATTGATTGTGATTGAGCGGGACAGTACCCCCTCTCACGGCAAGGCGAAAAACCCGGTTGACAGGGTGTCTTGACCAATGAGTGTGGAGACAACGATTCCCTCAGTAGGGATATAGCCCGGATTGGTGATAAATCCGTGAGGCGCCCTAGCTAAGAGGATGAGGTTGTGCGTCATGGCGGAAATATACATAATTGGTGAGCCGGCCTGTGTGCGCTCTCCGGGATATATTGCCATTGACGAGTACTAGTAACGTTTGTTGAATTGGATGAATTTTTATCTTGTATGTAAGAGGATGATGTTGTGCGTCATGGCGAAAATATACATAATTGGTGAGCCGGCCTGTGTGCGCTCTCCGGGATATATTGCCATTGACGAGTACTAGTAACGTTTGTTGAATTGGATAAATTTTTATCTTCTGTCTATTGGTTGAGTATGAGCCTTTGGATATGCTTGCATGACTGGTAATGTATTTGAATTTTATTAATGCGAGGCCGATTCGCTCATTGAGTTTAAAAGCTCACATTGTTTGTACAACCTTTTTGTTCAGATCAGGTTGCCATCGAAGAATATCTGCTAGAGGAGTAGATCACTTTGGACCTTCCCGTTGTCGGGTAGACCTCTCTTCTGTTATAGATTATGTTGCTCTGTAATCGTCTAGGACATCTAGTTCAGGGGTTCGACATTTGGCTTGTATGTCAGTATAATAATGTATTTTAAATTGATAATCTATGATTTTCATATAAGAAAATTTGATATATTTATCGGAAGGCTTACAGTGATGAGAGATTCATCATTGTGCCGGTCATGTGCCCAGAAAACGGGTCGTGACAAATTTGGTATCAGAGCAAAGGTTGTTAGGTCTCCTAGTGATTACAGAGCAAGGTAACCTTAGTAGGACCTCCTCTATCGTTGTGAACCCGGGCACAACTATAGAGAGACGGCTCTACTGAAGGTCCTGTAGGATGTTTCCATTTCCTTTCCCTCCGAGACTTATCTCTTCTTAGGAATTATGTTCTCAGTTTTAGTTTTAGACAGATGTGGCTACACTTTTGAACTTAGTCAAGGAAAAGTTGTTATTTGTTTTGATTCCGTTGTTGTCGGATCAAATTTTTATATGGTGGATTTTATAAGCTGAATTCATGATTAAATTTGTGTAGCTATATTATTTTAGGGTACCAGCCAATAAAAGAAACCACTTGCATTAAAAAAAAAAACTGAAGGATTACATTGCAAAAAAAGAAGAAGTTTACTCATGCATGAGTAATCTAAAAGCGAGGTGGTCTTGGATTAGGAGGGTTGTATTGTATCATCACCCCTCGACCATTCCTTGGAGCAAGGGACATAGCAATGTCGCGGAGGGTAGTGTAAATCCCATTCATACAATCAACACTTCTTTGTTGTTGATTGCAGAAGCACTGGGTAGACCAATAGAAGAACCTGTCTATTCTTGAAGTCATTTCTGCATGATTGCGTTTAGTTAACTTCTCCAGGTCTCCTATCATCTTTTTCAGATTTTTCACCTCCTGCTCTAGACAGGCGATTTTGTCCTCCGAGGTATGGCCCGTGCTAGTCTCCTTAGCTTCCTCGATCTTCTTCATTTTCTTCTCCTTCTGTTTCTCTGGAGACCCCTCAAAAGGTCTTTTGCCCAGACTTAAGTTTAAGTCGAGCTCTTCTTCCTTAGCCTCTACTGTGAGATCAATGTACTTCCTTGAGGCCATGATTTGGAAAAATTTAGAAATTTTTGTAAGAGTATGAGGCGAGAGGAATACTAGGGGATTGTAGGCTCGGAGATTATTACTCTTTGTGGTGTGGTAACTGAGAACGCTGAGAAGGTTTTTATAGAGAAAAAATTTGGACTAAGAGACAAAGAAGATATCTCTTCACCGCACCCCTACACGATCAACCTATGGATTTCTGCAAGCTGGAAGCCAGAAGTCTAGGGTAGGCGTGCACACCGATAGCGCGTTGCATTAATGCCAAAACCACGAAAGTCAGTATTCGGTGGATTTGCGGCCGATTTTACTCGGTTTTCCCATTTCTCCCGTTGGCATTTTTTGAAATTCAAAGAAGTTAATGATATAGCCATTAAAGATTGCCTTGGATGCTTTTATGATGAACTGAAATACATTTCTCCGTTTTATTGTGTTGTTCTTAAGAGCCTTCAGTTGAGTATAATATACATAATTGATTGAATCATGTTGTAATTACATTTATGTATGTTATTCATGCATAATGAGTGAAGGCTACGATCAAGGAGAATATGTGATGATCCTACATATACTCATAGAGATGTGAAATCAAAATGACATGGATAGAATAAAATGTGTAGATGATGATATATCTTCATGGTTACATATACTTACATATAATGCTCTCGTGGGCAAATGAAAGGCAGTGATTTCCTTACATCATGATAATGCTTAAGGCATGTGACCGTAAGCAGTTAACTTTGTTTTAATATATTGATATACATATATTATGTGTAAATCCAGAATAAAGACACCGATCAGAATCTAAGATACGGCCAATATGAGGCGACCTAATCATAGAGGGACATCGTGATATAGGATTACAGAATAAAACAAGTTTAGAGGGAGAAAATCTCAGACTAAAGAGCGTAGTTAGTCAGAACTTTGCGAAAGGTCAAGATTAGCCGAAATTTTTTTTGAGGAAATCTTTGACTTATGTTAATTGCATTAAATTATATTTACTATTTACTTGCATGTCCGACATTAATTGCTGGCATTGCGACGTATGTGATCTGTAAACCTTATAGCAAGCGGCGTGTAGGTTGTGGTGGCTTTAGCTCCAGGGGCTTCGGGTTGTCTATAAATCTTGTACGCCCGTTACCCCACTCATCGCACCAAGCAAACCTACTTCTTTCATTACATACCTATTTCTCAATCTCCATTCCTTTCTCATTCGAAGTTATTTCTGAGATCCCTAGAGCAATGGCCGATAATAAGTCTTTCAACTTGAATTTTGAGACTGGCAATGTAGAGCTTGATTTAAATCTAAGTCTCGGAAACAACAAAGGGAAGAGACCTGTAGACAGGTCACCAGAAATTAAGAAGAGAAAGAGGGATGTAATAGAGTTGGAGGAGGACAGTACTGCAACATCCTCAGAAAATAAGCTTGCATTCCTGGAACGTAAGATAGAGAGCCTGGAATACAAGATAGAGGACCAGAAGCGACTAATAAGTCGTCTCTTTGAAAACCAAGAGAAACTGATAAACCGTCGTTTCGGGGAACTGGCTAATCGAGTTGATAGACATTCAATGTTTGCAACTCAAAATTTTCGTGACCAACAAGCAAGGTGTATTGACTGTATGAACGGAGTGACTTATGCTCTTCGCCAAATTTCTCAGGCGCTTCCTCCAGAAACTCTTTCTAGGCTGCAACGATTAGCTTCCTCCTTAAGGTCTGAAGCACCTTCCTCTTCTAGACCTGGAGCACCTTTTACATTTCAAAAGCCTCCTCGTCCTTAATTTATTTTTCTTTTGTTTATACCTAAAGCTACATTTGGTGTAAGCTTCACGTATTCAAATTATCTATGTACTAGAAATAAAATTTAAGTTAGTATCTAGATCTTCTTTGTTGAAGTGATTCATTTTACTGAAAGAACTTGAGGAATGAGAAGATATTGGACTTGTTATATTTCATACTTGATTCTAAAGCATAGTATAGTAATATCTTTTTGACTGAGCAGAGTTACTAAAATGATATTTCATTGCACTTCTGAGCTATGGAGGAATGCTGAATAAGTATTTTATGAACCTATAGAACTATGGGTTTGCCTCAATCATTGAAGGGATGCGACTCTATATGAGTCATTGAGGTGAGAGGAATTTTCATATATATAATTATGCGTAAGAAGTATGTTATTTACTTATCATATTTTCTAGAATTGTTCTTCCTAGAGATTTATGTAATGATTTCATTTTATATAACGCGTTCAGCTGAGAGTATCGCCTTAAGGTAGAAGGATCGCCTTCGGGCAAGAGTATTGCTTATGGCCAAAATGATGCCTTCGGGTAGAGTGCTTGTATTCGTAAAAGTTATAAGCTATGTGTGTGGAAACATGTGTTCTGATATTCAATGTGAACTGGAAAGACCACGTGCCACTTTTGAGATGACACCTATTTGAGGTTTTACATAGAGACAGAGTTCGTCTCTGATTAGGTGGTTTGAGTTTGGTAAAGGTTATGAGGATGAGACACTTTATGGTACAAAAGATTGTGGAGAAGATTAAACTGATGAGGAAGAGATTACTTGCTGTCTAGAAAAGGCAAAAGTCTTATGCAAATTATTGATAATGCGGTTTAGAGTTCACAGTCAATGGTATAATGTTCTTGTAAATCTCACCAAGGGTGTGATGAGGTTTTGGAAGAAAGAGATACAAAGAATGAGATATAGACGAAGTAATCACACTTATTTCAGTCTTGAAATGAGTTTTGAATTCGGGGGACCGAATTCTCTTAAGGGGGTGATAATGTAATACCCAAGAAAAATAAAATATAAATATTTGTTTACAAACTACTGTTACTATTTCAGTATACGGTACTATTCACCTGTATAATACTATTTACATATATGATACTGTTCATTTATACAATCGAAATGTCAAGTACTAGATGTTGTTTGGTCATAAGAGAAAACTAGAAAGAAGTTTGTAGGAGAAAATGACGTTTTATGTGTAAAAATAACCTCAGGGACTAAATTGAAAGGACTGATTTGAAAAAAAAACTTAAAGGTTTAAGGTAAAAGGATAGTTTTTCCTTTAAGTTTTCAATAGTAATAATAGAAAAATTTTCGGCTATTTGCACAGTAACTGCATTATTAGAAATGTCATTTTCATGAATAGTAAATTGAATATTTTATTAGCGCATAGTATCAAATAGTACCCTTGACTTTTGCTATAAATAGGCCCTTCCATTTCACTTCTAAACTCACACCTTCAACTTCTCTTCTTCTCTCCTTAAGTTTCTCTTACTTCAATGCTAGGCCTATGAGATTTTGGGCCTTTCCTTTTCAGCTTAGGTAAGGATACTATGCCCTTTCTATGTCTTTCAAATTTTAGAAGTTAATTTCTTAAGTATGCTCTGTGGTTGCGGCCTTGGCTGATCTTCCACATCAGAAAAACTGTCCTTAGCTGTTTATATGTTATTTTGATTCTCTGATTACCGAAATAAAATGTAAACTGTGAAGAATACATGTCTAGGAAAGTTCTGGCTAAGGAAAGACCTGGTTTTTAAGTGTGTCCAGTGTGACCCTCCACTCTTTCCTGGGAACTTACCTGGTGTACTCTTTTACAGATTGTATTCTCTATTTCTGGTATGAATAGTATCCGTACGTATGAATAGTAACCGAATGAATAGTAACCGTACATATGAATAGTATCCGTACATAAAAATAATATGAATAGTGATCGTATGTACGAATATTATCTGTATATATAAATAGTATCCGTACGTATGAATAGTGACCGTATATATGAATAGTAACCATACGTATGAATAGTGACCGTACATATGAATAGTGACCGTACGTATGAATAGTGACCGTATGAATAGTAACCGTATATATGAACTGTATCTGTACGAAAACAATCCTGACGTATTTTCTCTAATCTTTCATGAAAATCTCCGTAGCAGAACACCGAAATTCACCTGAGAACTCTTGTCTGTAATGACTTAGAGAAGCGATGTTCGTACGGAATCCAAGTGAGTGAAACGACCCCGTTTTAATAGAGTTTTAGCATTACTGGTGATAAAAAGTATGTCGTAGGACACTCCCAAGATTCATAGGGGGAAATTGGACTCAGAATGACGAATCTAAATGAGATAATTAATCCATAAGTATGGATAAAATGAAATAAGTATCTTATGATGATGTGAAGTTTGAATGTTTTCAAAAATGGATTAATTGTTATCTTGATATGTGGTTTATAAATCCATAATATAGTTATATATTATACCTGTTATATGGATGAATATTATATTGAGCTTCTGATTATGATATGAAATGCTATTGATTGTGATTGAGCGGGACAGTACCCCCTCTCACGGCAAGGCGGAAAACCCGGTTGACAGGGTGTCTTGACCAATGAGTGTGGAGACAACGATTCCCTCAGTAGGGATATAGCCCGGATTGGTGATAAATCCGTGAGGCGCCCTAGCTAAGAGGATGAGGTTGTGCGTCATGGCGGAAATATACATAATTGGTGAGCCGGCCTGTGTGCGCTCTCCGGGATATATTGCCATTGACGAGTACTAGTAACGTTTGTTGAATTGGATGAATTTTTATCTTGTATGTAAGAGGATGATGTTGTGCGTCATGGCGGAAATATACATAATTGGTGAGCCGGCCTGTGTGCGCTCTCCGGGATATATTGCCATTGACGAGTACTAGTAACGTTTGTTGAATTGGATAAATTTTTATCTTCTGTCTATTGGTTGAGTATGAGCCTTTGGATATGCTTGCATGACTGGTAATGTATTTGAATTTTATTAATGCGAGGCCGATTCGCTCATTGAGTTTAAAAGCTCACATTGTTTGTACAACCTTTTTGTTCAGATCAGGTTGCCATCGAAGAATATCTGCTAGAGGAGTAGATCACTTTGGACCTTCCCGTTGTCGGGTAGACCTCTCTTCTGTTATAGATTATGTTGCTCTGTAATCGTCTAGGACATCTAGTTCAGGGGTTCGACATTTGGCTTGTATGTCAGTATAATAATGTATTTTAAATTGATAATCTATGATTTTCATATAAGAAAATTTGATATATTTATCGGAAGGCTTACAGTGATGAGAGATTCATCATTGTGCCGGTCATGTGCCCAGAAAACGGGTCGTGACATTTTTCCATCCTTCATATTCTTCTCCCCTCCACCTTTTAATCTTATCTTACTTCTTACTTATTATATAAAATAGTTCCACCAAGTAGCTCAGCATTAAAAGCAAGTTTTTCATAATTGGTGGACTACTTTTCAGTATTAAATGCTCCTCTTCAATGCATTTGAACCCCCTCTCACTTCTGATTTTTTTCCCTAACCATTTTCCTTCCTGTTTCTACTGACAAACATCATTCTAACTGCTCCGTGTATTTTCCAATGCATTAGTCTTTGTTCATTTCACTCTAGCATTCAACTTTCTGCAACTTGGTCTCTAATATTATCAATTCCGATCAACATCGTTCTGTTTACCATTTTGCCTTGGGCACATGTGCGGCGTGATCAGAGAAGATAAAAGATTGATTTCAAATTTTCAAAATTGTATTTAGATTGCTCAGGCTTTGCTTCATCTTCTCCAATTGTTCTTCGTCTCTCTATCTCCTCTCTATCGTATCCTTCTCACCGTTGTTCAGTTACGTCATCATCTCTTCCCTTGCAGTCGCTCTCAAGTATGCTTTTATGATTCAATTCCTCTCTCGCTCTTGTCGTCGTTCAATCCCTCTCTCTTCCTCCTCAGAGAAGGTAATGATAGCATTGGCGGGCTCTTTGAAGGTCAGCTCCGACAGAACTCTGTGCAAGGTACTATAGCATTTCGAGTTGGCTATTTCCTCCAATAATTAGTGTAATCTCCCATGTCTAGTGAAGTTTTCCCTTATATCCGTTTTGTTTTTTAAGGAAATGGGAACTTCCTTCTTGTCATCCAGATGGAATAGTAGTTTATAGGAGCAAAGCCCTTAGAACTCCTTTTATAAAGTAAGTTTCTTATAGTAATTGCAAAAAGAAAAGCGAGTGCTGAGAGTATTGAATTATTGATAGATTTACTTACTAGATATACTCTAGACATGAACTTTGTTTGTCTACATTTTGTTTTTTTTTTTCATTATTATTAGTCTGGATTATGATGCATTCTGAAAATAGAAATTGATGATCCTGAGGCACAAGCTATTGAGTTCCTTATACTTGATGAAGCTAAGAATAAGTGGTGAGTTTTTCATTGATGTTGTTTTTTTCCCTTTGAATTCACATTAACAAGGTAAATTTAAAGAAAGATATATTTAATTTTTATTCTAATTACAAGTTCAAAAACAATGTTGATAACTTTCACATCAAGTTACCTATGTTCACTAAGTTTCAATTCCTGAAGACCTTGTACAGATTCAAGCATACCTTAATTAGAATTGAATTCAATAAATATCAAGTTAATGTGAATTCTAAATTCAATAAAATAACTATAAATGTTGGCGATGACTTTATAGTTACTTTATTGAATTTAGAATTCTTTGTTTTGTAGCAAGTGACTTTAGAAATATCTTTTCAGGACTTAGCAATTGTGATGATATGCTCCCTATATATGTTGGGGATGATCGGACTGATGAAGATGCATTTAAGGTAACTTGTAGCAATTTTATGGCCCTAATGTGTCTTTTGTTTTCTTCTTTTGTCTTTTTTCTCTTCCTCTTTAGATTTTCTTGATCAAATAAATTGTAACAGGTTTTGAGAGAGGGAAATAGAGGCCATGGTATCTTATTAGCCTCTGTGCCCAAGGAAGTAATGCAGTCTACTCTCTTCGTGATCCATTAGAGTATATCTCAGTTGTAGTACAACTTAGAAAAAAGAAGGTTAAAATTGTAAAAATCCTTTCAAAGTTTCTTGGATTCTCTTAGGGGGGAAATAGTCTGCTATCATTCAACGTGTACTAGACCTTCAACCATAAAATAAAGTAAAATAACAAAATTTATCAAAATCAAAATCAATTTAATTATAAATCTATAATAAATCCCAAAAGATAATTACATTGTTATAAAATTATAAAATAAACAATAATTTTATCTTCACAACATTTGGCCTTAATTTCAGGGAAATGTTATTATATCTACAGGTCATGGAATCCCTCAAGTCACTTGTGGTATGGAAGTCAAGCCTCTTTAAAAGCCTCATATAGTGCATAAAGGAGAATATACTCTAATAAACTATATATATAATAATAAACATAGCGTTTCAAGATTTTGGGTTCCATAGAAAGCATTCCTAGAGGTTTCTTGGAGCAGATTTTGGCATAGAAGCCTCTTATAGAAGCGTTAACTCTTCTTTTGTTTTGCTCAACACATGGTAACTATAAATTCTTCGCTTATAATTATTTCATATATCTTAAAGCATTAAAGAGAAATGTACTTGGGGTAATTTTCTATCAGAGTGTATTGATATTTAATCTTTATTTCCTTTGTCATTTTTGGTCATTATCTCTAATTAATCAGAGTGTATTCATGTTTAATCTTCATCTCCTTTATCAGTGCTCAGCATTAACTACCACGTTAATTTTGCAAGGGATTGACATATTACTGTTATGATTATGGAAAAACTGGTGTTGTTGGTGGATGTTATTTATTTTTTCTGAGTTATTGTCGTTATCGATGATGGATTGTTCAAACTCTCTTGTACAGTATGTTGGATTCAAATAATCACAATGGTCAAATACTTAGCAGTTATGTAAAGTTCCTAGATAAAGAACGGGTGGTAAATTAGTATTGTTGAACATTTAAAGCACTATTGAAAGATGTATGTTTATCATTGACCCCAAGGATCGTATATTCCTATCTAACTATCACGCTTATAAAATGGGCACGTGAGTTAATACAAATCTTAAGGTGTATCTCAATGGTAGTTCATCATTTTCCTGAATAGTTTTAATATCCACAACTACGCAAAATGTAAATTTACAAAGGAAATAAATTTACATAATACTTTCTCTTATTTTCCATAACATCGGAAAATATATATAATGAAAATGCAAACCAAATTGCAGCCAAACTAATAAAATACCTAAAACACAACAGGACCTAGGTGACCTACAGGATTATAGAGTGTTTCTATTGGCATACAGCTAAAAAATTGGTTCATTACGAACCCTCCAACAAAAATAAAGTATGTCTCTAAAAGCCGCTAACTCTTTATGCAATGCATTCGCACAAATGCAATATATCACATACCACAACCAATTTGTTATTCACAACACATCCACATAATAACTTCTCAAATCACAACCATCACCATACATAATATAACTACCAATTTACCACTCCCAAGTAACCTCACTATATTTCCCCCAACATCACAAGAAATTCCATAATCTATTTAATATCATAAACTAGGAAATTTAACAATTTAAATTCAATCATGGTGTGAGTGAGATTTATATTGTACTTGAGCAATTTAATAAAAACTTAGAAGCAATGTCACTCATTCACTTTGATGCCGACAAGGTTTACCGTATAAGAATCCCCGAAAATAAAGCCAATAAAGCTCCCAAGACCACTTGAAATCAAACCCAATGACTCAACAACAAGAGGTAAGAATATAGCATTTTTGGTGAAATCTCATCGCTAATTCTGACCTTTGGTTACTCATTTAGTCATAACTCTTACCTGTAAGGAATTTTCAAAAGAAACTTATACCATTGAAAATTAGACTTAAAGATGTTTCTAATGATATAAAGTTTATTAAAAACGGAGTCTGGATGAAAGAGTTATTGCCGTTTGAAGAAAAAGTCCAAGGAAACACTGCACTTTGACCTTAGCATAGGTGGCGCCTGGGCACCACGGCTCCTTCCTCCCTTTCTCTTCAAAAGTGTGGTGCATGGGCACCACAATCATGGCCTACATAATTTTCTCTCAGTTTTGGCTCAGATCCAACTAAATCTTCATTGTTTTTTATGATTTCTTTCATGGGTTTTCATCCTTGGTGTCAAGGAGTATTTAGACACCAAAACCCACAATTTTCACCAACAATCTAAGCCTTAATCTTTAATTTTACCCCAAGAACCCAAAAACTCAAAAATAGGAAAAAGTTTAGGAAATTAGAATATCTACCTCAATTTCTTGATTTCTTTGTGTTAGTTGGCCGCCGATGACTCACCCCACCACCGGAGAACCACTTGCCGGAGCTTGGTTAGTGGATTTGGGTGGAAAGGGTGGAGAGAATGAGGAGAGAAAGAGAGAAGACAAAATGAGGTGTATGTGTGTGAGAGAGAGAGGTGAGAAAATGAGGGAAAAGAGGTGAGGTCACCTATGTATACCCACCCATGGTGAAATTACTACTTTCTTCTCGGGTTAACTCCAATTAACATCAGCAGTGGTAAATCTGTAATTTCTCTAATTTAGGTATTTTCTATACTCTAGGTAACACCCTAGTTCCTTATTTCATTTTAGTCCCTCTTTGGAGCCAGTAGATATCCAGTTCTCTCAACACCTCATGACTGTTCTCTCTCAATTCCCTGTCTCCTAACACTATTTCCACTTCCTGAGATGCTTCTCTAACCTTACTTTCCTTAACACAACTAGGGAAATTTCCATAAATAACATTCAAAGAACTCAATTAAATATAGAAATTAAAATGGCCAAAATAATTTCATTAAAATAATACAGTAAAAATAACGTCATTAAATTAATACTATTAAAATAATGACAATTATCATTATAAAAACTATAATACCGCCAATCACATGATCTCAAAATTAGTTGGTATCACACTAACATTTAAAAGTGATATGGAGAAATAGAAGTTTCAAGTGTTAAATGCAATTTAAAATCCTTTTATCCTTCTATCTGGTGTGACTTATGTGCTATATTTTATGGGCTTTTTGGATAGAATATCTGGGTTTAGGATGCTTGAAATCCCCTTCTTTGTTGGCAACACAATTTTTTATTCAATTATTGACATGGATGGATTATTGGGCAGATCCCTTTACTGATGCAAATGCTGAGGACTCAGGTCCTGGGACAAAAGAGTATGTTCATGTGCATGTACAATAGAGCAATGGAAGAAAAAGCGTAGCGATTGTTCAAGGATTGAAGAAAGGGTATAACTGTAGCAAGATACTGAAGAGTTCTATTGCAACGGTATTGTGGTCAAAGACCCTAAATTGGGTCAAGTCTGTTTGCCTTTTTTTTTTTTTTCCCATCTAATGAATGCCTTTGTGTGATTAGGCGTCAGCTTCTTCAATTTAATTATGAATGAATATTTACTCTTTTAAGCTGGTCGTTGGTCAGTCAGTATGAAAAATGTACTATTGGGTTGGGATTAGAAAAAGGTCCTTATGTGTGTTTTTATTGGGTGCACTATTGTGTTGTATCTCATCCTCCTCCATGGAGAAGCCTAAAGCTCATTTTGATTGCTATATTATTTGGTCAGTGTAAGTCAGTTAGAGGAGAAGAGATTTCTATTCTTATATTGTTTGGAAAATATATTACAATTGCATTAGTTGGCCACAATAAATTGGGGTATAGTTTCTTTGATCCGTCTTTGTCATTAGCATGGAATCTTAATCTATATGACATGTATAGTCTCAAAAGGATACTATCAAGTTTAGATTGCACCTGAGTTTAACAAAGTCAATTCATTTCCTCTACCATTTTTTTATAGAAAATTTGCCACTGCAATGCATTATAAATCCCTCTATATCTTGCCCACTCTTCTTCTGCTATTGACTTTTTTTTTTTGGGTGATGGACAATTTATATTTGCTTTTAAAAATTTATGTATCAGTCATGTATGGCAAGAGAATATTCATGTCCCAGCTATCTTTTGTGACACCTTTGGCTACACAGGTTAACGCATTATTATCTTGGCTTTAACTCCCTTCTCAGTTTTTAAAGTCTTTTTTCTATATAGAAATTTCTATTATACAACTTTTCCCTAATGTGTAAGAAATAACATAAGTGAACGCCAGTGATATCTATATAGTATTTTTCTAGCAAGTTATGAATGACAATTTTTTGAATGTCAAGTTATGAATATTGCAAGATATATATATGAAAATATTTAGTTATATGTATGTACTTTAAGTGAGGAGGTCTGCAAAAGAAGATTTATACATGAAATTGAACTGTATTTCTCAGGTCATAGAAAGTAAAATAACAACAACAATAAAAGACATGGAATTCAAATAATCTGCATGGTGAGGAGTATTCAATTTAATTCTCTGAACCGTAATCTGCATGGAGACCACAAGGCACGTATCAATGATACTTTATAAGTTTGCGCCCTTTCTTATTTAATTACATAATATTCATATTATGTCTTTTGTTCCGAAAAATTAACTTATAAATTGTCTATTGAGTGTGTTATCTTTTTTTTTTCTTCAAATAGTGGCTTGGCATTAACATTTTGTTTTATTGGAATAAAAATATATTTAACTCTTGAATTTGACTTGCATACAGGAACATAGCTGAATGTTTCCTAAATTTATTAATCATTTTAAGTGTTTGTGGGGATGGGAGAATGTGTATCTAGACTTTTATTATATTCTCAGTCTTCGAACTTCAGAGTTCAAAAAATTTTGTGATAGTGTTATCTCTTCAATTTTATTCTCTTAATGAAACCTAGCCTTAAGTTTCTCTAAAATTATATAGTTCTTAAATATTGTTTTTGAAAATATCATGAGCCGTCAAAAAATGTTTAATGAATCACAAACATTGTGAATAAATGTAGACAAATACTATATCATTTTATTTTGGGACTATAAAACTCGTAGTTTAGACTTACAGTATGTTTTCATTGTTTATATGAAAATGTATATATTTTTTAAAGTCTTGGAAAGTTAACGTCATTATTACCCAACATATATATATATATATATATATATGTGTGTGTGTGTTAGAAATTATTTTTCAAACAATATATTAAAAATCTACTTTTGAATTTATAAAAATTGCCAAGTATCTGTTCCCATTAATAAATATTTAGTTAAAAAACTATCAAAATTTTAAACATGTTATAGTTTGAGGCCATTATAATATCACCACCTAACACGTGTTTTCAAGTAATTACTGGTCAACATCATAAGTTTTTTTAATTTTTTGCTGTGTGCGTTAAGATCAAGAACGAAATTAATATTATGTACTTTTAATCCATTTAAATATTGCCACATGACTAACATAATTTTTTTGGAATTTGTGTCAGATAGTATGCATTTTGTATCTATAGATGATTATACAAACTTAGTACTGTCTTAATTAATCATAATATCAAATCATAGTCTATAATTTTTTCAGCGTCTTGCTAATAAGTTTTCTCTCTCTCCACTTTCACTTTAAAATATTTTTGTTGTCGTTTTATCTTTTGTTCTCTCTTTCCCTTTCAATCTCTTCTAAGTATTCTCACTTTCCTTTCTTTATTTGATGGTGATTTTCTTTTAATTTTTAAAAAATTTGATCTCTTTTAATTTTTTCTTTTTACTTATCAACAACCTACATTTTAGACTGAGAAACATATTATTATATGTGATCATTTTTTTATTTTTTATTATTCTATTATTTTCATATATTTTATTTTATTATTTTTATGTATATTTATTATGTCTTTGTCTTTAAATATATCTAAAGCGTGGGTACAATACTAGTTAATATATATATATATATCAATCACCGTATGCTAATTGCTCGATGTGCTCAGCAGTATACTACTTATAGGTCCCCATCAAGATCTGTAAGGCACGACGGAGACGGGAACTGTGCGGTCGGTGCTTGCAGATGAAGAAAGGGGTGATGGGAGTGAAGTAGGACACGTGTAGCGATAAGAGTAATTCAAAAAAAAAAAGACAGATGAAATTTCATTAAAGGTAGGAATCGATCTGGGCCGTTGGAGTCTCTCAATCTCACCCGTATATGAAATCCTTTACAAAACTATCGAAGATTTTTTTAAATAAAATAATTGTAAAAATTGAACCTGGATATCAATTAATTTTAATAATGGAGAATGATGGGTCAGTGACAGTGGCGGAAGCTACCAGAGTTGCATCATAATGCCATCAGCTGGTTGAGGACCATACTTAAATATAGTTTTTAAGGTATGGTCCTAAGATATTTCTGATAAAAATGTGGCATGCCTAAGGATTTTTTTTTTTTTTGGGAAAAAACTAATCATATGATGGTGAGCTGAAGATTTCTCTGTAAAAAATAAAAATTATACACTTTTATTAGAAATATAAATATTGTACTTAAATTTTAATAAAAGGCTAACATGATCAAAATCATTATACGCATGAGCGTGATCCGGGATGTACGCTGACATCTATAATGGCGATTGCAAAAGCGTCATAATAAATAAAATATCTAGGAATGAATAAAAACACAAATAATTTAGTCTCACTAGAATGTGGTATATTTTTTCAAAAAAAAAAAGATATTTCAAAGTGATAAAAAAATTTGTGAAAATAATAAAAAAAATTGTAAAAAAATTACCGAGAAGTTTTTTATGAACCAGATAATTATAATAATGACTTATTTATGTTTTATTATTATGATAGATTAATTTGAAGATTTCAAATTGGATTTCAAACCTATTTTTCGTTATTGTAACAGATTTATTTTTTATTAATTTGAAATATATTTTTTTGGAGATACTTGATGTCACATCCCAAAAATTGAGCATGTGAAAAGATACTACTCATTTGATATAATTCTCAAACATACGTTATATACATATATTCTGTAAGGTTTTACATTCAACCTTAATCATTCATTCCACACTACAGAATTATATTCATCTGATAAGCAAATATAGACATACATAGTCTGATATTTCTATCTCATCGCAAGCCTAGGAGACCTATAGAAAGTACAGAGCGTTTCTAATATCCACATTAATAAGTACTGGTGTCCCACCAGACAGAAATAGAGGATAATTCCAATGGGCTTCTATTATTCAAATGGATACTCTTGTTCTTTGTTTTCTGTATCTGAAAAAAAATAATCATAGGGAGTGTGAGTTTATTTAAAAACTCAGTAAGTAAATAACTGTACTATATAAAATATCAAAAGTACAAATACCACATTTACTCATATAATTAATTGTCTTATACATCGAGTAGTATGGGACTCTAACCCTTTCAAACTCATGAATAAGATTTCATAGATATATACCAAGTAGTATGGGACTCTAACCCTTTCAAACTCGTGAATAATATCTCATAGGTATACGCCGAGTAGTATGGGACTTTAACCCTTTCAACTCGTGTATAGGTTTCATAGATATGCACTGAGTAGTATGGGACTTTAACCTTTTCAAACTCGTGTATAAGATTTCTTAGATATACACCGAGTAGTATGGGACTTTAACCCTTTCTCACTCGTGTATTAGATCCCGTAGATCTTTACTCATTAATAAAATAGTGAGAATTCATCACATAGTACAATTGTCATGAAATAAATAATTTCTTCATACTCTTATTTCTACTGATCATCATATACTCGCATATGAAAAATTAATTGCTTATTGTCCAAATAATGTTGTAAATGGGACTTATATTGTACTTTGACTAGTAATATCAAATTAGCTGAGCAAGGTTATTCACTCACCTTGATGTTTGTCCAAGTTTACCTTGTTCCACACTAGAATTTGTGTAGGAAAATTTCCTAGTAAAATATATTACAAGGAATCATAAGAAAGGAAACAAAATCACGAAAATACGTAAAATTTTCTGACTGCTACAGTAACGGGTTGCTACAGTAACTGTTTGCTACAGTGTCGGTTTGCTACAGTAACGGTTTGCTACAGTGCCGGTTCGCTACAATAACGTTGACTGCTACAGTACCGTTGACTGCCGACACTACATTACTGCTACAGTACCCGAAGAAAATTTTTCAGATTTTGTTTCGAAATCCCTGGTCGCTACAGTAACTCGGTTTTTGCAGAAATTTCTAACAATTTCATCCTTTCCCTTTCTTGTTTCAAAACCAGAATTTCAACTATTTTAACCGATTATAACTCAAATATAACTTCTAAAACAACTGAGATTCATGAATTATCATCAAAATCTTCAAAAACAAAACCTCCTCTAATCTTCCATATAAACTTAGATTTAAGAAAAATAACGAGATTAAAGCTTACCTTTGATCCTTACAAAGCTTTTGAACCGAACAGATAATCGAACTTCTGAAGATCAAGGAAAGGATTTGAGAAGAAACTGAAGAACTGAGAGAGAAATGCTTTCTGCCTTCCTTCGGCTGAGTGAAAAAAAAATGAGGAGTACTATTAAAACTTTATATTAAATATTTCTAATGGGTTATTCAATAACCCATGGGTATCCATAACCCAACATCCAAACCCATCCAGTCAATTTACAATAAATGGACTAATGGACCATTCTGAAACCACTTTTACATGAATTTCACCATTTTTAGAATATATCCCTCATTGTGCAAATATTTAGTCCAGTCATTTAACTCAATTTTCATAAATAATATTCAAAGAGAACAATTAAATATGAAAATTAAAAATGACCAAAATAAATAACTAAAATAACGTTGTAGAATTCTAAAATACTCTTAAGCGAATTATATTCTGAAATTAACGGGTATTACATTCTACCCCCCTTAAAAGAATTCGGTCCTCCAAATTAAAATCTTACCTCAAGTTTCAAATAAATGTGGATAGTTTTTCCACATTTCATCTTCTACCTCCCACGTAGCTTTCTCGCGAGAATGATTTCTCCAAAGAACCTTGACAGTAGGAATTTCTTTAGTGCACAATTTCTTGACTTTTCTATCAAGGATAGCTACTGGTACCTCTTCGTAGGTGAAAGTTTCATCAAAATGAACTTCTTGGGGTTGAATGACATGAGAAGGATCAGGAAGATACTTCCGTAGCATGGACACATGAAATATTGGATGAACTCCCTCTAGGTTGGAAGGTAGGTCTAGGCGATATGCCACATTACCCACTCTGTCTACAACCTCATATGGGCCAACATACCTCGGACTAAGCTTGCCTTTCTTCCCGAATCTCATTACTCCCTTCATAGGTGAGATTCGTAAGAAAACCATATCACCTATTGCAAATTCAAGGTCACGTCGTCGGTTGTCCGCATAAGACTTCTATCTACTATGAGCAGTTAACAACTTCTCTCTGATCAGTTTAACTTTATTTATATCTTCCTGTATCATCTCAGGTCCAAATATTTTGGTTTCACCAAGTTCAAACCAACCTATAGGAGATCGACACCGTCTCCCATACAAAGCCTCAAAAGGTGCCATTTGAATACTGGCTTGGTAACTGTTGTTATAAGCAAATTCAATAAGAGACAAATGATCTTCCCAACTTCCACTGAAATCCATCACACAAGCTCTTAGCATATCCTCTAAAGTCTGAATTGTCCTTTCGGACTGTCCATCAGTCTGAGGATGGAATGCTGTGCTAAGATTTACTTTGGTACCCAAAGCCTCTTGAAAGACTTTCCAGAACCGAGAAGTAAACTGAGGTGCTCGGTCTGATATAATGGATATTGGTATACCATGAAGTTTCACTATTTCTTTAACATAAATTCGAGCAAGTTTTGCTACACTGAAAGTGGTATGAACAGGAAGAAAATGTGCTGACTTAGTAAGTCGATCCACTATGACCCATATTGAGTCATTTCCTTTTGTTGACCGAGGTAAACCTACTACAAAATTCATAGTGATCATTTCCCACTTCCATTCGGGAATATCTAGTTTTTGCATCAATCCAGATGGTCGTCGATGTTCAGCTTTAACTTGCTGACAAGTCAAACATCGAGCTACAAAGTCAGTCACGTCTCACTTCATGCCCTCCCACCAGTAAACTTGTTTCAAGTCCTGATACATTTTCACAGCACCAGGATGTACAACGTAAGGCGAACCATGAGCTTCCATTAAGATTTCATGCTTCAAAGATTCAATGTTGGGGACACAGAGTCTCCCATTAAACCATAAGACTCCTTCTTCATCTACCAAGAAATTTGGTGACTTTGACCATATCAATGTCACCTTCTAAAGTTGCTTTTACTTTTTCAACAAGGGATGATCTAACTGTTAAATGAGCCAGAAATGTACCTGACTCAGTGATCTCGTAGAATACTCCATCAGCTTCCAATTCTTGTAGTTCATGTATTAGAGACCTTCTTATAGTGGCAATGTGAGCTAAACTTCCCATAGACTTTCGACTTAGAGCATCAGCCACTACATTTGCTTTACCTGGATGGTAAAGGATGGTACAATCATAATCTTTCAGAAGTTCCATCCACCTTCGTTGCCTTAGATTGAGATCTCTCTGCTCAAAAATGTACTTAAGGCTTTTGTGATCTGTAAAAATTTTACAAGTTTCCCCATACAAGTAATGTCTCCATATCTTTAGGGCAAACACTACAGCTGCCATTTCCAAATCATGAGTGGGGTAATTCAATTCATGCTTTTTAAGCTGACGTGAGCCATAAGCTATGACTTTACCATGTTGCATCAACACACACCCTAAGCCTATCTTTGAGGCATCACAGAATACAGAGTAACCCCCTGGTCCTGATGGTAGAATTAAGACTGGTGCAGAAGTTAAACACTCTTTCAATTGGGTGAAACTTTGTTCACATGAATCATCCCAAATGTATTTAACATTCTTTCGGGTTAACTTATTTAATGGGAGAGCCATCTTAGAGAAATCTTTGACAAAGCGACGGTAATACCCTGCTAAGCCAAGAAAACTACGTACTTCAGACACAGTTGTTGGTCTAGGCCATTGTTTTACTGCTTCAATTTTACTTGGATCTACATGAATACCTTCTTGGGAAATAACATATCCCAAAAATGTTACATGACTCATCCAGAATTCACATTTTGAGAGCTTTGCGTACAACTGATGCTCTCTCAAAGTCTGAAGCACTATTCTCAAATGTTCAGTATGTTCTTCATGACTCTTTGAATACACCAAAATATTATCAATAAATACAATTACAAACTTATCAAGGAATGATTTGAACACTCTGTTCATTAAATCCATAAATGCTGTTGGTGCATTTGTCAACCCAAAAGACATCACAAGAAACTCATAATGTCCATACCGTGTACGAAAAGCAGTCTTAGGTATATCATCACTCTTAATTCGTAACTGATGATATCCAGACCTTAAATCAATCTTTGAGAAGTATTTTGCTCCTTGAAGCTGATCAAACAAATCATCTATCCTTGGTAAAGGATACTTATTCTTCACTGTGACTTTATTCAACTGACGATAATCTATACATAATCTCATAGAACCATCTTTCTTTTTCACAAAAAGAACAGGAGCACCCCAAGGTGAAAAACTTGGGCGAATGAACCCTTTGTTCAACAAATCTTCCAATTGTTCTTTGAGTTCTTTTAGCTCAACAGGAGCCATACGATAAGGTGGAATAGAAATTGGTCATGTGTCTGGGACCAAATCAATACTGAACTCAATATCTCTTTCTGGCGGTAATCCAGGTAAATCTTGTGGGAACACATCTGGGAATTCATTAACCACATGAATGTCTTCTAACTTCTGTTCTTTCTTTTCTAAATCTTTGATAAAAGCTAGAAATCCCTGACATCCCTTTCGCAACATACGCTGGGCACTTAACATAGATATCATGTTGCAAGGTACATCACTTCGATCTCCTTGAAACACAAAATTACTCCTCCCCGGTATATTAAAGGAAATAACTTTGTCACGACAATTTATAGTAGCATGACAAGAAGATAGCCAGTCCATCCCTAGAATCACATCAAAATCTAACATATTGAGAACCATAAGATCTATCTCAGTTTCCATGCCTCCAACGATTATTTTACAAGAACGATAACATGTTTTAACCATCAAAGTCTCTCTCATCGGTGTGGAAACCAAGAATGGTTCTTTAAGAATAATCGAATCAATTGCAAATCTCTTGGCAAATAGGGGTGACACATATGAGTGAGTAGAACCGGGGTCAAACAAAATACGTACAGCAAAAGTATTAACAGATAATATACCTGTAACTACAGCATTGGATGTTTGAGCATCCTGTCAGGTTAGAGCATATATTCTTGCATTTCCTCTGCCAGCAGCTTGTTTTCCACGGTCACCTTGGCCTCTTCCAGAACCTCTTCCCATACTACTCCCTGTTGAAGGGGTTGGTGTTTGAGTAATAGATTGTGGTCGAGGTGGCAAAGTAGACCCTTGACCTGGTCTTGTCATGAGTTGAGGGCACTCCCTTATAAAATGTCCTTTTTGTCCACAGTGAAAACAGCCTGTACCAACAGTGTTTAACCTGCATTCTCCGAAGTGAAACTTTCCACATTCAGGACATTGAGGTTTTTCCCTTCTACCTTGAGTACCTCCTCTACTAGAAGAGCTAAAACTACCCCTGTTCTCTGAACGAGGCTTAGCCACACTGGCTGTAGAATAAGTTGACTTAGTAGGAGTGGCTGGAACATTTTGTGACGCAGTAAAGGGTTTCAAAGTCCCTGAGTCTTCCCCTTGATCAAAAGATCTTCTATATCTAGCTTTCTTCTTTTGACGATATTCTTCTTTATTCTTTGACCTCTTTTCCATTCTTCGGGCCACATCAACAGCCTATGAGTACGAAGAGTAATCGTTCATATTGGAACCCACTTGATCATATAAGGCATCACGAAGCCCTTCCACAAACTTTTCTATTTTCTTCTTTTCAGAAGGAATGATTTCAGGGGCATATTCAGATAATTTAACAAACTGAGCTGAATACTCGTCAACAGTCATGGTTCCCTGCCGTAGATACAGAAAATCTCTGGCCCTGGATGATCGTTCACTTGCCGGAAGAAATTCATCCATAACCAATCTGTAAAATTCTGTCCACATAACTGGCGGTGCGCCTTAAATTCTAGCTTTCTTCCAGTTCCTCCACCATTTACCAGCCCTACCTTTTAACTGAAAGGAAGTGAATTCTACCTTTTGACTAGGAGAACACCCTATAGCATCACAGATTGCTTCACAATCTTCAAGGAAACATTGTGGGTCCTCTTTGGGATCTTCCCCTGAAAAAGTAGGAGGCCTCATTTTCTGGAATTCAGACATTCTTACCTCTCTTACATTAACTCCTCCCGCTAACGGAGCTGGTGGTACATTTTCAGCTTCAACAATAGGAGGATCAACTGGCAGGTTAGCTTGTGCAGCTCGACCTCTCATTTCAGCCTCAAATCGGTCAAATCGTTCATTCATCAAATGAATCACATGTGCAATAGTTGCATTACCAACGTGAGCATCAGGTTCGACTCTTCTTGCTTGCTCACTAGTTGCGCCCTCAGTACTTTGAGCATGTAAACTATCACCACGGTTAGGATCATCTTGCACATGTACTGGTGGATTTATGGCCCTCCTTGGACCCATATGCTCATTATTATTAGAAGATCCTTCTGACATTGATCTGTCACAGATCTACACACATAACAAACAATTTTCAGACATAAACAAAATATCACTTTCTAGCCCCACTGAGAAGTTATCTATAAAATGACGTTATACTCTACAAGGTCTTTTATGGAACCTAATCCTATGGTCATGCCGCGGCTCATGACAATAGGGAAGGGCCCACAAAGATCACTTTGCTCTGTACTCTATAGGGGACCTATAAAACCTTTCCTCTGATACCAAATTTGTCACATCCCAAAAATTGAGCATGTGAAAAGATACTACTCATTTGATATAATTCTCAAACATACGTTATATACATATATTCTGTAAGGTTTTACATTCAACCTTAATCATTCATTCCACACTACATAATTATATTCATCTGATAAGCAAATATAGACATACATAGTCTGATATTTCTATCTCATCGCAAGCCTAGGAGACCTATAGAAAGTACAGAGCGTTTCTAATATCCACATTAATATGTACTGGTGTCCCACCAGACAGAAATAGAGGATAATTCCAATGGGCTTCTATTCTTCAAATGGATACTCTTGTTCTTTGTTTTCTGTATCTGAAAAAAAATAATCATAGGGAGTGTGAGTTTATTTAAAAACTCAGTAAGTAAATAACTGTACTATATAAAATATCAAAAGTACAAATACCATATTTACTCATATAATTAATTGTCTTATACATCGAGTAGTATAAGACTCTAACCCTTTCAAACTCATGAATAAGATTTCATAGATATATACCGAGTAGTATGGGACTCTAACCCTTTCAAACTCGTGAATAAGATCTCATAGGTATACGCCGAGTAGTATGGGACTTTAACCCTTTCAACTCGTGTATAGGTTTCATAGATATGCACTGAGTAGTATGGGACTTTAACCTTTTCAAACTCGTGTATAAGATTTCTTAGATATACACCGAGTAGTATGGGACTTTAACCCTTTCACACTCGTGTATTAGATCGCGTAGATCTTTACTCATTAATAAAATAGTGAGAATTCATCACATAGTACAATTGTCATGAAATAAATAATTTCTTCATACTCTTATTTCTACTGATCATCATATACTCGCATATGAAAAATTAATTGCTTATTGTCCAAATAATGTTGTAAATGGGACTTATATTGTACTTTGACTAGTAATATCAAATTAGCTGAGCAAGGTTATTCACTCACCTTGATGTTTGTCCAAGTTTACCTTGTTCCACACTAGAATTTGTGTAGGAAAATTTCCTAGTAAAATATATTACAAGGAATCATAAGAAAGGAAACAAAATCACGAAAATACGTAAAATTTTCTGACTGCTACAGTAACGGGTTGCTACAGTACGGTTTGCTACAGTGTCTGTTTGCTACAGTAACGGTTCGCTACAGTGCCGGTTCGTTACAGTAACGTTGACTGCTACAGTACCGTTGACTGCCGACACTACAGTACTGCTACAGTAACCCGAAGAAAATTTTCCAGATTTTGTTTCGAAATCCCTGGTCGCTACAGTAACTCGGTTTTTCCAGAAATTTCTAACAATTTCATCCTTTCCCTTTCTTGTTTCAAAACCAGAATTTCAACTCTTTTAACCGATTATAACTCAAATATAATTTCTAAAACAACTGAAATTCATGAATTATCATCAAAATCTTCAAGAACAAAACCTCATCTAATCTTCCATATAAACTTAGATTTAAGAAAAATAACGAAATTAAAGCTTACCTTTGATCCTTACAAAGCTTTTGAACCGAACAGATAATCGAACTTCTGAAGATCAAGGAAAGGATTTGAGAAGAAACTGAAGAACTGAGAGAGAAATGCTTTCTGCCTTCCTTCGGCTGAGTGAAAAAAAAATGAGGGGTACTATTGAAACTTTATATTAAATATTTCTAATGGGTTATTCAATAACTCATGGGTATCCATAACCCAACATCCAAACCCATCCAGTCAATTTACAATAAATGGACTAATGGACCATTCTGAAACCACTTTTACATGAATTTCACCATTCTTAGAATATATCCCTCATTGTGCAAATATTTAGTCCATTCATTTAACTCAATTTTCATAAATAATATTCAAAGAGAACAATTAAATATGAAAATTAAAAATGACCAAAATAAATAACTAAAATAACGTTGTAGAATTCTAAAATACTCTTAAGCGAATTATATTCTGAAATTAACGGGTATTACACCTGAACAATTGGTGACATCGTGCGATCCATATAGTCAACTGCACTTAGTGGGATAAGACTTTGTCGTTATTGTTGTTGAAAAATATTTTTTGAAAAAAGATGTGACTGACTTGGTTGGCACATTACAGATTGGATATTTTTTGCATTTATTGTAACAGATTTACTTTTTTTTATTAATTTAAAATATACTTTTTTGAAAAAAGATGTGGCTGACTTGGTTGGCACATTACAGATTGGATATTTTTTGCACAAGTGAACCAAATACGCTAATCCATGTGTTTATTATTGGCTTCATTGATTTGCAGATTTTGAAAGGTTTAAAGAAATTATTTTGATTGAGTTTAAAAGTTGAAAAAAAATAAAAGACACAATCTCTTAATTGTGAAGAAATTTCGTGCAATTTAACCAATATTTTACGGGTTATATACCTATATTGTTGAACACAGTGCAGGTTTAAAAACTATATAATTATATATAGCTTAATTAATAATTAATAATACAGTTATTGTGGTGTTGTATTTGACAGTACACTAAAATAATGAGGCTAAAAATAGGGTGTCTACTTCATTAGTAGGGACTACTTTCTCCTTAAAGTACAGGGAAGCACAAAAAAGAAAATAGAAGAAAAACCTTGCTGATCTGCTTTCAAGATCAAATACTTCAATCTTCCACTAATGAAAAGCTTTGAAGCTCAATCCAAGAGACTCAAAAACCAACCGAACTTATCAATGGTCCGTGCTACATTCTATGAAATCAACTTTTCATTCCCATGGTAGCAGGATCAGTACCAGGCTTTGCACCAATAGCGAAAAATTCAATGATGACTTCCAAGGGCATGCCCTTTGTTTCAGGAACTTTCAAGTAAACAAATATCCATGAAAGCATGCATCCCCCGACAAACAATCCGAAGACGCCGGTGAGGCCGAGGAGTTGAAGCAAAAGTGGGAACGTAGAAGTGACAATCAAGGTGCAAATCCAGTATGTAAGGGAACACATAGAAATGCAGATTCCACGAACACCGGTAGGGAAGATTTCTGCACATATTATGTTGGGAATCACACCAAATCCCATGCAGAACACACTTTCATACACCACAACACAAACAGCAGTAATTGCGGCATTCACCACTGAACTGATGTTGAAAGAGTCTCGGATTACCAGCACCACAAGGGACACTATCAGAATAGGTATCGTGTACAACATTATTGACCTGCCATGAGATCAGAATTATGTATTGTCATTGTCATGAATTGTTGAGGAAGCAGATTTGTAGAGACAAGCAATTATATAGTAAATCATGTACTAGCTAGATTATAAAAGGACAAAAGTTTTCATATTAGGTTATTGCAGAGTCCCACATCAGGGCGGTTTTCTTGAAAGAGGAGGCTTATTAGCTGTTAGGAGTGTTTTGTCAGGAGGGTTATGTTAGTCTTTGCACATGAATTAGTAGGGGTAGGATTGTATTTTCGCTGCAATAAATAAGCTGTGTTGACCAGTGTTGACCACGTGTATTTAAATCCAATTGGCTGAAGGATACACGCGTCGTGAAGTCAGATTTCTTCTTCAATCTGTGTCTTCTTCTTCCTGATCTTCTTTTTCATTCTTCTTTCTCCTTCTCAGACTCTGTTTCTTTCTCCTCCTTTTCTAATTTCTTGATCTGATTCTTCTTCTATCTTGCTTATTTTGAATTCTTTCTTCTTTTCTATGAACTAGTTCCACTTTCGAATTTTAGTGCATAACATAAGCTTGAGGAGTTTTTATCCCCTAACAGGCTAGTTTTTTGGGTGAGTTCCCTCCAAAAGCCTGTGCTCTTACAGTGATATCAAAGCTGGTTCGTTGATCTCCCAAAGAGAGCTACCTACGGAGGGTCCTCACCAGCAGTCTCACATCCGAGAGGTTTCCTTGTGTTCTATTAGTTATTCGAAAGAATTGTACTCACCGTCACATCATTAACTCTCTAAAAAAGAAAAAATTTCTCCATGCATCATAATTTTATTAAAGAATTTGATACAAACACCTAAAGAACTTTGCTGAAGGCTTGTCCGTTATAAAAAAATTTTATCAATTGCTATATGACAATGAAGAAACAAATGAAAACAGTTACTCCGATAAGATAACAGTGAGAGATAGGATAACGGTGAGAAATTGAAGTTTGAAGTTGAAACGTACCTCCTGCCAGACATATCCATGAGCCTAATAGAAAGAGCTATACAGGGAAGCATGCAGAATGTGGTGAAAACATTTATGAGTAAAGAAGCAGATGATGAACTAATTCCCAAATTTGACACAAGAGCCCCAACTCCTGAGTCCTGAAGAATTTGGGGAGCATAGTAAAGAAATCCATTTATGCCAGCAGCCTGCCATATATAATTTTTTTCTTTTGAGTCACAGAGAAGAAGATAAAACGTACTATTGACAGACGAAAAAAATTGCTATAAGAAAAACATCTAGAAAGATAGGACTAGGAAAAAGAAGGGAGAGAATGAAACAAACCCAATTAGATTCTTGGAGTATTGTTGTATAGGGTGACGGCTCAAGAAGAATCATCAGTAGAAGAATTGTGATTCAATTAGGGAATAGACGGTGTAAGAAATGATCAAAACTACATCCTAATCCTAAGCTTATCATAAGTTATCTTTATAATTATTAATCTTCTGTCCTGTGGTACTGATAAAACTATTACATAAAGTATAGCAGTGAGATAAAGGACTTTTCCAAGCATTCTAGACATCAAATTTAAGAAATGAATGCCATGGACATTAATTATAACAGGAAAGAAAATATTCAAATACTGTTAAAATACAATATCAACTAGAGCTACCTGCTGAAGAATTTGAAGTCCTATTCCGACTATTAATGCACGCTTCACCCCAGGTTCAAGCAGAGCTCTCCAACCGGGACCTTTTGGAACAACTTCTGGATAATGCAGCATATCCTTGGATCCAATAACTGAGTGGCTGACTAGTGCAGCAGCTGGAAAAGCATCACCTTCTACAGGTATGTCATAACCCGAAGTTGAAACAAACGAATTGAATTGAGACGGTGGGGCAGCTTCTGCGTGCAAATAAACCCTTTGGAGCCCTCCACCCTTAACCTTATCAGATGCTTTGTAAACCAACTGCCAACCACCACCGATGTTTGTATTCGTAGGTACTTCACCAACATTCCCCTGGTTCAAGCTACTATTGCTTCTCATGCCTAACATGCCATCACTTCTCAAGCTGCTATTACTTCTCATTCCTATCATTCCTTCACTTCTCATTCCTAGCATTCCTTCACTTCTCAGGCTACTGTTGCTTATGAAGCCAAACATGCCACCCTTAGATCCATGAGTCTTGTCTTTAGGCGAAAGGAAAGGCGCATGCAGGTTGTCACCAGTACCATATGGGTTGGACTCTGAATCAACCATACTGGAGAAGCTGATCCCTTTGGTCATACCCTTTGCACTTCCAGGCTCAGGAAGAGTATCATGCACACTTCCAAAGAGGGTGACAATGGGATCCTTAAGACTTGTGCTCTGGGACACAATGCTCGCTTGACGGGACATCATGCTGCCCTGTGCATTCACTGGTTGGGCCACCATTGAGACTTCCTCATTGGGTCCATATAGCTTTATGTAATCCTTCCCTGCTTCCTGGTCAGCATTGAGCTCATTCAATGGGGCAACTATGTACTCTTCTATGGAGGTGTTTTCTCCCCCAGGGCTCAGACCCTCAGCCAGTAAGGCCAACTCACCTATCGATCAATCAAGCCTCCAGTTAGTATCTGTTACTGATTATAATAAAACGATTAATGAGTTTTCGCTTCACAAATCAAGCTTCCGAGTTAAACTGATACGTGACATAATATCAGGGCCTTTATGACCAAGTATCTAGAGCTTGATCCATATTGTCTCTCATATGGTTGGCCTGTACTCTATCTGCAATTATAGACTAAAAAGTTTGTGTGACAATATAGAGTTGAAACGGTCTATGAGTGACTAAAATGGATTCTCTGTGGTTGGCGCCAAAATTGCAGTTTGCTGTTCTTCAATCATGATATTTTTTTTACCTTCAATCATGATAGTCTAATCCAAAACGGATGATCATAATAGAAGAACTGCACTCTATAGCATTGGCGACAATTGCAGAAAATCCAGATCGGTGAGTGACAGAGTCTATATTCTCAGATCATTACGAGGAATTTTTCGAAACTAACAACCACAAGATGGTATAGGATAAATAAAAGCCAATTTTAGTGTCACCTGAAACATCTTCAGTGCCACGTAATCTTTGTAAGACCTTCTTAGCCTCGTCGACTCGGCCTTTGCTCACAAGCCACCGGGGAGATTCAGGCAGGTAAAACACAGTAAGGAGAAAATAAGCAACAGCAGGAACAAAAATAACCCCAAGCATCACTCTCCAACTTGGTGAGGCCATTAAAGACATTGAGAACACCATGCAGTAAGCCAGAAACATCCCAGCAGAACAAGAAAACTGTGTAACAGTATTCAATTGACCTCTAATATCAGCAGGTGCTATCTCAGATATGTAGAGAGGAGTAAGAGTGACAGCGAGAGCAATGCCAATCCCATCTAATAGCCTCGAGAGCAGAACAATATATACATTAGGAGCCCACAACATCACCAAACCGCTAAAGAAATACATCACTGAAGATAGTATCAGCATAGGACGCCGTCCAAGAATATCGGAGACTTTTCCGGAAAATATTGTCACGAAAGTGCCAGTGAGAAACGTCATAGACACAATTAGCCCTTCAAGTGTAGGATCAGCCTCCAAGTCGAATTCTTGTTTTATGTATGTCATACCCCCTGAAAGAGGTCACAACACTTGTTATCAGTAAAGATATCTCATACTTATCACTATCAGTATCATCCATTAATAGCCTTCTTCCACTCTGAATATTTGGAATCAAAATGCTAGAAACTTGTAAGTCAATTTGGTAATTACACTGCGTTTCTGAATGAGAAATAAATCCTCGTTTTGAAGATTTGGGAAATTATATAGTAAACAAGACATATTGACCAAAAACGAAAAAAGATAAGGAAGACTAAGGCGCATCAGGAACAAGAGAAGATGTAAGTAAAAGGAAACAGAAAAAATTACTAGAAAATCACCTGCAATGGCTGAGCTATCCCATCCTACAAGAAGATTTCCGAGGGTCGCAGCGACTGCAACAATTACAACTTCCCTCATCTTTTGCTTCGCAGCACGAGAAGCAAGAAATTAAACCCAGAAAACTATTTTGAATTTTCGATCACTGGGACTCAAGAAGCTTGAGTGTGCTCAAGGCAAAATGACGATCATTTTAATAACGTTTCAAGACCCTTGAGTGCTTCGAACATGCTATCTTAAACTTTTTTTAAAAAAAAGTGTGTCGCGTCGAGCTTTGTCTTTATCACCATAACAAATTATATGATTACTTCTGGCCACAATTCTATTACAAAGTACCTGAGCACTAGCTGGAAGAGAACTTTTCGCAAATTTACTTTTTTCCTTCTGTAAGTCAAAATGAAATATGCCAAGTGCCAACACAATTTTATAGAAACGCAGATATTATTTTGTTGCGTGTCGGGACAAATTTTTGATATGGAAAGTCTGAAAATAACATCTATGAGTACGTAGACGTCACGCCATTTTCAGTTTTTCACATCTGAGAGACCATGGGGACGGTGCTGTTGTTTTATTAGGAATAAAATTATGATATTGTGACAACCCCATAAACGTGCAAGTCCTAAATTCTCCTACAGATATTTTTTTGTTTTTCATACGAATTTGCGCGTATTTTAGGTAACTTAATATTTTAATATAATAAAGACAGTTTGTTTATTCATGTTAAGATCGAAAAATTAAAATATTAATAAAAGGTTCTATAATTGGTCCTTTGTTGAAGGATTCTTGTAATTTAAAATAAAAGTCTAATATTAACTTCCGACATTTTTGTTTTATGAACACATATCAAGTCATCAACGTTTTTTTTTTATTTAAAGCATCACTTTATATGGCGTAGTGATTTTAAAAAAAGAGTAAAATATGTCAGGTTTTTCAAAATTAGTTTAGCTATATTTAATTTTTTTTATTTAAGAATTATAATAAATTTTTTGATATTATGGAATATATTAAAAATATTAATTTTATTTTTAGAAAAGAAATGTTATTAAATGGTTTAACTAAATTAAAAAAATAATATAATTTATTCTAGAAATTATTTTACACAGTGACTATGGAAAGGAGGATATTATTATTATTAGTATTAATACAGATACTACTGTATTACTATTCTTATATTGAAAATTCAATGAAATTGACGCCTGCATCTATGGGGCTGGAGCTGATGTGGCAATCTTAGCCGCTCACGTGTTTCGCATCCGCTGCGCGAGAAGTTCACAATAATTTTAAAATAGTCAAGATGTCATTGAATATGATATTAAATTTTTATTCTCATATTTCATAAGAACATCTATTTTTCGAAAACTTTGTTTAAAGTAATAAACTTTTTGGAACTAATTCCTGCCCTTTTCTTTTATTCATGGTTCATTAATTTAATTGTGGAAAATTTTTTAAGAATATATTAGAACTCAGTAAATTTTCAATTCATATCTCTTCAGATTCTAACGGTTATATTCTTCAAATATTAATCGTTAATCATTAAAATATATACAAATTAAACAAGTCTCTGCCTTAAAATAAGTCATAATCTGAAAGTTCACATCATGATCACAACAATATTACAGCCAAATCAGATGAACCACTGCATGGTCTCCTACAAGTTACAATAATAGCAAATATGGCCAATTCACATGCTTAATTTATTTGAATATTTCAACCCCATTGACCTAACCAATTCAAGATCCCAATCAACAATAAATGATGAATATTCTGTCCAAATCAAATACAATTATCTTATAGCTACTACTACCACCGTTATAAGAACCAAATTGGAGTGACTAATTTAATTAATTTGATTGAGAATTGATCAAAGAATAAATCTAGAACAACTATTAAAATTAGTGAGTAATTAAACTAGTAAAAAATCAGTTGAACTGGATAAGAATTTATGTTAAATAAATCAAGTGAGCATCAAACTTGATTTTTTTTAATTTTTGTTTATTTTATAATCAAGTAATTAAAAAATTAATATTACACATCAATCAATTTTAATGGAGATGTCATTATATTAATTAATAATATTTTCTTATTATTTAGTCAATTTTTATTGTGAATTTTTTTTTTGTAGATATTTTATATAATTTGATATCATACTTTTATTTTTAATTAAATTTATAAATTTATATTTCATCTTTAATTATGTATATTATTTTTTAATATTTTAAAATTGATTAGTTCGACTGTAGTTTGATCATTAATCCTTAAACTAATATTTTTAATGATCGATCTAATTTTTAAAACTTTAAATATTACATAATAATCACTAAAATCCACATATTATTCATATATGTTGCTATTCCCATCCAAATCCAACCTCATCCAGCAAAATCTAAGACAAACAAATAATTAATATGATTTAACTTCAAGTTGAGCAAAAATGTTAACTGCTAATTAAAATTAAGATCTGAAAATCATATGGTTATCTTGTAATATTTTATACCTTCATAATTTTTTCCGACTTCCTCACATTTACGATTTCTGTTTTGCATTTTTTTAAATAATCTAAAATTTTAATGTTAATTATGTGATTTTTTTAACTTTTTTTAATAATTGAAGGGGTGAAATATCACGTTATAAAATATGAGTACTAAAATTAAAATTAAACTATAATTAAAAAATATATGTAATTTAAAGTGGTAAGAGAGAAGAGACAGAAAAAACTTTAAATGTTTACTTAATTTTATTTTTGGTGCAAAAAATATCATGGATATCACCTGGATACTGAATACAAATTTAGATAAGACATCCGATTCAGGTGAAACTATTGAATGATTAAAAAAAATAAGAAGAATGATTAAACGATTATAATAAAAGATACCAAGAAGTGTTTAATTTAAAAAAATGCTAATTTCAATTCCTTAACTATAAACATATATATCCTACTACGCCCTAAAGGTATCAATAATTCTAAAATAGAACGATCGAAAATCACTTGATATAACAACTTGAGCAATTGATGGGAAGTCTGCTGTTATTATCCTCTAGATCTAACGAGATGATGTCGAATGAGTCGATGTCGTTTTCGTAGAACGGTGTAGCGGTGTATTCACAACGACTAAACGAACAGTCGTTTTATCGTGTTGCGCAAGTAGACGGAACATTGGGCCAAATGTCACCCCCCTTCCTTCCACCTATTATCGTTATTTATAACACAAAGATAATTAATTAGTTTTTTTTTTAATGAATGATGATTAATCAGTGTTGGTCAAAGTGGGCACATCTGATTTTTTGTTGTGTCAATCTCGTCATTTGAAATTAAAACTCGTGATTTGTCCTTTCATAATTGGATGATTTGTAGATTTTTATTCTTTTTGTCGTGAAGCTCTCCGAAAAATCTCCCTAGTTGTACAGCATCGTAAGTGGGCTAGGCCAGCATTACTCAATTCCTGATGGGCCTGGCCTCTGAGACTGGACAGGTCAGACTAATCCATTTGATAATAGACAATGCAGTCCAAAAAACAAATAGACGAGATGTCGTCCAAACTAAAAGTGGTTACTAGTTTTTTCCTCTCCAAAAAACAAATTTCAATTTCACTGTGTAATTCTTTTTCAATGAACCGATAATAATAGACTATTATGTGGGTTGGCTTGTGTTTTCCTATATAATTTTTTGTATTTTTATAAGAAGGCTTAGAATAAATAACGATAAAAGTTTTCACACAGAAAGTGGGAAAAAAAAATCTAAACGCAATAATTTATAAATGTATTTGATCAAACAATCTCACAAAATAAGAAATTAAAATTAGTATTTACAAGAAAAATGAATGACACTAAAGATCTCGCATTGATACTTTTTTTTTTTTGAAAATGTCATTTAAGTCTCAAGCAGTATCGTTAAAATCAGTAGTCAAATCGTAAAATCGTAGGATCCTATGATCTTGTGTTAAAAAATATCTCAATCTCACTCGAGATCATTTTTGACATGGGATCGTATAGGATCACGATCTTGCACGATTCTACCAATTTTTTTTTTAAATCCCAACTCCTAAATTTTAATTTTTTATTTTTTATTTATGTGTTTGTAATTTTTTTTTTATAATGGCCAAAAGGCCCAAGACAAATCATATAAAGAAAAAACTGGCGGACTACATTGGCTAGATGCAACAAATACCCTAAAAAAATTGATATAGAAAACAAAAAAGAAAATGGCCTAAAATAAATTTTGAAACCTATCAAGAGATTTAGAGAAAAAAAGTATACATCAACTTACCAATCAAAAGAGGCAAAACAAGGTATACTTTTGAAACATTTGAAGTCGTTTTATTTATTATTCTTTGGATTATATTAACAAGTATTTGTACATTTTAACTAATAATGATTTCTGTTTTCTTCAAAATCACTCTTAGCCCCGAGCCCCATTAAAGGATTGAAAGCCAAACAATACACCCGAAAGGGAAAAAACATAGATGGGGTAGAAAACCACCACCCAATAGAGAAATTACTCGGAGTGGACGAAAGAAAATTATCACCCGAGAGAAAAACTACTCGGAGGAGACGAAAGAAAATCACTATCCGAAAGAGATCTACTCAAAAGGACTAAAGGAAGATGAAGAAGGTTGGTGGCTACCCTCCTCCTAGCCGTCGCCACCTAGAAGACCAAAAGTAATGACAATCTTAGATTTGGGTGAAGAAGAAAAGGAAGCGCACTTTCTCTCGATAACCGTCTTAGAGCATTAAGCAACTGCAAGCATGTAGTTTATTATACTTTGTTATTATGATTTATTTAGATTCATACAAAGAAAAGAAACAGTTTGCTTCAGAGGAAAATGAATGACTTGGTTTTTGTTATGTGGAACTGAAAATTGCAAGAAAGAAAAACTATAAATGATCATAATTTTAGTATAAAAGATGTTTTTTTTTATGATGAATAGATCATATAACAAGATAAAGTAATAAGTGAATATGAAGAGGGAGGAGGAGAAAATGAAATAATTGATATTGAAGAAATGAAGGGGCCGACATCTCATGTGACAGTGGATGATTTAGAAATTAAGTTGTATAATTAGAGGATTATGATGATGATGATGATAATATGAATAGTGACGATAATGAAGATTAATTTATATTTGGTTTTATATGGTTTATATATTTTGTATTTTAAAGACTCTTGAGCAATGTTTGATACTTTGATTATCTATGTATGATTATGACATATCAATATTTGAATTTGTTTTTATTAAAATATAATTAGATTTTGATAGTTTTGTATTATTACAAAGTTTATATCATTATTATATTCTATTATATATTTAATAGAATCTTACAATCTTGATACAATTCTATCTGTGCCTTTTTCGATCCTGTATAGAATCTCGATATTGACAACCATGGTCTCAAGGCATTGGATATTAAAAAAAATCAACAATTTTTATTAGAAGACATGAAAGCAAGACATTTAGTTTGGCAATTGCTTAAAGCAAGTTCTTAATTTTTATTTTGTAAATAAAAAAATTAATATTGAAAAACTTTGCGTCTTTAGTAATTTAATCCGAGTCGTTTAATTTTTTTTAAAGTATTAATGGTTAAAAAAAGGAGTTCAAACAAACAACATTTGATAAGATCAAAATTGAATATTTATTCCTCTTTTATTTTTTTAACTATTTGTTTCTCTTTGTCATTAGTTTGATTGCAGTTAAATTATGATTAAATCAATGATAATTTTACATACATGCACACATGGCACAAGAAATAAAACATAAATATATATAAACAAAAATTATAATTCACAAAATATAAGAATATAAAAATTTATATAGAAATGTATAATAAAATCAAAATTCGTTATATCATGCCAATTTTTTCAACATCTAATAAACGGTGGTAATTCTTAAACAAAAAAAGCCAAAAAAGGTCTAATCATGTCAATTTTTTTTCTTTTATTATTATTATTATTATTATTGTTAAACCGATTCAATAGGCTATATCAAACCAAATAAATTATTTTGTTGGATTTGATTGAAGGTTACTGTTAAATCTATTAAAGTTGTTTATACTATATATGGTAATCAAAATTGATACATAATCAAAAGAAGTACAACATAAATTGAATTACAAGATTGGATCAACGTAAAATTCTATGAAGTTTTGATAAATAAGCATTTAAAAAATTATATAGTTGACTAAAATATTTAGACAAGTACAAACTAATCTAAATATCAATATATATTCATAAAACATGTCATATATTGTAAAAGTGACAAAAAAATATTATACACAACTGCATCTAAAAGTCATTAAAATATAAATCCCATATAATTAACAAGTCATTAAAATATATATACATAATAACTACTAATGTCACATCCCAAAAATTGAGCATGTGAAAAGATACTACTCATTTGATAAAATTCTCAAACATACGTTATTTACATATATTCTATAAGGTTTTAAATTTAACCTTAATCATTCATTCCACACTACAGAGTTATATTCATCTGATAAGCAAATATAGACATACATAGTCTGATATTTCTATCTCATCGCAAGCCTAGGAGACCTATAGAAAGTACAGAGCGTTTCTAGTATCCACATTAATAAGTACTGGTATCCCAACAGACAGAAATAGAGAGTAATCCCAAGGGGCTTCTAATCTTCCAACGGATACTCTTCTTCTTTGTTTTCTGTATTTGAAAAATAATCATACGGAGTGTGAGTTTATTTAAAAACTCAGTAAGTAAATAACTGTACTATATAGAATATCAAAAGTACAAATACCACATTTACTTATATAATTAATTGTCTTATACATCGAGTAGTATGAGACTCTAACCCTTTCAAACTCATGAATAAGATTTCTTAGATATACAACGAGTAGTATGGGACTCTAACCCTTTCAAACTCGTGAATAAGATCTCATCGGTATACACCGAGTAGTATGGGACTCTAACCCTTTCAACTCGTGTATAAGCTTTCTTAGATATACACCGAGTAGTATGGGACTTTAACCCTTTCAACTCGTGTATAGGTTTCATAGATATGCACTGAGTAGTATGAGACTTTAACCCTTTCAAACTCGTGTATTAGATCCCGTAGATCTTTACTCATTGACAAGATAGTGAGAATTTATCACATAGCACAATTGTCATGAAATAAAATAATTTCTACATACTCTTATTTCTACCGATCATCATATACTCCCATATGAAAATTGATTGCTTATTAACCAAATAATATTGTAAATGGGACTTATATTGTACTTTGACTAGTAATATCAAATTAGCTGAGCAAGGTTATTCACTCACCTTGATGTTTGTCCAAGTTTACCTTGTTCCACACTAGAATTTGTGTAGGAAAATTTCCTAGTAAAATATATTACAAGGAAACATAAGAAAGGAAACAAAATCACGAAAATACGCAAAATTTTCTGATTGCTACAGTAACGGTTTGCTACAGTAACGGTTCGCTACAGTGCCAGTTCGCTACAGTAACGTTGACTGCTACAGTACCGTTGACTGCCGACACTACAGTAACTGCTACAGTACCCAAAGAAAATTTTCCAGATTTTTTTTCCAAAATTTCTGGTCGCTACAGTAACTCGAAGAAAAATTCCAGATTTTCAGTTGCTACAGTACTTCGAATTTTGCAGAAAATCTTTCAAAAAATTCATCATTTCCTTTCTTTTGATTCAAAACCAGAATCTCAACTCTTTTAATCGATTATAACTCAAATATAACTTCTAAAACAACTGAGATTCACGAATTATCATCAAAATCTTTAAGAACAAAACCTACTCTAATCTTCCATATAAACTTATATTTAAGGAAAATAATGAGATTAAATCTTACCTTTGATCGTTACAAAGCTTTTGAACCTAACAAACAATCAAAACTTTGAAGATCAAGGAAAGGATTTGAAAAGAGGATGAAGAAGAGAGAAAACTTTTTCTGCCTTCCTTCGGCTGAGTGAAAAATGAGGGGGTACTATTGAAACTTTATATTAAATATTTCTAATGGGTTATTCAATAACCCATGGGTATCCATAACCCAACACCCAAACCCATCTAGTCAATTTACAATAAATGGACTAATTGACCATTCTGAAACCACTTTTCCATGAATTTCACCATTTTTAGAATATATCCCACATTGTGCAAATATTTAGTCCAGTCATTTAACTCAATTTTCATAAATAATATTCAAAAAGAACAATTAAATATGAAAATTAAATATGACCAAAATAAATAACTAAAGTAACGTTGTAAAATTCTAAAATACTCTTAAACGAATTATATTCCGAAATTAACGGGTATTACAACTAAACACAACCTTAATCCTATGAAAATAAACACTTATTTTTAGCTTTTTGCTTAAAGAAAAGAAAAATGATAAGGTGCAATCAGAGTTACAATCTTCCAATTTTGATCAATCTTAAGTAGTTCTACAATTAAGATCGTATGATTAAGATTACAAACTTAATACAATTTTGATCTTGCAAACAAGATTCCACGAGATCATGATTACAATGGTTTGTATTAAATCCCATTGTTGGAACAAACGTGTTTTTGTTAAAACCCAACACAAATGTTTTTTATAATCTCAGCCCAAAATAAATCTTTGGTCCATGCATTTCTGTTAAACAAATTCTTCCCCCTTTAATTCATCGATACTTTAATTTTTGATAGACGTGCATCTAAGATAAATTTTTGTATAGGTACAAACCTAACATTTCACTTTTAGGCATAATCAATTAAATATTTGTATTTAATAAAATAAAATTAGGGAAAACCACTTGTAAAATAAGGAACAAAAAAACTCGAGTTTCTTTTCTCTTTTTTTCTTTTTTAACTATGCCGCAATTTTACATTTTGGAAATTTTTTCACTTAAGTCCTTATTCAAAAAATTACAATTTTTGGTTTTCATGCAAGTTAGTTTCTAGTATTATTGGGCAAAAAGCCCGTAGACCGCAAGCCGGCTCATAACCGCTTGTAAATGAGCGGTCTTAGATATAGTAAATTAAGCTCGTTTCAAAACAGACCTAAACGATCAAGACTATTTAAACTTGCGGGCTAAACGGTCTAAACTGCGGTTTTTTTTAATTTTATAAAAAAATATTATTTAGTATAAATAATTTTATTTTATTATATTTTTATATTTTATAACATTATATTCAATAAATATAGTAATTTTAGATATAAAAAGCTCTTGTAATTTTTTGAAAATAAATATAAAATTTTCAAAATTAAGTATAATATATTTAATTTTGAAAGAAAATATAAAAAATTAAAGTGATTGATTATTTGAAAGTATTAAAAAAGTAATGTTTTACATGTATAAATATTATTTTAATAAAAAAATATTAAATTTTTTATTTAAAAAATTAAAAATTATTTTATTTTATTTGTCAGATCGTTTAGGCCGCGGTCTTATATAGGCAGTCTTGATCTTCTTATATAAAGACCGTTTATAAATAGACCGGCCTGTGATCGACATGTTTAAATCAATACCGCGACAGATCAGTCCGAACCACCATTTACCACTATTAGTTTCTGGGTACTGTGTGAACATCTGCCAGTTTCAGTTTTTGGGTTAGGCACGTCAGTTTTCTGGTTGTCGTGGTGGTATGGGTTATCTTTGTTCACAACATCATTTCCTATTTGCGTGAATCACGTACGATGGTTGGCTGAAGACCAAACCGTCGCGCAAGGTGGCAATTTTCTGGGTTCAGTGATTTACGCAGCGTTCTGTTCAGTTTTGCGGCAAGGTTCTGCAGAATTCTGAGAAATTCTGGTGCGAAGTGCAGTTTTCGCACTGTTTGGACAGTTTTTGCGTTCTGAGTCTCTATTCGTGAATATGGTGCATACCGTTTCTGGTTCTGCGTCGTTGACGGTTTTGCACTATTCTGGTTTAGTGTTAGCCATTTTGTAACTTCTCTGTTCTGTGCTCCATTCAAAAATTCTGGGTTCCAGTTTCTGGGAAGCAGCAACAAAGGGAAGTTCAACAGAGACGATGGAAAAAATTGTAATTTTTTGAACAAACAACTTAAGTAAAAAAATTTCCAAAATGTAAAATTCCAGTACAGTAAAAAAATAAAAAGAGAAGAAAAAAACTCAAAAGTCTTTTTTTTTCTTATTTTACAGGTATTTTTTATTTTATTTTATTATATGTAAATAATTGATTAATTGTGCCTAAGAGTGAGATATTAGTTTGTGCTTACATAGAAATTTCTCCTTCTGTCATTTCTTTTTCCCAATGTTTGGTGGTTGTTCTGACAAAAATAGGAACAAAATGTTCTTCGCAATCCTTGTGAAGCAACACGGGCTCTCCTCGTCATTACTGTATTGTCTCGATTCTCTTTCTCTCTGTCTTTGCTGTTGAAGAAGCTGAGCCGCAACCATAAATGTTCAGTCCGTTGGAAATAAAGTTTTTGTCTTTAGAGTGGTCTCTTGTCTGTTTCTATTTAAATAGAAATGTTCCTTCAAGTAAAAATTATCATTGTGCGTGTAAGAAAGTATTCTCAAGTTTTCTTCACTTCTGATTTTGTTACGACCCATTTTCTAGACACATGACCGGCACAATGATGAATATTCCATCACTGTAAGCCTTTCGATAAATTCTTCCCACAAGTAAAATCGTTAGTCATTATCTCTATATTCTCAAAATACCATTCCTTAATAAATACAAAGAAAATACATCAGATTTTCTTAAAAAAAATAATAGATCCTCAGTATAAAATACATGATCATACTGAAATACAAGCCAAATACCAAACCCCTGACCTAGATGTCCTAGACGGTTACAGAGCAACATACTGTATGTCACGACCCGTTTTCTGGGCACATGACCGGCACAATGATGAATCTCTCATCACTGTAAGCCTTCCGATAAATATATCAAATTTTCTTATCTGAAAATCATAGATTATCAATTTAAAATACATTATTATACTGACATACAAGCCAAATGTCGAACCCCTGAACTAGATGTCCTAGACGATTACAGAGCAACATAATCTATAACAGAAGAGAGGTCTACCCGACAACGGGAAGGTACAAAGTGATCTACTCCTCTAGCAGATATTCTTCGATGGCAACCTGATCTGAACAAAAAGGTTGTACAAACAATGTGAGCTTTTAAACTCAATGAGCGAATCGGCCTCGCATTAATAAAATTCAAATACATTACCAGTCATGCAAGCATATCCAAAGGCTCATACTCAACCAATAGACAGAAGATAAAAATTTATCCAATTCAACAAACGTTACTAGTACTCGTCAATGGCAATATATCCCGGAGAGCGCACACAGGCCGGCTCACCAATTATGTATATTTCCGCCATGACGCACAACATCATCCTCTTACATACAAGATAAAAATTCATCCAATTCAACAAACGTTACTAGTACTCGTCAATGGCAATATATCCCGGAGAGCGCACACAGGCCGGCTCACCAATTATGTATATTTCCGCCATGACGCACAACCTCATCCTCTTAGCTAGGGCGCCTCACGGATTTATCACCAATCCGGGCTATATCCCTACTGAGGGAATCGTTGTCTCCACACTCATTGGTCAAGACACCCTGTCAACCGGGTTTTCCGCCTTGCCGTGAGAGGGGGTACTGTCCCGCTCAATCACAATCAATAGCATTTCATATCATAATCAGAAGCTCAATATAATATTCATCCATATAACAGGTATAGTATATTACTATATTATGGATTTATAAACCACATATCAAGATAACAATTAATCCATTTTTGAAAACATTCAAACTTCACATCATCATAAGATACTTATTTCATTTTATCCATACTTATGGATTAATTATCTCATTTCGATTCGTCATTCTGAATCCAATTTTCCCCTATGAATCTTGGGAGTGTCCTACGACATACTTTTTATCACCAGTAATGCTAAAACTCTATTAAAACGGGGTCGTTTCACTCACCTGGATTCCGTACGAACATCGCTTCTCTAAGTCATTACAGACAAGAGTTCTCAGGTGAATTTCGGTGTTCTGCTACGGAGATTTTCATGAAAGATTAGAGAAAATACGTCAGGATTGTTTTCGTACAGATACTGTTCATATGTATGGTTACTGTTCATATGTACGATTACTATTCATACGGTCACTATTCATACATACGGTTACTATTCATACGTACGGTCACTATTCATACGTACGATCACTATTCATACCAGAAATAGAGAATACAATCTGTAAAAGAGTACACCAGGTAAGTTCCCAGGAAAGAGTGGAGGGTCACACTGGACACACTTAAAAACCAGGTCTTTCCTTAGCCAGAACTTTCCTAGACATGTATTCTTCACAGTTTACATTCTATTTCGGTAATCAGAGAATCAAAATAACATATAAACAGCTAAGGACAGTTTTTCTGATGTGGAAGATCAGCCAAGGCCGCAACCACAGAGCATACTTAAGAAATTAACTTCTAAAATTTGAAAGACATAGAAAGGGCATAGTATCCTTACCTAAGCTGAAAAGGAAAGGCCCAAAATCTCAGAGGCCTAGCTTTGGAGTAAGAGAAACTTAAGCAGAGAAGAAGAGAAGTTGAAGGTGTGAGTTTAGAAGTGAAATGGAAGGGCCTATTTATAGCAAAAGTCAAGGGTACTATTTGACACTATGCGCTAATAAAATATTCAATTTACTATTCATGAAAATGACATTTCTAATAATTGCACCTCGAAAATTTATTGGAAACTTAAAAGGGAAAAATATCCTTTCACCTTAAACCTTTAAGTTTCTTTTCAATTCAGTCCTTTCACTTTAGTCCCTAAGGGTATTTTCACACATAAAACGTCAGTTTCTCCTACGAACTTCTTTCTAGTTTTCTCTTATGACCAAACAACATCTAGTACTTGACATTTCGATTGTATAAATGAACAGTATCATATACGTAAATAGTATTATATAGGTGAATAGTACCGTATACTGAAATAGTAACAGTAGTTTGTAAACAAATATTTATATTTTATTTTTCTTGGGTATTACATTATCACCCCCTTAAGAGAATTCGGTCCCCCGAATTCAAAACTCATTTCAAGACTGAAATAAGTGTGATTACTTCGTCTATATCTCATTCTTTGTATCTCTTTCTTCCAAAACCTCATCACACCCTTGGTGAGATTTACAAGAACATTATACCATTAACTGTGAACTCTAAACCGCATTATCAATAATTTGCATAAGACTTTTGCCTTTTCTAGACAGCAAGTAATCTCTTCCTCATCAGTTTAATCTTCTCCACAACCTTTTGTACCATAAAGTGTCTCATCCTCATAACCTTTACCAAACTCAAACCACCTAATCAGAGACGAACTCTGTCTCTATGTAAAACCTCAAATAGGTGTCATCTCAAAAGTGGCACGTGGTCTTTCCAGTTCACATTGAATATTAGAACACATGTTTCCACACACATAGCTTATAACTTTTACGAATACAAGCACCCTACCCGAAGGCATCATTTTGGCCATAAGCAATACTCTTGCCCGAAGGCGATCCTTCTACCTTAAGGCGATACTCTCAGCTGAACGCGTTATATATAATGAAATCATTACATAAATCTCTAGGAAGAACAATCCTAGAAAATATGATAAGTAAATAACATACTTCTTACGCATAATTATATATATGAAAATTCCTCTCACCTCAATGACTCATATAGAGTTGCATCCCTTCAATGATTGAGGCAAACCCATAGTTCTATAGGTTCATAAAATACTTATTCAGCATTCCTCCATAGCTCAGAAGTGCAATGAAATATCATTTTAGTAACTCTGCTCAGTCAAAAAGATATTACTATACTATGCTTTAGAATCAAGTATGAAATATAACAAGTCCAATATCTTCTCATTCCTCAAGTTCTTTCAGTAAAATGAATCACTTCAACAAAGAAGATCTAGATACTAACTTAAATTTTATTTCTAGTACATAGATAATTTTAATACGTGAAGCTTACACCAAATGTAGCTTTAGGTACAAACAAAAGAAAAATAAATTAAGGACGAGGAGGCTTTTGAAATGTAAAAGGTGCTCCAGGTCTAGAAGAGGAAGGTGCTTCAGACCTTAAGGAGGAAGCTAATCGTTGCAGCCTAGAAAGAGTTTCTGGAGGAAGCGCCTGAGAAATTTGGCGAAGAGCATAAGTCACTCCGTTCATACAGTCAATACACCTTGCTTGTTGGTCACGAAAATTTTGAGTTGCAAACATTGAATGTCTATCAACTCGATTAGCCAGTTCCCCGAAACGACGGTTTATCAGTTTCTCTTGGTTTTCAAAGAGACGACTTATTAGTCGCTTCTGGTCCTCTATCTTGTATTCCAGGCTCTCTATCTTACGTTCCAGGAATGCAAGCTTATTTTCTGAGGATGTTGCAGTACTGTCCTCCTCCAACTCTATTACATCCTTCTTTCTCTTCTTAATTTCTGGTGACCTGTCTACAGGTCTCTTCCCTTTGTTGTTTCCGAGACTTAGATTTAAATCAAGCTCTACATTGCCAGTCTCAAAATTCAAGTTGAAAGACTTATTATCGGCCATTGCTCTAGGGATCTCAGAAATAACTTCGAATGAGAAAGGAATGGAGATTGAGAAATAGGTATGTAATGAAAGAAGTAGGTTTGCTTGGTGCGATGAGTAGGGTAACGGGCATACAAGATTTATAGACAACCCGAAACCCCTGGAGCTAAAGCCACCACAACCTACACGCCGCTTGCTATAAGGTTTACAGATCACATACGTCGCAATGCCAGCAATTAATGTCGGACATGCAAGTAAATAGTAAATATAATTTAATGCAATTAACATAAGTCAAAGATTTCCTCAAAAAAAATTTCGGCTAATCTTGACCTTTCGCAAAGTTCTGACTAACTACGCTCTTTAGTCTGAGATTTTCTCCCTCTAAACTTGTTTTATTCTGTAATCCTATATCACGATGTCCCTCTATGATTAGGTCGCCTCATATTGGCCGTATCTTAGATTCTAATCGGTGTCTTTACTCTAGACTTACACATAATATATGTATATCAATATATATATTTTAAAACAAAGTTAACTGCTTACGGTCACATGCCTTAAGCATTATCATGATGTAAGGAAATCACTGCCTTTCATTTGCCCACGAGAGCATTATATGTAAGTATATGTAACCATGAAGATATATCATCATCTACACATTTTATTCTATCCAAGTCATTTTGATTTCACATCTCTATGAGTATATGTAGGATCATCACATATTCTCCTTGATCGTAGCCTTCACTCATTATGCATGAATAACATACATAAATGTAATTACAACATGATTCAATCAATTATGTATATTATACTCAACTGAAGGCTCTTAAGAACAACACAATAAAATAGAGAAATGCATTTCAGTTCATCATAAAAGCATCTAAGGCAATCTTTAATGGCTATATCGTCAACTTCTTTGAATTTCGAAAAATGCCAACGGGAGAAATGGGAAAACCAAGTAAAATCGGCCGCAAATCCACCGAATACTGACTTTCGTGGTTTTGGCATTAATGCAACGCGCTATCGGTGTGCACGCCTACCCTAGACTTCTGGCTTCCAGCTTGCAGAAATTCATAGGTTGATCGTGTAGGGGTGCGGTGAAGAGATATCTTCTTTGTCTCTTAGTCCAAATTTTTTCTCTATAAAAACCTTCTCAGCGTTCTCAGTTACCACACCACAAAGAGTAATAATCTCCGAGCCTACAATCCCCCAGTATTCCTCTCGCCTCATACTCTTACAAAAATTTCTAAATTTTTCCAAATCATGTCCGCAAGGAAGTACATTGATCTCACAGTAGAGGCTAAGGAAGAAGAGCTCGACTTAAACTTAAGTCTGGGCAAAGACAAGGGCAAAAGACTTTTTGAGGGGTCTCCAGAGAAACAGAAGGAGAAGAAAATGAAGAAGATCGAGGAAGCTGAGGAGACTAGCACGGGCCATACCTCGGAGGACAAAATCGCCTGTCTAGAGCAGGAGGTGAAAAATCTGAAAAAGATGATAGGAGACCTGGAGAAGTTAACTAAACGCAATCATGCAGAAATGACTTCAAGAATAGACAGGTTCTTCTATTGGTCTACCCAGTGCTTCTGCAATCAACAACAAAGAAGTGTTGATTGTATGAATGAGATTTACACTACCCTCCGCGACATTGCTATGTCCCTTGCTCCAAGGAATGGTCGAGGGGTGATGATACAATACAACCCTCCTAATCCAAGACCACCTCGCTTTTAGATTACTCATGCATGAGTAAACTTCTTCTTTTTTGCAATGTAATCCTTCAGTTTTTTTTTGTTTTTAATGCGAGTGGTTTCTTTTATTGGCTGGTACCCTAAAATAATATAGCTACACAAATTCAATCATGAATTCAGCTTATAAAATCCACCATATAAAAATTTGATCCAACAACAACGGAATCAAAACAAGTAATAACCTTTCCTTTACTAAGTTCAAAAGTGTGGCCACATCTGTCTAAAACTAAAACTGAGAACATAATTCCTAAGAAGAGATAAGTCTCGGAGGGAAAGGAAATGGAAACATCCTACAGGACCTTCAGTAGAGCCGTCTCTCTATAATTGTGCCCGGGTTCACAACGATAGAGGAGGTCCCACTAAGGTTACCTTGCTCTGTAATCACTAAGAGACCTAACAACCATTGCTCTGATACCAACTTTGTCACGACCCGTTTTCTGGGCACATGACCGGCACAATGATGAATCTCTCATCACTGTAAGCCTTCCGATAAATATATCAAATTTTCTTATCTGAAAATCATAGATTATCAATTTAAAATACATTATTATACTGACATACAAGCCAAATGTCGAACCCCTGAACTAGATGTCCTAGACGATTACAGAGCAACATAATCTATAACAGAAGAGAGGTCTACCCGACAACGGGAAGGTACAAAGTGATCTACTCCTCTAGCAGATATTCTTCGATGGCAACCTGATCTGAACAAAAAGGTTGTACAAACAATGTGAGCTTTTAAACTCAATAAGCGAATCGGCCTCGCATTAATAAAATTCAAATACATTACCAGTCATGCAAGCATATCCAAAGGCTCATACTCAACCAATAGACTGAAGATAAAAATTTATCCAATTCAACAAACGTTACTAGTACTCGTCAATGGCAATATATCCCGGAGAGCGCACACAGGCCGGCTCACCAATTATGTATATTTCCGCCATGACGCACAACATCATCCTCTTACATACAAGATAAAAATTCATCCAATTCAACAAACGTTACTAATACTCGTCAATGGCAATATATCCCGGAGAGCGCACACAGGCCGGCTCACCAATTATGTATATTTCCGCCATGACGCACAACCTCATCCTCTTAGCTAGGGCGCCTCACGGATTTATCACCAATCCGGGCTATATCCCTACTGAGGGAATCGTTGTCTCCACACTCATTGGTCAAGACACCCTGTCAACCGGGTTTTCCGCCTTGCCGTGAGAGGGGGTACTGTCCCGCTCAATCACAATCAATAGCATTTCATATCATAATCAGAAGCTCAATATAATATTCATCCATATAACAGGTATAGTATATTACTATATTATGGATTTATAAACCACATATCAAGATAACAATTAATCCATTTTGAAAATATTCAAACTTCACATCATCATAAGATACTTATTTCATTTTATCCATACTTATGGATTAATTATCTCATTTAGATTCGTGATTCTGAATCCAATTTTCCCCTATGAATCTTGGGAGTGTCCTACGACATACTTTTTATCACCAGTAATGCTAAAACTCTATTAAAACGGGGTCGTTTCACTCACCTGGATTCCGTACGAACATCGCTTCTCTAAGTCATTACAGACAAGAGTTCTCAGGTGAATTTCGGTGTTCTGCTACGGAGATTTTCATGAAAGATTAGAGAAAATACGTCAGGATTGTTTTCGTACAGATACTGTTCATATGTATGGTTACTGTTCATATGTACGATTACTATTCATACGGTCACTATTCATACATACGGTTACTATTCATACGTACGGGTACTATTCATACCAGAAATAGAGAATACAATCTGTAAAAGAGTACACCAGGTAAGTTCCTAGGAAAGAGTGGAGGGTCACACTGGACACACTTAAAAACCAGGTCTTTCCTTAGCCAGAACTTTCCTAGACATGTATTCTTCACAGTTTACATTCTATTTCGGTAATCAGAGAATCAAAATAACATATAAACAGCTAAGGACAGTTTTTCTGATGTGGAAGATCAGCCAAGGCCGCAACCACAGAGCATACTTAAGAAATTAACTTCTAAAATTTGAAAGACATAGAAAGGGCATAGTATCCTTACCTAAGCTGAAAAGGAAAGGCCCAAAATCTCAGAGGCCTAGCTTTGGAGTAAGAGAAACTTAAGCAGAGAAGAAGAGAAGTTGAAGGTGTGAGTTTAGAAGTGAAATGGAAGGGCCTATTTATAGCAAAAGTCAAGGGTACTATTTGACACTATGCGCTAATAAAATATTCAATTTACTATTCATGAAAATGACATTTCTAATAATGCAGTTACTGTGCACCTCGAAAATTTTATTGGAAACTTAAAAGGGAAAAATATCCTTTCACCTTAAACCTTTAAGTTTCTTTTCAATTCAGTCCTTTCACTTTAGTCCCTAAGGGTATTTTCACACATAAAACGTCAGTTTCTCCTACGAACTTCTTTCTAGTTTTCTCTTATGACCAAACAACATCTAGTACTTGACATTTCGATTGTATAAATGAACAGTATCATATACATAAATAGTATTATACAGGTGAATAGTACCGTATACTGAAATAGTAATAGTAGTTTGTAAACAAATATTTATATTTTATTTTTCTTGGGTATTACACTGTATAACAAAAGAAGGGCCTACCCGACAACGGGAAGGTCTAACGTGATCTACTCCTCTAGCGGATGTACTTCGGCGGCAACCTGATCTGAACAAAAAGTTTGTACAAACAGTGTGAGCTTTTAAACTCAGTGAGCAAATCGGCCTTGCGTTAATAAAATTCAAATACATCACCAGTCATGCAAGCATATCCGAAGGCTCAAGCTCAACCAATAGACATAGTTAGAAATTACATACAAGAAAAATTCATCCAATTCAACAAACGATACTAGTACTCGTCAATGGCAATATATCCCGGAGAGCGCACACAGGCCGGCTCACCAATTTTATATTTTTTCGCCATGACGCACAACCTCATCCTCTTAGCTAGGGCGCCTCACGGATTTATCACCAATCCGGGCTATATCCCTACTGAGGGAATCGTTGTCTCCACACTCATTGGTCAAGACACCCTTTAACCCGGGTTTTCAGCCTTGCCGTGAGAGGGGGTACTGTACCGCTCAATCACAATCAATAGTACAACAGTTCATATCATAATCAGAAGCACAATATAATACTCATCCATATAACAGGTATAGTATATAACTATATGATTCAAATTTCATATCATCATGAGATACTTGCTTTGTCTTATCCATACTTCTGGATTAATTATCTCATTATATTCGTCATTCTGAATCCAATTTCCCTCTATGAATCTTGGGAGTGTCCTACGACATACTTTTTATCACCAGTAATGCTAAAACTCTATTAAAACAGGGTCGTTTCACTCACCTGGATTCCGTACGAGTATCACTTCTCTAAATCGTTACGGACAAGAGTACGTAGGTGAATTTCAGTATTCCGCTACAGAGATTTTCATGAAAGATTACAGAAAATACGTTAAGATCGTTTTCGTACAGATACTGTTCATACGTACGAGTACTATTCATATGGTCACTATTCATACGTAAGGTACTATTCATATAGTCACTATTCATACGTACGAGTACTATTCATACCAGAAATACAGAATACAATCTGTAAAAGAGTACACCAGGTAAGTTCCCAGGAAAGAGTGGAGGGTCACACTGGACACACTTAAAAACCAGGTCTTTCCTTAGCCAGAACTTTCCTAGACATGTATTCTCCACAGATTATATTCTATTTCGGTAATCAGAGAATCAAAATAACAGCTAACGACAGTTTTTCTGATGTGGAAGATCGGCCAAAGCCGCAACCACAGAGCATACTTAAGAAAATAACTTCTAAAATTTGAAAGATATAGAAAGGGCATAGTATCCTTACCTAAGCAAAAACGGAAAGGCCCAAAATCTCAGAAGTCTAGCGTCGGAGCAAGAGAAACTTAAGGAGGGAAGAAGAGAAGTTGAAGGTGTGAGTTTAGAAGTGAAATGGAAGGGCCTATTTATAGCAAAAGTCAAGGGTACTATTTGACACTATGCGCTAATAAAATATTCAATTTACTATTTATGAAAATGACATTTTTAATAATGCAGTTACTGTGCACCTTACGGCTAAACTATTAAAAACTTTAAAGGAAAAACTATCCTTTTACCTTAAACCTTTAAGTTTCTTTTCAATTCAGTCCTTTCAATTTAGTCCTTGAGGGTATTTTTACACATAAAACGTCATTTTCTCCTACAAACTTCTTTCTAATTTTCTCTTATAACCAAACCACATCTAGTATTTGACATTTTGATTGTATAAATGAACAGTACCATATACGTAAATAGTAACAGTAGTTTGAAAACATGCATTTATATTTTATTTTTCATGGGTATTACAGATTTATTCGAAGTTATGTGTCAGCGAAAGTTAAGTGTATTAGTGACGAAAAGGTATGGTTTATCTTTGTAACTGTTGTGGGTTGTAAAAGCTGTTAAGCTTGTCCTGTGAAAGGTTGTAATTTTCCTGGAAGGTTTCAGGTGTGATTTTATAGTATAAAAGTTAAAGGGCTTGTCCCTTTAAGGGTCCTCTTATAATTCTTTGTCAGGTCATTGTTATTGTAATTTATAGAAAACATTGGTTGCTTACTAGGAGAGAGGATGTAAAATCTTGTGATCAAGAATCTAAATCTCCTTAAATCTTATGTCTGTTTCAAATCTTCCTATTTGCTGTATTAACTTTTAAATTACCTTCGTTCCTGATTTGAAACCTCCTTATTATATCAATATTTTTTTTAAGAAAAGAAAATTTTGTTGCAAACCTTGTTTGTGAGAATCAGAGATATTATATAATAAATACAGTACACAAATAGGTGTGTACATGAATAAGGACGAGTGTGTATATATATATATATAGAATCTATTTGTATGCATAAGAGGACTACCCATGATAAGTGGAAACATAGTGAACCATAATGTAGAATGTCATTTCCTTGAATGTTGATGGTGTCTTTTATATGATGTCTAATTTGAATAATTGTCATGTGCATGTTGTGATGTTATTGGGATGGAAGGGATAGAATGGAAATGGAATGATGTGGATAGTAGTGGAGCTTCCTTGTGATGTGTTTTCATGATTAATATGCTTAAGCATATGAATTACATATTCATGTGCATCACTTCATTACAAATGCATCTATCATCATGTTTGCATGACGAGTGAAGCAAAGTGGAGACCACTACAATGGAATACCCTTGGGTGATTATTCATGCATCCATGGCTTTATGCTAACTACAAATACGAATTAGTCTTCAGGCAAGGAGACATACATGGCCTTCAGGTAAGGAGACATACATGACTTTCAGGTAAGGAGAAGTACTTAGCCTTCGGGCAAGGAAAATTGTTTAGCCTCCGTGCATTTGAGAAATTCATTATATCATACATTAATTGCGCTTTACGTTTTATTACAAATGAATTGTGTTGAAGCTACATTTGCATATGATAGTTGGATTGATATGTGTATGCCCTGTATGCTACTTATAGGAGTTATTTGTACACTGGTTTGACCCAACTTGTGTTGTGATTTGTGGAGTGTAACGAAATCGAAGTGTATTATTGATATGAAGCGTTATATGTATTGATGAGGAGTGTATTAGGATGTAGTGTATGTCTAGAGGTGGAGGATATTGTAACTTGTGGAGTGCATTGTGTTCAATGAAACATCTTCTCATTACATATTATATTGCTCAGCATGTGTCACTCGCATTGGAGATTACATTGAGATGTGTGGGGAGCATACTTTCAACTTGTATCTTTGCTTACTTTGGTACATATCTTACACCTTAATGTTTAAACAATACTAAAGATTGCACTCTTGAGCACAAAGTTGATAAGACATATAAGGTTTAACTCATACCCTTGTTAGTGATGTCATCTTACTCACTAAGATGTATATCTCACCCTGTTTTAAACAATTTTAGGTATCGAGTTTGTCAAAGAACATTCGCATAAGGAGTAACAGACATTCAGATTGTCCAACCCATCTCGCCGTTGGAGTTGGTAATCTTGGAGTCCTTTTCCTTAAATTTATGTTGAGTCAGCTCTGTAATCAAATAGAACATCTAGGAGGGAGGTGTTTATGTATGGAGACATATGTGTATGATGTGTTCACATTAGTTTTGTATGTGTTTTCTCATATTCTTTATTTGAACATGTTAAACTCAGAGACCAAAATTACAGAAAATTATAATGTGAATTTGAAATTCTTAAATTGAGTAGCTTTAATATTGTATCTTGACATACATAAGAGTAAACTTAATTGAACTACATGTGTGATTTAAGTATGTTTGGGAGAATAGGGGTAAGAGTACAGGCTTACTACTAGAGGGTGGCTCTATGCCATGCCAGTTGGGGTGTGACACCACAAGTATGATTATCATCATTTATGTGAATGACATACTTGTTACTGGTAGCAATCCTACTGAGTTGCAATAGTTTACAACAAAATTAAATAAGATATTTTCCCTGAAAGATCTGGGCAGCTTGTATTACTTCATTGGTTTTGAACTCAGTAGAGATGAAACAGAAACGTTCCTTACTTAAAAGAAATACATACAATATATAATTGACTAAATTCAATATGGAAAATATTTCTAGTTATCCAACTCTCATGGTTGCAAGAAGACAATTTACAACAACAAAAGGAGAAGTTATGCAGAATCCAACCCTGTTTAGGAGACTGATAGGTGTTTTACAGTATATGACAAACACCAGACTAGACATAAGTTATTTTGTTAACAAGCTTAGCAGACTTTTAAATGCTCCAAGCCTCCAACATTGGCAAGCTACTAAAAAGATTCTGAGATCCCTAAAAGGAACTATAAATTTTGGATTGCATCTCAAATCTTCTCCCCATCTGAACCTTATTGGTTATTGTGATGTTCATTGGGCATCTCTCATGAAGATAGAAGATCAGTGACAGGTTATTATGTGTTCCTTGGAAGTTCCCTGATTTTGTAGGCTTCTAAAAGACAAAGTGTTGTTTCAAGGTCTAGTACTGAATCAGAATACAGAGCCATAACAAATGTAGTAGTTGAGTTAATTTGGATTAAATCCCTTGAAAGAAATTTATTGTCCTATTATCAAGACTCTTGTCATTTGGTCACAGCAAATCCAGGGTATCACTCACGAACAAAGTACATAGAAATTGATATCCATTTTATTTGTGACAAGATTGCAGCCAAGAAAATTGCAGTGTGTTATGTGCCTTCTATGAACAAATTGCATATTCTCTTACCAAAGCTTTGACATCCAATCGTTTTGATTTTCATAAAGACAAACTTGGTGTAACTTAGTTACCCACACAAGCTTGAGAGGGGCAGTTAATATTGTACATGCTAGCCACATTGGATCACTACTCTATACAGCTCAACATAACATCTTACAACACAATTTCTCTCCTCTACATGTATAGATGTCTCTATAGCCTTAATTCCTGGATTTCCATTATGTAATTTGTTAATCAGTAATATGTGTAAATGTTGTAATATATCGTGTATATATAGGTGTACCAATGAATCATCACTTTCAGCTAAATATTTCTCTCTCTCTGCAGGTTTTCTCAACTAGTCATAATCTTCTTTCTCACTATGTAGGAGCGCTCCCAACTCCACTCACTTAACTCACGCCTCTTTCCATTCTTTTGTTTTTTTAATTTATTTATTGATGATTTTATCTTTTTCTACTCGTCTCTTTTCCTTCACCTTCTCCATGCATTTTCTTCCTTTACCACGACAAGATGTCATATACATGGTGAATTTTGTAACCGAGGCAAGTTAATGACCTTATTCTTTCAAAGTCATGACAATCACAATTTAAAATAATATTTTTTTTTGTGTGTGTGTGTATGTGTGTGTATATATATATATATATATATATAAAATATGTAGGAATAAAAAAGGAATAATTTACTAATTAGATATGAATAATTAAATGGGTTGTACTACTTTGGTGGCCAATTTTTAATGGGGCTGGTTGAGTTTAGAAGCTACGGCTAGACCAAAATAGAAACGGATCACCTCCAGTGAGCTGAAGGCCCCAGTTCCTTTCTTTTTTTATCTAAAAAAATTAATTGCATTTTGAAAATTTAATTTTAATTTTTTTTCTTATTTTAGTGTTTAGGGTTTAGGGTTTATGTAATTTCGTTCTTATATGAGTCATTGATAATCAGATCCAACTAGAATTTAACTTATAAAAAATTAAAATAACCCAAAAAATAGAATTTAATTTTTTTGTTATTTTAGGGTTTAAGATTTATTTAATCTTGTTCTCTATTTTTTTTCTATTTGAGTCATTAGTAATCATATTTAACTAGAATTTAATTTATAAAAATTTAAAATAACAAAAAAAAAGAATTTAATTTTTTTTGTTATTTTAGGATCTAGGGTTTATTTAATCTAGTTCTTTATTTTTTTTTTTCTTATTCGAGTCATTAGTAATCAAATTTAACTATAATTTAATTTATAAAAATTTAAAATAACAAAAAAATGGAGAACCCTAAACCCTAAAATAATAAAAAAATTAAATTCTAATTTTTTTGTTATTTTAATTTTTTATAAATTAGACAACAAGATTAAATAAACCATAAACTCTAAATTTAAAACCCTAAAATAACAAAAAAATAAATTTTAAATTTTTTGTTATTTAAAAATATAATAAAAATACAATTAAAATATTTTTTTTCTTTTAAAAAAAAGAGGAACCGAAGCCTCCAACACGTTGGAGGTGATCTGGTTTCGAGTAAGTTGACAAATCCGAAATCGGATCACCTCCAGCGCACTGGAAGTTTCAGTTATTTTTCTTTTAATATTTTAATTGTATTTTTATTATATTTTTAAAATTAAATTCTATTTTTTGTTATTTTAGTGTTTAGGGTTTAGAGTTTATTTAATCTTGTTCTTATCTGAGTTATTGGTAACTAGATCCAGCTAGAATTTAATTTATAAAAAATTAAAATAACAAAATAAAACTTTAATTTTTTTTTGTTATTTTAGGGTTTAGAGTTTAGGATTTAGTATTTATTTAATCTTGTTCTCTAATTTTTTTTTCTATTTGAATCATTGGTAATCAAATCTAACTTGAATTTAATTTATGAAAATTTAAATAACAAAATAATATAATATAATTTTTTTGTTATTTTAGGATTTATAATTTATTTAATCTAGTTCTCTAATTTTTTTTCCTATTCGAGTCATTGGTAATCAGATCCAACTAGAATTTAATATATAAAAATTTAAAATAACAAAAAAAAAATTTGAACCCTAAACCTGAAATTTTAAAACCTAAAATAACAAAAAAATTATATTCTATTTTTTTGTTATTTTAATTTTTTATAAATTAGAAATCAAGATTAAATAAATCGTAAACCCTAAACCCTAATTCCTTAATCCTAAACCCTAAAATAAAAAAAATAAATAAATTCTAATTTTTTTTTATTTTAAAACTACAATTAAAATATTTTTTAAAAAAAGGAATTGGTGCCTCCAGAGTGTTGGAGGTGATCCAGTTCCAACCAAAATTGCCTTTAAATCATAGAGGACAATCTTAATTTAGACCAGAATAAACTATAATTTATGCTCCCTTAAGATAAATTATGTACTTGCATAAAGAAATTAGTCAAGTGCAAACAATGTGACATATTAAAACTATTAATGTTCATTGCCATAGTTGTATAAACCGACCTAATTATTGATTTGAGCTAATTTTTTGGTTACTGGTCTAATCATCGTGTCAGAGATCAATTGTTGAACTGAAGAATATATATATATATATATATATATATATATATATATATATATATATATATGTTCATAAATAATTATCAAAACAAGTAAAACAAATAATTAATATGAAAATTTAACGATCAAAATTCTTAAAAAATATATATTAAAGTAATTTTAGTACACAAATATCATATTTAATAAATAAATAAATAAAATCTTTTATAATCATATTTATAAATTGTAAAAATACAATTAAAAGTAATTTATTTTTGTATTTCTAATGGTTATTTAGTTATTTTTAACTTTATATGATATTATAAAATTTGTTAATAACTTTGTTCAACTTTTATGATTTAAAATCATTTTAGATAATATAATGATATAATATACATAAAATAATAATATTTTATATTTCAAAATACCATTATTATTTCTATATATATTTTTTGGTGCACTATGATAATATAGCTTGCTTTTTTATAGTTAAAATGTTATTTTTCTTCTATGAGATACTAGGTTTATTAATAATGGTTAGATTCCTTGTATATGCTTTCCATTGAAATCTCAAAGAAAAAAAAATCCAAGTTGAACTAGGTTTTGATGGTGCTCGGGCCGATTGTATCCTAGTCCAAATAAAGCAACTCTGACCAAATTGGACGGTCACCGGTTCCTAAACCAGTTCGAGTTCAAAAACAATGTTAGTTGCTCTTAACTTTTCTTCAATCTCTTATAGTTATCAAGCATATATTATATATAATGAAGTGGTGCGTAAAATTTATTGGTGATTATTTTTCAATCTCTTAAATTTATTAAGTATATATTTTACATATAATAAAGTAGTGTTTGCTTTAATTAATAAACTTCTTGTGTTTGACTGTCCGTTACTTAAGAATTTATTGATGTTATTATTTGAAATGTTCCCCATACTCCAAATGTATAAAGTGTGAATATGGAAAATTGAAAACTGTGGGTGATCTGTGTTCTAGAAATATGAGTTGGCAGCAAGTAACTGATGGGTAAAATTACAGAAGTTTAATTTGAATCCAGCAGAAATAAACCTTTCAAAGCTTCATCTGATCGTCCATTGTTGGGTAACTCTCGAACATTCTACACAAGTACATAGACATACTCGGAAAGAAATAACTCAGTTTCCGATCATAATTATTAATGTGATCAAAGACTCCCGATCCCTAAAATATAGTGCCTCAAAAGAAAAAGTCAAAACGCAAAGAATTTCCCTCAATTTAGGAGTTGTGTAATTTGCCTCTTAAACTTCATAAACTTTCAATTTTCTGCAAATAACCCTTTTCCTGACATTTTTGTCCAAAACCTTTATCAATTAACAAAAAATATAACTCAGCATTATCATCTTAAAGGACTTTTTTCTTTTTGTTAAAAACCCTGAGAAATAGTTGATAAGAAACATTTGTTTTGTTATTTAAAGATGCACATTTTGCTATAATTTGGCCTATTTACACCCATATATATATATATATATATATATGAACAAGAGAGATGAGGATAATAGATGAAAGAATCAACATATATGGGTTATATATACTGCATAAAATTGAAAGTTTAAGGAATATATTGCTGAAATTCTAAAGTTAGGGGAGTTGTTGTTAATTAGTTTGGGCCAAAGCTTTTAGAAAGAGAGAGTTATAGAGGAATTTGGGGGAAGGTTACAAAAAGGTGATGGTGGTATGTGCAGAAAATGATGCATCTTGCATGGAGGGAGTGACGAAATGCACGAGCATAGAGATAAGCTCCTCTTTCAACGAAGAGCGTTACTCAAGACTCACTCCCTTCTCTAGCTCCTCTTTTCCCTCTCTTTCACTTCCTTCTCCATTTCTTTTTTCCTATCTTTGTCTTTTGTTCTCAGTCTCACGTTTCCCTCTCCCTCTATTTCTTTCATGCAATATTTTATTGTTTTTGCTATTCATCACAATCACACTATATATCAGTTTCATTGTCCCCACTTCTCTTACTTCATTTGTTTACCATTTTGCCTCTTCTTCCTCCTCTCTTAATTTCTTTTTCTAATTTCACTGTTCCCACCAACCAAGCCCCCCGTGTGTATACATAATTAATTACCAAATTATGATGCACAAAAGGAAAGTAATTAACTTTATAAAATTATATAAATATAACAGAACAAAATTTAAATGAAATTATTTGTATGCATGTTTATTATTTAGGATACGTTTAGTACTTAGAAAGAAAAAAAGGAAAAAGAAAAGGAATGGGATCCAATAAAAATGAGATATTTTATTTAATACTCTAACTTAAAAATAAAAAGAAAAAAACTTAATGTTTTTTAATAAAGTAATTTATGGACAATTTTTCATTATCTTTTTAATTACTTTCTTTATTTAATTAGTTTTCAATTTAATTCCTGAAAAATAGTATTTATTTTAATTTATTTTTATGCTTATCATAATGATTTGGAAACGAAAAATTTAACATCTAACAATAATAAATTTTATGATTTAACAATAAAAATAATTAAATTAAAATAAATATAATAATTATTAGATTAAATTAAGATATTTAATTTTTTAAAGATTAAATTAAAAATAATTATAATATTTTAAAGGCTATTTAATAATTTAGTCTAAATATAATAATAACGTCGCCCAGTTGTATATATAAATGCTGGCTCACCCAAGCTCTTTTCAACAGTAGTATCCCAAGTAAACTCTCAAGCAATCCTTCTTCCCTTTACTCTCTTTCTCCTTTTCTGAGAATTAATGGCAGACGACGTGATAGATCTTACAAATGACGACGACTCCCCTCCATCATCCCCACCCCTACCTCCCCAACCTAATAAGTCCTTCAAAACGACCAGAGTCCTCAGGTTCACAGCTTCTATCTCTTCCAACAAAATCCAGTTCAAGATCAAGAAATTATCCTCTTTGTCTTCACGGGGTACCCACAAAAACCCTACCTCTAATCACAACCAACCCAGAGACCCTTCTCTTGAGACCATTGAGTTCTCTCAGATCAATATGATCAGTGACCTTCAACCTATCGGCCATGGCGATCAGTCCCAGACCCCGGCCCAAGCCCGGCATCAAGCTGAGGCTTTTTCTGTATATGAACCACATCTAGCTTTCTTACTTTCTCAAGGACCCAAGCTTAAGGAGCCCTGGACTGTTGAGGAGCATGAGTGAGTCTTTGTTTCTTTCAACATTTTTACATTAATTTGGTTCCTCACCAACCTTTCTTGTATCTCTCGAGTGAGAAAAAACTGTGGGAGCAATCATGTTTTCTCAATTTTGAATTTAAAGTGGGAAAGTGAAATTCTTGTCAAGGTTCCATGGCCTTGTAGGTACAGTTCATCTGGGCTCAATTCACTTTTCACTCGGCCAACAACAACTGTTGGGCACCACCTTTTTTAAATCTTATTTTGGTCTCTCTTAAATCGTATTTTGGTGAAGTTAAATAATTTTGAATTCTCACAATTATTGACAATTTAGTTCATGTATAGATGTTAATTTTGTCATCGGAGTTTAACTTGGGCGTTTTGGTTGAAAACTGTTGGCTAGTTTTGTAACAGGCGATGAACAATCTTATTTTTTAAATTATAAGTATTCATAGTTGTCATAATTCATAATGATGCTTTGAGATTCAAATTATAGATGCTGTCGCTGCAGTGAGTTTTGTAACTGTAATTGCAGTCAACGGTGACACTAGCCAGCCGCATATCCTTAATTATAATGTTTTGATTTCTCACAGTCATTTTCTTTAATTAACTTACTTCGCCATTAATTTCTTAAACCTTGTTATAAATATAAAATAATATATATTGCTGCATATTCGCTAACTTCACACGATCAAAGGTTCAGATGTAAACATTTTAATAATAAGTAATCACACTTCAGGACGAGGCGTTATATATGAGGAATTCTGTAACCGTGACAAGTTAAATTGCGGCAGTCTACGTTACTATTCGACAGTCACGATAATCGTCATTATATATATGTATAGGTATATATAAAATTAAAAATGAACTAGTTGTCTAATAATTAGTATGATGTTGATAATTATGATGTGACAGGCAATTTCTGATGGGGCTGGTTAAGTATGGAAAAGGTCGATGGAGCAAGATTGCGAGGCACTTTGTAAGGAACAAGACAGCGAAGGAGGTTCAAAGCTATGCGACGAGCTTCTTCAAGTACATAACGGCCACGTGTCTTCATACTCTGAGAAAGAAGAACTCGTCCTCCATTATCACTTTCAAGACTTTTGAAGAGTTCATGGCTAATTCCTCTGGTTATGTTTCTGCCTCGGAAGAGAATTTCAATGCAGAGCCACCACAAGCCCTAATGCTCTTCCCAGATGGAGGAGAAGGGAGTAGCAGCACTGGCATGAATAATAGCATGGCTACTTCTGGAGGTGATGAAGTTGATCTGGAATTACGTCTGGCTTAAAACTTGAAGAAGCTTGTGGTGTTTCTCTCTTGTGCTGGTGCTTATGCCGTTATGCGTGCTTAGACAAATATATTATGGCCATTATATATATGTATCTTAGAGTATGTGGTGTTGTCTCTTTTCTTTTTCTTTTTCTTTTTTTGGTTTATGTTATTTAATGACTTGGTTGAGGGTACGTATTTGGTTCTGTAGGTTTTTGTTTATGTTTTTAATTAGTTTATCTTATGTAATGAAACTGTCTTGGCCGAATAAAGGCATGCATCTTATACATTTCTTGCTATGCATTTCGGCTTATGTTTAAATTTGTAAAATCCTCACATTAAACAATCTTTTACCCAAAAAGAAAAACAACAACAACAACAACAACGCAGCAGACATACAATTTTTTTTTTGGTGGCTGGTCATAATATTTTTAGGATATAAAAGAAGAATGTCATTTAGCTTTAGGTGTCATATTTTTATCAAAACATTTAATTCTAAGTCGAGTAAAAAAAGAATTGAGTATAAAAAAAAAGAAATAATATATATTGTCACATTATTAACATGTCAGAAATATTTGTTATAAAATAGGAAGACAATTATATATATATATATATATATATATATATATATATATATATATATATATATATATAATGTTCTTATGCCCGTTTAGTGAAAAGATGCCATAAAAAGCTCTAACACAAATCCCAAGTCCCTAATTTACGAGACTTTCTTGACGAAATACTTAGAAAAACTTACGTTAAAATTAAGAATAATTTTGAAGCATATCTTAAAAAACTTTAAATATGTATGTATGTATATATATATATATATATATTGTATGTTTACGAAAGGTGTTTTTTTTTATTTGATAGGACATTGTATGTTTACGAAAGGTTTTTTTTTTATTTGATAGGACACACGATTAATTTGTTTTATGCTTACTAAATCAAATAAAATAAAATCCACTCGAAGTTAGTATTAAAAAATAATTATTATTGTTTATGAGATTTAAACAACCATTATTAGTCAACCAGGTAATGTTGGGTTTAGGTGGTATAGCAAAAAAACTAAAAGGAATAGGGAAGTAGAACATGGATATATTACCCCTGAAGAGGTTAAAAAGGAAGGCATGGTCCCAGCATGAACAAGCACTCACACATACATTCGTCTGTGTTTTTTGTTTCCACAGATGAATATAAGTAATTTTTTAATGTTATTGTTACCTTTTTCATGTTGTGGAGATAATCCATTAATAACCCAGAAACATGTCTGCCTCATACGTGGTTATGTGCTGGTGCTTATCCATAATTTTACTTTCAGACATTTCTTCGTTTTATACAGTTCTGTATACGTACATTCGCAAGAGATACAGAGACACACACAACTCACAAGCCACTGAAGCGACGTCTTTCGATTGACGGAAAGTAAGAAAACTAAATCAAATTAATTTAAATAAAAAACCAAAATTAAAAAAATATATATCTAAATTAATTTTTTAAATATGACAACCGAATAATTTAATTTAATTAATTGAATTAAACCGAATCTTATATATATATATATACATAATATATTAAAATATCTAATACATTAATGCACCAATTTTATTTTTTTATCATCATTGAATGTCAATTAAGATATATTGTCACAAATTTATAGACTAATATTAATGCACTAAATTATAATTTGAATTATTAATAAGTGATTTAAGAGGAGAAATATCAAGTTATAAAAAAATTAAAAATATTTGTTTATTTATGGTGTTAATAAAATAACATATTATAAAATAATTCTTTCAAGAGTAATAATAAAATGCCTGAAATATTATAGAAAAAATTCGTGGTATTTTTTTCTTTTAAAACTATCCAAAATTAAACCAAAACACCTATAAAAATCATATCAAATAGCCTAAAAACGAACAAACTATCCAAAATATAAAACTGAATCGATTTATATTCTTTTAAAACTGATTAATTCGTTCAATTTAATATCTGTTTAAAAACAAATCAAGGCTGACCTTAAATATCCTACGTGGAATTGGGGTCACGAACTTGCTCTTACCATTAGTAACTTTCTAGTTTCTATGTGGACTGCCAAGCTCACACGGCTGTCCAAAGTGGTGTTGGGATGACCACGTCAGCTTAATATGACGAAAATGTTGACAAGAGAGCAATATTATTTACTTTTAAGTTATTAAATTAAAATATCCAACAAATTATTGATTTGACGAATTCTGGAGACCGGAGACAGCACGTTATAAACGGCACCAGGGCCCAAGTGTAAAAGGCCTAAGAATCCTTCTCAACTTCCAACGTAAACGTCGAACAATGCCGCTTTTCTTTTATTTTTTGATATATGCATTTGGTTTTTACTTTTTTTAGTTTAATTAAAATTAGTAAATGGATTCTTACCAGGAAAAAAAAAAAGAACAAAAAGCTAATGGACTGTTGACCTAAACTTTAAAATTAAGACAAATTATAACCACGTTGATGCTAGGTTTGTCTGATGACACTTAATCAAGTTTTTTTAAAAAAAAAAAACAATGTCATAATAGATCTTAATATTGGAGGTTAAATTAAAAATATTATAATGTAAGGATTGATTTTAAAAAAAATAAATTATAAAAATCAAATAAAGATTTCGAATAATATCCTTTTTTTAATTTACCAAACGATACCTAATTTTATTTTTATGGGAATCTTTTTAGTTTCTCCCATAGAATGGGAGTTGGGTAAAGGTGCAATTTTGGGCGACCCGGCTTGCGTTTCCGGGAAGAATCAAGCCCGAAGAAGTTGGTGTTGCAGCCAAACGGCGAATTAGTGTTACACTTGGCTTTGGTTATTCCACATCACTCTCATCACAGAATTCGATTCCTATTCTTGCCTCTGCTGTCCGGCATCTTCATTTTTCCATTTTCTTTTCCCAGAAAGCCCCAATGATGGGTGCCTAACACGTGAGTGGAGTGGCCGGGTGGGGACGAGGTGCAAGCTCGGGTTTCTGGAGTTTTTGCACTGAAGGAACAACTCCAACTTACCTTTTCACACTGCCTATGGATTCCGCCGTCGAGCGTACGCCGAGGTATTACGCCCTCTGCGGCATTGGAGGAATGCTCAGTGCCGGCACAACCCATCTCGCCATCACTCCTTTTGACGTCTTAAAAGTCAATATGCAGGTTTACCATTTTCTTGGCTTTCATTTCCTTTAGGCTTTAGCTCGTAATGTTATTTTTAGTTGGTTATTGCATTGCATTTAAATTGTTGAGGAATATGTACCAGAGCTTGATTTTCTTAGTTTCCCGCTGCCTATGGTTTTTGTTGTTGTTTTGATCATTTCGTCTTAAAAGTCAGTATGCGGGTTTTCCCCCTTTTCTTTGGGCTTTGTTTTCCTTCCCTTTAGGCTTTAGCTCATGATGCTAATTTTTGTTGATTATTGCATTGCACTTGAATTGTCGAGAAATTTGTATTAGAGTTTGATTTGCTTAGTTTCCCGCTGCCTACGGTTTGTGTTGTTGTTTTGATCATTTCTCAGTGGGTGAGTGTTTTTACTTTTCCACCCTGCTTTCATTTAGCTCATAAGGCTATTTTCATCCATCATAGTTGGTTCTTGAATTGCACTTGAACTGTTGAGAAATTTGTATCAGAGATTAATTTAGTTAGTTTCTCCCTCCTACGGTTGTTTTTGTTTTGGTAATTTCTCATTGGGTGAGTTTTTTCACATGTAGGTGCACCCCATTAAGTATTACAGCATTTCGTCGTCCTTTACTACCATATTAAGAGAACAAGGGCCTTCTGCCCTCTGGAGAGGTTGGGCTGGCAAGTTCTTCGGATATGGTGCTCAAGGAGGCTGCAGATTTGGTTTCTATGAATACTTTAAGGGACTTTATTCCAGCATACTGGTAGACCAAAATAGAAGTTTGGTTTACTTTCTTAGTAGTGCATCTGCTGAAGTATTTGCCAATGTAGCTCTATGCCCATTTGAAGCTGTTAAAGTGAGGGTGCAAGCACAACCCTGTTTTGCTAAGGGGTTGTTTGATGGCTTTCCAAAGTTATATGCATCAGAAGGCACACAGGGGTAAGATTAAATACAATGATTTTATAGCTTGTTTGCATCTGTTTCTAGGGGTTGATTGTTTAGCTTCTACTACTTGCAGATTCTACCGTGGGCTTCTTCCACTTTGGGGCCGAAACCTTCCATGTAAAATCACTTTTCTTCAGATAATATCTAATTCAATTAAACAAGATTGCTTTTCTAGGTCTAGCATTTTCATTATCCGCTTACTGGAATAACCTCTTGGAATGAACCAACCAGCATCCATATGAAATTGTTATGACAAAACACCTTTATATGTTGACTATAATTCCACTAAAACCTGCATTTTGCCATATACAGCAGAAATACTGCTATTTGAACATCTTGCTTTTCTTTATGATATATGTTTCCGCATCTTTGTCATTTTTGTTCTACTTAATATCTAATTCCTTTACTTTTATCTGATGATAAATACATGCACACATATCATTATATAATATTGTTGTACTCATGTATGTGGAAATTCAAGTATCTATTTCTGACTCATTATTTCATTTGCATTAGTTGCCTGTTGATTGGCTGGCAGTGGACTATTTTTTTGAGCCAAGTATGCTTAGTAATCAAAGATACATTATACTTTATTCTTACAATAATCATATTTTTCTTTTTTCATTTGGATTAGCTTGATGATGGAATAGATAGTCCAATGATAGTGAATTATAATATTAGTGGTTGTTCATCAATGAACTGGCTACTAAGTCTTGTGTTAATTTTTTGGGCAGTTTCTGTGGTTATGTTCTCAACGTTCGAGCATTCTGTTGATTTTTTGTATCGTAAAGTTGTTAAAAGAAGAAAGGAAGATTGTTCAATTACTCAACAACTTGGTGTGACATGTTTAGCTGGATATGCTGCTGGATCTGTTGGTAGCTTGATTTCTAACCCTGCTGACAACGTTGTAGCTTCTCTTTATAACAGAAAGGCTGACAGTCTCATGCTGGTGATTATTTCTTTACATTTGCCTTTATAATACTTGTTTGGAAGATTTTAGAGGTCTTATAAAATGATCTACTCTTCTTGTGAGCAGGCTGTCAGGAACATCGGTCTAACCAATCTATTTACAAGGAGCCTTCCTATTAGAATTATGCTGGTTGGCCCTTCTATAACTTTGCAATGGTTATTCTATGACACCATTAAAGTTTTAGGTGGACTGTAAGTACATTACTCCCAAACTGCTTTTTTCATGATTTGTTATTTAAAGATCCTGTGTTTCTAACTCAAAAGTCTAATGCACCTCTTTTATTCTTCTAGTCATAATCATGTTTCAGGACGTTGTTTTGCCCATACATGTAGCAAGGAAGAATGAGAGCAATAAGAAAATGATACCGATAGTCCATAAATGTATTTTTGAAAAGCTAAATGTATAATTCAGTGAAACAGAAATTTGGTCAAACTGACTAAAACAATATTAGCTCAAAAATTCTGGATTTCAGATGGGGATTCTTAGCTCAAGAAAACCTTACAAAATGATTCTCCCCTCTGCCACATCCAGGAACCCTACTAATTCCTCAGGCCACTTCTCTTTCTCTCCCTCTTCCACTACCCCACTACTCTCTCCACTGGTGCCAGAGTTGGCCATTCCGTGGTCCAATTCCTTATTTCACCCCTTGCTTCCCTCTTCTAGAATAAACTAGTATTTCGGTAGTTTGGGTTGCGATAGCCCCTCTTCTTCTCTTTCTTACCCTTCCAAACATAATCTGGACCTTAGCAGTTCCATCATAGCCTAATTACAATTGTTGAACACAAACTTTAAAATGTAACAGTTTATCCCCTGCCCCCCTTAACTATCACAAAATGTGAAACATTACATATCACGTAAATATAGCATCTAAAAGCCATGTGACTGTCACCGTGTGTCACGCGATAACAGTTTATCCCCCACCCCCTTAAACTATCATAAAAGGGGAAACATAACATATGTAAATATAACATCTAAAGGTCATGGTTCGCCAAAATCAAAATGGTCTAAAAGCCATATGACTGTCACGTGATATTTGGCCCAAGAAAAATCCTGCATGAGAAGCCTTCATCTCTCTCTCCAATGCTTTCTCATTCTCCTATTTCAGTGGCTTCTAGTTCTAGATGTTAGATTTCATTGATATGTATCGTTTTCACTTTTTGTGATAATTTGAGAGATAAAAGCTCAAGGGGGTTAATTATAGTTTCCCCTTATTAGAATTCTTCTGTGAGAAATCATCATTTTCTAATTCATGTGGATGGCATTGCATGATTTACATTTATTTTAGAAGGTTCTCTCTCTTTGGGCTGTGACTTGAGTTCGTGGACTTGCAACTTTTATAAAAGGATTGACCCATTTGCATAAGGCTTTGTTACAGTAAAAAGAAAGCTGTAACTTTTGTCCCTTGTGGGAAACTTCCGTTACTGTTTATCAATGGTATGTTAGATTTATTGGTTAAGTACTTGTTTATGAATAAGTAGATGGGAAATTATGGAATCATATGCTAGAAGTGTCCAAATTCAAGGCAAAAAAGCATAAAAACAACGTGCTAAAAGATAGCCTGTCACTTGAGGGGCTGGTGAATTGTTACAAAAATAGCATAGCAGGTTGTAAAGTGAGAACATGATCCTAGCCAGAAGCTGTATGATCTTTGTAAAATGGTTAACATTTAAGAATATGAAACAAAATTTTCTGTTATTTAGAAAAAAAAAAATACAAAACGAAGTTGTTACTATTCATGGTGATTATTGAGAAAGTGGTTGCAGTGTTCAAACCTTCAAATCTGTGTATGAGTGAGACGCAACCAATTAGCATATATAATATGTAAAGAAGCTCTGATTGTATTAAAGCAGATTAGTATTCTAAAGTGGCAAAAGTGCAATCTTAATATTTTATATAGGTTAAGTTGTTCATAAATAAAAAAAAGATTATAAATGCTGATAGGGTTAGAATTGTTGGCATGGTAAACTTCTGCAGTGACTATTAGCTGGTGCAGAAGACTGACATTTGGTGAGTTGAAAAAGGTGCATCATGCTATCCTTTAATAGAATTTAGAGTTTCTGAGTCTTTCTATATCCTATGGTTTGCAATGTTAAGTTGTCTTCTGCTTTTTGTTCTATATGATAAGTGGTATTACTAATGAAGCCTATTCTTCTTTGTTGCCATTTGATTTCCTACATAGTATTTTACTGTTCTAGTTACATATTTGCCATTCTCGGTAATACGTCTTTTGTAATGAAACATTGCAGGCCAACTAGTGGTGAAGTCGGGGCTGACATGGGAGGATACGAGTCTGAAACCTTGCAGGCCAACTAGGGGTGAACTGAAGTAGCGGCTGACATGGGACGATACGAGGCAGGCTAGGTTCAGAAAAATAGAATGATGTCACCTTTTTCTGTTGACTCCATATGATAGCAAGTCAATTCATAGTACATACGAGTTTTATCTTTTTTGTGTCAACAACCGTGTCTTCTTGGATTTTTCACTGTGGTAGACTTTAGTTGAAGCTCTTTAAATTAGTTTAGAAAAGAATGGGTGAGGCATACTATTCTATGTCCTGTATTTGCAACCCAAGAATGTAATAGAGAAATTTACTGGCCGTACTGCATAACTTATAAATTGATAGCAGAAGAATATAATAGAGTAATTTACTAGCAATTCTTGAGCTGCCAGTTCTTCTTCTGTTCCACTTATATCTATTGTCGTACTTACAAAAAACTGCCTGTGCAGGCTCTTCACCTGATAAGCAGACAGTTATCCATTAGCCTCCACATCTAATAATAAATTTCTGTTTGTGTTGTGAGTAAGATTATTCACTTCATTATCTGTGGAATATCATCTTCACATAATATTCTCCTATCCTTCTAGGTATGATATTAAGAACATTTGCCCACTGAAGCAGATAGTGAAGTCCAGAAACAGCCATGTTTACCGTCTGTGATCCATCCAACTCATCCTGTAATTGTTGGAGACAGTGTTACTGTTACACACTCCCTTGATAGCTTTAAGGAGTGCAGTCATAGAGGAGAGATACCTCACACATGTACACGTGTATCAAAGATAGATAAGACTGAAGCAGACAGTGAAATCCAGAGACAGCCATGTTAATAGCTTTGGATCCATCCAACTCTGATTCTGTAATATCGGAGACTGTCACTATTACACTCCCTTCATAATTAAGTAGATTAGACCAATTATCAACAAACACTCACGTACATTCACGAATACCCTACACACGTATACCAAGATAGATCATACTGAAAGGTATATTCCATATATTTACATGTTTTTCTCTATCAGTCTGATCAATTATTGTGGCTGCAAATAAACAGTGGCTCGCGAGCAGAACAGAGGGTGTGAGTGAGTGAGTGAATTATGGAGTGTTTTGTTGGAAATCCGAAAGATGAGATTCAATGTGTCAACATCGACAGTGGTTTCTGGAGTGGTCCACATAACTGCCATCATTAAAGTCCAGTGTTCATGAATCATGTACTGCCAAGTTGCCATAACTGGTAATGGACCCAACACACTTTCGTGACGTATGATAGAGCCCCAGAAACTAGGGATGTCCACAAATTTCATGTGTCACGTGGTGTGATGAACAACTGTAGATGTTGCAACGGCAAGATCGCAACTTCAAACATGATCGGTTCCTCATTTGGGAACTGTTTTGATAAAATGTCATCTTCAATTTGATTTGATATTATTGATATGTAACATGTCACGGTTTTTGTTTATGTTATATCATTAGAGAACAAAAATTTCTGAGACTTTCATACATTGCTGTGAATTGTAAATTTTATTAATTTTTAGAGTAAATTAATGACTTGGTTTTTTAATTAGTCCTTATAAAAATAAGTTTTTCAAATTAACTTAAATCGTCAAATTTATTATTGTTAAATTCTAAATTTTTTATTATTAAAAGTCACTTTGACTAACAAAATAATATAATTAAATTGAATATAATATTTTAGGCACTGAACACTTGAATTTTTAGAAACTAAATTGAAATCATTTTAATATTTCAGCATTAATATATTCTACTTTTTATAAAGTACTGATTCTATTATATCTTTCATAATTTTTAGGTTTAAGTTCATTTTTTGTTCTTTAAGTTTTGTAACAGATTCAGTTTGGTTATTCTTGTTTGAATGAGTTCATGTTGTCATTCAATATTTAAAAATAATATACTTGAGTCTTTTTGCATAAGCTTTTCTCCTATAAATAATATAAAATAATAATGATTTGGGTCAAATCAACTTTCTAGATAACAAAAAAGTCAAGTGGGATTATTCTAAATTTTATTTCGGCAGAAAAATCGCTTAATTTTATATATTCTCTGAAGAATTTATATAATTTAAACGTGTCTGCGTAAACAAATTAATTGAAAATATATTTTTACACTACCGCAAAAGTAAAACTACTTAGGTAATTGATAATGCATAGTCTACTTCATAATCAAAATTATCCGAGAAAGAATTGAGAAAAATCCCAACTTGCTAAATTGATCAAGTATTATTTTTGTCATTAAATTTTTATCTAAGTTTTAATTTTGTTGCAAAACTTTATTTTCTATTAATTTTATCTAATATATTTTCAATTAATTTAAATTTTGTCCCTAAGTCCAATGTTGTATAAACTATTAACAGCAAACACTAATGTAATCACTGTTATTGTAAACGTAAACATCAACTTATCTATATTAGATACGTGAACATTAAATATACACTTACAATGACAAAATTATCCTATTAACTTATGAAACTGAAAGGGTAAAGTAAATAATTGAGAACAATTTTATCATTTAAAGTGTATATTTGATGTAGACATACCTAGTTGAATAAGTTAATGATTATATGTGTGATAAAGATGATCACATTGACGTTTATCATTAATAATTTAGATAACATTATATTCAAAGACAAAATTAAAACTAATTAAAAAAATGAGGCAAATTTGACACAAATTTAAATTTTGGGACGAAATTAAAATTTAAGTCAAAATTTAAGAAAAATAATATTTTTGCCAATAATTTTGAGACCTGAGTCTATGACTTGGTCTCATTGTACCAAGTCGTTTTCATCTTAGGAAGGGTCAAAGAATTATAAACTTGGTATCAACCATGGTCTTGTAATACATAAACAATATCGAATAATTCATAGGTGTACATTTGCATATACATTTCTGGCAACCAATTAGGCAAATATCTTTATGACTCACACGAGGTTCCAACTGGAATTTGATCAAGACACAAGCAACCATAATGATCTAATCCACAAGTTTTTAGATTTTAAGTTTCTTTAATCTATGAGACTCTAAAAAAAAAAAAAAAGGTATTAGACGTTGCAGATCTGTACAATTAACTTAAGCTTTATAAATAAATATTATAATTGATCTCAAAGACTGGCTTGGTTGTGTTGTGTGTATATAAACATGGGGATGGGGTCATGGCCACCTAATTATGTTACTTCCAAATGCTGTCTTGTATCGTTAATAGGCGAATCTTTAAACTCGTTCCGACGACCAATGATTAAAGAATTGCTAAAAGCTTGAAGGACTATGTGCCAACATTAATAATTAATGCCCATGATTTGATTAAATAATTGTAAATTATCAATCTAATATGACACTTACCTAATAAACGAATCTTTTTGCTGTCTACAGTTATGGCTCAAAGTTGAGTTCCTGTCTCTCAGTTTCACCTTTACCCTTTTGCATAAAGAAAAAGCTAACCACTATCTTTTTACAATTGATCCTAATCTCTTATGTGTATATATATGGCAAAGATCAAATATTTGACATCAAATCTTGTCATAGTTAAAACAAAAAAGGGTGTCGTTAAACTTAAAAAGTTAATAGCTTTTTTTTTTTAAGAACGAATATTTAATTTAGATGGATTAACGAAACAAATAATAAAATAATAAAAAATAGTGAGTTTAGTCTTGTCACGCTTTCTCAAACGGCGTTTAAATACAGTTATTTGACATTTAGCCAAAAAATTTAAAGGCCATGTGTCTGACATTTTTGACGTTAAAAATACATCAACGTTACATTATCACCATCACCATCTGAGCATGCCATGGTTGAAAATTGCTTCAAAATGCTTTTCCTAAAAACAGGGTTTCAACTTCTACACTGTGATTAGCTGGAAATCCATGATTGTGAAAGCCTTGTGGCCTTGTGGAGTGTCGACCCCTTTTAGATCCAAAGAGGTAGAGAAATTTCAGAATTTGATCTTCTTCTTTTATCTAATATATATTATTTCCAATAATCGTTACGTTATGATTAATGACATGTGAAACCAACCTTACAATTATTAGGCCAATTTTGAACGTTGTGTATGGGAAGAGCGAACCCTGACGAAACTACTTACACATCAGATACGTGAATGTCGAACTATCTTCTATAGTGCCTAGCACCATTATATCATTGTATTTTAAAGTTTAGATAACAAAAGTCGAAAACCTGTAAATATGGCAAGTGCCTTGTTATCAAGACAAGAGAATCCAACCAAAATTAAATAAAATAAGTTAAAAAAGAACAAGTTCAGGTACATGATCTAATTTATGAAAATAACTTGGTCACTCATAAAAACCCAGTTTACAGTAAATTTCATCTTAATATGTTGTATGTTCACCTAAATCTTTTTATAGATCAGATCTACTAAAAAATCTCTCTTAAAATAATCATATTTCACAGCACAGAAAATGAAACTAGAAGGTTTCTGCAGGTCACAACTGGTAAAGCAAAAAAGCTAGTTTTCCACTTGTCATTTATAAATGTTAACCCTAAGAGGCTATGAGTTTCCTTATCCACTAAGCTTTATGGTAGGATCCGTATGATGCATTATGAATTATATGCTGAAAACCATATATGTCCTTACCAAATCATAAGAGGATTCTGCAGCTGCACGCCTGAAAAGAAAATGGACCTCAAGGCTGATAAATAATATTGATTAATGATGGTAATTGGGCAAGTCACTGGCCTTGTTGCACTAGTTAGTAAGTAGACGTAATAGTTAATCTTTCAAATAAATTGAAGTTCTTAACAACTAAGTTTCAGCTAAGTCAGTTACATGGCAGATCAACTTTAGCAACATCAAAATAAGCAAAGCCATCATATTCCTCTATTTAGAGATTCTCTACAAAGCGGCAGGAATGGTAAGTTTAGTTTTATTTAACAATGGAGTGGAGGTGAAACATAAATAGCACATACTCTATTTTTCTGGTTGGATTGTACAATTCTTTCCACTTTCAAGACAACAAATACAAATGAAATAAGATAAAAAATGAAATTGTACACCAGAAAAAGAAAAAAGAGAAAAATCTAGAGCAGGAGATCTACAGTTTGTTCTGTAAGAGTCAAGGCAAATTTTTACAGCCAAGGGCAGCCAATCCATTCAGGCACAATATTGTTGAGCGCAGGCATATCCCTGTCGAATAAGGAAAACAGAGAACATCAGCAGCCACCATGACATGGCAGCTTCACCAATCTACACTAACAGTTACTGTTCTCTCCGTGCACGCGTTCACTCTCTGCTACCATACTATAATAACATGCCAAACTCCAAATTTGAAGTTCAAGTATTGAACAGAAAGCAATGCAACTTACTCATGGAATTTGTTGCTTTTCATCACTGGAGTAATTGAATCAGGTTTTCACATAATCGATGCCATTTCGCTTTCTTTTGTTAGACTTTGAAAAGAAGCAGATCTGAGCCCAACTCTTCTTCTGCTTAAGTGACTGTGGCTTAACATCCCTCTTTTCCCTCTTCTCCACAAGGTCAGCCATGTATTGGACAACAGCCTGAAATTGATCAAGACATGAAGACTGAGACTCAAACAAGGAAATGTCGTCACTACTATAAAAACAAATCCACGAAGGAAGGAAGGATACCTGTGCTCCCATTTCAGCTATCTGTCTTGGTGGCACTTCAAGAGGATTTTCTTCCACTCTTAGGATGCGTAGTCGAGTGAGCATCCTAAATGAGTCAGGTAGGACACGAATCTGATTATTGCTAATATCCAATTCCTCAAGCATCTCAAGGTTCCCAATGGATCTTGGTAAGGATCGCAAGTCAGCAAAATTGTTTCCTATGTTCATCTTGACCAGAGAGGTAGCAAAACATAAGCTCTCGGGCACTGACTCAAGCTCATTAAAACTTACATTGAGTTCTTTCAAGTTGGTTAGAGATGACATTGTTGTAGGTAGTTGTTTTATGTTATTGTACCGCACTGACAGAATCTCGAGGCTCTGAATTTTTCCTACAGCTTCTGGTAGGGCTTTTAGCCGATTATAATCAGCACGAAGCTCTACAAGGGAAGAACACTGACCAATAGAATGTGGAAGTTCTTCAAGATCATTTGTCTCCACATTCAAATTTTTTAGGCTAACAAGTGATGCTATAGAGTCAGGAAGCACAGAAAGCTCATTTGAGCTCAAATCAAGCTCCTGAAGACGTATTAATCTGCCAAAAGAAGCAGGCAGAGATGATAACTGGTTTCCTCTAATATCAAGATAGAGCAAACTAAGGAGATCTCCAATAGAATCTGGGAGCTCAGAGATCCTGTTTGAATGCAAATCCAATCTAGTTAAGGATGAAAGGCCTCCAATTGTGTGAGGTAGGGCCATAATCCGATTCTCAGATAAATCTAAGGTGACCAAACTTGATAACTTTCCTATTGAATCGGGAAGCCAATCAACTTGGTCAATCAACTTGTTTTGGAGGTTGAGATCACGAATACCTTTCTTTGCAGAAACTTCAATTAAGCTAGCAAGCTTTATTAAACTCAATTTATCACCATCTTGACCTGCAAAACACAATTCATTAGAACAGAACAATTTCCTTCAAATTAAGCTTAAAGCGGAAAATTGAACTGATTAATATATACTAAATTTGAACATCTGCTTGTATGCCAATTATAGATGTTGCAGTCCATTATCAACCATCACCAGGGGAAAAGCGTAAAGTATATTAGTCTGCAGCGATTACAGACCCTAAACAGATAGGAATTTGATTGATATAGAGTGGCATTTATGCTAACCTGAAGTGGCAGTGGCTTTTAGTGTCGAATCCAATATCTGGGGTTTCGACGTGATATTGGTTCCAATTCCATACCCGTCCCCATGGAATGTTGACTTGGTCTTCTTCACATAACTGTCATCTCTTGTGAATAATTGCTGTGTCTTTAGAGGTTCTTTCTCGGCGTTGAACAAGCTCGAAGAAGCAGCAGAAGCGGTAGCTGATGGCTTATTAATAGCCAGAGAAACTGAAGCAGAGGTCGAATTCTTTGAGACGCTTACTGAAGTCGTGGAATTGGAACCGTTGGAGTAACTGGTCTTGCGAGAATTTGAGTTTGAGGGAGAGGAAACGCATTTAGAGGCTCTCTGAATCAAATCATCGAACAGAGAGTGGACGTTCTCTAGATCAAGCAATTTCAGAGCCTCCCTCTTCTGCTCTTTGCTCTGAAATTGTATCAAGTTCTTCTGCATCTCTTGCAATATCATGAAGAGCTCCTCGGGCACATCGGGGCTCTTAGTTTGTTTAGCCATGGCTTCAAGCCTCGCTTGGTCTTCTTTCTCAACGTTTATAATCAAAGCCGTCGCTGCTTCAACTTCGTCAATTCCCGGTCTGGGGGGTAAAGATCTGTGAATTCTCATGATCTCTTCCACCACTTCATCCACGGATTGCACCGACGACGACGAATCCATTGCCCTTCAAATCCTAGTTTTCCCACAAATACCCAGATTTCGATGCTAGCCAAAATTCAAAGCTTTTGAAAAATCACAGTGAGCTCCAGGCTTGAAATCAAATTGCTTCCCCCGCAAGAAGTAGAAATCCGAAACGCCCGATCACCAAGATGACAGAGGATGAGAAATAGAAACCAATTTTGCTTCTTCAACTTCTAGAACTACAAGAAAAGTAAAATAATCAATGAGGACTTATACTGCACACCAAGTATCTGAAAGAAATAAAATAAAGATAACTAGGAAACTGTAAATGGAAAGCTCTCTTCCAAATACATACAAAACAATCAAAAGCCAACCCCGTTATTTCGCAATTCAGGTCCAATATCCAACCATACAAAACCAACAACCTCGCAATAACTCAATAAGGATATTGATTCACACAAACCTAATAAACCCATCCCGCTGAATTCAATTCAAATGTAAAAAACAAAACCATAGTAATAACCAGTTTTGAACTCCACCTATTCAGTAAGATGAGTGGCCAATGAAGGATTGAGAAGAGGATGGAGATATGCAACTTGAAGAAGAAAATTGGAGGACTAAGCGGAAGGCTTTTCCTGAACTCCAGACTCTGTTGCGTGGTCTTTTCCCGCAGACATCAACCGCTATTTCCATAAATTTCGCTCTCTCTCTCTCTCTCTCTCTCTCTCTCTCTCTCTCTCTCTCTCTCCCCCCAAAGAAATCTCGTATTGCAGGAAAATTATGCTAATATTTTAAGCAAATCGCCAATTATATTTATAATAATGGCCTACCGTGATCATTGAGCGAGAACCAAAACAAGTTTGTGAATTATATTATTTCTGCAAATGAGGAAAAAAAAAATCAAATAAATACCGTGAAATCGATTATGACCGAGCAGTTATCAGTATCACCAAGACACCAAACATCTATTTGTTTCCTCTTCTTTCTCTCGTCTCATGCGCCATTTTTTCTCTTCCCAAATATACCCCTTTTTTTCCCAGAATTAGTATAGGAGAGTCCCTTTTCCGCCCACGGTATTATGAAGTGATCGTGCCGTTGGTTGGGGTTGAGCGTAATTTAATATTATCCTTTTCTCTTTTTTTCTTTTTCTTGCCATTGATCGGACGGTGTAGAAAGCTCTGATCCCAAGGTGTGGTCGTAAAAAGACAGAAGAACGAGGGCTATATGTGTCTTTCGACGTGAGAAGTCTGTAGGGTCTAGAAAGAAAAGGATTGGCTGAGGATGTAAATAAAACGAAAAGGAAATAAATGGAAACTTCACATGCTGAAAGGCCACCTCAGTTAGCAAAAAAAATTTCCTTTTTTTAAAAAATAATAATCATAATATTTTTTGAGTTTAATTTAGTATTTTTGTTTTATATATTATTATACTTTTTCTCTCTTAATTTATATTTTATCATTAGAATTAACTGTTTATACAACATATATTCTTTTTAACAACAAGTGACTTAATTTTTTTTGGTCATATCAAAAAAAAATTACATTTTATATTATGGTGTAAACATTAATTTACTTATGAATATTATCATATTTAAAAAATTACAATATTGTGTTTGTAGAATATTAATTGATTATTTTTTTTGTTTAAATCTGCAAAAACTCATTTAAGTTTTAAATAATCTGGTTCAAATTAAGTTATAAATAAAAGTACAAGATTTTTCAATGTTGATTTTTTTTAGTCATACAATTTAAATATAATATTTTATTTGAAGAAAATAAATATCGAAATTACTAACTAATCAACGTTGATTTAATTGATTTTCAATAATAATGATGAAAAAAATGATTGAGTGGGGAGAGAGAGGCATTGAGTAGGGTGGGGGATGGGAAGAGAGCAGGAAGTGAGGGGGGACACGTGGTGGTTGAGGCCAACCGTATCCAGCTGGCAAGGAGGGGGAATCACTCCATAACCGTTTTTCTGGGCGAGAGTGAGAGAAGAGCACAGGACAGCACAGCAGCGAGGGAGTGAGAGGTCACGTGGGGTGCCATCACCTGTCCCCTCACCCTCAGGGGAACCCCATGTTCCCTTCTTTCCCTGCCCTTTTTGAGACCCCATCCGTTTTACTGTTAGTATTTTCGACAAATCCAACCGTTCATCAAAATGTAGAGTGTGATTTAAAAGGTGTGTGTTTTTTAAATTGTATGATGAGTCATTAATATATGTTTAATATCCGTCTAAGAAATTCCAATAATTAAAGCAAATCTGCGTACTCTCTCCCCCCTCTGTTACCCCTTCCTTCCTCTTCCGTCTTCAATTTACATTGCGACATAAACATAATTTCATAAATAATTACCAAACTAGTTTTTGTAGTTACAAATTTTCTTGGTTTTATCAAGATTTATTATAGGACTCCATGTCTTTTGAATTGCGCCATCAGCCATTGATAAATGACTAAGATTTATTAGAGCAAAATCTCCCACTCCCTTCCCTCTCTTCCCCTTCCTTTTTCCTTTCTCAATTTATATTGTACCATTAATATAATTCCATAAATCATTACTAGATTAGTTTCCGCAATTACAGATTTTCTTAGTTTCAAACTCAAACTTTTTTCCTTTTTCAAATTTATGATTTATTTTTTCGAAATATTTAATTCGTTGTCATTAAGTCATTTAATTTTTCTATTATTGTTATCCAACTTTTGGTGTTAGTTGATCTAGTTGACATATTAACGTTAAGATTTGAGTTGGCAAATTTCACTTACAAATATGTAATTTTAAAATAAATTTTGTTATGAAAAGGTCAAGTTCCTCTCTTCTCATTAACATATATTAAACATTGAGATATATTTGAGTCTTTTTTTTTTTTTAAAGGATGGGCCCTAAAAGAATGCACGACTTTCCCCTAACATTTTTCTAAAATTCTTTATTGCTGTAGCATAAATCATGAAACTATTTCCATTATCTTAGAAATTCATAAGTTTCACGTGAATTGAGAATATGACATGTATTCAATCATTTTTAATCTCTCCACGTAATGCTATTCTAAGTATGATTTTTTTTCTTTTTTTTTTTTATTGGGAGTAAGAATGACCGAGTTTGTATTAATAGAGACTTAATAATAAAATATAGTTTATTAAGAAGTGTATTTAAATATATATATTTTAACTATAATTAACTACTAATTAGGAGGATGTTTATTTCTTCAGAGGATTTTTTTTTTCAAATGATCATCCTTTAAATAATTATTTCATTGTCTCGTAAATAATCAAAATAATAATATGTAATGATTTAACTAATAATATCATATCTATCGTATATGGATCATAATATTGTTACACGTTTATCGTTGTCCATATCTTAATTTAAGATTGTGATTTGTCCCAATGAAATCCATTTGAAAACAACACAATTAGCACACAACTAATTAACTAATAATGAGTTAAATATTTTTGAAAACTAACTCATAAATTACTAACATTTTAGAAACACAAAGGCTTCATTAGGAGTTTTGAATAGGATATGATAGGGTAAAATAATGCAAAGATAGAAGAGATAATCCACTTCATTAATTAGAAGCTTAATGAACAATAATGTATGGTATCTCACTCTTCATTGATTATATGCTACGATGTTGTATATTGGGTTTGAAAAGTAAAATTTCGAGCATTATTTTATGATCTAATAAAACAAAAAGGGAAGTGAGGAGGTTTTTTTAAAAAATTATAAATAATCCAAACTATTCCACTTGGAGTAATTTGAATAGTGGAATGTATGAACTATAAAATTAGTGCTGTGCAAAAAATTCATAGCCCTCATATTAGGTCAGAATTGTCCATAAATAGTTAATATTGGGTTAAACGAGCCTAAACGATTCAACTTACTTATGGTCGTGGCCAATTGGGCTAACCTGCGAGCTGGTCTCTTTTTATTTTTTAGAAAAATATGTTATATAGTATAAATAATTTAATTTTATCACATTTTTATATTTTATAACCTTATATTCAATAAATATAGTAAATTTTGATATAAATTTTTTTGTAATTTTAAAAAACTAAATATAGAATTTTTAAATTTAAATATAATATAGTTAATTTTGAAAAAAATGAAAAATTAAAGTTATTAGTTATTTAAAAATATTAAAGAAGTAATGTTTTATATGTATAAATATTATTTTAATAAAAAATTATTGAATTTTTTACTAAAACAATTTAAAATATATTATTTTAATATAAAAATCAATATATATATATATATATATATAATGGCTCGTGAGCTGTTCATTTAGGCTCATTTAGTGCTTAGCTCGTGATGAACCGGATGGAGCCGTTTAACAGTACTATATAAAACCATCATAACCCACTCTCTAGTCTATACTATATGCTACATCATCTCACTTTAGTTTCAAATGCTCCTCCCAATTAAGGTGTATTTGGAAGAGTTTATTTTGAATTTATCTAACTTATCTGATGACATAACCGCTTGTGCACGTAGTTAGGAAAAATTATAGAAATAACTTATGGTATTTCCATAAGATGTTTTCAATTTATTTTTATAAACTTTCCAAGATAAATTATGAAAATAAATTGAAAATAACTTATGAAAATAAGTTAAAAATAACTTATATGAAGTTTATCCATATAAACTATTTAATTATAAAAATAACTTATATATAAGTGCTTATATGATAAGCAGTTAATAAGTTGTTTACCTAACAGGGCCTAAGTCATATTCCATTCAAAAGAAATTTTTTTTTGTATACATTTAATATTTGACTTAAGATTTGATTATAACTCAAAATTTTATTTTGTATATCTTTTCATTAATTTCAATTATGCCTCATAAGCCTAAAGGTGTCAAAATTGTTAATAATAGATGTTAATATGACCACCCTTGTTTATTCAAATATGCCCCCAAGAATGTCCATGATGTTTTTTTTTTAAAGTTTCACATATATCCCTGATATTATTTTTAAGTTTAAAATGTGTCTCTCATGTTTATAAATGTGGATGTCCATATTAACATTAACTATTAACAATTTAGATGTCATTATACTCATAAGTATAATTGAAATTAGTGATAAAAATGTTAAATATAATTGACACAAAATAAAATTTAAAATTATAGTTGAAATTTAGGTCATAATTTAGAAACATAAACAATACTTAAAGGAAAGAAAACACAGTGGTTAAGCATAACTAATAAGGTCGGTTTAGGTTACCACATGGTTTTTTTGATGCCGAATTTAATAACTTGTGACTCTGAATTCTATAATTTTTCTTAAATCAATTTATTATTCAATATTTTAACATAAAACAAAGAAAAATATTCGAGGGGCCATTAAATCTGATACATGCCAGATGCTGCATTCTATATACTTTAAGAAGACAGTAGACAAAGGAGTCAAGGACCCATGTTGTGTGTGCCGGGGCATGTCAGATTTTATCCTAAAATTCCCTTTTCAGTTATTTTATGGTTAAACTTTTCATCTATCTCATTTGATTTGTGTTTTTTCCTGGTCACAATTTTTTCTTTTTAGTCAATTTTGTCTTTTGGATGAACAGGGAATAACAAACCTATATTTTTATTTAATCTAGATATTACCTTCTGCAGTCTTTTCTGCTTAATCCTAAAGATATTATTATTAACATCCAAAGCCACTTTTTTACCTTCTTGAGACGCACAAACAAAAACAATTTAATGGCTTTTTCAAAGGTGTTTGATTTAAATACTTAAAAATTCTTCCACCAGCTAAAAAAGTAAAGAATTTATATAGCCTTTTTGGATAAAATCAAGTGTAGCTAAATTGAACTTTTACACATATTACTTAAAAATAATGGTAAAGTGAATTGTGCATATTGATCTCACAAGTTTGACCCTCATGGGTTCTTTGTTTGATTTTGAAAATTAAGTAAGATATTTTGTCTATTTAAATTGTTGATTTTAAAAATTAACAATGTAAATTTTAAGATATTATTTTTTATTTAAAAAAATTTAAAATATTGATTGTGAAAACTAATAATTTAGAAGGATCAAATATCATGCCTGACACATATTCTTGTTATATATTTTTTTTTTGTTGGGCCCAAACTTGTTAGATTGTACCTAAAGTTTACTTCCACAATTTTATGATTAATACATGCAAAAATCTATTTTATATTTGAAATTATTGAGATTTCTTTTTTTTTTTTAAATAAACTTTATGATAATTATTTTCGTGGGTTATTTTTCATCCCTTATCTGAAATTAAGAGTGTGTTATATCTGCCACCTACGTAATATATTATGAATATGAATTTGATAAATATAAAATAGTTATTTTAAAAATTTAAGAAAATATTAAACATTTTAATAAAACAAATAATTATTAAAAATTTTTACAAATGGTTTGTTTAGATTAACCAATTAAAAGAGGTAAATTAATAGCATTTGATTCCAACAATCATATCTTTATTGAATGTATTTTAATAAACATAAGTATTGTTATAAATTTGAGAATTATTTAAAATAACGCAAATATACGATTTATTTAATATAAACAAATAAAAATTATATAAGATTTTAAAAAATATATTTTTAATTAAAATTAGTATTATCTTTAAAGAAATATTGGCTTTTTTTAATTTTTTAAAAAATTAATATATATTTTAAAACTGAACAAGGAGACTGTACAATTTTAACATCTACAAAAATAATTTATTTTTTTATTTAATAAAAAATAAAACATATAAAAAAAATTCGAGGATGTGTGTTAACTATGCTAATATTAATATGAATTCATATGTATAAAATAAAACAAAATCATAGAAGAACAAAATTAATAAAAGGTCATTGAATGAAGAATTAATGTTTTTTGTATTATTAAGCACGATAACATTATTCTGACTCTAACAGCTTTCCTGTGCATCATTTATTTTTTTGGTTGGGTCTATTGAGCACTATAGCTCTGCCTATCTTTTTTTTTTTTGGGTCAAAAGCTCTGCCTCTCTTTGTTTAGGCTATTTAGGCCATATTGTAAGTACACATACCGCAAAAGCCCAGATCTGGCCCAGTATAATGTGTCGGGCTTATAAAAATTGGGCCGGACCAGCCCATTTAATGCGCATCTATCTGGCTAAACGTTAATGGCTGCTACACCTAAAAAAATGAACGGTCCCCAAAGAAAACAAATAATTTTTTTTTGAAAAAAAGAAGAAGAAAACAAGGGCAAACGAACCAGAAAAGTGTTAAAAAAAAAAAACGAGGGAAAACCAAAGAAAAAAAAAAGCCTGCGTAGCTATAAAAGTATAGCACTTGGTAGTTCGAAACCCTCGGTGCTGTTCTCTCTTCCTAGCCGTCACTCCTTTCACAAAGGAAGTGGTGGCAGCTGAAGCAGCTACCGCTTGTTATCACCGCCATACGATTTCTTCTCTCGTTCGTGTATCTCGCTCTGAACCGGTTTTGCGAGATTATTCTTCTTCCTTCAACGACCTCAGTAGGCAGAAAAAGCGTCTGTAGCTAACGCAGTTTCTGGAACTCCATCTTTTTTGTAAGTTTTCACTATTGAATTTTGGTTTTCATGTATTTTGACGGTGGCGATGGTTATCACGGTGCTTGTTTTTAGTTTTAGAAGTCAAATATGTGCGTTTTTTATATTTTATTTCGGGCTTTAATTTTCTTAATTAATGATAATTATGATCGGCTTCGTGAAGAATTGTACTCGAATTAGTTGGTTGTTGTGCGGTTTGTTACGTAGTTATACACCTGTGTGGGACAGTTAAGTCGGTTAGAAGGAATATGGTTATGCTAACGCCTGGGTGTTACAACTTTGTAGGTGTATTAGAATTGTTCTTCACTGCCTGACCTTACTGGTAAAAGAGTGTCAGTGGGGTCTGGTTTGAGATCATGGGAAGGGAACTGGCTAGTAACAAGGTTGAGTTTCATGAGATGGAGAATGGTGACGATTTCAGTGATTTGGAGTTAATTTATCACGTCAGAGATGCCCTTACTTCAGTCCAACTGGTAAGTTTTCTCGAACATGCAATCTGCAACTACTGGAACTTTCTTCCACTGTTTGTTTTATTGATAATGTATCAGATTGACCGATGACAATGCTTACCTTGGTACTGGCTGATGGCATGAGCAAATCGTCCTGGGATGTTTGAAAATCTTATCGGGAGGCACTGTTATAAATCTTGTACCCCTTTTATCAAAAGAGAAAAAAAGAATGTACTCCAATTGCTTTAACACACACACATGCATATGAACTTTTTACTATTAAGTTAAAAACTATATAATATGACCGGTATGGTCATAAGGTATAATGTTTCCAGCATTTCCATAATGGCTTATACATTGATGGTGTAAATGTTAAATGATGAATTTCTGGCATATCACCTCAGCCTTCAATAGGAGGCTAATTGAAGTTGCCTAAGTTCTTGACCATTTTTTGGCAACAACATTATATAGAAGGTCAAAGAAAAAGTTTCTGATTTACTTTCCTCTTGTTAAAGGAGGCAACTATTTGTTTTTTTGTTTTGGTTTGACATAGTAATGGCTAGTTTATAAAAACAGTTGGATTTTGCTGGCTCAGGGTAATAGAGACAATTATGATGAACTTGTTGGTCATTTGCACCCTAAGGAACGGCCTACTGCTGATCAAGTGGCTCTCCTCGTGGTAGGTTATAACTGAGTTCATATTGCAGTGGGTGTATTATCTTTTTATGGGTTATTTTGCCGAGTCTTCTAACAAACTTCTATGTATGGTTCCAGACAACTTTAAAGGCACTCTCTGGGGCAGTATCCTATATAGATATTGTACACCATGAGGCCCTCCTTTTTGCTGTAAGCTTTTATTTGTTTCCCAGGCTTTGCATAGTTTGTAATTGCATTTAAACTTATTCCTGCATAAAGGGTCAATTTAATGAAGTGACTTATCCAGATTTTTAGACTTGGCATGTGGAACTATGGAACTAATGTTATGGATGCGCTACTTGAACTCATCATATCCTTGGTACATGATTTAATGGATCAGCACTAGAATGTCCTTTATGGAAGCATTTTGTAAACTTTAAACTAAAGTTCCTCATTATTTTTCTTAATGCAGGCTGCCTCAAATGGAAAGTACATTGATTTGTGTTTGGATACGCTAGTGAGGAATTTTGTGCCACCTTATTACTACCTGGAGGCGCTGAAACAGCCTCATGGTATTTCTAGAAAATATGAAGTCTTGTCTCGGGTGCATGGAGCTTTGAAAGATATAGCTGATCTGGTGCCCCTTGCCCCCATGCGACTATCTCCAATAGTTGTCCAGAGAATGCCAAATGTCTTCAGTAAGGAAAATGTGAGTCCAATTTGCACTTCCAGTACTAGAGTTCTAAGCTCTGTGAGTTAGATATTGATCCACTTAATGAATATACAGTGGTCCATGTGTTGGTGTGTCAGCCAGCTTGGTGTCAGTCTCCATTCTTCCAATTTGGATTTAATAGAATTTTTTATTTTTCTTTTTTTAAGATCAGTATGTTGGTGGTTTTACTTTCGAATGGTCGAGTCAATTTTATCATTTGGTTTTTAGGTATTATTTCTATATCTTTGGTTTATGAGTAATTTCATTATAAACATACCCATGTATGCCAAAAGGATAAAAATAAACCCAACAGAAGCAAAAATGCGTTATTCTCTTCTGCCTGTTTACTCTAAAGATCTGGTAAACTTAACCTATAGGACAACAACATTTCAAGAAAGGAGTAATGTCCATGTCTGACGTCAATACCTAATACAGTGCTGTGATGCATAATTAAACTACTATGAGTTCTAGTTAGAGAAATACAAATATTATTATTTATTGTCCAACACTTGCAGAACAATTTTTTAGATGTATTTGACTCGTCAAATATAATTTAAACACAGTATTTTATAGACTTGCATGTTATATCAATGTGGCACGCCATTGCCTTCAATGTATTTCAGTATCACAATGTTAATGTCGTGTCATTGTTGTGCTTCATAAAACTCCCTTGTATTAACTAAATGTTGACAGTTATGATGGTTCCTAACAAACTTTGGAAATGAGAAAGCCTATTTATTTTGTCAGATTTGGCCCATCAACAATGACTAGTATGTGGAGCTTATTTTTTGTTTGTCTATGTTGGTTGCAGGAGATTGTCATATATGTGGAGAATATGTTAAAGCTGGAGAGTGGCGCAATTGGTGAAATTGTTGGGGTAACAATGCTTCCTGCGCTGGTGGATAGGATGATAGAGCTGGATGTAAGTTGGTGGTGTTTCCCTTGAATTATTTGTTCAAAGCATAGCAGAGGAATCTAGTCAGCAAACTAAATTTATCTGTTGTTTTAGGTGGAGATTGGATGGACTGGAGAACTACAGGATGATGCTAAGGACATATTTGAGATGGAGCTAGAAGATGTTGCCGAAGCTGCAGATGATGATGAGAAAGATGATAGC